>OX388343.1:72189019-73409363 GCA_947579665.1 Sympetrum striolatum | reverse complement strand
TAGAAAGACTTTACAGTTGTAAGATCTGAAGTATGATTTTTCTAAACTAGATGCAAAGTTGAGCGCATCAATAATCTTATCGCAAGGGGAAGTTTAATGCTATAAATACTACTTTTAAAGTTAGCAATGGTAGCTGTAGTCCATATTGAGACGATATTTTTACAGAAATATGTTCTTCTTTCATAAAAAGTATAGTAAGTAAGTAAAAGTAAGTAAAAGTTAGGCATAGCTTTGAGAAAATACATTTCTCTTTCACGAATAATCATTTGAGGACTTTTGAAACTTAGGTATTTGGTGATTTATACTATTTTAGTACTGTTTAAGGCCATAACTGAAATTTTATCGAATAGTTTACTGCACAAATTGTCTGTGTACACTCAATTCAGCTAATATCGTCTCAAGTTGTGATTGAATGATTTTGATTTTACTAAAGTTTGAAAGGCCTTAAATAACCATAAACGTCTCTTTCTTGGTTGAATACTCGAATGAATCTAAATGAAACACCTTCCAATAAGTGAAATCGTCTCGGCCGTAACTTAATGGAATTCCATCACTAAAACCAAGGAAGTTCGAGCTACAAATCAAATAAAAATAGATCTAGCTGCTTGAACTTCTTTGGTTTTAGAAATATCTTACGAAAACAACGAGTCAGAGGTTACAGCGGTTAAACTTTACGACTACTGATTTCATCAAAACCTACTCGTTTACCTTAAAAATGCATTAAAAAATGTTTAATTTACTACTCATTCCAATGAGAATTTAGTATTTTTCCCATGATAACAGATCTGGTAATGCGGAATTGTAGAACATATTTCATAATGCCAAATATGAATTCGTACTAATCAACAACCTCAATAATATTTACCACCCCTTTTAAGAGACATTTAATGATAAATGACTGATATAGTGTATTAAATATGCCGAGCAACTAGATGAAGGAAATATTCCTTGCGGAAACCTTCGACCTCACGAAGGAAATATTAATTGTGGTAGCTCAAAAACAGATCCTTACATATGTGATATGTGCAAATGAACTGATGCATATTTATCGACTATCTAGATCAGGGGTACTCAACCTCTTTTGGCGCCCGGGCACCAAAGGGCGCTTCCGAAAGCGAAGCGGGCACCACATAACATTTCCGTCCATGGTTACATTCAGGCCATCCCACGGCAATATTATCGCTTCACCAGTTAACCGTTGGACGTTTGAAAAAAAACGTTCCATGGTAAATAAGATCCAAAATATTACAACGTAAAATAATTTCATCACAACCTCACATCTCATATGTGAGAACCTCTCATGTGAGAAAGTCTTTATCTCCGAAGAAGATTTGATAACAGGGAATACATCTGGTATGAAGATTTTCGCTGCATGTGCACCGATGCATTCCGAATAGCAGCAGTCCTTGATTAAGAGGAGTTACATTGATAAGCTGAGCCGAGCTGAATCTTCGCATTCGTATAATGAACTAAATATGACATAGATACGCGTCTTGTTAATCTGGACAAAGGCGATAAGAGGGGTAAAATGTTTACGAAACCCAAGACCAGGACAACCAAGTTTCTGACCCCTTCTCCGCTAAACCTCCACTCTATCCCCGATAGTGCAATACCAAGAAATAATGAAATTCGCTTGTCATCTTTATTACCAACTCCTTTTTCATTTTCCATTAATACTCACTAAATAAGTTTCTATTTGAAAGAATATTTGGTGGTGATAAAAGTTTCTAAAATAATTATCGAGTTTAAATATTCCCTTAGAGGTGATTGAAGTGTACGATGTATTCTGCATAAGGGTTTGAACAATATCTGGCTGGGATATTGTTTATTATTTTTATAATGTTTATATGTTCAGTATGTCTATTATATTTATATGATTTAACATTTAATTTACAAAACTAGTTTAAGCTACTTAGAACTCTATAACTCAATTCTACATTAGTTATACTTTTGTGTCAGAAATTTATGCTAATATGTTATAATTTGCTCTTTCTTGTACATTGTAATGACTTTCTTTTTTTCTTGTCTTATATAGCTCTTTTATCTACTACCATATTTAAATTTATTTTTCTATCTGTAGGTTTCGCAGGTTTTTCACAGCCCCCTTCTTAAGCGTGTTTTCTTGAAGTGGAAATTTTTTCCTATGCTCTTAGCTTAAGTTTTTTAATCCACATAGTAGTTCTCTTCTCTGTACTTTTGCAATCTATCTATTTCTTTCTGTTCCAACATGACAAAGGGTTAGGTGTAAGAAGAGACCCGACAGTCTCAATTTCGCCCTGAATAAAATCCTTTATTATTATTGTTTTGAATGTAAATGTTATCCCAAAATATCCGAATTTCCTCTACTTATAATTTCTGTAATGATATGGTAAAACACCCGTGGAAAGATTCAGAATGAGATAGAAAAAATAGGTATAAAAGTATATACAAAAATTGGGAGTAAAATAGGGTACCATTGAAGATAGATTGAGATGAAGAAAAGTTTCTGGCGTGACCAAAAACTGGTTACAGTTTCTGTGAGAGAATAGTTATATTCTATGGCGCATTCCTGAATATGTTGTATGGCGAATCTGAAATGCAAATGAAATGATTGGCGAATAAACTATGAAAGGTTGACCTTCTCTACATTTTCACTGACCCACTTCTGTCTAATCAAGTTAAAACCTCACTGAAAAGGATATAAATTAATTTTTCTCTATCTGATCATCTCAAGTAAAGATTTCGTTTTAGTGATTTTACGAATGGATTTGCTCTCAAATTTTCAGAGTCAGTATCAAAAGATCAATTTTCTCACCTTGGAACCAACCGTAAAAAAATCCACTAAAAAATCCTGGGTAGTTAGCTACATAAAAATGAAAGGGAAAAATGAGGAAAAACCACCAATTAACTGCTAGAACAGTGCTGTGTGAAAGTTATGATAAAAAATTAAAAAATAGGCCGGTGTGAGAAGGGAGTATAATAAAAGAAAGGGAAAATAACATATCAGTGATAATATCCGGATTCATAGCGCGAAAAGACACTAAAAAGGAAGGCTAAAACAGGCGAAGAAATGGTAGATTGTTTCACTCACCTCTATGCATCCTCCGTTGACTCACAAGTAGCACAAACTGCAGTCAGCTACTTGCCGCCTGCTGAAAATATAATATACAGATTAGAAGTAGATAAACTGAACCTTTGTTGGCGAAGATAGGCCCATGTGCGCTTCTCTTCCACTAAACTTCGTATGATGGTATAATTTGTACACTTATATATGGAAACCAAAAGAAAGAGAACTGAAAGGGGAAATATCAGTAGTAGTAGTATAGTTAAAAGTGCTTCGACAGCTTAGGTCATTTCGCACATTGGCTCCCACCGGGAATCGAACCCGGGACCGCTTTCACCAGAGGCAAACGCGCTGTCCACATGACTATCCGGGAACCTAGGGAAATATCTTCACGACTGAAGGTTGAAAAGAAAATTCCCACGTTGCAGGAAAGACCCACAGAGAAGGGTGTGAAAAACCGAGAACATAGTAAACAAGCACACACACTCATACAGACACACACACATACACACAGACATTATTCCGAAAATGGTCAAAACGTGTTCTAGAGACCCCAAAGCATGTATTTCCGTTGAAATCTCGAAGTCGATTTTTTTCACGAAAACAATACTTTCTCTATACTACCTATATGGAGAAAGTAAAAATAACAATACAGTAAATTTACTATTGGATACACATTAGAATAACAAAAATTAATTACAAGGAAAAGATAATAATCAAAAGATAATAATGAATCATAAGAAAAAATAAATCACAACAATATTCTCACATCCTATCTATAAAACAATGATAATCATAGAAACAATAGTAGTTATAATGGTCAGCCAGAGGCGTCCGTCGAATGATCGACTGCAATGGCGGAACAGAACGAATATGAGAGTCGAATATAAGTATATCAAATTGCAAATGTGGGGTTATAGCAAGTTGAGTGCGGGACAATTATCATCTCATCAGACTTACTTTCCTTCAACATGAGTTCAGAATTACTTAAGCCAGAATTACTTAACCCGAGAATTCTTTTTGACATGTTGTCAATCGCCCAAACATCGTCGAACCGAGTTCTGCTGTATGGAATACCGTACAAGAAACTTAGTTGGAAATTGAGTGGCGGAAGACCGTTAGTATCGACCCCTGAGATTACATGCAACCCGAAATGCAAGGTCACCATTAAGCAATGGAGCGGGACTATAACTGCTTGATTCCATTTTATAATTCAAGTTATTTGAAAATAGCACCTGAAAATTTCTTGTTTAGTTTAGACGGGATGAATACAAAGGTTTGTTTGCGAATGAATTACGTAACAATAACTGTGAGGCTTTTGAACAAGGTAAACGAAGATCGTAGAGAGACTGGGAGTTGTTGAGAAAATTCATTTTCTTCGGGTTTTCCTCATACGAAATACACAAATTAAACCTAACGCTCAATTAATGGAAACAAGGTTATAATATAACCATATTTTATATCCTCCTCTTTATTGTAAGCATATGATTTATGTGATTCCTGCTTTAACTGAGGTTACGTCTAAAATATAAGATCATCTAGATCATATCTTTATTTAGATTTCCGGAAACCATTTGATTAAACACCACATAATATAATAATATAAAAAATAAAAATAATGAGAATCGATAGAGAATCGATAGAGAAGTAATAAAATTTATAGTGAACTCTATCTCCAAGAGAAAGCAAGGAATAGTAGTGGTTGATAATAGTTCAGATCTGACTAGGAGTGACTACGACTACGTATAGTGACTTCGGTCGTAATCGGGCTATTGTTACTTTTAATATACATCAACGACCTTAGTGAGCACAATGGAAGTAAAGTTAGGATATTTACGAACGATACGGTTAATCAGAGGAACTAGAAAATAGAGAAGCAACCCCACAAGCATTATGAAATGGAGTGACGATTGGCAATTAGAGCTTAATGTAGACAAATGCTCAACTAACTTCTCTGAACGTTAATTTATTGCAGATGAATATTCATACATTTTCGGAGGGAGAAACGTAACCGCAGTAGACTCGGTATGAGACTCACGAATAATTTAACATGGGATCCGTAATATGTGGACGAGCACTCAAGAAACACGGCTTTGTCAAAAGAATAATAGTAAGGAGCCACGAAAAATTCTACGAAAATTTTCCTCATTTCCCATATTTGTTTGACCCTATTTAGAGTATGTAGGTAGAATATGGGATTCTGTAGATAGGTGTTGCATTTGTGGTCCTGCGTAAATCAGTGAGACTTGCAAAAAATCGTAACGGCTGGAGAATAAGTGATAACAAGATGTCTTTAAATGAAGGATGGGAAACGTTGGAAGAGAGGAGATTAAAGTTAAACTCAATAAACTAAGAGGTGATCCGTTCTTGGAAGACATTGTAGATAATACAAATCTCTCCAGTTATGCTGACCGATCAGGCACTGAGAGGAAAATTTGGGAAATTGTTGATAGAACTCATTTCTTTCGGGTTCGATAGACGACAGAGGTGATAATCAAGCTTGGCATTTTTAAGTCCCATATCAAGCGCCGACGGACGGATAGAAATAATTTTTTTGTACAGAATTAGATTTAATCTTTTATTTACGTATTTAATTTAAATCAAATGTCTTACTACCTTAGATGGTATTTTTAATATGTTGATATATAAGAAGGGTAAAGTAAATTTATATATATGCCGCAATTCAGCTATGTAAAGCGGAAAACGGTTAAAGAAGGAAGAACCTCTCGGGATAGAGCGGCATTAACTGTATGTTAGTGCATCCGATTTACTTCTACGTACTAAATCATCTCTACTGTTAACTACTCGACTCAGAGTTTGATGTCTTGAAGTAAGGGAGGACATTCTTAGTAAAAATAAGTGTAACTCCTGTTTGCTTCTTACAAATTCTAATTTTGTTAAAACAAATATTACTATTTCATTGTTTCTGTCCCCATAAACTGACGAACGGAATATTTTCCATTTGCTATGTGACACAGAATAGAGAATAATGTTTCTTTCATCTAATTTTGGCTAAGTCTTGTTCTTGGCCATTATGGCATGAAGACAATTGAGATGTGAGTGATGCTGCGAAGTGGCGCTGATTGAGGTCTCTTCTTATGGAATCCAAGAAAAGTGTTACTCGTGTATTTTGCTTCATTTACATGGACATGTTCTGCATTTTGAACTGACGAGGAAACTACCTAACTCCTCATATTGCTTACTACACCTCATTGCCCCCAAAAAGCTCTTACTTTCCAATGTTTGAGGTCGTGAGGTTCCAAACGACCTCCGGGATAAGCACTTTCCAAACAGATGTTTTGATTCAGTTAAATGATCAGGAACCCGAATACAAATCTATACAGCTCATCTAAAATATCGCCTCTTAAAAATGTATACCAAGAATTGTCTGGAATCTCGCAGCATCGTGATAACATGAATGAGAAATAGATGATATTAGCGCCGTTTTTACCGTACGTACATATTTGATTAATTTCAATGGCACTGCTGTGTTAACTATGGAAATTAAAACTTTCTCTCTATACAGCCCTTTTATGTTAGTTTTAATACTTTTTATTTTCTTACGATCTCTCTCTACGAATATTCGCAATCAATGTTGTACAAATTTTGAAGAAATACAAAATTCGTTGGAAATTACATTTCTCTGGTGCTATCTGCTGCTATTTATTTAAATCATCAATCTTACAAATAGAACAAAATTCAGGTGGTAAGATTTATCAGGCACAAAAACATTATAATACCTTATAGTAAGTTAAAACATGCATTCCTAAAGTCTTTTTTGCTTTTCGGGTAGGGTTTGAGGGGCCTCATTAGGTAACATATTCCATTCTTTTATCCCCCCATTTATAAAAGAATACTTAGCAATATCTTTTCATTGTTTCCTAAGCTTAAACTTATATTTATGGCCTCCTCGAGCTACATAATGTGGTTCCTCTATTCTGTCCTTTAATTCTGCCCCACATATACTCTAATTATCTTTCCGGGAAATTAAATTTAATTGTCATTATTCCCGTATTAGAAGCCTCTCTAGCTGATACGCTATAAAAGGCAATCAATCAGATAAATCTACAGAGTAATTTTACGGCTAATACAGAAGCAATTTCGGAAGGAATTTATTAAAGAAGTTGAATACCACAAGATTGACAAAAGGCCGCATCTACCTCTTCTACGCTTAATTTAAATGAACTTCATAAGAGAAGACCCACAGACAGACGTCCCGATCCGGAATAGATAAGTATAGAATAGATGAATATAGAATTCTATCTTCACCTGATTTTTATGCTATGCAATATATTTACGAATATTCATTATAGAAGAATAGTAAGACGACATAATAGGATGCGGCTGTTACAGACGGAGTTGATGATGATTTTTGCAATGAGTTTATTTGCGACTTCTGCTTTTGAATGACCATAAAATAATAAATAAATTGAAGAAATGTGAACAACTTCTTGAAATAATAAAATATTGTCAAATGATAATGATATATATTTTATTACAAGCTATTATTTTCGTGATAAATAATGCTATTGTGCTTCGGTAATTATAACAAATCGTGTATCATTTATTCATTACGTCTTAGCTAATGAAATACTGACCAGGAAAGTATATTATGGGAAAATTTAAAATAATTACATTAAGTGACCACTTTACCCAGTGTATCGGGGTAAAGTGGACATTTTGCAAACTCACGACACTTTGATGGTCACGAGTGAAATTTTATTTGCAAAATTTATATAATTTGGGAAATAATACGCTAAAATGTAGCCTTTACACTGACGAAATGTAAGATTAGAAAATCATACCTAGCAGAAGATATAGCCAGTAAACTCTTAATGTAACCACTTTAACCGGGTCTTCCTTACAACAGCATGGAGCGATGCTGGGAATCGTTAATCAAATCATGAATTATTATTAAGTATGATGTCAACCCAGCCGTTAAATTTCGAAGCTAATTCACGCACAGTAATTCTTCTTTTGTTCCGTATGAGCTCATCAGCACGAGGAATCGCTCCATCATTTGTCGGGGTCACCGCTCTTTCATTGTGATATCATTCAACGAGAGCTCGTGACTTTCAGTTTGGTATATTCTGCACTTTGAGAACGTGGGATAAGCTGCTAGCCGCATGAGAGCTTTTCTGAGTTCAGACTCTTTAACATTAGAAGAAAGTTATCATTTGACGAAGAAGAAGTGGTCATTTGTCCAATTTCAGCGATTTACTTCAAAGTTTTTTAAGTTAAATAGTTTTCAATTATTTGTAACTCTTTGACTATACCTAGAAAGATGGCAGGTGGTCATTGACCACTTTCTCTTTTCAAGATAAATATTTACCTATTTCCCCGATTTTTTTAATATTTTCCTGTAGATATTTATATTTGAATAATTTATTTCACTAATGATAATTACAAATTAACCATATAAACGATGTTTCAAAGGAATTTGGGTTGAGTGTGATTCTGATTCAAAGCCCTACAAAGTGAAAACAATGAACTCTTTACTGTATCTTGAAATTTCTGTATGAACTATCGATCTATGGTATAGTATATAGATATGCCTAAAATAAACAATTAAACTCCTCCAAGATGCAAAGAAGCAATACAATAGGTATTGAGAAGCGAAGTGGTCAAATTACCACATCCCGTCCTTCTAGGTAGAGCGAAACTATCGTCCTTCTGTAGTTAAAAGCAGAATTTACTTTTAAATATAGTCGTTTTCATAGAGGAAAATATGAGTGAGCGAGTGAAATAGTGAGCACTAATATTCAAAATCCCGCTAAGTGTGAGCTCATTTTTAGAAGTCTATCCACTCAAGTGACGTTGGAACTCTAAGACATTGAAAATAAAATATTGGAATTAGGTAGGTATTTATTTTCGATATTGTAACATCTTATCAGGAAGTACTTAAAAACCTTTTTCTACAAGAAATGCTTTAATTAAAAGACACGTCCCCTTAATGGATGGTATGGGTGGAAAAACTGCTTTTCCCAATAACAGATTTAGAGGCCAAATAACTCCATTGAACATACTAATGTCTACCCAAAATGTTCCCGTTAAATCAGTGACTCGCCTAACCATCGAAATGTGTGATCAGTCGTAAAAAGAATTCTATTTTTAGGAAGAAATATACTTCGTGCAAGTATTTCAACCATTTACTGCCTTATTGTGGTAATTAACTTTACTGCATATAAAACGACCACCTGGAGGTGACCTCGATGGTGGAATGGTCAGAACTTCTCAACACCAAGATACTGGGATCGAGTTCCGGCCATCAGGATATTTCCCGGCCAGCGAATGATTCTCTTTGTTCGTCCTCTCTGTTGAGAAGTTTTTCCTCACAAACCGAAATCAATTTAGTGATGCTCTTGCTATTTTTTCTTCTCTCTTCTACATTTTCAGTAAAATTAACGATTTATTTTTAATTTCAATATTTATGTATTTTAAAGTGGCCATTTTATGGCTTCAAATACTAATAAAAGGGCCTGGGATATATATTGCCCATTCATAAATTTTTGGAATCCCTCATAGAGTGAGTGCATCGGATGAATGTAACTTGAGAATAAATGGTAAGTGTTTTAAGAAAGTGGGTGGATTTTCGTAGAATGTTCCTCATGTATGTACCAATTTAATCAATTCTCTCAAATATATTTTTCAGATAAATAACTGTAACTCCCGCTCTTCTACCGTTAAGAATATACACACTTCACCTAAATTCCCATCTTTGATTTATATATTACGCAATATTTACGTGTCACGATATGAATTCTTCTTTGTTCTTCTTATATTTCTATCTCCTCACGGTTTAGGACTCACAACATCAATAACTCTTTGTTTATCTCTATCTCAATCTCTTACATCGTTGAAAATCTCAATTCTTGAGAAATCCTTTCATTCTTCTCACTTTCGTGTAAAAGTGTTGGCATGGCTACGCTCAGTTGGAATTAAAAACTGGTTTTACTCAATTTTCTCATTTACGGCATTCTAATATGTATAGTTTACTGCTCTAAATTTTATTTTTTTACTGCTCTAAGTCCCGACTTTTGAGTCTGAGCATAGATATTTAAAAATTTTCATTAGCTTTGGAATTATATCCTTTAACATTATTTTCGTCATTACTGGTTCTTCTCTCGAGAAGGCAATACCTTTCGTTTTGCTCCAAGATATCCGCTCGTTACGTTCTAGGCAAATATATTGTGTAAATTTACCCTTGGATGTATTTGTCAGTCTTCACTGTTGGGATCAGATCGCGAGCATTTTGCATCATATTTACTGATTGTTCTCTAGTATAAACCTATTCATTCTAAGGCAATGCATTTTCAATCCGATAATGGAGTCCTCAAATAAATTAGACAAAGGATTGGAATGACAGTTTAGTCTTACCTTAAGACTAAGTTAATTTTAATCAGTATTGTCGTCCTTTCACCTGTATCTGTTATTATTTACGTGGAGACTTATGATAAAATTTATGAGTTGGGAGGGTATCCTTGCTCACGCTTTATGCTCCAATCTCCAATCCAATCTCACCATCTTATCTCTGAAGACACTAACGAAAGCTCTTTCCTATTCAATGAACCGCAAATAAGTATCGGATGAATTTCGGATGTTTGCCAAGGAATATTTGTTGTAATAAAAATAAATCAAAATTTTGTAATCATTATTGTTGATGAAAATTTTTTTAATGAAGGGATCATATTAAATAAAAATTCAAAATTCCACAAAACAAAACTTTAATGTGCGACCGGTTTCGAGCTAACCACTCATCACAAGATACAACTGCATTACAAAATAAATTAAAATCTTCGATTGAATTTATTTTGTAATGAAATTATTATTGATTATTCAGATAATTTTAAAGTTAATAATAAATTATAGCAATATTTCCAGAAGAAAAAGGTAGCTAAATATATTTCCTCTAATCTTCTAGAACAGAGTAGTGGGGCTCCAAATATTTTTGTAGAATGCCATAAGTCGATTTCAGGAGACTATTTTTTCAAAAGTCTTTCAGTTATTCCTATAACCTTTTTTGTAAGTTTGTTCTTACATCTTTGCTTCATTCCAACTCTTATGGCATAATTTTTATTCATTCCACACTAACCAACTACAAGTGGGAATCTGCGACGTAGAAACGGACATCTGCATCTGAAACGGTTCTCCATGGCGCAGTCTGTTACAGCGAATCATACTCTCGGGTCTAAAAAACAAAATCAGAGATCCGAGATCTCTGAGGTCAATCAATCAATCAAATGCTGAAGGCAATGCCTTGTCGCGTTAGACACACCTCTCTATTCATTGTTGCTTCCTTCAGACTAGTAAACATAAGAAATCTCACGCTCCATGTTCTTAAAGAAAACTAATCTTCAGAAATGGAAAGCTTCCTGGTTCCTTTCTTACAAATGTTCCTTCAAATATCTATTTTTAGTTGTGGATTATGCCTTGTTATGTGTCAAATCAGTTTTTATCTTCTTTTAATGATAATAATAATTATAATAATAGAACGCCTTTTATTAGGGTGAAATTGAGACTATTAAGTCTTTTCATATATCTAAATTTACGTCATATAAGTTTTATACAAAGAGATAGCTCGAAAAAAGTACTCAAAAGAAAAATACCTTGCAGGTTTGAAACCCTAAAGTTTCACTGAGGGAGAAAACATCGCAGAAGGAAAACATCCGCAAGAAAGGGAATGTGAAAAACCTGTTAGACCTACGTATAGTTGTGTAAATTTTTATGGATAAAGCAGGTCAAGAAAAATCTGAAAGGCAAACAAAATATACAGATATACAGAAATATGTACAAGAACATAGAGGAAAGCAAATAGTTAGATAGCAAGATAAATATAATAACTACAAAACTAAAATGAAAATAGAATAGTGGAAATTAAAGAGTTCACAAATAGTACTACTAGTAACCAGATTCGTCAATACTAACAGAAACGATTCATTAAATTTGTCCATAAACTAAGTAAAAAATTTCAAAGATAATATGCGATACTATAATACATTTAAATACATTTTAGTTCAGTAAATAAAATCCACAGAATCCGGCGATTCAGTAAATAGTTTCTCCTATCCATATAAAGGTTCGTCAATGAGAGCATACATGAGTTCGGTAGATAGATAAGAAATTATAAATGCGAAATGAATAACACACGGGGCGAACTTTTTGCTATTATTTTTAGCAGCAATATAATGTCTTCCATTTCTAATACTATATTCATTACTTTTTCCTTCTATCCAGCCTTTTAGCCCAATTCCACTTTCCTGTTTGCCTATGTCTCACATCCATAAAACAACAAATTCCAAACGAACAATTTGATAACCCTTTTCCTGATCCCTATATTTTTATGGTTATTAAATAATAAGTCCTTCTTGTTCTGAGTTTTTTCTTAGCCAAGATTATTCTTTTCTTCATCTTGGTCTCAAGTGCTATTTTTATAATTCTCCCTCACTAGCAGAAATTGTTGACCAGAACCAAGATAGCTTTCTTTATTTTTATGTCAGTTATGACATGTTTTAAGGTTAATGGAAAAATAAATATAATTTACGGAAATTCCAATCCGACAGTAGATATGCTACTTGTGATATTACAAGTTTTTGGGATGTCGGTGGATTGTGCGCGTGAATTTTCGGGGGATAAGGCCCAATTTTATGAAAATTAGTGATAGAGAACAATCAGTCACGCATAATTTATTTTGCACGATGAAGTCACGAATATAAGCATGAATAGAGCTGATATTAATATCTGAATGAGAGCTCCGGCTCTGTTGCCATGGAGCCTACTTATAAATGAGAGCAGACAGAGATCGATGAAGTTCTTTTACAGTTTGAATTTTTATCGCGCGATTTATTTTTCGTATGAAAACGGTTGAAAAAGGGGCAACTGTAGGTGGATGAAATGAGGTATTCTACTGTGAAAGAATTCAGTAAGAAACAATTGCTCCCTGACTAGTTCGTACATTAATAGAGAAAATTCAGTCGAATATCCAGTTCTAACATAATACAAAAGCCGACAAACAAAATGTCTGACATCGAACCATAGAAATACTAAATCTCATAATAAAAATAGCTGTTAGTTACGATCATGAGTAAGGAAGGGGTGCTTTAGTAACACCCCGAAACTAGAAAAAGAGTCAATCACGTGCATCGGGTCCTCGAAAAGAAACCGGCATCCGAAATTTTTGGACAGTACTATTTAAGGTGATTAGCTTCACTAAATATGCAACGATAAAATATAGATAACAACTAAAAATGTTATTACGACTTATACTTATAAATTAGAACTATTGGTATATTATCAGTAAGTAATCTATAATATTTATAGCACACACAATATAAGCGATGTTTAGTGCCTTCTATTTGAAAAAAGACATAAAGCACATTCGCAGTGTTGTTGAATAGTAAGAGAGCTATTTTCAAACAGAAGAGAGCTCTTTTATTTTCACAGCTTCGCTTAGATTCACAAACTTAGAAATTGAACGTTTAAATCGTTTCATTTATCCGCTTGATGACACAAGATGATAGCAACATCTTGAAAAAATTAGCGTCTGATCATAACTGTATCTCCCAAAACACAGAATAACTTTTTTGAACAGAAAACGCGCCTATTTTGTCCGTTGCAAGGAACATGATGCTAAAATCCACGGAATAAGGTGTCGTTTTCTGGAACTCCATCACATCAAAGGAAAAGGAGATATATTTGTACTTTGTTCAGTCTTAAAACTGTGTAATACTGAGCATTAGTCTTAAAACTGTATAAAAAGTACTATTTTATCTCCTTTCCTTTTTTTGTGGAGGTAGTGTTATCTCTGTGCAAGAGGTCACTGTGGTTTGTATGAAATTTTCCCTATAGAATAATTCATAACGGACTTATTATTATATATGTAATAATAAATGTGCACGATAAGTGAGAAAGAAGACGTAGATGTAAGTACAAGTGGTAATGAAGATATATTTTAATTTCCTCGTCTTAATTTCTGTTCAATTGCAAGACTTTTCAAAATTTTTCTGCTTCCATCTAAAATGTTCTTTATGTAGATATATTCAAACTAATCAAACCTTTCATCGATATTGCTAAAAGTTTGTTTGTGAGTACAAAATCTATTCATTTTAGTCTTAACATTTCAATCTTTTCTTTTTCATCTGGGAGATTACAATGTAAATTAATTTTTCCTCTTCATACAATTTGGTATCTTTTTACTAATCCTTCTTTACCATCTCTAACGAAGGAAACGCCAGGTGTACGTAACACAGTTATATTTGAGACTTTTAGAGTACTACCTACTACTACCACCTATATTTGTCGTATTTAATTTATTACATTATGTATACATTTATTGCACTTGTCTAGAGAGCCCTGGGAGAGGGTAGACGTTTTGGCTTTATCTCCCCCAGGATAAATAAAATCTAAGCCAGGTCAAGTACGTTCCCTGCTCGAAAAAAATAGATTCGAGCTTTAACTACGCCATTGTTTAGGCAAGATTTGCAACGGAAAATCGGAGTTAGACAACCCAGCAATACACGTTTTTCACCCAAGTAGAAATTTAAATTTCTATGAATAGATTATAAAAATCACAAACAGTATCTAATTATGTAATGTATGGATGAACATAAGTTTTCCATGTATGAGCAGTAGAAAACCTTAGTTATTACCTGGGTAAACAAGATAAAACTAGAATCTCATGTATAGAAGAAAAAATATAAAAAATATCAAGGTGTTTAGGTCTAACTTTGTGGAACGCTATTTTAATTAATAACAAAAATAAAAAATAACTACAAACTATATGAATAGATTAAGCATAATGGGAAATAATTGTATGAGCATCAAAAGCCATATATAAGATAATTAGATGAAGTATATGTATACATTATGCAATGACGAGAAAGGTCGTATTATAATTAGAAAATAATAAGGGAAATTTTTCAAGGAAAATTAAAAAAATAGAAATAAACAAAACTTCCTTCCTTAAATCAAAATTGGCACTGGTATTTGATTTTACATATACGGTATTTCAAATGACTATCGCCGATGAATTGCTTGGAAATACGTCGATGTAACTTTCTTGCATTCCAATTGAATTTAAAGATCAAAATATTTTATGTTTTCGTGGCAAAATGATAATGTAAATCGAGAAGTCAAAAGTGTGAGGGAGTCTGTGAAGTTTGTTACACCGCATAACGTGCAACGAATCGTTAGGTGTATGTATAAGATACGAGTACACACATTGGTCTGTAACCATTGTAAAAAAAATGGGAAATGGTAAGCCAGAACAATAACTCTTCATAATTACGCTATCAATTAAGAATAATAAATAAGGAAATTTCGTTTTCTTCGTTTTTAAGGGAAGAATATGATGCTCGTAAATAGTTTTCGAAAACAACAGTCGAACGAGGAACTTAATCAGCGACTTCTCATATGAAAATTAAGAATGAGATTACTAGCAAATTAAGAAAGCATTCTTTCCTTATACCAGCATTATACAAGAATTGTTGTTTCGATAAATCTTGTAAAAATAAATTATTTGTGTATTTTTTACGATAAACATGATACCCTTTAGTTAGTCTGGATTGGGTACAACTTCAAAGTGATATATCAATGGTCGTCCTTGGAATTAGACCAGTTTCCAATTCCAACAATTCTATTTGATGAATGAATTCAAAGACTTTGATCATATTTTCGGTACTGTGAGTAAAACACTAGAGCAATGAACGCCTTCGGTATAAATTGTGGTTACAGCTATTCTTGTTTGCCTCATTTTCATTAATAGGCTAAAGAAAAGCAGATCGGAACTTAGCATGGCAAAAAACTAAAGAATAATAATATTCAAAATTAGTAATCTTATCAAGAAATTTTTCTCCTAGAATCGCATATCAGTAATACCATTGTGTCATCCAAAGGAAAAGCTTATGGTATATTTGGGACATTCTAATGAAGTGTACGCAATCAATTATGTGCTCATATATTCAAACTAATTCCATCTTGGTGTCGCATATCGCTTTCAGTTTAAGAGAATCGGAGGTGTTCAAAGGAAGACGGCTAGGTACGTTGTTGGGAACCACAAGAAGAACGATAGCGTTAGTAAAATGTTAGATCAGTTGGGATGGGAATCTTTAGAATCAAGGAGGAGGACGTTCAGACTGACGGGTATATATAACGCGTGGAACCTTAGAGGTGGTTGGGATGAACTACGCCAGAGGTTTCATACTCCAACATACATCGGACGCGGCGACCATAGTTTAAAAATTAAAGAACGAGAGATAAAGTCAGATTTGGCCAAATTCTCATTCGTAAATAGATGAATAAGGGAATGCATTATCAAGAGGTCTTCTATCTCCAATGATAATTCGAAAATATTTAAACTTAAGATAAGAAATTTCAAGTTTATCTTTTCCTTATTCCCTTAATTACTAATTTACTTTAAATATATTTATTACTTAATTTATTCAATTACATACTTTTTTACTAATTACTGACTTTCTTCTAATTATACTTAATAAGTTATGTATATGACATTGTTAGGTTTACGTATAATTTCATGTAAATCTTATATGTATGAATTGTGTGTACATTTATGTAATTATCTATTATTTTAATGTAACCTTGAAACGATCTGTATTGTCCACGGGAGATTTTGGAGGGGGTTTCCTCCCGTTTTTAGGCAAATGCCGGACATATTACAGCAATTTTCTGTCCCCCCCTTTGTACCGTTGCCACCTGGTTACACCAAATTCCAACGGTATCTAAATAAATAAATTTTTTGAATGAATGCCGTAACAAGAAGGATTTTCTTTGAATGGCCAAGCAATTTTCAAGGAAATCATCTAATACATGGTTATCGTGAAATTGTACGAACTCCACTCTCAAAACTGTATTTTTTGATTTCTCGCACTTCCATCATTACGTTTATGCAGCGTTGTTTTTAATCGTACCCCCCTAAGTGAAATCCAAAATATTCAAGTCGTGTATTCGATTTGGTTGCAATGCTAGACGAGAGTTAGTTAGTTCCCGTCAATATTTGTTCCATTGATCCAAAGTGATACCCCACCGCTTCACATTATATTTTTTGGGCTGATTTCTCTGTCTCCCTTTACTCATATTAGAAACTGATGGCAGTAGTATTCAGTAAAAAGTATCTTCATAATTCCATTTTCCTTGCTAAGAACAAGGCTGAATATTGGAAATGCAAATTTTTACTGACTTCTGAGTTGATAAATGGTATAACAAAGAAGGAAAGGGTTTAGGTGACTTTTGAACATAAGGGCGTGCACCCAGGAAAATTCCCAAGGAATTCCCGGCCCTGTCAGACTTTTTTCAAGTCCGTTTTTCCTTGGGTATAACAAAGATTTCACACATAAACAATTAGATTTTTAAATTTACCTAGTATCACTAATATCTTCTAGCGTATGATATTTCATTATCGCAATTGAATAAATTATAAATACATTTACTTGGTTCAATTTAAATTCGCCATGATTGAACGAAGGCTTTACTAATTCAATATAAAAATGGAAACCCAAGATTGCAATATATCGGACCAAATCAAAGTTTATAAGTATGAAGCAATTCAAAACTACAGCCGTAATTCCTTTCGATTATAAAATCCACGATATGGCAAATATCACTGAAGGAATTACAGCTTTTGCAGGGGAACCGGGGAAATAAGAAGAGCAGGAAATAATGAAGGAAGACTGGAAGGGCTTCCCCATCCCAAATGCAGGGGCCTCCACACTGAAAGACATTCCTGGGCCTCTCCCATACTACATTATTATATTTTCATATTTATACCTAGTTTTAACCTTTCTTTGACTGCCTACAATTTTCTCCGCCATTACATCACATTCATTTCCTAATCAATTTGTCATTTGGATGTTAATTGCGAGAATACATTTTCTACAATTTTCAATCCAATAATCCACCTCGATTGATTTTGGAGGCAACATTTAATAATTAGGTGCATGGGATATATTCTATTTCTCTAAGGCCTTTAGTTCACAACTGAGACAAAATCCACCGTGTATGCCCTTGTAAATTGCATAATAAGGGCTTGAGGTCAGCTTTTCCGTCCGCGTACTTGGTGTACGAAGACGACGCAAGGTCTTTGGCATTACTTGCGGTGATGCTACCAAGGACGACCTTGGCTCGTTCTCCTCCTGCTTCAATTTTCTCTCATCCTCTCCAAGAAAACTGTTGGTACCTCATGGGGAAAGCCAGACGAAAATCTTTCCGGGTAAAAGTCCTGCGTTTTTACGTCATGCTGACGTCGATAGAGATCCTAAGACTTGAGTTTAGGGGATGGCAAAGTCCCTTAATTTTACCTCAATCGAGTATTCCATTTTTCGAAGTCATATTAATGATCATTTTCTTTTATAACGTAAATTTGTAATTTTACATCCTAATTTTCTATTCTTCTACCCATTATGAATTACGCAACAAGGATAGAGAAATACGCTTCATGCACTCATTGCGTCGGTCAGAAATTCTCACTAGTTGTTTTCACCTCTACTCCTCTCATATATTTACATTAATCTCGGATATACAAGGGTAAATTTATAGGTAGGTTCATTGCTCTTATCAACAATACTTAAACAAATATTTTGTCAAACTTTTTTAATGTTTGATTTTTCCATTCGATTTTAACTGTAGATCGCAGATAATTTACTAAGAGTCGAATAAAAGGAGACGGTATCAATCTCAACCCATATGAAGACTTAATCCAACATTATCCAACTTCATAAACTTTCATAAAAAATCTAGAATTATCTAAATGGCCTTTGAGTAATAATGGGTACTACAAGTTTTCTAGTGTCATTTTTTTCAATGATGCAATGCAACTTTTTAATCAATTTTCAGCCAAGAAACATTCCTAGCATTTCAATTAATATCTCGAAGGGGTACTGGAACACACTACATGACAATATAAAATTTGACACCACCAAAAACACTACTGCACGTGACAGAAGGTCTTAAATTATAATAATAGAGTATTTGAAAAATATGTTGGGGGTAAAAATTAAATGAAGATTGGTTGAAATTCTAATTTTCTAGCGACTCCTACCCTTCCGCAAAAAATACCTGGCGAAAATATCAAAGAGAAGTAATTTGTCATATTTATCGCTTTAATTTGACTATCCAATAAAAAATACAAAGTTAAATCATTGGTTTAAGGTTAAATTTTAAATTATTGGTTAATTGATTAAAGAATTAGTAGTATTTTGATGGGATTCATACAAAGTATTTTATCTACGATTAAGACCAACTGGCATAAAATGAAGAAATACGCCGTTATATTTATACTAAATAAAAGATGATTAAAATTGACTAAAATACTGGATTCATTAGAATTCATCAATCAAAAGGCCGTTCACAGCATTTTCGGCAAAAATTTCTCATATTCAACACTCTGATAAAGTGCATAATCGTACATTATGCTTAGATCTTTGCATATTTAAATTGATTTCAAATTCTGACTGATGATATTGCTGAAAAAATCTAGTAAATAGTTGCTTGGGGCTATCGTTTTAAAAATCATTTTTTTTTTCGCGAGCGATCTGCTGATACGTTAGACATAAACGAGGTATTCAAAATCTATCACACGCCTAAATAATAATTTGGATTTACCTTTGACGTGAATGTCGACTTTTATTGGATATAAACTCTTTTAGTTGAGCCAAATCCAATGAATGGATACAGGTATGAATCTGAACAATTATCTCGTTAGCAAGGGTTATATTGTATGTATTACTTGTAATGTTAGTCGTTTGTACTTTTAGCCGTCCGATCCATACCTAAAGTGAGCAGAGACTAAAGTTTTAAAACCGTGAGATTATCTATATTAGGACAACAAGATCCAACACAATCAGGACATGTCCTGGACAAAAATTACCTCATTCTTTGTATTTAGATTATTAAAATACTTCTAATGATGCCCTCTCTATTGTTCCTTCATTAATGCCCTCACAAATTTGGATATTATTGTATTTTCTGTTGGAAACTGTATTTATTTTTGTCGAAAAAACTATTATATAGATAAAATATCATATTTTTAAGTGAACATCGAAAGCACTGACAAAAGCGGCGGTATTGAACTAAAACCGAACTGATCTGAATTTAATTTAATCGAGTATTCTTGTAAATATTTTGATTTTTAGGCGTCCCATTAATGATTTCTCAACTTATTCTTCAGATGCATAACGATGTCCCCACAGATTAATAAGATCAGATAGTGAAAGGAGATCAGCGGGGATACCACTACGCATCTGATGAAGTTGTGAACTGTGAGAGGCTGGATGCAGAAACAGTGTCGACTTCTTCAGTGATGGGTTCGGAAAACTTGCTCATCAATGAAAAAATATACCCTTATCTGTTGATTATGTAGAAAAGAGAATATTGGTTGTTATAGAGCATATTCTCATGTTTATTTCTGCACTTGACTTACTAAAAAATTCCCATCCCAACCCAAGTTACGAAGGTGAAGGCATAAAATAGCAATACTTTTCATTCAACCCTCAGTAATTCAAATCATAATCGTTAATGCACATTCAAATTAATGAAGCAATTTAATGCCTTTTTGTTTTCATTACTCTAATTCTAAATTGATTACCTATAGAGTCGATCGATTGACTGAATTTTTTCTTGAGTCTAATATTCATATTCGAATAAATACATCACTATATTTATCCTACTTCCTGTTCCTGCTTAGAATAAACGCGCATTTTAGCTAATGTATTATAATACAATACAATATAAAAGTAATGATTGGGTGAAATTGAGGCAAGGAAGTTAACCCTAGTCTGATACATGTTAAAACATAAATATACATATAAGCAAAATATACAAAATATAACAGTAATAAATACTGATTTTTATCAAATAATATGGAAAGAGAGAGGATATTTGGTATGAAAGAATTCAACGGTAAATAAAAAATCTATGTTGAAGAAAACAATATTCACTGCAGAAAAACTCCAACAATGAGAAAGAGGTGTGAAAAAACTGTGAAATGTGTAAGAAAGGTTGAAAGAAAGAGATAGAACGCAACAAAAATATAGGGATATTTTCATAAGGAATTTACTAATCAAATACTCGTAAATAAGTTAAATAATAGCAAAGTAATAAGAGCAAAGTTATCCTTTGTCATGGCGTGCTGAACATATTTTTCTTTAGTAAGTAGTTGTATTAACATTAGATTCACGATAATATTTTACATTATAATACAATAAACTAGCTGAAGCGCCCGTTGATTCTCAACGGGGAATATAGAAGTAGATTAAATTCAAGTTGTCAGTCGTGCAATGCGTAATTTCCCATTAGAATAGTCTTAAATTCCAAGCTATTCTTACTATACAGGAAAATGCATGATCTCGGCTCAACAATCGCATTGATCGTCAGGAGGATTGGCTGTTTACAACCTCAACAATTTTGGAAAATTCACGCGTATTTTGTCGAAATTCTCGAAATTTCGATTCGGAATCAATATTCCACGATCAAAATTAGAATATTCATTTAATTGCCGTTCTTTTGCTTCTTGTCTCGACTCTGCACGACTATTTTTCTATTTTAATTCTTCAAAAGAAATATAGCCTGATACCGATAAAAGTGAAGATTAGATTTATTCTTTATGGAAACACATCTGAGCGATCTTGGTTCAAACCCAGAAAAATTATCTAATAAAATTGAGACAGTACGTCATTCCTGGTCCCAGAAAACACGTACGCAAAGTTTTGACGCGAATCTGGCAAACGGTTTGTACTAAAATCGAAGATACACAACATACAAACAAACGTACAAACCCGCAGAATATTTGCTTTATATCATACAAGACATCTAACTTCCCTCATCCATGTGCTGGTAATCTCCTGACTGCAATTACGTACCTGCAATTGCTGGTTACCTTCTTACAGAAAATTTCTCGTTATCCGTGTAATATATCGTCCTCTTCAATCATCAGCTTTATGAGCCTAAAGTCCACGAGTATTTTTACGGGATAAAACATGAGCTCGGATTCAACAATGGGATCGGTCGTCAGGGGGATGAGTTGTTTATAGCCTCCGATTTTCACAAAATTGTTGTATATTTTACCGATAATCTCACGAATTCTAATCGAAAGTAAGATTTCATGACCAAAATAAGATATTTTATTTGATTTTCTTTCTTTTGGTGTTTGTCTTGACTCTGTACGACTATTCCTTCTAATTTAATTCTTCAGGAGAAATAAAGCCTGCAACCGATAAAATTGAAGCTTACGTGTATTCCTTATGAAAATCTATCTGAGCGATCTTGGTTCGAACCCAGCAAAATTCTTGAATAAAAATGCAACAGTACTTCCTTCCTGATGTCAGAGGACACGTATGCAAAGTTTGAGACAAATCGGGCAAACGGTGTGGACTCCAATCCAAGACAAACAAACCCACAAACACACAAACAAACCCACAAACACACAAACAAACCCACAGAATTTCTGCTTTACATAAATAGATAATCAAATCAAGTTAAAATTATAAGATACAGGATATTAACAGACAAAGAGATAATAATAGAGCGAAAAGAGAAAAAGAAAGGAGAAAAAGAAAGACAAAAAGGGCAAAGGAAAGTGACAACATCCGAATGGAATCAGACAGCTATAAAATTGCGCCTATGAGAGATGTTTTATGTAGATTTTTGAATGAAGATTAGGACGGAGTGCATTAAATTTCTGCTGGACGTGCGTTCCATAATTCCACAGTACAGTGAAGAAAAGCAGGAAATTCTCTCGTCACCATTCATTTTCGTGTTAACTTTCGAATTCCATGACTCCTTTTTCTGGATAGCTAATGTCTTCATGTGATCGAAGCAGTTGTGCTAAGCGTTTTTCACTGAATTCGATGTGAGTTAAAATTAGAACTAATATTTTCAAGCTAGACTTAGCGGGATGGTGGCATACTTAGAAATAAAAGAATCTCACCTGAAAGAACAGGCCCCTATGGATGTCAACATAAGACAAAACTATTCGTGCCAAATATATTTCTATAGAAAGCACTAATTTCCAATATTTTAAGTGATTGAAAATTGCGTAAAAAGTTGGAATTTATTCCCCGAACAACCAATTTTAATGACTAAACACTGATATTTAATTTTTAGCATTGCGTCTCTTCCGTTAAGCCCGAGATAAGTTAGAACGCGGATATGCAAACAACATTCCCACTTTATACATATGAGATTTTCAGTATTCCTCCGGATCGAATCCTTTTCTCTCGGCAACCTCACGTTGCCCCCTGTGCCCCATCAACCTCCCCGAGGGCCCCTTGTCCTTGCCCCCTCCCCCATCTGCACCACCCAATGTATTCCGATGCAACAAACTGTTGCCAACGGCTCGCCTCTGCTAAAATTTTTCCGCGGAATTATCGCAAATGCCCACCTTTCCACGGCGACCTCATTGAAAACAGGTCCTCGGGAGTCGAAGGGCGACGTCCCGAGAGCAACTCAAAGCGCCTCACCTATTCAAAAAGCATTCCTCCCATTTCAGCGTGTGGACCTTTTCTTCCAGCAGAGGGAGCTAATTTGATTCGCTCCTCGCTCCTTTTTTTTCATAAGCACCACATCTTCATCCTGAAGCGTGATTGGAAGGTGACCCGGCCGAGAGGTAGGCAGTCCTTCGACCTTCCCTAGATCTCCGGGATTGGGTCGAGAGGCTTCGCCTAGCCTCCTCGCGGGGACCCGGCCAAAAAAAGCGCGCCGCTGCAGGTGGAAGTCGGGCGGGTGGGTGGTGGTGGAGCCGGCAAGGATTTTGTATTTTAGGCTGGGAAATGCGATCCGAAGAGTGCCAGTACTCGCGATTTTCGTCTATCGGAGGCGGGAAAATGGCGATGGTACGCCTACGCCTATGGCAAGCCAATAAAACAAGTCCAACAGCTTAGATATCTAGGAAGTTTAACACCAGACAACGGGTAGTGCAATAATGAAATAAAAACAAAAGTTGCGATGGCAAAGGAAAGTTTTTGGAAACACAAGAAACTAATAAGAGGAGAGCTCAACGTGTAGTTAAAACTGAAAATGTTGAGGCGTTATGTTTGGCCGGTTTTCCTGTGCGGGCGACGTGGACGATCTTAAAAAGCAGGGAAAAGAGGATAAAGGCATTGGATATGGTTTGCTAGAAGAATGCTGAACATAAAGTGGACGGAGAAAATAACAAATGAAGTAGTATGGAGAAGATTAGGAAGCATGTATAGCCTATTGAATGAGTTGAAAGCAAGAAAGTGGAAATACGCGGAACACGTATTAAGGGGATCATCAGGGGAGAGCATCGTAACAGTGTGACAGGATAGGGCAGTAAGGAAGAGAAAGAGACCAAGGATGGAATGGTTAGACAATTTAAAAAAACTGGACCAAAATTAAGAAGTGTGAAGAGTTGAAAAGGAAAGGAAAGGATATTTGGAAACTGAAATCTTCTAACGAAAGAAATAAATCGTAGTTACAATCGTCAGAACTAAAAACACGGTATTGAGACGACGACGGAGAAAAATGCGTAGAATTTAATTCTCCAGGATCCCTGAAACGCACACCTTACTTGTGAAAAGAAAGGAAAGTTGGGACACGGCTGTTAAGGTATTAGAGGTATGAAATCTCCAATGGCCGTTTTTGTCGGGGTTCCTCTTCTCATTCCCCGGTATTCCGAGAAAACAAGACTGGACACCGCACTTTTTGAGGGTGCTCTCAAAGTGTCTTGTTTTCTCGGAATACCGGGGAATGAGAAGAGGAACGCCGGCGAAAACGGCCATTGGAGATTTCATACCTCTAACACCTAACTTAAATACAGAAATGTGTACATTTTTATGATACCATTTGTAGTGGTACCTCATGTTATGGTTGTATTTGTGTTGCACTATAGATAGTGTACATGCCATGTGTAATTGATTCTTACGCCCGAAGATTCATTTAGGATACACGTGCATTGATAGGGTATTCAGTGAGATTTTTCGTATGAGCGTATATGGGTATTCAAGTATGTGGGACACTCATTCATGTTTTTCCACTCAAATTTTGTTTTGTTGTGATTTGCGTTGGGGGATTTGTTCTACGAAATATAAAAATATTAATGATAGTGTATTGATGATTATACCATCACCTAGTTTCTGTCTAATTACAATTTATGTGACAGTAAAAAATAATAAAATATCATCCACTAATTCTAGACTAGGAAAATTGAAACGAACTGAAGAAATACTGGTCACCTGACGTCTAGTCTATTCCGATATTGTTTTTTACTCTAGCGGCCATTTTAATGACGAGATGATAACACTATAATTTCAGTGAAGTACTACGGTATGAACAAAAACTCCATTGTAAAGAAAATAATATTAACTTTTGGTGAATAGGTCTATATAAAATGCCCCATTCCGGCCGTTTCTCGGCGCTCGGTGAGCGCTTTTCCTTAATAGTGCCATAGCAGAATACGTGCTGCTTATCACGTATTCTTGTCGTTCCGTATTCGCACCCAGACATACTGAAAATTTCCCTAACTAGCAAAGGAGGTTGAATTGGCTGAAAGGATGGGAAAACGGAAAATGGTTCTCTTGCGGGGTAAGGTCAGAAAATAGACACGGCAAGAGGAAAATCCTGGTAAGATTTTATTATCAAATTTAAATATATCATTGTTATACCAAGCAGTTGCTTGTGAACTTCTGGCTTTACTAACTGAAGGTAGATAAGCTAGAAGTTTCCAAGAAGGAAGTCTACACCCATGTGACATTTTTAAAGAATTGAACTTAATTTTTATTGGTATATTAGGTATGGTTGCATTAATATATAATTTGTTAATAAGTAGTGATATGGGAATATATATGCCTTAAATTCCAAGATTTAGCGTCCAATCTTCTTTCTTTAATTGAACTAAAAATAATTATAATTCGCTTACCATAATTAATTTAAAACCATAATCTACGTTTTATTTAGACTGCTCAGGGGGGGGACTTCTAAATAAAATTGTTTGCAATTCCTCGATTCCGAATTCCGGATTCTGCCACTCCAAGTATCCTTAGAGATATTTTTAGTTAATATCCAGCCAAATTTTGAAAATATAATCTTTCGGAACGCCGAATTCAATGACAAAACAATTGCCTGTATCTGCATCCATTTATAGAAAATAAATCGAAATTCACAGAAGAAATAATTTTCCACTCATGATTGAGATTCAGATTTATAATACAGCAAAATTGCCTACATCACCTGAACAAGCGTTCATCGCCTATGATATGCATTATAATTTCAACTCTAATCACAGTAACAAAGCCGCTTGTGCTAAAATAAAAGACAAATATGCAGTTTTTTCAATTAAAAGAATCCAGTTGCTCTATATTGTGGAGTGATGTAATAATCTCTAACTATCAATATATTATTTTATTGATCTCGGGGGTTCCAGATTAAAGTGTTAAATACCATTATCAAATTACACAACAAAATCGAGGAAAAGAATAAATTCTAAATCTGTGATTCTTCAAACTGATCATTTTACCATCTGCAGAACCCTGGAAGATAGAACCTGAGACAGAGATATATACAAAACTATGTATTCTTACGTTACAAGTATCCCGTCACGGTTATAAGAATATAATGTGATTTGTTTACTTTTCTTAAAAACTTCGAACGAAGCATTGATGTAGTTATTCTTTCCGTTGTTCGAGTGAAACAACTTGTCGGCTAAAAATTAAATGGTGAAAGATAACGCAACGAATAAGAAGTTTATTGACCTAGATTGAGCAAGAAAATTCCAATCGTTTCAATAAAAAAATATTTTTTACGCCTGTACTTATGAGTATCCAAGGTGAGATTCCCATCTTCCGATTTCACTCTTTACGGATCGTATACTGACATCCTTACCGCGGTTTCAATGAAGGCTGCAATTGCGATTTTAGGCAAATTCGGTCGTTGAAATTCCTCATGAATCATCATATCAACTGCTGCAGTGTAGAAGTGATATAGCGGATACTACAGAAGGATATATTCTCTTTAGCGTGAGCCATTTGCTAATCATAAGCAATAAGTGAAAGATATGTGGTATTTCTTTTGTAGCGTAGATAATAGCCATTAGGCAGCAGCTAACTTTGATTTAATGTTGTTGGTGAAAACTAGAACAAAATGTATAGCCCGCAATGTTTTGCGCTTCGAATTTATATTCCTGCAACTAAAACGTTTACACTATGTAATTCCTAATCTAAACTTATTTGTGCTATCCGACAAGCCACCGTATAGAATCTTAGAGATTTGTTAGAGATAATAAATTCATTGCATTTGCGAAAAATAAGTTGTACGATATGTTGTGATTAAGGGGGGAAAATTGAAAAAAAGAGGTCAGATATAAGCTTTTGGTTCTATGTATTACAAAAAGGTGTGTACCCACTCACAATAAATATAATTTGTAATTACCTACTTGTATTGTAAGTACGAGTAAGTACTTTTAGCTAACATATTACATGTTATTTATAGACGATGTCTAACGCAGAACTCTGATATGAGTTAATGTTATTCCTGAAAGAAAAAAGCAGTATTTTATGTTCTTTTAGACGAAAAAACGTAATTGATTTTCGGGAGATTATTAAACTAGAGATTTACAGGTATATCTTTACATAAAGATGGAAAATAAATTTTTAATTTTGTCAATTTTATCGTAGATTCGAATCAGATATTGCATGCATTACCAGAAAGTACATGTATTATCAGGATAGGCATGCATTGAAAGGTTAAGGTGCGCTGTACACGAATTATTCCTCGTATTGATTTTCTGTGGCAACAGTAAAGCAGTGCTGCAGTATCTTTAGAATTGACCAAGAGACGCTACTATCTGAGAGACTACATATATATACGATGTACGTACGTACGTCTATACGATGGAAAATTTAAGCTAAATATTGTTCTACGTTATAATGTTACGTACGCACTCCGATCCTTTTACCTGCAATCTCAAGATTGAGCAGTTATTAATGAATGCTTTGAAATAGAAATGTGTCATTCAAGCAAAGAGTATATTAATACTATTTAGTCATTATTTTATAGATGATGTAGAGAATTGTTTGAAGTAGATTACTTTAAAATTTGGTTGACATTCCTAACTTGAGCTTGTTCAGTAGATTTTCAAATGTTTGCTTGTGTGTATGTATGTTTAACAAATAGTGCAAATTGTAGAAATCGATCCGTGATATAATTCTGGATTCTTGAATGTAAATTAAATGCAAAGGATTCCCTAAATTGCATCTTTAGCATCATTATCGTAGGCAATGTGTCCATAAATTGATTTGCTTCCTATCCTCCAATTCTTTCCCTCGGAATTCCTCCTCATTAGCCTCCTCTGATAATTTAACCCAGATTTTTCTTGTCTTTAAAAGACTATTGTGGCTCAAAACATTTACAGATATTTTCCCTCTTCTATTCACCATATTATTTAATAGATTTCTCTATTTATACTTGTCAACGGATTGCTTCATAAGTTACTACCCATCCAATTAATATTTATCATACTTTACCAGCATCACATTTCTATTGCTTCTTATTTTCTCTACAGCAACCAAACGTGGTACAAACAGTCGTACAAATAGTTATAGAAACACTCTATATATATATAGGTTATATGAACTATTTCCTTATATTCTTATATATAACCTTTTGATTTACGCCAAAAATGCTCAATTTCTAGGAAGTGTTCTGTTCATAAGCTATTATACATAGGTGTTAATTTGCTTTCTTTATTTACTGGTTTTATGTAGCAGTTAGACATATTTAAAGTGGCAGCGTTGAAAAATTGATTTTTTTAATTCAAAGAAATTATTTGCAATATACAAGAAATTATTTTAAGTTGAGGAGTGACATTTTGACAACATAAATTATAATAATTACTACAAGAAGCTAACTCAACTATTAACATCTATACTAAGTAAATTCATGGTAAAGCATGCAAGATTGCTCAGGGTGTGTAAATTAATTATCAGAATTGAATGATTCGTACTACGATGATTCGTATTCGTTCCTAAATCAGTCCCTCTTTCAGCAATGTATCTTCACTTTGATTTAATATTTATTTATTTTAGGTTGTTCTTTCTTAGACCTTCATAAAACCTAATGAATGCGTTTTATCTTAAAAAGCGGATGTTGCTATATCATCGGCAAACCTCAGCTTGCGCATCGTTTCTTCTTGTATTCAAACCTTTCCTATTGTCTTCTCTTTAATTTAGTTTATTTCCTTGTCAGTGTATAAATGGAGGATAAGCGGTGATAAGCTAGGGATAAGGATAAGTATCCCTATCTTCCTCTTTCCTTCAATCTTCCTATTTGTCATTTTCAACTCATTTTATCGCTGCTGATTTGAACTGTATGAAGAATTTAAGTCTTCGGACCCTTGAAATTCTGTTCCAGTCAACATCTTCGGTGGCTTACTTTAAAACCACCGAGGCAGTAAAAGATGGCTGGTATTTCTGTATTCTCCCCTCTTTTGTCAATCTTTTCGGTATTTTTAGTAGAAAAGTACTTTTATTGTACCCCTCACTCTTCTGTATCCAAATCAGTCTTTCCTTGAGTACTCTTCCATTTACCTTCCCATTCTGCGATAGGCTATTTTTTGAGGAACTTTGAAGCATGGATATTAGGATGCTATCTAAAACACTTCGTATTTATCTAGTGTTTTTCTATGTTTGAGGCTTTCTTTCCTAGGTGGTTAACTCCGTAATCGGGAGCATATTAAATAAAAATTAAAAATTCCACCAAACAAAAACTTAAATGTGCGAGCGGTTTCGAGCCAACCGCTCATCATCTGGCACAAGATACAAATTCCAGAATACCACAAATATTGTACCAGATGATGAGCGGTTAGCTCAAAACCGGTCGCACGTTTAAGTTTTTGTTTTGTGGAATCTTGAATTTTTAATTTGATATGACCCCAATTTATGTATCTTATTCTTCTGTGGCACATTTTGACATCCATTTTGACATCCTCAATCAGGGAATTTCAGCGATCTCTTCTTTTATTTTCTTTGTCTGAGTCTGTAAGACTTGATTTGCAACTTATGATCATCTTTTTGCTATTTTCCTTAGATCTATTGGTTCTTTGCGGAATACATTAATCTTTTCTTCGTATCGTTACGTCACGTCAAATCTTCAATGCTTCCTTGGCTACTATCTTCTTCAGCATTTCTCGTACTGCTTCCTGGATTGTAATTCTTGGAACAGTCTTCTTCAGCTTTTCAATTCACCAACTGCTTTTAATATTTTTTTTTAATTGCTCATACTTGATTGGGTACTTCAGCTGTAGTATATTATGATTGATGTCGATTACCGCGAATTCTAAGCGTCTTGCGTTAATAGTTACAATCTTAAAATAATTTTCTTACTCACGCTCTTTACTTTTACCACGTCAATCAATATAAAGATAAGAATAAAAAATGATGCTGCAATTTGGTTATAACAGTACAATTTTTTCCGACGTAATTTACTCGAACTATATGAAAGAAGTAATACTCATGGCACAAGTCTAATGTTCTTATTCCTATAATCAAATTCAAAGTTGCAAGAACATATGAGTTTATCTAAAAATATCAAAGTAGTACTATACTATATTACACACTGTTATTCAGTGAATGGTGTTAGATTAGATTTGAAATAACATGATTGGCAATAAAAACCAAATCCGCCTTATCTGTTATACTATTTAACAGATCTCCTGAAAACATAAAAACCAAACTCAATAATACGACCTATGCTCACCTATGCATCAATACATTTAACTTGTGACTACAGAATACATGTCCATCATAGAGAGAGGCTGCTTCCGCTAGTAAGGTCAGCTGGTGAAGGCCGTACCATATTCGTTTAATAACATTGCTAGGCGATAAAATTCTAATCCAAAACATTGCAGAAATGAAACACTCTTGGGTGGTCTGCACTCTATTTGGAGGGTGGTGTTTGACAGATAAGTTTTTGTCGCATTATTGAAGTAGAGCAATCTATTACTTTGCATGGCAGAGAAAAACTAATTTTCTGACATAACTGCGCAAATCCACTCATACGAAAAGATAGAGCTCTCCGAATTACGAATTATCGTTGAAACGAGGTTGGTCAACTGTCCTTTCGTGCAACCGAGTGTCGGTAGCACAGGAAATAATGTGTGAATATTATGAAAATTAACAGTCATGTAGCCAATCGAATATTTCCGAATAGTATATTCCAATCTAAGCATTGAGTGACCTCGTACATTAGAATATTTTTAAATAACGAGGGAAATATTAATGGAATTAAGGAGAATTGAAAATTTGTATCCGTAAAATATTGCTGCATCCCGTTTTTGACGAAATATTATCGTTCTTTTGAAAACGCCAAACTTTTCGCCGTCCGTTCGTTTACATAGATTTATCACCGCCACCTTAACTCTGCATCAAACCTTATCTATATCAATAAAATCCACATCATTATAAATAGTTCCGATTACTTTATTTGGAAGTATCAAATGAAGAGACAAATTGCGAATTATATACAGATATGTAATATGCTGTATCTGTCTGTTAGGTTAAATTTCTAAGTATGAAAATAGAACTTTCTGAGACAATTAGTACAAATTCTCAACTAGGAAAGACATATGAAAATGAATTTTCTAGAGCTTAAGTTATAGCTCCGATGATAAAAAATAAAAAAAATCAATCTGAGATTATGCAACTTTGTTAGTTTTCAGTATAGTAAGAGTTGAAAAATGCTATGACATAACCAATTATAACCGAGACTTTTAATGGCCAAACGTAAGCCAAAGTAGAGAGGAAAGCTCAAGGAACATACGATCATGGTCAGACAAACATATTTGGGGCATACTTGATAATGGAATTGAAATAAGATTGATATGAAATCGTAAATTTAGTCCTTTCATGGTGCTTTCCGTGTAAAGGATAAATGGCTAAAGATGATAAAAGTTTACTTAGCCTCACTTGACCACGCTCGTGCACTTAGTTGCCGTGGGAAATTTTCCAAATGAATACTAGTCTTCAGCGATAATTTCTTCCCTCTGAGTACAGTATGAGATACGGCGAGTAAATTGTCTTGAATACTGTAAGCTAGTTTTCCGTACTTTACTGTCGCAAAGCGAAGAACTGCAGCACGGAAAGAAATGAAAAACTCGTTTCCTTCCTAATTACCTTTCAGATTACAAATCACCCCTAAAAACGGGGAGTATGTTCCCTTATAAAGGGAACAGGATCAATCGTTATAAACTAGTCAAAATCTTCATTCTTAGGAAACGTTGGAGATTCGCAAAGGTATTCATCTTTTAAGAGCTTCGAGATTTGAGGAAAACTTGATGAGGCGGAAAATGTATAGCAAATTATTTATCTCAATCGCACAATACCCATAAAAAGATTATCCAAAAGTGTATATCATGCTAGAAGTGGAAATGTAATCACAAGAATATCCTCGAATGAGATGTTTCTAAGAAGGACGGGGACTATTTTCTTACGCCCTAAGATAAAGAGATAAATCTAAAAGATCATGAAGATATTCGCAGAATATAATATAAACTAATATTCATTGGGAGTTAAAAATTTTATAGCACTACTTCTTAAACAATTTGATGAGTTTTTATGTTACAAAATTGGCGGGAAGGCTGAATCATTATGCCTCCTTCAAATCGGTTCCGTTCCTTATTCCTTCACAGATTTTTTCTTCTCATTCTTCGGTAATTTACCGCTGAAAGCTCACCTTTTTTACAATAATTTTCTCGCTTGGTGATCACACCATTTCACAAAGCGGCCGTTTCAGAGCTGAGGTTTATCATTACCATACTTACATTTTACGTAGCTTTCATTTCAATGAACTTTTGTATTATACTCTACCTGTAACAGCGCAGCATTATAATATCCCATCATAACGGTTATTATTTCAATGAAGTTCGGGAAAGTTGGAAAGAAATGAGGCTTCAAAATTTCGGAAAGACTGCCACTGACTCTTTACAAATGAAAAGATAGTCTCGGAAAGCAAAAAGCCTAACATTTCTTAAGCTAACTAGCAGGATGTCCTAGCCGTACCCTAGACAACAGAATACCTCGACCATTATCTCTTGAAAATGCAGCCAGTGGCGCTTCAACTATTTTAAAGATAAAAATAGTTTAAAATAAGTTAAGTCAACTAAGATAAGAGAAAATGGAAAGGTAGAAAATGTTCAGAGATGTTCACTGTCAGAGAGCCGAAAAGATGCACGTGAAAAAGAAGTTTGAAGAAGCCATTATGGAAACATGAGAGTCGGAAGATCACCACATTTGGACCTAAGAATTCAATGAAAGCCAACGAGAATGTTTTTTCCCATACAGACACATTGTAAATGATATGCATGTATTCCTAATATCAGTCTTAGATGAGAAAGACTTGCTACTCAATTATATTCCCGCTCGTCTTATGCTGCTATAATTTAGATTTTTCATCGACCATGATTTTCTTAATTCATCCATTAATAGATATATTTAGGTTGATTTAATATGATGAATTATGACCCTCCTTGTGATTGGCCCGCTTAAAATCTCTCTTACACACGGTAGCTGTGAAAGCCTATAGAAACCCTGAAAAATCTTGCAAGCTTTACCATATATCTATTTTCGATAAAATTCACTGTACACTGTACAGAGAAGAGAAGATTTAACTCAATTGAACTCAGGTGTTATAGGCGTATGTTGAAAATCGGTTGGGCAGAGAGAGTGACGAATGAGGAGGTAAAAGATTGAGGAAGAACGCAGCTTATGGCAAACAATAGTTAAGAGGCGAGTTATTATTTTATTATTATATATATTTATTGGGCACCTATTGATACACAAAGGGATCCTGCAGTTAACAACCGAAGTAAAAGTTAAGGGAAGGAGAAAGAAAGGAAGGCAAGGTCTGCAGTTTCTAAGTCAGATAATGAAGGGTATTGGATGTAAAAGCTCTGCAGAAATGAAAAGGAGGCAGATAACCGAGAAGAATGGCAAGTTGCTGCAAATGAATCCAGAGATTGAACACTTAAGAAGAAGAAGATAATTCACTGCCTGATGTATTGGCCAATTCGTAATATTATAAATTAAAATGATCTCTTCTCTAGTTAATGTAATGCATTGAATTTTGCAAATAATTTCTTCCTATTCTTAAAATATTTTTATATTAATTGTTGAACGTTGCTATCAGACGTGTCTAAATTTGTCGGAATACCTATAAAGATAGGTATTCCGACTTATACATAAAAGAATATTCTGAATACTTTGAGAGAGTTTGGGCACCCCCGGACCAGGGCATTCGAGGCAAGGAAGAAATATTGCGATGGGAGGAACAAACCCCCTTAAGTTTAAGAAGTGCAAGGAGAGCAAGAGAACGAAATGGAGGGCACGTCCTCGTTTCGCGGAACACATGGCAATTGTGCCCGGCGAGGAGCGGGCCCCGAAAGATCGGAGCCAATGGTGCGGAGACGCCAGAAACTACATCGCAGTTTCTTCTCCGGGAGAACAGTTGCATATCGAATGAAAGGGGGAAAATATGAAGTGAAATGGACCGGAAAGACGGCTTGCGGCGGAACGAGAGGCCGCTATGTTCGACGGTCGATATTGGGAGGATATGGCCGTTGAAGATTGCGCACTAGAACGATCGTAGAGCGAGGGAATATGGCGGATTGCGAGGCGTGTGTCGGGTCGAGGACACAATTGCGGATGCATTTCCCTCGACTCTGATTGGACGGTTCGAATCGACCGCTCGCGTAGGCGGGAAATTGCATGAGGTAGACGGCCGATGGTTAGAAAAATGTACGATAGAGGGGGCGAGGGAGGCACTTTTTCAAAGAGGAGAAAATTATTCCGTGCAGACGGTTTTTGAGTGTGTGAGCTAGCAGTTTTTTCCGGAGGGAAAAATGAATAAAAAAGACGACATCTGGTGGGAGTAATGTAACCGCTCCTTTCGAGGCACGGGAGACTTCGTCGGATGGACTGGATTCGAAAATGGACCCCAGGCAACCGATGTATGACTCATAAAGCTGATATCGGTCTCTCACTGGTTTTTAATCCGACTTTATTTTAAACGATAATTAGCAATATTGGGTGGAAACAAAATGAATAATTTCTTGAAATAAGCTTGGGATGTTATGCCATAGAACGTAATCTTGCAATAAATGTATCGCTCCTCGAGTCTTATGTGTGAATGGTTTATTAATACGAAAATTTAAGTGGAAGTTGGGGAGACTCATTTTGTTTCATAATTATTCAGTCATACTTCATCAATTTCTCTTCTGGTAAATTTTCTAGATGTATTGGTGTTCCCGCAATAAGAAAAAGTTATGTCTGTGTGAAATACAGGAAAATTTCGATTTTGAAGACAGATATACATCTTTTGATGTTTTTCAATTTGATCATTATTTATGATTTATTTCGGATGCAAATAATCTCAAAATATGTTTCACGGCAAGTAAGAGTAAGGAGGTAATATTTTAAACCATTAAGACCTCTATATGCTATTGAAGATCGCCACCTTGTCAATCACATTCTTCATTCGGTCCAAGTTAGGAGAACAAGTCGGTGAGCAAGGATAGTGTATTATGGAGTTACATAATTGAGGATAGGTTGAGTCACGAAGACGAGGCATACAGTGGGTGTCAATGTTCCTACCATGAGAAAGGATACGGATGTTGTTAATCTGACTTCTTCCTTCCTCATGAACTACGCAATTTGATTGTGGAATGTAAAATCAAATGCTAATTTGCTAATAATAGAGAATTACCGTGGATTAAATAGCTATAGTTTTTATAGACTTCATTGTAATCAATGAAATTCTCGTAATACTTTCCTAAAAGAAAATTATTCTTATAAGGAATGGAAAATTTTTAGACTCAATGAAATGAATCGAAAGATAAGCGATGTTACGTTTATCTAAGATAGTCCATCGCAGTTATGAATCTTATACATTTACAAAAGAAACCTACGAGTATAAATTACTTAAGCATTCTCAAGTTACCATTATTGGACAACACAAAGCACCTCCACTTCTCATTTACTAATGCTTTTTTGATTAATCCTATTAAAAAATGTATTCACTATAAATAATGCCTCGTTGAAATCACCGTGTTTAATTCCAGAAAACATTTTTGAGGACTAAGCGCGATAAAGTAATTTAATTTAATCTAATGTTACATTTTTTATCGATGCCATACGTATTTACTCATTATGGACAGTTTGGGGCCCGTCTCTCAACTTAAACGATCGTTTGAACACGATTGAGAAGATTGAAGAGGACTTCTTACATTCTAAATTACGTTATTTGATGGTAAAAATAAATGCCTAATGCTCATAATCTTATCTGAGAGGACTATAATTGCCCAAAGAAGTCCCCCCAAAATATTAGCTGATTATAACCAGATTAATTGGATAAGATTACCCTAATTTCTTGCGAGGTTTCATTGGAGAAATTTTGAAGAGAGTTTAATTTATATTTAGGAAAGTATTAGAAGAGAATTTAAGTAACATTTAGAGAAGAATTCGAAAAGAATTTACCTTCGATTTTGTTAATATTTCAAGAGCTTTCTGATAGCTATATCGACGTTTCCACCTGTATTTGAAAGCAGTATAGTGATTTAAAGATTCTATTGCTGAATAAATTACCCAGCAGTGAATATTAAATGCGCAGAAGTGATAATTACGGCTGATTTGTATTGTAACACGATATTCTGTACCGTACGGTTAGAAGTGATACATAAAATTGCTCGCGATACTTACGGTTGCTTTAAAATGCTACGGTAAAGCAGCAAATTTCGAATACGGAAGGAAGGGAAATTTGTTTTATAAAATGAAGGAGTGAAAGCAGTATTTAAGAATTCGGAATAAAAAACGTTTAATACGTAATCATAGAACTGAGAAAAGAGTGGATTTCACCGATGAGAAAGCCGCAAATGTATTCAGATAGGTATCAGCGAGGGAAATTTCCAGAAAGGCGTCTTCCTTAGCACGGCGAAGATCATAATCGTATTCCTCTCCAATTACGGTAGTCCTAGATCTCGCTTGGGGCGGTCCTAGAAGTCCCGGGTCTTTCCTATCCGGAAGGCGGCTCTTATTTTGCCCGAGGACCGAAGAATGATCTCACGTGTTTCGAGCACACTTCGAAGAGGAGGTTTCGCGTGGTAAAAGGATTTTGCCCGGAGTCCATTGAGGATATTATTTGAATTCAAGTAATGCTCTTTCGTGGGTAGGCTGGAATAATATGAAATGATCATCATTTTAAGCTTTCCGAACAAACATAATTGTGCTGTGAGGCCCTTGGAGCAATTCATTCCAGTAATATGTAAATTTATACATTACCCTGTGTATAATGTCTTTATTTACAATATAAATATATTCGTAAACACTTAACAGCAATCACTTTGTTACCTTAATGAGTTAATGATAAACAATATACGTCCATTCTATACTTTCCTTTTATACAAAGTTCTAAAAGCAAAAATTTAATTCCGTTTATTTCGATTTGTGTATTGTGTATCATGGAAGAGGGAAAGATAAAGGCGGAAGTTGTTCGATGACATAAAGGTAGGGGTAAGTTTCAAAGGAACGAAAGATACATCACTAAATGAGGATTTTTAAGGCACATGAACCTACCAAAAGGTAGATCACCTACGTATTTGTATAGCATGCTTGACCTCAAGTTTCAAGCTTGATATCAGCAAATTTTCAAATTTCGCAAACTGTGACAAACGGTTTAAAGATCTTTTATCTGATGAAAACGTTTTATATCCGATGTATTCAATTATTCAAAACCATAAGGACATTCACACGATATCGGCAATAACGTGTATAGAGTGAAACCATTTAGGAATAATTCGTCTAAATTCAAGAGCACAATTCATAACTCGCCAAATACCACATGCAAATATAGAGAAACCCTATTAATGGAAATGGTTATCAGCAAATATGATGGTGAGGTTAGCCATTGAGCATATGGATTCTTGCTTTTCAAGAGCTGAGAGATTCTAAATGTGTATAATTTCATTACGACAAAAGTAAAAAGTGTGATGCAATTTTATACAGAATATCTCGTAATTATATATTCCTTTTTCTGTCTGCGACGATGGAAATCGGTTGCATCAAGGTTTCATCTGCAGAATCCAACTTCATTGAGTATAAATTGCAGAATTGAAACAGCTTTCTTATCTAACATTTAAAAGTGTTTCCCCACGGTGATGACCAAAATATAAACTTCCATTTTCATGTCTGCTTTTCTCATTTTGCCATTTCTGTGTCGAAATATTTCAACATTTCGATCATATTCATGGACCAAGAACTACGTACAAATTTGCAACTGGAAAATTTTGCACATTACGTAGCCAAATAACGAAATGAGTTTGAGCTAGAGCAAACCAAAGAGCTCTTTAAACATTTCAAAAGGCTAAAATGAATTCTGCAGCGTAAAACCAAAATATTATTTCGTTAAGTGGTGATTAAGTAGACTATTTCTTAAGCATAATAGGGTATTTTCGGCGTCTTGGAGATAAGTATTGCACAATAGGATTAGCGCAGGTCTGTATTACACTAGATACTGAATCGCCGATACAGTGCAGCAAACTCCAATCAATCCTTACCGTTAAGTATTTACTACTGTATCATTCGTTTGAACAACTTGATCGAAAACTCCGTTGCGCATCCTCAAATTTTGAAAGTAAAGCTTCTTTAAAAAGCGCCCGGAAAATATTATCAACCGTAGATGCTAAACTAGCTTCAACTTAAACTAATACATCAAAGTAACTCCCAATAACTTTATTTTTTAGCATACATTGTTCATCTTTAAGATCTCAGACGAGTTAAATTGTTCCCTTGCATGTAAAGCTATTGTTGTATGTTCTATGAAGATTCAATCTTCATAGAATCAAATTAATAGATTTCGGCAACAAATTATGAAAGCGTTCGATATTGGGATTTTTATTGAAAAGCTTCGTTTAAGATAGTCTGTCCCATTAAACTAGGCTAAAATGAATGATATTAGATTTTTTCTACATAAAAGGGCTTCTATATGTAATCCTACTTCTACTCTCCTCGTTTAGAATGAAATAGTTACCTATAAATGAAGAATTACAATAACTTTCACCATTGCGGGGAACGAAATTTAGAAACAGAAAACGCTACGAAATTAAGTGACTTTGTCCAACTGCACGTTAAAAAAACATTCGTGGATTTCTCTCGGTTTTCCAGTGTTGGCGCAGTTAAATTACTTTAGATTTGAATTGAAGGCCAACCGATTTTACGGAAATGGGAGGCTCTACGAGCCCGGCCATTGCCTCGCGCCGTAAGAACCACTGCCCTATAGAGAAGAGCGTCGCCTGCAAATGAAAACGATGGGTGTCAAAGAGTGCAAGGGGAGGTTGAAAAATAGGGTGACCGAGTCTTTTCCGCGTAAACCGGGACAAAACAAGATTCCGGGGTCCGGAATAATTATAGCGTCTTTAAAAGTACGCCCTCTCGGTGAACTTATTGGATAATAAATCTTGTTTGCTTGCTTACTTCAAATATTTTACCACCTCAATTGGAACCTTCTTGCCGACGTATTCATCACGTTTTTACTACTTTACTTGCGTAATTACAGGAATCGCATAATTTATCCACAACTATGATTCGTACTATACTATACTTAGATGTAGCATTGTTAAAAGCACTTCGACAGCTTAGTTCATTTTGCACTTGGTCCCCCACCGGGAATCGAACACGAGACCGCTCTTTTCAAATCCGAACGCGCTGCCCACGTGGCTTTCGGGCATTTTTCGCTTGGGACGAATCCATACACATTTTCATATATTCTCCTCTATCCCACAAGTTTGTACGTCTCTCCTCATTAGCGTATGATAGATTACATTCAATAAGCTCTTTTACTGGCTAAAACCCCTTAAATACTGATTGGATAGATTTCTTATTACTCCGTATTCATTCGTAACTCACCATTACTGTGTATCTAGTTTTTACCACATTCTGATAAAAATCGTTCCGACTCCGTTTAGTTTCATCTTTCGAAATCTCCTGGTATACGTACCTAACTCCTGCAGTCAGTCTTAATTCGACGGCCATTTTAGACAACTCCCGACTTTTAATCACCAATTTCATGCACCAGTTCTATACGAGAGTATAAATATCTACGTCATTCTCTTTCTTTACGTATTTGACGGCACTAAATTTTATGAAATGCCACTCTGTGTCTGGATATCTGTGAGTCGAAAATAATCCATATATTTTTGACGGAGGTGCATCAATCGTCCAATCGATCCACATTTTGCATCTGATTCGTGCAATCACACCTTCGTTCATTTAGAGACGGTTTTCCTTCACCCATTGATAAAAAAAACGCCCAGATAACCTCCCAGGGAACTGGACCAAGATCAGATTCCCAATCTCTCCATCTAAATCCCAGGAAACTCGCACGAATCATCAGCTGTCAAAACAGCATTTTTGCCGAGTTTTTGAGTTCGGTGAAAACGATTTTTCGGAGACATGCACCGGAAACCCGTCGTCTACCAGAAACCCGACGGATTAAACGCATTTTTTTCGAAAACAAATTCTTTGAACGATAAATTCTTAGAATGACAAATTCCTAAAACATAGACAACTCCATTGCGTTTAATCTACAATGCGTGTGAATCTGAGGTTATGCGACCAAATCCAACCCATAGATTTCCAACCCGAATCAGCTCCTAAAAATATACATTTTGGTTAACTTCAGATTCGTTTAAGTGGTCTATCATCGAAGAATTGATCGTTTTTAAGAATTTGCTTTCGAATCATTTGTTTTCGAAGAAGTTTATGCCTTCAACCCGAAACGAGCTCAGGAAATGCGGAACGACTCTCCGTGAACAACACCGGAAAACGATGGAAAATACAGCAAATGGGACGTCAAATCGTTCTCTGTTCAGATACAAAGGACGCAAGGCGGGCCTTGTCCAAAGATGCACCGCCGTAAGATCCGCAATTATTATTCTGGTCGTTAAACATAAGTTCGGAAGTTTCGATCGCGTTCTGTGAAGCGAAAGGGAAGGAAGAAGCGAGCAACTGGAGATCCTGTACGGGAATAACAGTAGTTACGCCTTCTCCCACCCTCTCTCCGCTTTTTATTCCTTCCTCCTTTTTTACGGCGTACTTATTCAGTACCAGGCTGTGCTTTCACCCCAAGCGTCTCTCCCCTTGCAACTGCCTCATCGGCAGCCAGCGTTTTCCAGCCAATTTCGAAGCTGCTGCCCCTTCGCCTCTCGCAAATGCATTAATATTTCTTTTCTCGTCTCATCTAATCTTCTAATTGAGCGAATTACGGGAATCCTTGGATCCATCGCAGAGTGGAAGGGTGCGGGAGGAACTTTTGGGTGGAAGAATGGGTTTTCGTTGGCCCTCTCTGGGGAGCCACCTCCTGCATCCAAGAGGTTGGGGTTAGCCCTCCTGCTCCCTGCTACCGCTTTCAATTAATTCCGAAAAATTTTCCGTTTCGCTTCAAGACTTTTTTGCGTGGGTTCTACGAGCGAAATTGTTCGATAAATCGATAAATAGATAAAAGACTTCATTCGATGAATTTGAGACTGGGAAGCCCCAATCTTCCATTTAACCACTACTTACAAGATAAGATTAAACGAAATCAAATAATATAAAACCAAAAATGGAAGAAATTAATGGGAGCAATAAAATTCTTCGACAAAAAATTCTTCGAGCTATCAATTCTTTGACTGACAATTTCTTCGGAAAAATACAACTCTAATAAATCTTAATACATTTGCAAAACTATAATCCAACTCAAACAAAATTCACGTTAAATAATGTATATGTCGAATCTCATTGTGTTAAACTTCAGATTCCCGACAATTAACCGAATAGATTTCAACTTCGAATTAGTTCTTTAATATATATTTTGGATTACTACAGCTTTATTAGCGTTGACTATTTTCGAAGAATTTTCTTTCGAAATTCGTTTTCGAAGAACCTACCTGCAACCATAATAATATGGCAGAAAATAAAGAAATAAACTGAAATATAAAAATTTAACATAACAGAACAAAGATCGGAGTGTGACGGAGAGGAAAATAGCGAGAAAATCTTTCTTAAAGATCTTCCATAATTTTTTTGAATTATTTTATCATAGGTCTTCTTCTACTCCTTTTCCTTCCTATCAAATTGATTATGAACTTATTGTTTTTAAAAATGTAATCGATCCAGTTTCCTCTTCTTCGTTTCAAATTATCTTTGAAATCTCTTCTTCTTTTGACTTTCTATACGACCTCTTCACTATTTTTTTATCTTTTCAAGATATTCTTTTCCATCGCCAAATGTCAAATTTCTGTTTTTCTCTTTTATATCCTCTTTCTATTTCATATTCCCCGCTTTTCTCTTTTATTAATGCTCCAGATTTCCTGATCCATACAGGGCTATATTCCATGAGTAACTCTTTTACAATTTCTCTTTAGTTTCAAGGTCTATCTTCTTAGATGCTAGCAATTTCTTTTTACTAAAGATAATTTTTGCTTGAGCTGGTCTGATCTGTTACTTTTCTTCCGTATTCTATGAATATAATGACACATATCTTGGGAAAACCACTCATAAAGACTGACCGTATACCAAAGAAAAATGAGACATGACGCCCATGCAAAACGGGACAAAATGCGGTGTTTTTCTCCTTGTTCCCGAAGCTTGATTTTTTCTCTCAGTACACATATTTTTGAAAGAACTCGGCACATTCTGATAGTAATTCAACCATACGTACAGTGAAACTACATTTATATTTGCGAACATTCGTTCATGAGAAATTCGTTAAACATCGTGTAAATTATTTGCTAGACTCATGGAAATATTCCGTTACCTTTTTCATATATGACACCAAAATCAAAATAAAATAGAAATATGGACTTAAAAATAACCAAATTCCTTTCAAAACATTTATTGAGTATCCTCTTCTCGTCTATTAAGCGTGAAATGACTCCTCATATATCTGCCATATTATAAGAAAAACACCGGGTTGATTAATGTATTCACTTTCACTATGTTTAAATTAAGCTAGTTACATGTAGAACTGTGCAATCTAAACTCTATATAAACTCCATATAAACAACTCTATATAAACTCCATATAAACAACTCTATATAAACTCCATATAAACAAACTTTATAGCAAAAATTTTAGTTTTCTTGAGACTGACGGTCGTTATTCCGCGATAGTGTAAATATGATTGAGCCGTGAATTTCCTCCAATTAAGAAGTCTTTTATTAGACCTATGCAGGTCTGTGAAGTATTCAGCCCGAAGACCAGTTGGTACCCTACCCCCTAAAGCATAAGTTACTAAGAGCTTTCAGAGAGGAATGAGGTTCACTAGGCAGCATGAGAAGTGAAGTATGTAGTTTGCTATAGCTTTCCTCACTGAGTCAGAATACTATGAGTGGAACATGTCCACCCAAGTAAAGCACAATGACTCTGCGAGTAAGACTTTTCTTGGAATTCCATAAGGAGAGACCTTGATTAGTGCAATTATTCAGTCATACCTCGGTAGCTTTCATTTCATCACAGCCATGATCAAAACTGGGAAAAAAGAAAATGAAAGATTATCTATCCTGTACCACATGAAAAATGAAAATATCCCATTAATCAGAGTATGATAGCAGGAACTTGGAACTATGAAAGTTTATATTAAACAGCAATGATTTAAAATATGATTCATATTTGAATGTTAACCTTGATCTTTTCGAAAGATGAGTAACATGTCTTAGTGCATACTCCGAGCGCAACAAGAGAAAGCATCCGATATAAAGGATGTGTTATCTCTAATCCGACAATAAGCAAAGTAGTTAGTCATTCGTGAGTCCATGATTAAGTTGATAAAACATCCATCAACGTATTGGTTTACTTACATTGCAAATATTTCTCATGGAAGAACTTCAACGAAAATAATAATTCCGAGACAAAAACTTTGTAAAATAAGAGCAGATTTCATTCATCGCGTGTGATTGTGGTAACATTCATGTTTAGAATTGTCAACTCTTCTAGTATCCAAAGGCGGGTAATTAAAGTATTACTAAAGACCTCAAAGAATTTTAATTTCTTTTCTTGATTAGATTTGTGCTCAACACACTTTCTATTATTTCAAATTTGCGGAGAAAGTCGTAGTTTTTCCGTTTATGTAATCAAAGAATCTGTCACTTCCGCCTTTGATGATCATTTATGAGATCTGCGAAAGCATATGATGACATTTAGAGATATAATAATAAAGGAATTTATTTAGGGCGAGATTGAGACTATAAACTCTTTTCTTACATCCAACCCTTCATCGTATAAATGTAAAAATGCAGTACAAAGAAGTTTACTTTTTGGATTAAAAATTTTAACTGCAGGAAAATACCCTGAAGAAAGGGGGTTGTGGAAAACCTGAGAAACCTACAGATAGGGAAACTATATTTAGTGATGAAATCAGACTAAAGAGACAAGAAGATATATACTCCATGATGATATATCTGTTTCTTTTACTCGTTTATTTCATGCTAATTTAATGTAATGCAATCACTATTTTTTAGAACAATATCTCCTCAACTCGAAGGAATAGAGAAATGGTGAAATACCAATTTATCTTCATTCGCAAAGTCATATAACGACTCACGGCCATTATGCAAGCAGTCCATTCTGCTTAACACCATCTTTTCAAGATAGGTGTATTTAATTCTGTCACACTCCGGATCTCCAAGATGAATTTTATGCTATTTTGGCCCATGTCTTAAAAACTTTGGAATTCCTTGGTGCGATGCAACAGTAAAAGAGATGAAGGGAACTCTTATGGAATTGCGCGAATGAGTTTTTGATGACGATTTTACCCTAACATTTTCCCAGAAAATCTCTAAAAGCCCATTAAAGTCTGTCACTATGACGATGCTGGCCAAAGCAAAGCCGATAAGGTAACAATGGTCGAACTGAAATGATTGGTCAAGATTCATTTAGTACTTATTAACCACGGACCCTTAAAATTTAATTTATCTTGGATTATAAGGTCACGGAGCTCATTCTGACCTAAACGATGTTTTGACAGGGACACAATCATTCACTATGAAAGATAAGATGCTATAGCATACGAATTCATAGGGTTAAGTCGATGAAAATAGCACTAAAATATTCGCTAGTATATAGAATACCCTCTGAATAAATTATTTGCAGGTCAAGTACGGTATCAACTAGAGGGAATAAGTTGATTTTAAGCAGAAAAAGAGGCAATTTCGGAACTTTTAAAGCATTTTTACGGGGGAATATTTTACGTACATTAGTTTAGATCGAAGAAAAATATAAATGTGGAAGTTTCCAAGTTGAATTTCTGTCATTAATTATTTATTAAAGATAGGAAATCTCACGCTCAAAGAAAGATTTCAAAAAGAAAAAAAATGCCATTGGAAATAGAAATAGAAAACCAGGGGAGTTCATTCATGAAACTTATTAGTGAGTGGATTTCAATATTAATGATAACTGATTCTTGATGGAGTGCCAAATTAAGTATATAGTCTATTAAAAACTGTTCGCAAAAGAAAAAAATCCAAGAATACTGGACCAAAGATCATAATCCAGAAAACAATGCCAGAAATAGTGAAATACTGAAATGAGCAATCAAGGAGAAAAGATATTCTGGAGAGAGAAGTAACAATACGCCATATGGATCAAGGACTTCCGTGAATAAGCTACAGATCAGTGGAAAGTGTAAAAATAATACCTTGTACAGAAAAATACAGAAAACCCTTCAATTGTCTGATTAGGGAGAGCAAATAGTGCTACTAAAGTATCAGAAAATAAATTACATGGATAGGAGGTAATGCCAGAGAAGAATGGATAAAAAAACTGAGAAATGAAGTGTTTCGTGATCTTATACTTTATTACTATCACTTATATATCTAAACCAGAGTACCTTAAAGTCTACGTCAAAGGATACAATGGCATAGTCGGTTTAATTATGAATAGAAGTGGTAAGAAGCATACTGAAGATTTAGGAAATTCACGTGATATGGATAAAGCATTTCGAATATCTGTAAGGCTAACAATATATAAATACCATGGTAATCCTAGATAGTGGACAAAGATAGGAAAGGAGAATTCATTCTCAGAGCAGAAGTCGAAACTGCAAGGAAATACGTAAAGGCTAGAAATACCACCGAAGTCGGCAAATACTACCAGAAGTAATAACAATCAAGAAAAAGAAGCACGAATGATTTAGTGAGGTTTAAATTAAGGAGAGAAGTACCTACGGACTTTTGGAAACAATTTCCCTATTCCTACAAAAGAAGAAGAAGTGATTGTGAAAATTTCATATGATTAGCGTAGTACCACATTCATTCTCGCAGGAATGCTATCAACAATTGGAGAGGAAGACTTCAGTGAATCGAAATATTTTTTGAAGGAGAAAAGGAGCAAGAGAAGCTATTCATGACGAAAGATTAATAATAGAGAATATGAAACAGGATAAATGATCAACTTCTATTGTTTTTGCAGATCTAGAAAAAAAATTAAATATTGTCCTCAGGAAAAGAATTCCTGGAATATTGAAAGAAACTGAAGTACCAAGAAAAGATTTACCTTTATAAAGTGAAAATGTCTGTGTTCAAATGAGGTTGAAGACTAAAAGAATCTGGAATAAAAATTGGGTTAAACAGGGATACAGCTTTTCATCTCTGACCTGTTAACCTCTGTTTATATCCACTAATTTATATCGCTGGTAACGCTCTCTTAAATGTTCTATTTGTTTCCATTAACCAAATCTCGCCTTTCATTTCCTCACCTCACCTACATCGAACATTTTTGATCATTTACCACAAATTACCCTAAATAATCTGATTTTCAATTTATTTTTCAGATTTCATCGACCTCGTCATATCTGTAGCCTGTATCAGGTATATTAAATTTAACTAAATCCATTCGTTGTAATCTAGTTACTCTCATGGTGGCCTTTTCCGCAGTATTTTTTTCCGTTCCATTGATGGGCTCTGAATGAGTTATCCTTGAGTTAGCACTACAAAATCCATTTCTTCCCCTCTTTCTATTTTACTCATCACGTTCCGTCTAATCCAACCACAAGGAATTTTACCATAAGATTTTCAAACTTATATATCTTATAATAATCCGCGCTCCTTAACTTTGTATAATTATATTCCCTCTGAGCTGTCACTGTCAACTGAGCTAAAAGTGAGAACATTTATTTTTTAAATATCCCGCTCCCAATCATGGTGATATTAATCTATTGTTAGTTGTGGAAAGATACCTTGAGAGATACTACATATACTCAGTGTGGACTCCACCCATATGAATGGGTTGTCTCTGCCTCTGACTTCTGGAGTGTTTGTTATCTGGGGATAGCTATTCGGCAAGAATCAGGAGTTGGTAGTATTTCCAGGCCATCTCTTCCCAAGATGCCCACTTTTACATTCTCAAGAGTACTAGCGCTTACTGAGTACGAGAGATTTTCCTTGTGGTGTTATCTTAACTGACCTCTAGATCGAGAGGTCGATTTGCGATCCGTGATGAGGTGAAACTAAATGATGACTGTAAACTCAGCCTTCATTATTGCATAATTTCTACGCTAATTTCCATCCATCTCGATTATCTAATGTGTGGCTTCAGGACCTAATGTAACTTCTGTTTATCTATTTTGCTGAGTGAAACATCAGCTCACTTTAATCCATTTACATTATTATACAGTGAGATATTAAATTTCATATCAATACCTTATTAATTGAAAAAGTTCAACCTTTCCTAAGATAGTTGTAGTTTATAGGAATATAAGGGTGTCAGATAATGCTGAAAATAATCATTAGTAAGATAATCATTTGAAAGTTCGAAGTTTGTATTGAAAGTATTGAAAAAACTTCAGTACAAAATTTCTATGCATAAACTTAATTTCAATTCTATGATTGTTTCAGTCAGTTTTCACTGAATTTTCAATTTACCCTTTTTATGAGCTGACTGTGATTATATTGCCACTTTTAACTCAATCGTACTGATTTGCGATACTACGTACCCCTCGTAATGAGAAGATACTGGAAAACGTTATTCGGCTAGTTTATCAGGACATGTGGTCAGCGATTATAATAAAAAAAATAGAATGTGGTAACAGAAATCGATAAAAATTATGCAAATCCAAATGCTCTCTGTAACTCTTTTCACAATGAACGGTATGATAATGATATAATCAGTTTGATTTAATAAATGTATTTTATTTAAGTTTTAATGCTCTATTGCCAATGCTGGTTCACGGTTCTTGGTTATCATTCTATTGATAAAATATTGTTCTTCAAACAGTCGTAACTTCGGCCCGCCGACCAATTCCTTTTGTTTCCCATAGAATAAAGAATGTGGGTACCAAAGAACGTGCAAGATCACGACCGAACAAGGATAATAAAATTCCAGAAACACATCAAAGAGTATCTTTCCGTCGGAAAAATTCACGAAGCTTCATTTACGATCGTTTATCAAATGCAATTATCCCTTTCATTTAATAATCCCCGTGGCGGAGCGGTGCTTAGTATTTTCTCTTTTGGACTTGTGGTAATTCGCCGTTGCATATCTCTTTGGAGAGCATCTTTGGAGAGGCGCTTAGTGAAAGAGCTGAAGGGGTCGACAACATTACCGACTACATGCGATTTTCAAAAAGCCCCATCGACTTTTAATCGGGTAACCACTTCCCAAATGAAAACTGGCTCGACATACGTGTGAGGAAGTCGGAGAGTGTCAAACAATGGACCGGCTTAACCTTTGATGAACTTCGATCCTCCGCAGCAAGTGACAGAAAGAACCGAAAAATCTTTCCTTTGCCGAGATGACCGATTTAGATCGTAAAAAGACAATAGATATTTTTCCTATCGCGTCAATTACACTTATGATTGCATGGTCATTGAATGATAAATTGTTGACGCTTTATGTTCGATGAAGACATGCTACTGTATATTAAATATTATTAAAGATCTTAACCTGATCATTCGTACACACATTCTTACGAAACGTTTTTAATACTTAAAAGGGTTTCTTACGAAATTTTAAAACAACTGAAGGTTTAAAAATGTGAGTTATAAAAGTTTATAAAGTAGTAAGTAATTTTGGAATGGCTCTTAGTTCATCAACTAAGATTATATAGGCGCCTTTGATCCACCTACACTACAATATAGAAACGCAATAGAAAAATTTATTCTCGCGAGTCATTAGAAGTAAAAGGAAGTAAATTACTAAAATTATAATAATAAATATAAGGATTAAAGATAGATGCGATTATGTTATTTGGTCGATTTTTATGTAGACATTATTAACGGATTTTAAAATTAATAAAGAAATCGGAAAAAAATCTGCTGGAGATTAAAAGAGAAAACTGTTTCTATTAATTTTGTATCGTTAAGCTATTCTAATCTCATCCCTTATTTTAGGGACAGGTACTCACTTGATTAAAATTCAATTACATACCGGTTGTAGGTATTTGATTTCAACCAGAACTAAAAACAAAACATTATAAATCGTAGTAACTGAAATATCTGATACAAATCCGGAATGTACGTAATGCTGCGTAAGGAAAATTTCCATATCACAGTTTTGATCGTGAGTTTTTTGAATTTCGTCTGAAAACATTCCTATTATAATCGCATAATATTCTTCAAGAATAATGAATTTGAATATAATAGCATTTTTAGATATTTTACTTAAATTTATAGGCAAAGAAAATTGAGCAAAATTCAATTTATGAAAAGTATTGAACAATTGATTAACAGGTTAAACAAATTTGGTGGTGGATATAAGACAACTAATTGAATTTATAAATTATATTGTTAGCATGCAGGTAAAGTTAAGAGAGTGTTAATCACTTCATTTTACAAAGACTAACGAAAAAGAGGATTTGAGGAAACCTTTGCCAAGATCTTTACGAGGGAAATATAATAAACCACTCCATTATTTAAAATTAAAATAAATTTTGAATATCGGGTAATCAAAATGAGCACTTTGAAATCAAACGAGGAAACTGAAGCACCAATCAACTGGCAAGACAAGACTCAATAGGAAAATAGGAAACATAGTTAAATTTCTATTAGCGCGTAGGGAAGGTACGCGGGCGAGAATAAAGTTTTCTACTCAAACTTCCCGTCGTGGAGTTGCTTGCAGAATGGAGATGATTGGTAAGACAGCCTTCCACGCAGAAGCGAGCTCTAGGACGTTCGATGTGGCAACCGTGCTATCGAAGAAAAAGTACTGGGGTAAAGAGACAAAAGGTCTTGAAGAAGGTTCGCATCCAGCGTATGACGGAGAAGTGACGGAAGTACCAAATTAGTCGAGCGAGCCGAATTTCGCCGCTTCGTGGAAATGAGCAGCGGATGCAAAGGAAAAGTTAAACAATACCGTATACAATTGCATTTAATCCTCGTAATGTTCAACGGAGACGTTCTCAGCGCTAGGAGGTTTCTCGATTTGGAGGTGTAGTCAGCCATTTGCTATAACGAAGTTCCCGATTCCTCTGTGAATTTTAGGCCGGGATCGACAGTCATTCACTCTTTCCCAAGGATATAACTCACGCTCTCTTAATGCCAATATTTAATAGCCAATGGCATTTAAATAGGTCATATCCAGAATTCAGAGAGAAGAACATTAGTTGTAATTTCACAGGAGGCAGTTGATCATTATTTGCATCACAACCTCATCTTTAACTTCGTCTGTTATTTCAAAGAGATGCATTTTGGATGGTAGCATAATATTGGGATTTAGGTGGGTACCCATCGTTACCAATTATTTTTATACTCATACTATTACTCATTATTACTTAAAAATACCCGATTTTAGCTGCATTTGGAAAAGGTATTAGCCATCACAAAGAAAGAATTGGATTTCAATGAATTTCAATTGATAATAGCCAAAGTGCGCTGAAATTGGTCATGTGACCTGTTGGTGATATACTCCGGAATTTGTGAAGTGTAAACTCATTTTTCATACCTCAAAATACAGCAAGCGTCCCACCATTACAAAGAAATATGCTTCATGATCAGAAAACTATAATATCATTTAGTGAAAATATTCGTCTTAAAACAGTATTTGCAAACATTTGAATGCTTCGTAGTTAGTAAAAGTGTGTCTACACTGTGTAGGCGCACTTTTATCTCAAGATATTAGCTTCTTACAGGAAAATTTAATCTGATTCGGACGAAAATAGAAATTAAATGCATTCATAGTTCGAGCAATAATGCCTCGAGAAAATACTTCATTTGGATTCCTAACGTTTGAATCACATCCTAATCACGCCCTAGTTTTATTGGAACCATCATCGGCACAAATCGCTGCGTTCAAGAACGTAGCGTACACAACGCCCTCTATCCCGGAAACGCGAGTCTTGAATGGGATTTGAACAAATATCGAATTGCTTCCCTCGATTTGGCGGAAGTGCAGGGAGGACGTGAAAGCGAGGAGAAAATATAAAAGACTAATTCTGGCTGAGGTGTCGCTCTGTTGTGGAGTCCGCAATTGGCCTATCACGGAGCGAATGTTATGACGTCTTTGGAAAAGGCGCGGGCTGTCGCTCGCACTTGTTTTCGCATTCATCGTCGCCTCGGCTGACGGCTGCCGACAAACAGACGTGTTTGAAGCGAGCCTCCGGGTCATGCCCGTCGAGTTCAGGGCATTCGTGAGACCAAAGAACTCCACTCATTTACACCGTGGATTTAGAAAAGGCGAGTTCCTTCGAGCAAGGCGAGACTTCTTGAATACGTTCGATTGTTCGGATTGGTGCGACGACTGCGCCACCGGCGATGGGCCTCCGAATCTCTCGTATGGCCCATAAGAAATACATTTTCAAAGAGGACTGAATACTGAAAACTATTATGATCGTACTTGAACTATTTTTAAATTCCACTCCGAAGTATATGCTTTGGGCAACTGTTCCATTAATTTCCTTTATTATCAACGCTAAAATAACACCAAACTTTACTTCGCTGAACCATTTAATTTAATTTAATTTAAATAATTAGTACGTCGGTAGATTAGTTACTCTATAATTATTAATTAAATAGTAGTTGAATAAATCTCCTTTGCAGAAAATATTGTGAGATGTTATTTTAGTATCTCATACTAACTACCATTAATAAGTAATCGTTGTTTAATAGTAATACATTGTATTTCCTATTGAAAATTTCAAAAAGTAATGACGACAAAATAGTCCGGAAAAGTTTCCTAATGAAAGATTAATAATAAAGAAGGCATACCGATCTTTCCTAAGATACGATAAGATGCAGTGGAAATGGAATGAAAATCCAAAGTAATGGTAGTTACAGTTACTCGACTTCTGACGTGAGAGAAGGTTAATTTTCAGAAAAAATCCAATGAGATATAGTGTTAAACTGCCATCCGGTGGGATTTTCTTTCTCCCAATGTCTTACGCCAGAATCTTCTTGAAAGACCGTCTCAACAAGAACCTGTTATCTTATTAACAGATTATCGAAGCCAAGTTTTTTTGTTTCCAATTGTGTTTTACGTGAAATAATTGAATCGATTACCAACAAACCTATTTTTTTCCAACTGAATTGAATTAATAATAATCATAAAAATACGGTAAAGCGCGAATTAAACCATTAACTTCGACTCCGAAATTAATGATCTACTTCGAGCTTTCGTTAATTGACACATATTTATCTTCTCAACCGTTTTCTCTCCATAATGCAATTCATCAGCGTGTTATGTAATCAAGTTCATTCAGACTCATTAAGTTGGTACCTCTGAATGCAGTAATTTCCCGCCATGCGCCGCCTCGCATAGCGTCGATTCGTGCAGTGAATCAACGAAGGAACGCTTCCAGTGAAGTAGATTAGCAGATGCATCGGCGGCAACATGTAAATTTTCGCCGTATTGATGAGAAAATATTCCGCTAGTTGAGGATTCTTCTTCAGTGCCACTGCTGTGACGCTTTCCGCAGTTGCGGAATAAATCCACGTTCAGAAATGACCTCTGGCGGAACAGAAAGATTAATTAGGATATCGTATTGGTCTCCGTCCAGTAATAATGTGTTTATGATGGATGCATTTTATTATTACTGAAAATTTGATTTTATGCAATATGTGACCCAATGAGTCGGAACTTTGGTAGTGAAGTAAAAATATTCTTAGGTTAAAAGTAAAAGTTTCAATTCTATTTGTCTACATTATGGCAAACTATCACATGGGTGAGGCCAAGCTATTGGATTCTATTCATAAAATATTTCGAAAAGTACTTTACATTACATGGCTGGATACTACCATTTAGAATATCTTAACTTCATTAACAATCCGATCTACCGTCCCATTTCCACCCATCGAAGAGTTCAATATCTCCTTAAAATTTTCCAATTTTCATCAAATTTTAGTTCGAAGTCACCCTCAGAATATTAGGATACAAATCATGATTGCGCGAGCATCGATTCAGCGAGATGTTGCTCATGAAATAAATTCGTGAAATCGCGGCCGAGATAGCTTATTATCGGATGGAAACGCAGTCGATACCGCTGGCATACTTCTTATACAATCCTCCTCATCTCCCTCAGTTTCTCGACGGCGGATGAATATTTCTTTCAGCCGCACGACTCCATTTAGCGTCAATTCGCTGAAAACGGCGAGCGCCTGAAAGGAGCGCGCACGAGTTTCTTCAGTTGAAAAAGTACTCTTTTTGTTGAACTCTCCTCGTTATCGAAGGTGAAGAATCGAATGTGCAGAGTAAAACAAACGCTTCCTCCGAGCATGTAATCAACCGTGAGCCCCCCTTTCTAATCCTTCGACCTCCACAGGAGACGACATTCCCCCGTCTGGCCCTCCCCCCTCCTTCGCCCGGTTCGAGACCCGTCGCCGACGCAGCCTGCCCCCCTCTCCGCCCTCAGCGGCGAGGCCAACCAGAGGAATACAAAAGCTGCCTCTTCTATTCTATTCCATCCCTCTCCCCTATTCTATTTCACTATTTTCGCTCGCTAACTCTCTCTCTCTTCGCACGATGTCGAAATTTCGATTTTCCCTCTAATAACCGATGCACTCCCTTCGTAATGATGAGCCATTCGTTAGCTTTTAGAGAAGCGTGGAAATATTTCGCGGAGACTGTGCCTCGCCGGCGGCTTTCCTTCATGTTTTTCGAGGGAGTCCGTGTAGTCTATCGCAGACATGGGCAAACTACGGCTCGCGGGCAGAAGTCTCTCTGTCGTGGGATGAGCCCGCACAGTAAGTCGACCACGGTTCTTGCTAATTATCCTATTATTAATGGTGTTGGATTGATCGAATAATTTAGAGCAGTATGTGGGTGGCGAGAACTAAATATCTCTGCTCTGCCCGAAGAGCTGCTTATTAATTTTACATACGTAAATTCATGGGGAAAAAGGTTGGAATGTAAGACTGGAATTGTACACTCCTGGCCAACATTAACGCAGCACCTCCCATGCGATCCTTACGGCCGGTGCTGCGTTAATTTTGGCCAGGACTGTACATATTTCAGTGGAATTGTACGCAATCTTCTTCAAGTATTTGAGCATTTTAGAGAGATTAGTATATATAGGATTATACTATAGAGGATTTTGAGTTTAAGCTACCTCAACTACGAGATTTTGTTTGCAAACTCAATAAGTGAGAAACCACCTAGTCTTAGCGGCATAAGTTATTGATTAGGTAATAGTTTGAAAAATTAGCTGCAAACAGAATATATGTAAATCATCGCCAATTTTCAATCCGACATCGAAAGAATCTCCCTCCCCAAGCGCTTTCCATTTTCAACTTTTCTGAGTTTTTAGTAGCCTCGTGACCCTAAAGTATTTTACGATATTTACTTACATATATACTCATTACGTTGATCATTCTCTGTGAGTGACTGGTATTACGCGAAGTGCATTCTCTGAGATTCGCGACGTCTTAGGAGATGCGGAGGACTGGAGGTTTAACCTCGACCCTACTTGTGTAAGAAATATTGGTAAAAGGATATCATAATGACAGTAATACCTCGTCACAGTATTGGTGGAAGTCAGCTGCAGTCGAGTAGTTGATCAAAAAGACGTGGAGTAACATTCCGTCTATTCATCTCAGTCTGTTGTGATCTCCACGCAGTTTCCAACAGTTCGTAACTTCGCGAATTTCTCAGTCATCGTAGAATTGCGTTCGTCCGTCTCACAGGCGTTCCCTTCACGTGTATTATTTATTTGGCAGCTCCTCATTCCGTAATGAATACCTCGCATCTGTTCCGAGCTGAATGTAGGCCAGCCTCCTCCTTTCTCCACCACTTGAGCGTATAATATGTAAATGTGTTTTGAGGGTGACCGGAGTATGGATTCGTCACTTTACCGGAGGAGACCAAGTACAGCGAAGTCAAAGTATTATCTATTCCTTTCCGTCAGCTCAGGGTGTCGTTGATTGGTGAGGACGGCGGAGTTGTGGCTGGGCAAAGGCAATGTTTACACTAAACTGTTTCAACTGCTGATTTCTTTTTTACATCCTCAATATTTACTTATAAATGATGCAAATTAGACCACACCTTAGGAAAAAAACGATTTCTATTTCTCACGTGACAAAGAACTTGTCTTGAAAGAAATTGAGATAAATGTTGAAATTTCATTTATAATTGGTTTTGGAGCAATGTTTTGAATGGGACTTAAGTTACTGCATTGTATTTCCGAGAGCGAAATCCTCGGCTTCGAATAAACCTCATCGGGGCTTGAAGGGTTATGGGTGTTCATAACGAACTCTTCTACATCGAATGAATGTCTCGCAGAACAATTAACATAAGTTATGAGAAATTTGAAAAATATGCCCCATTATGAATTTACGCGGCCCAAAGAGAATTCAATCGCAAGGTACTATTACTTTGCGGCACACCAGCTGCTGAGGAGTAATGCGTTAGTAGTAGTAACTGTTACTTATTGACAAAAACCATTCACACTTATGTGTAGATATCACTCTGAAATTGAATAGATGCCTCGTCAGATATAAAGTAATTAACACCATGCATGATGACATTTATTTACGTTTGGTCTACATAAATACATAATAATGTCACATTATTAATATTACAATGTATTACCTTGAATATGGTTGTGCGGTACGACCCTCCGTTCTCACGACTGTGTAATATAACTATACTATAGTGAGGTACAATCTAAAATGGACATCTGTATTCACTCTCTCTGAAAAACAATTTCATCGTTTATATGCAAATATGAAAAACTTAAATTTTCAAAAAGAAGATTAAACGACCAGTACCGCATTTAAGATATAATAAAAAAATCAGCATTTCTGATACGGTTACATTCTTTGGTGATCAGAAAATCGATTTGCAAGAGATCTGAAAATCAGCAGATTTAATTGATTTGCATGTCTATTTTAACCCAATTTATGATCAATTCACTGCATCATTCACTTATCTTTAGTTTAAGTGTGTGATTCCGAATGAAGGGGGGTATGAATTTACCTGAAACACAAAGGGGCAATTGGTCATCCATTGATCATCAATAACACTCCGGATTATTTTTCTTTAGCAATCCGGGTGAATACGATGTGAATTCATTGATGTGCGTAAAACAGTAATCTTCTGTATCGCTAAGTTTGCTCGAATTACAGAGTCAGTTGGCGATTCCATCAACCGGACGTATAAATATTTATTCTTAAACGCTAAAAGTTCATAATCATCGACATATCTCGAACAGATTTCCTTTCGTGTGGTGCTCGACTATAATCACGTATTAAGGATTTTCGATGTCAGAATCGTTTCACATGAGCGTCAAAACGGGGATAATTGGATTGTGCTTGGCGTAAATCATTTAAGCAAGTTTGTAAGTTGCGTTTCGGAAGGTTCATATGTATATCAACCTAGTTAGAATACAAGAGATTATCAATTTTCATTCGTTTTGAATAAGCACTTGGTTACACTCCATTGTTATAATGACGGAATAAATATCCAAGTTTAACTTTCACAAAAACATTTTTAAATTGATTGTTTAAAATAGTAAAATTTCACAAAACATTTTTTTATCTGATTGTTTAAATAGTTAGTTAGTTAATACTTAGTTATAACTACTGAAATTATGATTATTTTGACTCGTTAAAGATCGCCAAAGAACGCGTGAATGAGAAATTCGTAGTTCTCGACACGTTTTGCCTGGTGGGCCGCACCGAGGATCGTTGATGCGGTGCGACCTGTAGCTGCATAATCTCTCGGAAGGTAGTTGGGGTCCGAGTGAGATTTTACATCCAAATACCATAATATGGATAAGGGAATGACGAGATATCGGTATTCTTGATTGACTGGATAATCAATATCTTGGAGCTCCTTTGGGATATATAGTTTTCCCAGAGAATTCGTCCTGCCTCCCCTCCCCTAGTCTCCAACCCCATCCTCACCCCCTCTCTCCTTCTTAATGAGATGCTGGCAGACCAGCCATAACACTCCTAAAATTACACACGTATCCGAATGGGTGAAGGACTGGGTATTTTGATCTCCCTAGATAATCCACGAAAGAAATATGTATATATATAAAATCATAATAAAAATAGTAAAAATAAAATTGATATACGAAAGAGGTAAATATGTGGAAAGTCTAGTGAATGGATGTTTTCGGTTGATGGAGTTATTTACGGCTTCTGGCGAATTAGCGTTGTTGCTCGGTTCTTTTAATCATCAAAATAGTTGAAGGATATTAGCTTCGGAAATATCTAGCAATAACATTTTGGATTTGTATAAAATTTTTACGCTCACTTTAATAGTGTTATATACGCTGTTTCCAAGTTGTCCTTTAATTATCGAAAAAATAACCCTACCCTCTATTAGTTAATTTATATTTTACTTGTATATAAAAATGCCATCCTTAATGCAGCGATAAGTCCATTTGAAATGGTTTAGAATAAAATGATGAATGCAAATCTTTGTATTTTTCAGGACAAACAAATATTTTTCGTTTGATTTCGTCGTTTGCATGTAAGCATGGAAAAGTTAAATTTTCAAAAAAGAGATTGAACGATGAAAATCTGAAGGCACGAAATAATAAAAACATGAGCATTTCTGACCATATTATAATCTTTGGTGATCCGAAAATCGATTAGCAAGAAGTCTGGAAATCAGCCCATGTAACTAATTTGCATATCTATTTTCACTCAATTTATTATCCAATCACTGTCACACTGACATCTGTTTCAATCATCTTAAGTTTAAGTGAGTGATTCCGAGAATGAGAGAACGAATTTTTAATTATATTTTTAAAAAATAATTCAAAACGTGTAAATATGGCACGTGACTATAATCAGATGGAGTGGCGACATTTAAAAATAAATTAGAACGATTCAGATTTATCTCGAGTATGGCTTATCTCAGCGTTGAACACAAAGGAATAAATACACATGAAGATTTTATGAGAAATCAAGATCCTCCTTATCATCAATCTCCATCCATAGTTCTTCTCATCCTCTATCGCCTTCGGTCGTCGTCATTCTTCAAATAAACCGTTAAAACGACGAATGTGTGAGTCTGCCTTTGAATCGCTAGGATGAGAGGAAGGGGCTTTTCTAGGAATAGGCGGGGAGTCCGAAGGTCACGATCCACAGAATGCCGGGATATTTGATTTAGAGCATCTCTTAGTGCCCGCTTTCCATTTGCGGCAAGATGGCGTCGCCTGCCGCTTCCGGTTTTCCATTTTTCGCTTCCGAAAGGAGGCGCTCTCAGCAATGCCAGCGGCCGCTAAGCAAAAGCCGCCCAATTTCTCTGATCTTCCGTTTTCATCATTTCCATAAGTTTCCATTCCATTTCTCAAAGTTTTAGGCAACTGCAAGAATACTAAGAATTTTTGAAAATCATTCTTCGATTCTCTTCCAGTTTTGGAATAAAAGTGAAAATATAACGCAGCTCCCGGTAGTTCTCTTATTGAGTAAAAGATAATATCGTCGAACCTAATACAATGGTGTTGAATACAAAGTCAAAATGATTTGTCCTTATTCAGTAATCGTCTTGCTATTCTTCCGTAATTATACTGAATATCTATCCTCGAGTATACTCTCATCTGATTGTTTTACTTTTTTCAATACCGGAAGGTATAGGTTCTATCAGAACATCTAAGCGTCTTATACGAAGGAAAGTATTTCTCATTTGATTCAGCTGATCATCGGAAAAACTTATATGATTCAAATAACTCTTTTTGTGTTGCGTGTTGTGAAATGTGAAATTGTGAAATGTGTTTTTTATTCAGCAAATCCTCGGTAGGTCGAAATTGACCTACCAAGTACCAAGTGACGGTTTCCTCCGTGAATTCATTACTTTAGATTGCACAATTTCATGTAAGTAATGACTTCGCGAAATAACACGATGATTAATTTTAATTCTAAACATCAAAATGTTTTCATTATTTTTGTCTCTCCGAGTATCTGCGGACAGAATTCGAATTCAACCGTCATTGACGAGAGAGTTGAACGAAATATTTGAACGATGAAAATGTTTCGTTACAAGGCGCGAAATCTATACTATTCCATGCAAATTCGTAAGATTGGATGACGCGAGGAAGGAAATTGGAACGCGGCTATTAATGAAGTAAATGTTTAAAATCTCCCCAAGAGACATCTTTGCCAATATTCCCCAACGCGTTGTTACTGATTCCGGAAACAACGGGAAGTCCCGGATTACTGTCCTTCTGAGAACCACCGAAGACACATTTCAATAGCCACGCTATCGAACGTTTAAGGTTTTATTTATTATTTTACTTGCTGTAATTCATGCGTTCATTTTGTCATCATGTTTAAATCTTATTAATTTTTCTTTAAATTTAGAAACTGACATTACCTCTGGTATTATTTTTAAATAACTATGAGGAAAGAGTATCCGTCAGACTTTTCTCATATAATACTTTTTGTTTTTATCTTGTTATTAAATTCTATTACTTTATTCTACAACTTATCTCCAATAATTTATATTGTGTATTTTGAATCTTTTATTCTATTCGATTTTCATTAATTTCATTTTCCTCTTTATTTTCGATTTTTAAATTTAAGTTGATTTCGCAGGTTTACGCCTCCCTTACCGCGGGCGTTTTCCTGCAGGGTTATTACTTTTTTACTCTAGGCTAACATAGGTTGTTTTGGTAAACCCGCAAAATATTTACCTTTTTTGGCTTTATTTTGTTTTATCCATAAAATCTCTTTAATGAAATAGGGTTGGATAGTACTAGACAAGATGTCGCTTGAATCAAGTTTTCTTTTATTATTATAAATGAATTTCTTACTTCTCAGCACATAATCGAACATTCACCTATCCCGGAAGCAAATAAATAAAGGGATTAGGTTCTTTTATTGTTTTCATTCATGTTTTTAGTATTCATTCGAAAATCTTCTTACTATGAAACAGGTATTTATTACTGCTATAGATTGAATAAAATTTTGGTTATCTAAACCTATTGTTTCCAGATTTTACATAAATTTTTGGGCATTACTCCCGCCGCTGAAATTGCTATAGGGGCAATCTTGAATGCGCTTTGGTTCCATATTTCTTTTATCTCTTAGGCTAATGGTACATATTTCTGGATTTTTTCTTTATGCTCGGCTTATATATTTTACGTGCTTGTGATGGAGATGTAAATTAAATATTTTACTCTTTCCTGCTTAATCTGAAGAGTTATATTCGGTCTATTTTTTAGTTATGTTAAGTCGGTCAAGATATTTCTATTATAGTAATTCTTCATATCATTTATATTACTATCTTCAGGGGTAAATAGATAGTACAGCGTGACAGTTGAAATGAACATTTGAAATGATCGCGTCATAAAAAAAAATCCGAAGAAGGGATGGATCGAGGACTGATTTTCAATCCTCACCAAATGCGCCAAGGAGACGCGGGAATATTGAAATTACTCATTAGCGCGCGCTGTTTTCGAAGGTCATGATTTCCGATGTGCGGTTGGTGCAGAAGATCGCTGGGCAGAAAATTCGCTCCTCAGCGCTCAGAATGCGATTTCTTTTTACAAAAAATTCGGGAGTTACTGATGGGGAAAAGGGAGAGCGTCTCGCTTCGAATGCTCCTCGGACACGCTGTCAATGTCCTTTGGAGAAAAGAGAGGACAACCACTCCGAAAGACGTCGATTCCCAAGTAAGAAACCTTCCAAATAGTACGAATCTGAGAATCGCGGCGCAACCACCGAAGTTGTTGTTAGATCATCGATTCGATTATAATAATATAGTCGGTCTAGCTGTCAGAATAGAGTCAAAGAGCATATTCGAGGCGGAGTAGGAAAGGCGAATAGAATGCAAAGGTTAGCCAGCAGAATTCTTAGGGGATGTTCACCGAGAGTAAAAGAAATAGCGTACTTTTCCCTAATTCGACCTCTACTTGAGTATTGCTGTGCGGTTTGGGATCCTCACGAAGTAGGATAAATTTCCGATCTCGCGATGGTTCAACGTAGAGCAGCAAGGTTCGTCGAGGGAGATTTCAGATTCGACAGCAGTGTTTCGGCTATGATAGAATCCCTCGGTTGGAACTCTCTTAGTGATAGAAGACGTGAATATCGACGGAAGCTTTTTGATAAATTTATCTCTACCGATTTCGGGGAGGAGATAACAAATATTGTCATCCCAGTTATATTCCTACGCGACCTTCGAGAGAAAACAAAAAAGCGATACAGGGAAGTAGTTGCCAGGACATATAGCTACTTTTGGTCATTTTTTCCGCGAAGTATTAGAGAAGCAAATAGCTCTCTAGATTAGATAGGTATTTTGGTGTCTTACACCCCCTGCCACGCGCCACTGGCGGATTGCAGGGTTTAAATGTAAATGTAAATAGCTACCTCTTCTTCTTCAAACGCCTTGAGCTTAGATTTAGTATTGAAGAAGTAACACCATTGGTAATTTTCACAGACTATTTATTTTTTAAAGGCTGCTAGTTTCGTCTACAAATCTTTGCCTGAAAGTGATATAACATTTTTTTGGAGATTTCTGTTTATAGAAAAACTAGTCTTTCAAAAATTAATAGTCTGTAGAAATTGCCAAGTGTATTGTATCTCAAACACGGGGCCGTTCCGCTAAGTCGAGCTTAGATACATCAGATTTATTCGATTCAGTAATTTAGATGGTAAAAGGTCTTGTTAGTAATAATTCAGTGAAATAATATGGTTTCGGGTATGAACCAGCTCATATGAGGGCGACGGATTGATTTCGATGAGAAAAAAACAGAAAAGATGACAAGTCACCTAAGTTGCTCGAAGTGACTGCATTACAGTGTCGTAAGAAGCAAAATCTTCGAAGTAGTGCGAATCTGTGGATGACGGAACAACTTCGGGGGTAAATGCAACGTTCAACTATTGATCCAAAATGAAGATTTATAATGAACTGGTATTAAGTTTAGGATGAGGTTAGGGCAGGAGAAATTGAGTTTATATCCATTTGGTAAATCATTTACGATTAAGTTCAGCATAACGGGAACCATGATACAGAACGATCTGTTCGCCTTACAAGATATAAATCCTCTTTAGATCTTTTCAACGGAAAACGTCTTAAAAATATTTTGCAGTTTCATGAGGATTTTAATAAGCTCTTGCATCAAAAATGACCTAGCGTCATTTTCATGCCTTTATTCGTTCGGATATGCTAAATAAATTAATTTAAAATAAAGAATGATTTATAGAAATGTTTTTGGATCGTCTGCTGCTCATTTCATCTGAGAATGCTCGTATAATAAAAAGAAAAAGCGAGTTGTTTAAAACAATAGTAGAAATAACGGTATTTGTTTTACTGCAATTATAAATAAGAATGACAGTTTAATCTTATGGGTGAGTACTAATTGTTTACCTTGGGCTAAAAAATACAATTTATGATCAAAAATTCAATATAAAAACATCTTTTAAAATAAATACAAAAAATCATAAAGAAACAGAAAACAAGATAAACAGGATCGTTATTAACTATTAGCACGATTGAAAAATAGGAAAGAGAATGTGAGTATACTAATGTTCGGATGAGTAAAGCCGTAAACGAAAGAAAATTAAGTGGTGAAAAGTCGAGGCGTTGTGTAATGAAGCATAGAGTTTTATCTAGTAGGACGGGAAAGCACACGGAGGGAAAAGACAGAAGTGAAATCATTTGTTCTATATTTATCCTGAACAATTTTATAAAAGAAATTGATGTCATTACGGGTTTCTCAGGGTGAGACGATATCCGCGTTCTGATATTTTCTAGTTAAAGGTTGTGAAAGGGTTAATGACGATATCTTATAATAGAGAGAAATAAATTGAAAGGTTTTTGGAGAATTTGAATATTAGATTTCGAAGAGGTTGGCCGAATCGGAGAGGAACAACCGTTCCTGGTTGCTAATGATCTTGTTAAGTATTTGAAAAATAATATGACTTCGTTGAACTACACAGAATCGAGATTAGGTGCTTCTATGTTTATTTATATGCTAATTTATTAGTTGGAAATTCGTTTAACACAGAAAAAGATTATAGTTATGGAAACATAGGCTTTCCTTGAATTATAATTCACATTTTTAGATTTCATCAAAGTCATGACCAATTTCTAAACCAATGTTGCATCCCTGAGAGACGACAAAACTATGGCGTTAATTTTACAATATCAAAGAACCTTCTCATAAATTGGAATTGATCTTTAATCGCAAACCCATTCATAATGCGGAAAACACTGAAATCAGCAAGAACGACACGATTTTTGCGCACTAGTTATTCGTTACTGAATTTTTGATAAGACATATCTGTTAAGGAAACATCCAAAAAAAATATGAATATCTCACTTCTGTCTTTATAGCTTTTCGCTGAGCATAAATCGTAATTTATGTGACAAATTACGGGCATTCATTAGGAAAATTGAAAAAACGGAAGAAAATAATTTCCTAATTGGAAAATCTTGAGAGATATATGGTAATGCAGGTGTATGGTGGGTTGCCCTACTCCGATTTTCTGTTGCTAAGTTTTCATAAACTAAGGCCTATTAAGTTGAACGGTCGGACACGCGCCCATTATTTTTAAGCAGAGAATGTTCCCTGAAAGGTTCGTTTGAATCTATTCCCCACAAACCTGGTGTTTCCCTTGCAAGTTCAGTTAGGAAAATTAAATCGTGATCAAGAAAATGTCATTCACAAACGAGTATATAGAGCAAATTCGCTCTTTAGGACTTCGCCTCGACTTATTTGCTTTATGATTGATATGGCTTTGTTTTCAATACTGATCATATCACATACTTATCTCAAAAAATATATCATCGTAATGATTAGAGCCTACAGAATCGGACATACGCGACATCTTCTGTTTTCTTTTATAATGAAACCTACATATCTCTTTTAGTAGTCCTTTATTTTTGCGCATCTTTCGCGGAAAAGAATCATATTTGAGACGAATCTTTCTTGCATCTATTTACTGATATTTTCCCTGTATCTAACCGATATGTTTAGCAGGGTGGACGCATGATGTAGTCCAAGTGTTTCGATAACGTATTCTCTCTGGAATGATTGATCAAATTTAGGGTATGTAATGATCTACTTCTTTCAGAAGATTGTCATTCTAGAACAAGAAGCATCTTAATATGACCTACCCATTTATTTGGGCAATGCTCAACAATATATACGGCCTTTTACTGTAGATTTATGGGCACGGTTAACATTTGAAAGCAGATAAGTAATTTGGTTTGTATTTTTGGTTGTAATTTTGGCGTTTCAATGAGCTGCATGTCAGGAATTTTCAGCTTAATAATTGCTGAATAATTGAACGAATTCAAATAAACAAAAATATCTAATGGTATTCATATACCTTTGTTTGCGACTTAATTAATCTGATCTTTTCCCTATTTGTGATGTAAACTGAAAATTGTTTATGTATATCCCCCTGCATCCAAATGTATTGGAAGTTCTGTCTAGCTGTCACCCTTTTTAAATAGAGAGGGATTGGCTTCGATAGGGCAGTGTATTGGACGAATTCTTATAATATTGTAGTTATTTAGAATCACTATGGGTAATTGAAGTGCTGGGAGGGGTGTAGTTCTATTTATTGATGTATATATGTATCAGATGTCAAATGTTTGTTTCCTGATATCCAGAGGTAGGTAAGTGTAGGGAGATTTTATGTTTTGGTATCACTGTAATGTGCTGCGCTGGATTAGGAATTAGAGTTTGAAGTTGTATTGAAATTGATGTAAGCAATGATAAATTTAAATTTGATTGTTTTAATGATATTTGAAACTATCTTTTGCATTGTTTATGCGTATGAATACTCCATATGTATGAATTTCAGTTGTAATGACCTTGCTTGTGGCTTGGTGCCTATCTAAAAGGATTTCTTATGATAATAATAAGACTGAGAACGAAAATGATTCCTCGATATCTTGCCTAAGCGAATAAAGAACAAAATGCTAATGAGGCAAAGGAGAAAAACTTCCGAAAGCGTCTATTAGATCAATGTGTTTGCCCCGAGCCGTAATTGCAAAGACGGGAGGGGCTGTTGACACAATGACGATCCTATCCTCCTTCGCAGTATTTTTTAGCTCCTATGTTTGCACTCGGAGGGTAAACATGATTCATAGGCACGCATACATACCTCCGAAGCGTGGTTCGAGCTCGCAAATCGGCGCTTGTAGGCCAACACGCTCGCTATACATGGAGTGAAGCGAGAAAATGTTCAACGTAAAAATGTGCGCGTCAAGGAGAGAATAATTTAATTATCTTCACTCGAATTGCCCGTTGAAAAACCTTAGCATTTGTCATGGCATACACAAGATGAATCAATTAAATTCCATTGAACTATGTCCAACCGAGCGCCATATTCATTACCTTTACTTCATATCCATTTTATCTTAATCCTTATATGGGTTTAGTTAGTATTTCCATATACCGCCTATAGGCGTATAACGCGCATCATCGTATAAAACGCAACCTGATTTAAGAAGGAAATTCTACTTAAAAAACTAAAATTTAAAATAAATGACTTGATCAGGATGCGACGCACTCTGCAGATCAGCTGTCAGCACCTACAAAGGCAAGTCTATCATTACAGTTTTCTAAGTAAAAGTTGATTAGTAAAGATAAAATTTATTAATCAAGTAATTTTCATAACAATGATTGATTTCTGATGGTTTTAAAAATGTGCCCTTTGTTCCACGCTCCTGGTCGAGTATTTATGCGTAATTGGTAGGTAGTCAAATGTCTACTTCTCTATACCTCGTTTCCACTATTGACAGTAACTATATTAAGTATTTAACCATCAAAATTATTTAATGTATAACCAGGAAAAATGCAATGTTTCACTTGTGATCATTTGGACACATTTGAATGTTGATCAGCCGTATCTTGGTCAGGATGTATCGTAAGTATCGCAAAAAGTTCTTTCAAGAGAGGAGACGTTTTCCAAATGTAATACCATTATATACTAAAAAAAGACGTTCTAAATTGAATTAAAATGAATCTGATTTTATTTATTTGAAATAAAAATATAATAATTCGTGCATAGCACGCAGCATGTTTTCAGGCCTAAATTTTCGTAAAAAGGTACCAGTGATACGCCGATAAATACAGTGATTTTAATTCTAGGTATTTTATCCGAATTTTATATCTAGGTATTACGTATATATCACTAAGCCAAATGGATGGTGTTTTAAAATGATGCAATTTTTCCTTTTATCGCGCCTTTGTACTCATTTATTTATCTTTACTTCCATTTCCATTTCCACTTTTTAATTTTCTTATATCTCTACGTTGTGATAACTAAAATTTAGTTATGACTCAATGATCCTCAAATAATAATGTTTTTGTCTTGCATTTTCTACTTTTATCCTTTCAAAAATAAATCGTCAACACTTTCGTGTATTTAAACTCGGACATTTATTTTTTAAATGATAAATTTATATTTATAACAAGCTTTTACTATCAATTGATTCCGCAAGTTTTTCACGCTCCTCTTCTCATAAGTATTGCTGAATGGGAATATTTCTCAATTTAATTCTTCTTATGGTTTTCTTTACCCACAAAGTCATTCTACAGTTGATCATCTAAAATGATTTATCATTACTTTGTTGTGAATTATACGATGGGTCACATTGAAAAAGTGGCCTCTAGTTTAATTTCGCCTGATAAATATGATATTGAAAAGAAAATCTTACCCTAATTCTACCGATTTATGCTTATCTGAGAAATGTCAATATCCGTTTAATCGTCAACAATATGAGCATGGTAACATTTGGACAGTATATAAAATATGTAAAAAAATTTATGTTTTGCCTACTGCTTTATTCCTCGTTGATGCCAATATAAATTATATGAATAGGTTAGTGCGTCGAATAACTATAGATATGGGCCGAAGTAGTAAACGTAGCAAGGATTCCTAAGAGATATAAAGACTCCATTTTCAAAGTGTGTGCCATTTTTATTAAATAATAAATATTTATTATTATATACTCCGTTTCAGATAGCGAAATCATAAAATTGATTATTGGTATATGCAAACTCAAAAGAGTTTTCCTCGAAATTCCTAAAGAAATATGTCTAGCTTAGAGATTCCTTAAGTTTTACTAGTTGTACGTATTTTGCCAACAATAAATTGATGTGGAAATTAGCAATAGTTCTAAACCTCGACTACGATAATTCAGGATTAAAATTTTGCAATTATGATTTATTAAATTCCGCGATACACGTTTGGCATAAATTTAACTGATTCAGATACAAATATTAGTCTATGTTTAGAACACTAATATTAGAATATATTACATAAAAGTGGGCATAAGATATCTTCCTTTAAAAAGATATCGAACAAAAACAATAAAATTATATCTATCTCGAATAACGTGTGATTAAGTTAAGAAGATTTCTTCCGATTATAATAGAAAATATTTCATTTCGATTTCATGCCTTATCAAAGCTAAACTTTCAGTTTATATCGTTATTACGTATTTTATCTTAATTTTCAATCGAACTACTTCCTTGATCATTCCTGTCAGAATCGTCACTTTCTGCACTTCTGGATCATCACAGCTATTTCCACGAAGGGAATGCGTCTCCTCGGAGTTTCATAATGCCGATTGATTAAGTAACAACGGAGAGCCAAAGAGGCATTTTCATTCTGCACTTTCGATTCTGTTTCATGATTTATACATCTTCGTTGTTATTTGCGCAAGGGTTGTCGGAGATACTAGCAGAAAGAATTTCATTGGAACTTCCAACACAAAACCAAAGATTGAAGAAGAAAAGATGGAGAAAATATCTGAAGTTTCCAACGATCCGATATCGTAACAAGACAACGATCGAATTTCAGCTTAGGATCATCTTTAACCCTCAAGTGGTCGCGTCGGGCCATATTGAACCAAACGTTTTTACTTCGAAATTGTTTTTAATAGATTGATGACGTTTTCAATCGTTCTTTTCTCCAGTCTCTCATTTCCTGTCTTTTTATCACTAAGTAACGTTTGATTTGCGAAATGATAATTTGCTTCTCTGAAGCATTATCAAGCATTTTGGCCTGGTGCAACCGTAACTGTAACAGTTCGTTCTCGCCTTTTACCCGACGCATGGTTAATTTTTTTCACGACCAATGGTGTAAAGCTCACTAATTTAAATTTATATTTATAAAAGAGATGCTTTGGGGTCTTAGTTTAGGTTTCCAGCGTTATAAACAGTTTTAGCACAAAATTGGTGAAATTCAGTCGTATGAATCAGTTTATGAATTTTGTTTAATATAGTGTATCTTTAATAAATAAATATCAATTCAATGTAAGGAAGTTCATTAACCAAAAAATTAAAATTAATGCAGTAGTATCGTGAAAACAAATTGTTAATTGCAATTTATGCATCTCGGGTTACAATGACCCGATGCGACCATTTGCGTAAATGTTTGGGAGCGACCAATTACGGTTAAGAGTTGTTTCCTAGGATGAAACGGCTACAGCTGGAAGATTCCTCGGGATCCGCAACATCAAGGATCTCGTGTCGGAAGCTTATATTCCCTCGGAAGAAAGATCGTCCTGCCAACCGACGCCACCCACTATTCCCCCGGAGGGCTGTTCTCAGCGAGCCATCGGCGATGGTGCCCTTCCACGCGCCAAACTCCTCTCGGCGCGGTTCCCGCATTCTCGCCGCCGAATCGCGAGGCGTACATCGCCCATTACTCCATGCGCACGTCCTACTTCACCCACCAGTACTCCTCCAAGCATTGCTTCCAAGACTCTTTTCCACAACGTCTCGTTCTTTCGAAATTCGGGGCACGCCATGTAATATCCATCCCAGTCTAACTCTTCCCCTTATGATTACGAATATTCACATCCCCATAATTCCTCTATTACGCGTCCCTCAAAATCAGTCAATAAAAAGTGAGTAATACTGTCACTTCCGATCAAGAATTATGATCTGCCCTTAAAATTTACTTAGTATCTCGGAATGGGTTATTCGCCAAACATTGTAGTCCCTTCGGAAGGTGGCGAAAACTCTTAGACTATTGCAGACGAAAATATTTATTTCGCAAGAATATCGTATTTCGCAGTAGTTCTTCAAACTGCGAAGTAAAAATTTAATAATGCTGTAATATAGTTGACTCCCGTTTATCGCGGTTAATCCGTTACATTCTCCATCGCGATTGTTGAATTTCCGCGAGGTAGGATTCTTTCCTTATAAATCGAATATTTTCGTAGAGCATAAAAAGCCTGTCTACAACCTAAATGCGTTTTATGGCATTTTTAAAGGCTCTAGACATGAAATAACACCCTAAAGTCACCATTACACTAGTCTTACTCAATATATCAGACAAAATAAGAGAAAATAAGACATAATAGACGTTACAAATGTCATAACTGTTTGATGGAAGTACATATGTGAAAGAACACGATAGAGCGAAACCGCGAAAGTCGAGGCGCGATGTCTGTACATCGTTAGGTTTTGAAATTCGTGATTAATTGTACGTTCTGGAGCAATAATCCCAAAAGAACATTCTTCAGCAGTTAAGTCTGAATTCAAAGCGATAAAACTAGAGAACGTTTGGCATAGAGTGAATCATTTTACGACTGAACTACCATATTTCATTAATTTATGACACTTTTTAGAATGTAAAGATCGTGGGTAACTAAAACACAGAGGGATCCCTTGATACTTCTGTAAATCGCGCGACGCGCTAAGAGGTTACCTGCGGCACACCGGTTAGGAAACCCTGGTCCAATGGTGGTGCCATATCAATCATCATTCCAACCTCTGGTGCCAGAGTTTGCTTCTTTGAGAGAAATACGCGAAGCGTTGTGATGACGACCGGTTGATAAATAGGGCGGATTGGTGACGACACTTCGATAAGGAAAGTGGGTAATATCAGTGGAAAAACGGACAAAACCGATGCATCTAAGAATCAATCTCTGCAACGTTTTCAGCCGATATAGTACATATAAGATGAGGAAGATTTCAAACATTTTTGCGAAGCGATCGCGAATTATTAGTTATTAAGTGGGATTCTTTAGTTTTGATCTATTTATCTAGCTATACTTAAAAGTACAGCCAATGGTACATTGCATGTAGCTAGAAAAATAGTATTTTTAGCGTCGAAACTCTACGGTATTTACATTATGTTTCATTTCATTTAAAGTTGTTTTAATTAGTATTTCAATCACATCGCAATACTTCAACCATCCAAATTCCAAGTAAATTTCAGAATTACTTTGTAAGTTTTGTAACTTAAGTAATTACCTACGTTGAATTTTCGTTTGTAACCAACAAATTAATTTTTATTACTTATAAGTTGTTCACATAATGTTCGCGTAATAAGTTAAATATAGTGCACTAGTAACTCACGGTGGACGTCACAGAACAGGATCGGCCAGCAGCGACAAAAATGAGCGGTGTTCTAGTAAAGTCTCAATCATCTTCCTCACTTCAATCTTCTATGCTTCCCATAGACATGATAGTGACTCACGTAAAAAATCAAACAACAAATAGAAGATAGAATATGCACAAAGAAAATTTTTTTACCAATTTTTGTTTCTAATTACGTTTTCCTATTTCTTTAGTCATAGACTTCGAATTACGACAATAACGTTTCACTAAAAACAATTGCCATCCACAACTAATTCATCATTTAATTTATTACCATTTAGCGCATACTTAAAGTAAAGAGTAATGCTGCTTACGATAGCTGTGTTACCACGGAGAAATGTCTGAAGCTAAGCGGGATATTGCTCCCGATGTCTACGGCCTTGAGCAGTTGAACCGGTGTGAATGAGATAATTTTTTATAGCGACAGTCTACATTCACTCCTTCAATAACGACGTATGTTATGTGTTTCGCTCGCCAATGCACGTGCACCGTAGATTTACCAAGTTTAGGATGGATGGGTTTCCCATCACTCCTCGAGAATAGATTAGATTTGTCAATGAGAACCAAATAACATAGAAATTCTTACGTCGCAAAGAAAATTGAAGGGAATATTATATACGTAACTATATGAAGTACTATGAGATTTTCATTAGTACCATCGGTTTTAATCGGTTACGTGTATTATTCATCTTCATCAATTATGTTAGCACCAGCCCAACGCCTTCCAGCTCCACAAACGAAACCGGAAGGAGTATTCTGCAAAAGTTCCATCACAGTACATTCATTGTTCTCTAGATCATGCGAGTATCGTATATACTTCATATGAATATCATGAAATACTTCACTCTAGTCTCGGGAATGTCCGTATAAATTGGTGTCAAATGAGCATTTAACTTCTCTTCAAACTTCTCGTCAAGTTAATCTGCTTAGGCAGATTAACTCGATTCATCTCTAGATGAAACTCCCTCCTCGATCTGAGAATCACTGGATTCTGTTATTGTTCTACGATGTTAAATGCAGAATAGAGAGAGTAGAAACTTTGGTAGCTTACGAAGTGGACAAGATTTACAAATTATAGCCGAAAATACATCATATTGTTGTTATTATGAATAACGTTTGTGGATTAATAGCTCGTTAGTACCAAATATGAACAGATAACTATACCTTATAATACTCGTACCAAACCTTACTCTTGAACCTTCATAATACTTCTACATTTACACTTGTTTCTTTTCTGATTAAAGTGATATAAAATCGTTACTCGGTCAACTTTATAATGCTAGGCACACTATCGAGTGTAAGAAAAAATTTACGTATAGTTATTTATAGTTTTTTATATTAGTTTATAGTTACCTCTAGACACATATGAGTATTACATGGATGGTACCGTCAGCCTTTCGTGCGGAAGCTATTAAAATAAAAACTTTCTTTACTATCTGGTGCATTATTTGGTGTACAGAGCTGAAAGGAGTGTTCCAAATCTTTTGTAATGAAGAAGAAAGAACTCAGCGTAAATATTGTATTTCTTAAGAGGTCTGAGATTACTACCCTTAATGTAAAAAATTCCTGAAGTTTTTTTTCAGGAAAATCATCTAAAATATTTTTGAATAATGCTCTACACAGAAAAGATTATCTCTAAATTGCTATGAGAGTGAAGTGACTATGAATTGATTTTTAGATTCATCCACTTCCAACATGCTACAATTAATGGCCCAAGTTGATGGTGGGAGATGCAAGACACCGAAAGCTGCCTGAGTCAAAGTTTGGCAGTTTCAAAGCACTCCTTATCTTCTTGAAGGAGAGTAATTTGTAACATCACAAGGGCCAACCCTTCCACCACTAACCGACGTCAGGGCATAGAATGGCCGGATTTGGGAGGAAAGCAAAAAGCTATGGAAGGAAATGCACCACTAAAGCACATGGGTTTAGAAATATGTTGTTAAAAGTGCAAAAGAAGTCTTAAAGTCATTTTAAGGATAGTAAGGGAAAGGAAAGCTCCATTTTTTTCTAAAACCTTAAAGTGTATGTTATATTAATTACATAGGCTTAATCTATACTTACGTAACTATTTTATGAAAATATTAAGGCTGAGGAACAAAATTAATATCTAATTCTGTCACATAAATTAAGAATAACAAAGTCTTAACATAATACTTGTACGTTTACATTTGTTTCTTAGCTAATTAAAGGGATATAAAGTTGTTTATCGGCTTACTACCGAGTTTAATCCTTTAATTCCTTATTTTCCCTCTCAATGTCGGTTTCTAAGAAATATTTCTGAAATTATGTGAGGTATCCAATGTTTTACGTCATTATTTACTATCATATTTTGTAATATAGATCAGTTACTTTTTGTCAAAGTTATTTTTTACGTTACTCTTGTGTGTAAGAGTCCCTCACAATTTCTACGGAAATAAAACGTTCGTGATTATCTGAATGATGTATCGAAATGGTTCACTAGAAAGTGTAAATATTTACTTGTTCGTGTAGGAACTGAATATGAAACAGGGTATTGAAAATTCAATTCCGTTCCAGAAATATCTGCTTGAATCATTTCGAAATAACAGAAGTGTCGATGTAACACAGCAATGGTTAGTAAAAGATTCGATATTCGAATCATATATCGCTATTCATAGATATTTCACCACTCATATTGCTTCCAGCATTTGAGGAATAGCTATTGGAATGAGGGAGACCTGGATTAGAGTCCTAGCCAAGTCAATGTTTGTCACTTCTTGTACAACCTTGTATTAGATCTTTTCGTGGCGGTCGTCTTAATTTTCAAATCATTGTCCCCAAAAGTGTCTAAAATTATTAACTACTTAGTTCGCTTTATTACAGAGCATATTATATTTTAAATTTCGTTAATAAGATATTTTTATATCATCCCTAGGAAAAACGGACTTGAATAAAGTCTGACTCGATCAGACTTTTTCAAGTCCGTTTTTCCTTGGGATTTTTCCTGGGTGCACGCCCTTATGTGCAAAGTACCTTTAACCCTTTCCTTTTTATATCATGCTCAGCTGAGCCAACTTGATATTCGTTTCTGTCCAGTGATATCCTCGTAGTATACGGCGATTTTCTTTGTCATTCTCTCTACCCAGTCATTCAGTTAGTTTAAAACTTACATAACTTAAACTTAAAAATCATCTTATAAATTATTATAAAAGTTGAAAATGCTCTCCTAAACCAGAGAGAGTCGTGCCTATTGCAACGATCTTTTCCATATTCATATGAAATAGCTAGATATGGTAGTTCAATTGAGACTTTTTCCAATAAAGTTGTGAAGTAATCCAAATGTTCATATGCTGAAACTAGTGATCTATAACATAATAATAACGAGTTTTTGAGAGAATGATATGTAATGAGGAGAATCAGAAGACAAAGGAGAGCAAAATAAGATAAATCAATTAGTAATTCCAGACGACCTTGTAGTTTGTCCTAATGATTTAGATGCTCGTGAAATATAACAATTGGTATAAAAGGAGCCTTTCCATATGGAATTGTATTATGATTATCGTTGTTATTTCCAAAATATTTGTGGATAATATGCTCTATAATCCGTCGGAAGAAGTTGCAAAGAATAATGCGTTTTAGTTAATTTAATCTAACCAATAATCTGAGGCAGCTCAAGAAAGCATTCCAAAGTAAGGCTATCATACGTATCATCATATCATACTATCATATAAGCAAATATTACAGGTTTTGATGAAAACGCTCTATCTGAATGCATTCAGTTCTCACACACTGAGGACAGCCAACATCAGAATTGAATACCAATCACGAAGCGTTTGAAATAGCGGGAGCATTTAAAGGAAGCGATGAAATGAAAGAAAATGGGAAAGAATTATGTGAAATAAACCACGACGAACGATTGGAATACTTATACAGCATTTTACTTGTAAAACGATGTCTGGGGACCAAAAGTCGGACAGTGCTTCTACTTCAACCACCTAGTACTGTATGTATCTATTTGTCGTAGGACCTACGGGGTCAAATATTGGGAGAGAATTAGCGGCTCAGTGCGTCCCGATATCTTCCTCCGCATCTTTCAGAGACTCGGAAGAACCGTCCCGCGATCTCCTCCCGCCGAAACGCCGAGGACATCGCTTTCTCGGAACAACCCCATCGCTTTGTCTCGTCATCTTGCGCAGTCAACATCGTTCGAGACAATAGCCAGATAATTTTCAAACAAAATACAGATCCAATTAACGCTCCTCGAAAATTCGCCGGCGCGGAGGACGAAGGTGGCCCCGAGGGTTGCGGTCACGGTCCGCGGGACGGAAGACCAAAAAGCACGGTAACCAAAAGGATAAAGATAGTGGCTAGCTATGGAACTAACGGACGCAGAAACAAAGTATTTATTATACGGAGGTAAGTAAACGATGTGATTCGCTTTACATATGAACCCGGCCCGCCCCCTACACCTCTTCCCTTATGCCTCCCCTAATCCTCCCCCTATACTTACTTCTCCAGCCACTGCCACTGTTCCGCACAATTTCCCGCCCCCTCCTCCTTCCTTGCCCCCCGCCCTGCCCCCTTTCGCCCTCCTCGGGGCAGCTAAACCGGACATATACCCACTCTCGCCCCCTCTTCTTTCTTTTATGCCTTAGCGACAAAGGGGTAATGAGCGCGGTTGCCAAATATTCTCTCTCTGTACGCCCGTGTGTACATGAGCGCGTGGCCAAGTGTCGGCTGAAGAAGAGGAATTCCCACACCAGTGACCTACCTCCCACAGCCTATATCTAAGGCCCACCTTTCCTCTAATAAACGCTATCTTCAGAATGATTAAAAACGTTCGGAAATATCAAAGTCGGCTGTTTACTCGGCTGTGGAAGACGCTGAGGGAAAGACTCTTAACGACTTCTAAAGAAGACGAATTTGTTCAAGCACCCGGCTGCTGCGAGGAGCCAAGGAAATTACATAAAAGCGGGGATTCGAGCGTGAAGCTGAGGTGGAAATACATCTTACTAGCCGAAGGAGATACTTCCGCGTTTTCCGACGATTTCAAGGCAGAACTTGTTAGCGTAGTTGGTAGATGTGATTATTGTGGCCCTGCAAAGCTATCACGAATGCATTCTTAAGTCAATCTTATCTTTTTTATTTCATAATTAATACTTTCAAAATTACTGTCGCTGTAAAGAAGGAAAAATGGGAACACGGCTGTTAATGAATTAGAGGTTAAAAATTTCCAATAGCGTCCTTGTCGGGGCTCCATACCTCGTTGCTACCGGTTTTCGGAAACAACAGAAAGGGCCGGATCACCAACTTTATAAGAAACACCCGATGTACATTTCAATAGCGATGCTGTTCTATGGGGCATCTTAGAAATTATTGAATAAAAGAGTGATCTCCTAACCACGAAGAATATATAAATATTATCACTGTGTTTGAGATAGTTTAGATAAAATGCAGTAGCGTGAGGACAACGTATTATAAACACGAAAATTAGGAGACAAAGAAGGAAGAAAAAAATAATGGAAACTAAGAGCATAAATAAAGACATAAGATAAAGAAAAATAATAAAATATAAGAAGTAAGGAATTGGAAATAATTTCGGCGAGCTTAGCCATGTATTATTCCAATATAGGATATCCTTCGCCGAGCAATTTCCCTAAGAAGAGTGGAATCATTAGAAAAATATGCGTATTAATCGTATAATTTATTCAGAATACTCACATAATAAGAAATCATATGAACAGGAATGGAATTCAAACTAAGGCAAAAGTAAAACTATCTGATAATAACATATGGTCGATAGATGGGGCGTGAGATGCCTTTTGGCAGAAGTCGGCCACTTCTGGATTCGCCAATTGGGATTCATTATTCGCGCTCCTTCTCAAATGCGGCTAATTTTAAGTAAGTTAATTTACTCGGTAATAGAAAAATGAAAAGTGCTATTGATAACATTTATGTCTTTCGGTTAACTAGTTAAACGAGATATTCATGATTGGACACCCAGAATGATCTTGAAGAGGAGTGGATATGCCAAGCGACGCCCCTAAATTCCCTGTAAGACTGAATGAAAGTGTTCCAAAGTTTTAGGAATGGAACAAATCTAAAGGTGGGCTATCAAATATTTCCTCTTACATATTTCTCTTCGAAATTGGGAAATGAGTCATCACGAGCCGCCATGATGAAATTTGTCGATAAAATTATTTTAAGTGATGAAATCCATTGTATTGTGAACATCCTAAAAATATATTAATTTTCATTAATTACCCCGTGAACGACCTCTGGTAAAATTTAAGATCCACCCATGGATTTAGACGATAATATATCTAAGATATATATAAACGGTAGGAAATAATTCATAGTAGTGATTCACATTGCTTAAAAAGGATACATTGCTCGATTGAATAGGCAGATTCACTCTGTGTAACACATTGTTTCTTTGTACAAGATGTACGTTCCGAAGGCCCTGCGTTTTATTTACTCAACATTTGAGAATGTAAGTATTCGGCTTATTTTGAAACGTCATTGTTCTACATGTGATTTGGTGGTACAAATTTACACAAACTATAGGAAGATCATTCATTTGTGGAATAGACGTTTGAAAGAGCAGAAACGATTTATAATTTTCTATACCACTGCAACAAATATACCTATGCGAATTGATTGAAATAAAGCAAAATTCGTCCAGGTGTTGACACAAGTTGGTTTGGTGTGATAAACTGTTTGTTTCCTACCTCTGAAAATAATCGGTGTTGATAAAAAACCTTCTTGAAACTTTTTATAGCTATTTGAGAACAAGGATGAGGAAATTTTGTTTAAAAACATCGTATGATAATCATAATTTTTGCTTGTATAGAGTAAAGTTACCTATGTTATTTTAATTGTATTGTTCCGGCACTATATGTTTTCCCCCTTTTTTCGTTTCTTATTGATTGTATTTTTGTACTCAAATATGAAATTATAAAGTGATATGTAATTTTGTAGCACAGTTTATTGTGTTTCATTTGTTGGAAAATGAAAAGTCGGTTACCCCAAGCAGGATATTATCCTAAGGGGAACCTATGTACTTTGTATTAATTTTTGTAATATTACCTATGTATTTAGGAGCTTACACGAGTAACGAATAAAGAAATAAAAATATAGATAGAAGTATTAATCAGCATACGAGATTATTTTCGTATATTGCTGATGGGGCTTAAAGAAAAAGTATCATCCCTCGTAAATGAAAAAATGGCGAGTGGTATCCCTGACCTATATAGTTATTCCAATCGACGCACAATTTAACGCTAAATTAATATTATAGGCCAGAAAAAAGTTCACCATCTTTTTAACACATGGAATTTGAATCGCTCCTTGGCATCTCCTTCGAGGTTTACACATCCCACTGGTTGAGATACACTGACCCAGAGAAAAAAATAACATGGGGTTGCATGGAAATGATCCAAGTGGATTTGAAGATCTCGGCTGCAGATAAGCGAAGGAGGGAAGAGTATTGGATGAGGTAAATAGGCTAGCAAGATTGTAATGTAAAAAAAGTATAAATGACAAAATGCGAAGTCTACAATTTTAGTTTACAGCTATAGCTGCAAGAATAGGCCCAAGACATTTTCTTTTGTGATTAAAATCAGCTGGATTCAAACATTAGCTGCTGTCCCGCATTCATATTCTTAACTCTATTTCAAAATATTAGACGGCAGTATCAAATGTTAAGTGAATTTTGATAATAATTCAATTGTAGAAGTTAACACGTATAGTACTTAGTGTTTTACAATGGACCGTTATTAATTAGAAGGTTACTTATTATTCGTTATCTTGCAGTTTTTTTCTAGGAGAATCAAATCCTAGGATCTTAATTTAGTTTCCATTCCATAGGGAACTATCAAAAAAATAATTAATCTTACTTTTATCGATCCTGACACTCCAATTTCTTTGTCTAAATGATATGTGAGAGTTCAGAATAAAATTTATCTTCAACGACCAGAATCGCGTAAATCAATGGCACTTAGAATGTGAATTTTTTTAATGAGAACACATTTTCGTGTTTTATACAAGAAAATATGTAAGAAGAATGTCAATGGCAGGAGTTTAGATGAAAGTGCAAAGATAAGAATGTGTGCCATTACAGCTCATCATATCAGGTTTCTTAAAGCGTAGAGGTATATTGAAAGAAAAACTGCCTTAGTATCCAATTTGCCTACACAAAGACGTTACTAACTAAATGCAGTAGTAGTACCGAAATTAGCGGACCGTTTTTATCAAGTCAATGATTTATGACAGTTGGCATACCTTGTTCACGATGTCTTTGACTACAGTGATGAGCAACATTAACATTTAAAATTGAAAAAATGTTTATGAGCTTAATTTTATGTTTTAATGTTCATATGAACCAGTCCTTTCTTCTTCCAGGTTTCACACACATTTCTCAAGCCAAAGATGGCGTGTTCTAAAAGAGGAAACCCACGACCTTCGAGCCAAATGCGGCACTTTCCGGAGTTCACTGCAGCTTCTATAAACAAACTCTGACATTTGAATTATTCCCTTTCTCAAACCCGCTTATTACGTCAAATAAAATAAAATATCCGCATTTAGCGAAATCGACGATTTTATCAGGTGCATACATTTTCGAACTATGCAAGAATGGATCAACCATGGCATGCCGGTTTAACATGCGTTGTTACAATGTGAAAGGCTCCCCATCCCTGGTTGAATCTGTTAGTTGACTGGGATTTGCAGGACATACCATGATTTGAAAACCGCTCTCACAATCCAGAGAGTAGTGCGTGAATCGATATATCCTAAACTGACGTCACAATCTAACCGCCATTTTCTAGTCGAGGTCGCGCGGAATATATCCAGCTCCACAATCGAATTATAACTAGGGTGTCTAGAGATCGGTTGTTTAAAACCGGGACATTTACTATTTTAAAGACGAAAAATCTTGGACAATCTGGACAAAAGCAGGAATTTACCGGGACGAATACGGGACAACGTTCTTGTATAGTCATTTACCATTTCAAAACTCCTTCTTACCTTGGTTGTGTCATAGGAAAGTAAAAAGTAAATAATATTAAAATTAGAGGTTTAAAATATATTGAAAGATTAGAATGGAATAGATAAAATTTTGGCCGAAGACAGAACGGATTAAAATTGTGAGAATATCCTTCATCCTATATCCTTCATAGAAATACATGATCAAACGAGTCACACTATCGCTCATATAACATTTATCGATGAGCCGACAGTTTATCGATTAAAAAATACCTCAGTTGATGAACAAAAACTGATTTAGCAGAAAATTCTAAAATGACCGGAAGATTTGGGCGTTCCGAAAATATTTTTTGAGGCATAGATTATGTTGATTTAAATCCGGGACAGATTACGCAAAAAGGATACATCTGGGCATCTTAATTATAAGTAAAGAAGGAGAGGAAGATGACGAATGGGAATTTCAAAAATTCCATGATTAGTTTTAACCCCAACTTATTCTCACATAATTATACCTTAGATCAGAGGTGGGGATATTTCGGCTATTTTGTTCTTTTGATGCTCGTATACAAATAACGTCGTTTATCAATATTGCTTGTGATACCAAGTAAGGATAAATGGAAAATATGAGATCTGAATTCCATTCGCGAATTATTTCGTTCCTTGTTCAAAATTTCGATGTTGAACTATTTTAATATGGGTAACACCCATTCCATACACGGCCTTTCTCATGCAGCCGAATGGGTCTGCATTGAACGCCGCCTTCCGATGGACAGAGGCTCTCCATCCCCTACTCTAGATGCATATATTCAGAATACTACGAGCTCGTCTCAACTTACACTACGTGAGAAATGGAGGGTCCAAATATAGCCTTTCACTAGTTTCACTGTTTAACTTCAATCATTGTCGGAAAATATTTATACACTGGTAGTGAAAATATGAGAAAATTATTAAATCGAATAATCGATCGTAATTCCATGAGCAATTCGGCACAGATTTACAAAGAAGCGTTCTGGAGATCCTCTCTTAACTTTTAAAACATTAGAACGCTGTGCTGTCGCAGAAGGATTTCTAGTCAATGCGAATTACCTTGATAAGCTTTTTTAGATTCAAAGTTTTTGTATGCGAATTTTCCGTTACGTTATAGAGGTGATACTTATTTCGGAGGTCGGCCACGAATACCGTTATAAATATGGAGGGACAGGCTGAATTGTCGCATAATCATTGATTTCATAAAAATTATCATTGATTTCATGTTAAATCTTTCAAATTTACATCAGATGTACTTTAACTTTGACAATTTCTTATACAGCATTATAAACAAAGTGGTGGTATTATATCGCAGAAACCAAAGAAATTCAAGTGACAAATTTTTTTTTGTGATCTATATAAATTAATAAACTATTTTGTTTCTCCAACGTCATTGGTTTTTTATATCAGTTACTTCAAATTTATCATTCAATTCCATGGAGTGCTTTGGGTTCGAGTGATTTTCTGTAGATGTTAGAATTATCATGGATGAAAGAAAACGAAAGTGAACGCATATAAAAACAGCTTCTTCAATTTTAATATTTTTTGCGCCGTGATTCATGGATGGTTTCGAGGCTACCCAATATAAGTCAGTTTTACCCAAAAGTGACCACAGTGTAAAATAAGAAATATCATTGTTTCAAAATTGAATTAGATTTGCACGCTTTAATCCCGTCTCTAAAAACCATCAGTATCTGGAGCTAATTCACTTATCAGAGTTTTATGTTTAGCTTTGCTTCAATATTATCGGTGAATAGGTATACGGTTTTAACGGCATCCTTGAGAAAACAAAAACAGGAATCCGATACTATACAATGCTTATTCCCACCAATGTTGGAGAGTATATATCGCATGTTTGACGAAATTCGCGAGTTCTTTTCCTTTCCAATCACGTTAAACAGTAGAGAGTGTACATTAGTTCCAGCGCCAAGATGGTGAGACTGCTAACCGAAAATTCTAATCAGTAATTTTAACACGTAATTTAATATGAATCACAATCATTCGTTCTCAGACTTGGCAATAGATGACAAATTGATGCAATCACGCCCAAGGAAGAATAAAAAAACCATGAATTAGAGAATTTCCACGAAATATCAGTAGGCTTTACCGTGATGCTTCTTGGCAAAGAGTAGGAACAGTTGGGAGAAATATTACTAAAACTTAAATTAAACCTCCTCAATAAATTTAGGGACAGCTTTCTTGAGCAGATACCGTGAGACAAGACTGGGATTTAGATGCTTGTACTAGTCGATTCAGGAGATCATTTTTTTGGGACCTATACACAACAATAGTGGACTAGGATAGCAGAACGTGTGTACCTCTTCTTAGTGGAATCTGTCTTCACACAGGTTTTAACTGGATACCCTACATCGCAGTTGCTCCTGAGCATCTTCTTGCATTTACTCGTAACTCCGGCGGTTTTTTTATGCAATCGAGCATTCCCCTTCTTCTTCTCCTTCCCCGCTTTCCTTCTATTTTCCCATCGACAATTCTCCTAATTAAGCAATTTCGGCGAAGTGTATGCCCCACATAAACAGTCTTCCTCTTTTTGAATTCCCTCAGCGGTTTTCTTTACTAACCTATTATCAATAGTACTTTTTGAAGAAAATCTTCACGGGCTGCTAACCGAGCGGTTTCTCGGTAGAACACCGACGTTTTGGCTGCTATCACTGCAGCCATCCTCGGGGTTGATAGTTTTGCATGGCTGAAGTGATAGCAGCTGAAACATCGGTGTTTCACCAAGAAACAGCCGGGAAAATATCAAGTCGCAATAATAATTTCTCATTTCTAATTCTATCTGTCCACTTCACTTTGAGCATCTTCTCCACAACCACATTTCGAAACTTTCCAAGTACATTTCATCTTTCTTTTTGACTGTCCATGATTCGCTGTTGTAAGTCGCCACACTCCATACAAGGCATTTAGCAAATCTCTTTCTCATATCTATTGGAATTCTACATGCTGTCAGAAGTTCCTTCACCTTTTCAAACGCTTTTTTATCCAGAGCTATCGTCTATCTTATTTCCTGAATACAGCTACCATTCTCAGTACTGCTCAGTAGTATTCTCAACTTCCGAGATACTGAAGTGATTTCCTTTGCTTAACCATTTTTCCTTCCACAGATATATTAATGATTGCTTTATTCCTGCTTCCTCTCTTCACTTTTGTTTTTCCGACATTTATGTTCATTCCGTATTCTTTCCACTGCACTACTCCACGGATAACAGCCGTTAGGATATGAAGATGCATTTGCAAAACTCTATCAGAATCGAAGGCCGTTACTCATAAAATCCAAATGTGGGATAGATCGTCAAAATACTGCACTAATTTCACAGGAGCAGCACGCCGCATAGCGCTTGGAAACTACGGCGAATTCTATCGGAATCGCGCGGCCTGCAAATTTCTCAATCTTGTCCGAGTGAACTCTCATTACACTCCCTCCCCTCCATTGCATCTCTTTTTTTATCTCTTGCTCCCTTCGGCAGTTAATCGCCCACTGTGTTGCCGCAGTGAAATTTCCACCGTCTGCCGTTGGTGGCGCAGCGTCCGTCTCCCCCGCGGTCTTCTTCGCGAGATCTCCGCCCGCGACGCCGAACCCAAATCCACGAACGTCTGCCGATTTTTTTCTGCAGGACATCTCTCCGAGGTTCGCGAAATTCTTGCGCGGTCGAGACCACGGACGAAGTAGTTGAGGAGTCTACTGAAGACTCAACGAATTCGGTTCCCGGCAATCTTAGCAACATTACAATTCGATATCATGATATTGACCATTGATATCTAAAACTATCTAGAGAAACCAGTGCATCATTAATTCGGATTGTTTCGACGACAAATTTGCCTCATTCGTTTACTTGTTATTATAATTATTATTATTGCTACAGTTTGACAGAAGTCAGGTGACAGCCACAAACATTGTTAATTTACGAACCCTTTCACTCTTAAATCACTACTATTAAAATTCCTAATTAACATCATTGTATTGACAAAACAGGATCAGGTCACGCCTTTAACAACAAACAAGTATAAATTTAGCAAATATCTCCCGATTACTCCTCCAAATACATTTACACCAGATATAATTACTGATCCCATATAATCTCATTTTTCTTTTCGTTATTAACTCGTCATTATTTCATCTAGCTTATGAAAAGTATCTCGAGGAAAATTTGGGATTTCTGTTGCTTGAAACCGATGAGAAGAGAGAAAAGATATCCCCTTATACATCAAGCAAACATAACATTTTCCTATCTTCGGAGACAAAAAACCAGGAAGAAACGTATCCGTCAATATCATGCGTATTTTGAACTCTTTAGAACATTTGAAGTTTCTCAATTTTTACACATCTGTATGACTGGCTATAGTAAGATTTAAGTTGGATATATCCATAAATGCAAGTTTTATCGGGCAAAATTGGACTCGAAGGTCATATTTTCCATTCAACCCCTGTTTAATACAATCACACACAAATACAAGAGTGTAACTAATAATATGTATAGATTCTTCACTAGCAATGTGTGAATAGAGGGAAAATACAGAAAGAATGAATGGTTTTGAAGAGCAAGTAAAACTGAGATAATGTTGTCACAAGTTAATCACAAAAACATTGAAAGAGATGCGGGAATAAAAATTTGCCAAATTCGTAGGTAATAGATAGAGGTTTATCATACTAGCCACGGAATACAATAGGCAGCCATTATGCGACTGCTTCATCTTGCTTTTCACCCTGCTGAAGATATCCACTCTTAAGAAATCTTTCATAACCTTTGAGTAGTCGTGTGGCATGTGCCTACGTTGCCAGTCGCGTTTGATCATATTGACCCGGAACTTAAAATCGCTTTTTAGGCAAGATCATCGTAATGAGCACCAGGAAAACGTCAAATGCTTCTCGAATAATTTACGAAATGTAAAAAAAGACGAGTTATAGAGAAAAATGTCTGTATAACAACAAGCAGATTGAGATGAGGATTCGTTTCGATACAAACTCAACAGTGAATTGCAATAGGGACAATACGATTATTCTGCTGTTACGGTGGATTACAATGTGTTTTAACAAATATTAATCCACCATTTAGCAAAACAACTGTGAAGAACAGACATTGGTAAAATATATTGCTTGCTTGCTCATTTTCGTGCTTGTGGTAAATTATGAACAGAAATTTTCCTTAAAAATCTCTATTTTTAATATTTGAAATGTTTTATGACGCCATTACGTAGGGTCAAGAAGGATTCTGATAAGCAGCGTATCAATGCTTTGGCAATGAAGAATCGTCGATAGGAATAGATTAAAATCTTACCTTGATCACCTGTTCTTGTACTGAAAATCTCCACTTATAAAAAAATATAATTGAAATTTCATTCATGTATTCATAATCACCGCCTAAATCTTCCGTCTCGAGAAATCTTCGCTATCTCACTCTTCATAGAAAGACAACTAACGTTTCTCTCAATGAAAGGAAGTGATTACGAATCTTCGAAATTAACTAAAAGTCACTATTCTATGCTTTGTCAAATTCAACTCGGATAGGTGATCCTCCTATTCAAAGATTTCAGACCCTAGTCCCTCTACTTAATTCCGTAGGGCTCTAAACGCAACGATATAACAATGCATCTAAACGTAACAATATTCTAGCTGCCCGAGAAAATTGAAATTAAATCAACTCTAGTCGCTCTGCATTTCCTCTACACAGATGAGATTATCCTTGAGAAAGTTGCTCAGAGATCGTAACGGACTTCTTGGTACCCGAATCCGTTGACGCGATGCTATTCCTCGCGTTTAACGAGTTTTCCCCCGGAAGTCATTTCGTTTAGTAACTGCGTGTACAAATAGAACTGCAAGAAGCGAAAGATGCCAAGGAAAATGGCGGACGAGAAGGCCAGTAGCCTCGGTGAGTAACAACATTCCGACGTGCATTTTCGAAATCGACGAAAATTTCCTTGCGAAAGCCAAAGATAAAATCCGTACGATTAAACTTTAAAATTATTCTTACCTACATAATTTAAAGATTTTAAACTTAGATGCTTTCAGATGTTATGAAAATGTATTGTACGAAAGGAGGAATTGGATGTGTTGTTTTAGATATTGTAAAATCTACGAGTATAATATGCAAGTGTGATGACTGAAAAACTTATGAAGTGACATGTGAATAATCAAAGGAACAATGTAAAATGTGATCATATAGGAACAGTCATTATAGAATATTGTTAATATAGTGATGCTATATAGGAATTTTAAATGTAATAACATTTCTGATCGGGAATAAGAATGTCAAATGGGAATTTGCCTTCTTTCAAATTGTAGCAACAAATAATAATAATAAAAGTTTTGAGAATGGAAATAGAAAAATAAAAGATGATTGTAATTTGAGTCATTCTAAAATTTAAAGTAAAAAAAGCTTATAAAGTTTGTCTCCGTTAAAAGACACCTTGTTAGAAAATTTAGTTCAACTAATACGCACCATTGACCCCACCACATCCCATTTTTTAAGCTGAAAATTTATAGCTAGTTGTTATACTTTGCGTCGGTGTTCTTGAATAGCGTATTAAATTAGAAATTTGAGACTGGTCGTTCCTTATTTTGAGTACCCTCACTGCGTATTTTCATTTGCGTTCGTTTACTACGATTTTAAACGATAAAATAAACAGCAAGATATGCAAGTTGTAAATAAATATTTGACTTTATGTAAATTAATATTTTATTCAGAAAATCCTAAAATAAAGTTCGACTGTCTTTTTGTCCTACCAATCTTTCAATCTTTAACAAAACATTAAATTTAGTAAAAGTAAATAAAAGTCTTTCTGCATGAATTCAACCTTTATGTTTAACTTTTAATATATTTCACGAGTATAGATAATTCTCCTGTTGATGAAGGAAAGAAAAAGTAATATCTTTAGAAAGTGATCTCAATGATATCAAGACGAGATGTGACATTCATTTACCTTAATTTTCTCGGAAAAAAATAGAAAAATCGTCGATCTATATAATATTAGTATTTCGTCGCTTTAATAAATGAATTTATGTTCGCTTGACGTTAAGCGCAGAGTTCCTTCTTCTTCGCCCATCTTTCGAGGAGCCTTCCTCGAATATTGTTCATTGAATAAAATCTTTTAGTAGAGGATTGAGGGATTAATTCTCAAAAAAATAGTATCAAGATGTAACAACAAGGTATAGCAAGTAATAGAAACAGTTTGGGAATCGCTATGACATGATAGTGCGATTATTGTAGTTTCGAGTTTATATTGGAATTCAAAATTTTAGTCGTCCATGGATCCGTTAGGGATGTGAGACGAATACAAAGGAATGAAGATACATAAAATTGGCGAAATAAAAGGGAGATTTGAATATTTTATCAATTTTAGGATTTTGTGGCAATATTCAGAGTCTCGACTAGTCAATATCCTCTGAAAAAATGTAGGTTATTGCAATCGAACTTCTTCGGTTAATTGTATAGACCTGCTTGAGAAATAAATCCAATCCAAGCGAAAACTGCCCAAATATCAGGTTCAGAAAGGTTACTTCACAATGATTTCCATTTGTGGATTTTGTATCTCATTGATGCCATTGTCCTTTCTTCTACGCTAACGCATAGTGATTCTCAAAGAAAAATGTAATTAATCTCTACTGATATAGTTTCTTTAGTAATATTGATACCTGGATGTGGCTCCAACACTGAAATACATTACTTGAATTTAGGCTGCAATAAAACTGCCAATAAATTTTACCAATGAAAAAGCACTTTCTGAGAACGTAAGCATGAATATGACTGATTGGATGTTGTACTTCTTGCCTCCATTTTCTTCATGAACATCAAAACAAATTAGTTCATCTTAAGGACATTTGCTACCTTCCGATGATTCCCAAAATGTTTAAACAGGAAGTAAATGAAACCGCAATCAATAGATGGTGGGTGATAGTGAAAATACGTGATAGAACAACAGCTACGAATGGACAATGGAATGCCCAAACTCCTGGAAAGTTTAAACCAAAATAAAATTAGGAACTGGAGGGAGAAAATGTAAATGGTAGTCTCAAAGTTCCTATTGGGAAGTTTGTAAAAAGTCAATATTATAAACAATAAACAGAAAATAAACCCTGGACAGCAAGAGTCGACAAATATGATTACCTGAACGAACTTCGTTCTGATATAAAATCATAATTTGGATTATTCCACTAAAATTGGAAGTTAAGATATACACTTAAAAGTCATCAGTGGACGTCACAAAGATTTTCATTCAAATTAATAAAACCTCACGAGATTTATTAAATGTCGAAAACTCAATCAAGTAATGACCCATATAAATCATTTTCAAATATTTTGATTGACTACAATTCTTATTCTAATGCTATATCTCAAGGGACTATTTCTCAAATTGCGTCTTGGCATTAATTGGTTTCTACGAAGCAACATGATGCACTTGGAGATACTATATTTTTAGAAGCATCTAATAGGAAGTTGCTGGAATCATTTATCACTGTTGAAAAACAGACTGGAATATCTCTACTATTTTCCCTACTTATGATTAAGTAGAATTTGTTATTAAACAGCAGCTAATTGGATGAGGCAATATACATTAGCAATCGAGGCCCCAAGGATTAATTGGACATAAAATATTTTAATCTACCGCAAAAATTTCCATCAAAGCTTCTGCTTTTCAAGAGATATAGAGAATGACTTGTAAAATGTTTAAGATGTCCTTCAGGAAAGTGGTAGTGGAATCTATTGGAATTCTTGTATTCATCAAAAATCGATTAGAAAAGCATGAAAATTGAATTTGTTTGGCTGTGACTAGTGGATCTGTTAAATTTCTATATTAGTTAAAGAACCTGCATTTGAATGAGTTGCAGAAAAAAGGGGAAGTATTTACAACTTAATCTCGGTGAATGACACCTGTTTTATAAGTCTTGATGGTGCCGGATGGAAGACAATTATCATTTATTTCTTCTAAGAAACACCCAATGTATATTTCAATAGCGATGCAATCATCATCATAAATAGAAGAGTACTTAATTAAATAATTTTTAAGACTTCCTTTAGGACAGCATCGCTATATGATTGTTTCGCTGTTTATAAACTCATTGTTACACTAATTATTTAGGCTATATAATACCTAAGTATATACTTTGAGTGATTTAATCAGATCAATTAAATTTTTTCCTTATTGTTTATTCTCTTATTTTCCACAGTAATTTGTTATGGAACGCATTGCAACCTGGTTGATGTATTCAATTTTTGTAATATACTGAGATGTTATATATTTGTTTTTGCTTTTTATTCTGTAGGGTCTTTAAATGCATTTTTGTATTTTCATTTTAATTTTCTTTTCAAATGTATATTCAACAAAAAATTAATAATTAAGTCAAAGTGTGAAATGAAAAATAAAATTTACATACAATGAGTTAAATGATAGATTGGATCTAATAAACTCATTTCCAACCAATAAATATGTTTTTACTTGTGACCGCGGAGATCATGCGATGGTTCCCTTCGCGAATATAGCTACAATCAAATCGTTAATATTTACACGAAATGTAGAAAGAAATCTTCCTCGCAAATAAAATTTTCTCACGTTTTATTCTTCCTTCGGTGGGTAGAAATTAATGTAAGAGCTTACATATTGGAGCAATGCAATTCTCAAGGAAGGAAACAGCTTAAAAATTTACAATTCTCATTTTTGAAAAGCAAAGTAAACTGCTGTATTACTCTGCCACTCATATCGATCAGTATGGTATGAACTAAATGCAATCAACACAACATTTAACATGAACTTATTGTATTCTTCCGACAAAATCTTATGATACGCGAAATGATGATTTCGTTTTTTCTAAATACTACAATTCCTACGGAAAACATAGACTGGAATATATTGCAACTCATTTGTGGATAAAATATAAAAGTGTGTATGACTTAAAGTAATTCGGTTTCTGTTTTTAATTATGAAGTTCTGATCTGGGGAACCATTATAAAGAAAATAAGTCAATGAATCATGTAATTCTCATTTTATTTGATTGTAAATATTGTTTTTGTATTTCTTTATTCACGTCCAATTTGGTTTTCATTGCAATACTTGTTGTTTTGGCTCTACTCTTTGTTTATTTGGATCACTTACGGTACATAAGTTATGGTTTTGTGTGAGTCAGGAGCTGCTTTTTTGTTGTTTAGTATTAATATTTCTTTGCTGTAATTGTAGATATACTTTTTTCGTCAAGCTCTTAGTCTGATAGGACGTTAATTTTCTCAATAAATAAAAATGGTAGTACTTCGAGGCAACTATACTCACATCCATAAATTAGCTGTAGCGGCCGTTAGATTTATGGAGTGAAACTTGCTTCTAATAATTGAGTAAGATGTCCACTCAGTTGTAGTTGATCCAAGATATTTAGTTCTCTTACATTATTTTTCCTCAGAAAATATTCTTCAATTCACTGTATGGAAGGAATAGAAATACGAATGAATACGTACTTCTCCAAAATTCTTGAGGGTGTCGACCTCTAATTCAATTTCGTCCGTCGATTCGAATTGAATATTTCTTAAGTAATGAGACACGATAAGGTATTTCTAGGGATAGTTGCAAGTACCAAAGTTTTAAAGAAATGCTTGTGAGCCGAACAAGTTTTACCACTTTTTCAGAGAATACATTATTTTAAAAGTTTAGTAAGAAAGTCCTGGGATACCAAATATTTCTTGGGCAGTTTTTGAATATCAACAGCGTCAAATACCATAACCATTTACATTGATAGAGATTACATAGTAATTTGTCGGCAGTTCTTGATATTTTGGTGCTGCGTTGCTGTGGATCGATATAGATTAAGCGTAAGCTTCCATTTCTCTAAGATGAGGAATGGAAGAATATTTTTCTCATGTCTTTTATATAGCATAGAATGGAGCAAAATATCTCCTTCACAAACTTTGTTTTAGATTTACTCGTGAATTTAATAATATGAAAGCCGCAGAGGTATGGAAGGTGCTTTGCTCTTGGATACTGTTTATTGAATGATATGCAAAATTTTATTCTTAGAGTCATAGCGCTCCACCTACGCGATCTCTTTCTTTATAGAGCATTCGACAAGGAAAGCAAGGACAATCCACTTCCCTCCTCAACTTCCCTAGTAAGTCTCATTCAGAGGATTGTGCAGCTACTGCGGAGGGAATAATCAACCAGATTGATGGTGAATTCACCAACAGGATTAATGTTTGGAAATAACTGTATTAGTTGTTGAAATAGAGATTCATCTCACGGATGCGCGAGGAATTTTCTCGCGCATCCGTGATAAGCCTAAACATAAAGGAATAAATTCTTCACACCGCAAGCAATTGCCTCGACCACTTATGGCAAGAACGAGTCTCCCATAAGTAAGGATTCCTCTAATTCCGCAAAGCCGTTGCGAGCGTTCTCACGAAGGATTCTTCACAGTCTGCGGAGCGAGTCGGTCGTCGGAAGTGGATTTGCGATGGGCGTTTGCGTTCGGTGAGAGCATTGGTAAAGAGAGAGGAGTCGGCGGAGACTCAAGGTTACTTGCCCCGTGCATTGCCCCAAAGCAATGAGGTCAGTCATACGAATGCGTCTGAGGCGTCTCACCGCCCCCGCGGCCAACCGATATACTGCCCGTCGCCCAATCCCCATCGCCAACGCTGCCCAATTACTGCCGATCCCAGACTTACTTCGTCCGTCCGTTTCTTAGACCCTGACTTGTGTCGAAAACGTCGCAGAACGGGGATGCTCGAGTTGGTTCGGTATGTAGCTGGGGGCCTCAACCACGGGCTAGATACCGTCTTATACCGACTATGATCTTCAAACGTTAAGGGAGCATATAAATTACATTTTTCTCCCTAATTCCTTAGGTTCGGGGTCGTTTCGAGCAAAAGAAGAATTTCATATATTATCTGTTATAATTTATCGGTTATCTCATAATTTTATTAGCGTAATATTAATCATCAAATTAAAAATCAAAATTTTTGATCCTAAAACATTAGGTAGAGCGCATCTGAATCTAACAAAAAAATTGACATGCTCTACTGTGTACTCAGAACCAGCCTCGGCAATAAGCAAGAGAAGCTACCACCTAATAGAGTTAAGACAAATGGGGGTAACTTTAGAGTATATTTAAAGGAATTAAAAGGTAATAAAATTAACGATTTTCACTGAAAAGGGAACCTTGCGGTCGAGACCAGGGTTTCCTCTAATCTGAGCCCCTGGGTGGCCGCGTAATACTTATCAAATATTAGTCGAGAGCTCACAATTATGTGAAAAATTCGAAAACCATTAGCTTTAGTTATCTCAAATGTATAATAATAAAATATATAATAATTCTGAATATTAAAAACTCCGCAATAGGATAAAACAGTTCAGTTCGTTATTTAATTGAAGAAAGTCAGATAAACTGCGACTTAAAACTCTTTCGTGGCAGTAAAAAAGATTCCTGCTTTCGTGTGCAAATTGCCTGCAGTAATTCGCTTGTGCTTCGAAGACGGAAGAAATGATAGAGAATTAAATTGGGGAATTTGAGTTCTAAAATGATAAATTTGTAAGTACTTTCTCGAAAATTAAGATATTACCTCAAATACCTTTCTACTTAGGTAGTGTTTAAGGGCACATTGTTGAACAATTTCCTAGGTTCCTATTGCTTATATGGGTACCTAATAGTTCCTATTATTTTCCAATTGGTGTCTTTGTCGATTTTTATTGGTATTTTGAAATTCGGTCTCATTGGGACTTTTTATTGGATCTTATTGCTGCCTATTGGCTCACTGTTATGTCTTTATTGTTGTGTATTAGTATTAGGAAGCTCGTCACTTTTTCTTATTGGATAGCCACCTTGGAATAGGAAAGCATAAAATAAAGAAAGCAAATCGGGGAGGGGACAGAATATAACCCCTTCTCACATGTGGAGGCCTGAGGTTCGAGACAATCATTACACATATCTTAAACTAAAATGAGGATGAGCCTAATTATAGTTTAAATAATGAAGATATCTCTTTTTGAATTTTAGCGAATTTATACATTTTTACAAATCTGAGAAAGTTTACCATTCATCTCATTTACTGCGATTTAAAAAATTCATCTTTATTAGTCTCAACCTCAATTTTCATCTTTTTTGGAGACCGTATGCTCTTCCATATCGAGTGAAGGTGACGTAGTTTTTTAACTTAAGTAGACGGTTCCAAATTTTTCTCACTTCTCAATTCAGATGTAAGACTCGATAAGTGACAACATTCATCTGCAACATGCACTCATAAATGCCTAAATTTAACGAATGATAATTACGGAATAAGACGAGTCAGTTTTCTAAAACTAAATTTAACTAAATCCCCTTGAAGAAACGGGCTTAAAAAGTTGTCTCAGGGTTCAAACCCGGACCTCCTCATCCTCGATCGGCAGTTATAAGCATTGAGCCATCTTTCCAAAATTTTCAAACGAACCGTTAAGTAGATTTTGTAGGTAGGTGAATGTGGCAATGTTTTCCATGTTAAATTTAATATTTTTATATTCAATTAATTTTATATTGAACCCAAAAATAGGATCTCTTGATGGGAATCTATCAGAGACACGGGCATTATCGACTTCTTCACCTTGACGCATAAGATTATTACACCGGCCAAAAAATTAAGTACATTTGCAGATAATCAGTCGTATAATCAAATTCTGCAATAAAGTTTGGAGGTCGTGGGCAAGAAAAATTAAGTTTGGAAGCAGTTAATAGCCAAGATAACAAATGGGAATCAAATCATTACGGCAAGTTCCGAAGTTAGAGAAATATGACGAATTTAGTAAATTAATACATGGGAGCATGAAGAAGTGACAAAGTAATGCATTCCACGTTTAGAAGAAAAAAGATCCAAGAAACATGGAGTATTCCTTTTTCCACAAAACATCGCCAATGTCAAAATTCAACTGAGTGATGATGAACTTATTATAATTTGAACTGTTCGCAAATAAAATAATTTCTCCACACATATAATACGCTTCGCTACTTCTTCACGATTCTTAGTATGGAATTCCATAAAATCAAAACTTGGTCATTAGAGTTTATTTGAATGAATACTTATTTTGGCGAACTGAATGATCACTGAATCACAACTGAAGTCACCTTAACCCTTTCCTTATTTGATGGAAAGGTTTATTTTTTCCAGATAACCCAGGTGTGGGTAACTTGGGAGCCGCATACGGCCTTATCAGAAATTCAGTGCGACCTCTTCGTTTCTTTCCTAAAATTGTTGATTACGCCGAGTAAATATGGAAAATGTTCTAACTAATTTTTCTCAGCGATTAAAACCGCTTTCCTGTAAAATTTATATGTTAAAATGCTAGATTTTAGGCAATCGTAATTCAGTGCGGCCTGATAATTTCTAATTTTGCTATACCTGCGTGTGCTGCGGCCAAAGTCGAAAACCAGCCATAGTGGAAATTCTCCGGCTAAACCGTGAAATGGTCAAAATCGCTGTAAATTGACAGTCAAATGTTGGTTTATTCTAATTTTAAGATTTTCCGGCCAGTTATCGTTGAAAACTATAATTGAATACTCAAACACATATTCTCAGAATACGAATCGATAATCCGAAAGAAAAACAAAAACAATAAGTAGGTTCATGTTCAAGAATCATGATATTTTTCTAATCTAGTGGCTCGGATCTGTCTTCGTTGAAGATAACGGCATTTTCTATTTATGTTTTTGGTTCGGCTCTAAGTCGTTCAAAATGATCAGACATTTAAGGTATAGGAGAATCTATACATGGAATAAGGTATATTTCTGAAAGATGGATCGTGAAAGTTTCTCCCATCACGTACGCTATCGAAAGTCCAGCACGACGCAATGTGGTTTTTCAATTGATCCATGTTTAAAAAAAAAATAGATGTGTAAAATTTCCAGGCATTAAGATAGTCAGATTTTAAATCTACCTACTAAACATGGATGGATTATGTAATAATAATGGATTACTTCAGTTTTTACTTCGTTGAACCTTTTGACATTATTCATGGTAAATAAATAGAACTGAATATTTCTGAGGAACTCTTTCTTTCTTTTCTTTGTCTTCCCTCTATTGTTCCAGGGGTTTATAAGTCGTGGTTTGCGAAGACTTTCTGTGACTTGAAAATTACACTGATGTGCCAAAACTAGTCGTCACTTTAATGAAACTTTTCTGTGGAAAATGAAATATTTAGTTCTATTTTTTAACCATGAATAACATGAATGAACTACCTACTAAAAATTATGCTAAATGAAAACACCAGGAGCAACCATATGAATCGCCGATATTAACAGTGGCAACATGCGAAAGGTAGCGCAAATATTTTATAGTTTTAAATGTAGGAGAATCCGTCGAAAAAAAATATGAATACATTTCTAATCTTCAACATATTGTAAGCGTGTGCGGTAGCTAAAACTTATGAAGGTCCCATCCATGAAAGGCGTGCCGATTTATGGCAGAACATCTCAATTCTGTTCAGGGATTGTCAATCTGAAGGATTGGTTCATTAATTCATTTCCGGCTCCAGCTGTTGTCTTCATTCCCTCCTAATACGAAAAAGTGAGGCATGTAACGAACTTGGAAGTCACTTGGCTAAAGCTCTGAAAAGAAAACGTTTTATCGATCTATTGATCATAACTTACCTTCAGCTCGTTTCGCATATTGATGTACAGCAGGTGCAGAGGAGAGAGAGAATAAGAATTTGGGTCACTCGGTTTGGCGAATCCAGTGAAGGGAGAATGTGGCTGGCGTAGCAACTGGACATCACCAATCTGAAAGGCAGAAATGTCGCTGAATATCGATGAGCGTTTGCGAGAACTGAGAAACATTACGACTCTCGAGCTTCTTCGCTTGATTAATCGTTCGATGAGACACAGGCAATGGCGATATCTGTTCAATATTTTTCGCTCTGTTAATTCGTCAAAACTATGCCGAATGTATGAAATGATGATTCTAGAGTGGAGGCTTTGCATTAAGGATTGCCTCGAATGCCAGTCAACTAAAACCTAACTGATGTTAAAAAAATCTGAAATAAAATAACCACCAAATTTAATTAACTATTCTATATTCAGGCCAAGTGAAATATTTCTCACATGCTTGATTTATTTACGATTTGCGACAACGAAAAAATAATGAAAATTAGGATTTTTTTCGAATCTCTCTTTCTCTCAACCAAAAGGAAGTGTAACATTCTTTCGTTTTATAATACTTTGTAATAGTTATACGTCATCCACACATCTTGCTTTTACTCTTTTAACGCCGTAGCTTCTCTTCACGTAGATCAGCGAAGGATGGTCCATTCTAAATTTAACTTTCTTCCCAATGGAAAAAGTATTACGAATTGATGAAAAATACTGAAGAATCAATTTTCATGATGAAGCTATCATTGATAGGCATTTATCGATACCAAAAGGAAACTGTTAAAACAAACCATGTACCATAGTCTTTATATCTATAAATATGGATGTAAGTATGCGCGCTTGTTCCATCATGACTCAAAAACTAGATGTTGCATGATGTTCTAACTTTAAAAATTGTTAAACGTCTTCCCTAAGATGATCTTAAGCTACTTTGTTCTTACCTAGGGATCGACTCCAGAAGTCAAAGCTTTCCCATAAGAAATGCTTGTAAAGTTCATTTTTATTGTTTAAGGCGTCATTTGATTTGAGAAATTAAATTAGAAAGATAAAATTTAATGCGAATTCTTACTGTGCTGGAAATTAATAACACTGCGACAATTGGTGATTGGCAATACAGAAATGTTTTCATATAGTTGATGTCAATGTAGTGCTTTTGCATTCAAATTATTGCTTTTATTACTTTTCATTATTTATATTTATTTTTAATTTTGATAATTATTAATTTCCGAAATAAATTATGGTGCTCACAAAAACTGTCTTCATTACTTCGAATAGAGAACAGGGCCTGCAGATTTGAAAAATGCATCCAATGCAGACGATAAAATTTAATTTATTAGGCCTGATATTGATAAATGTAACGATGAGGGTTACTGACCAGCTATTGAGCACTGACCATTAAGAAAGAGCGCCATTTCAGGGCGGGTTACAAGTACGTTAATATCTCGAGCTCTTTTTTCATCTCACGGCTGATGTATGGAAGTCACGATCTGAGACAGCTGAAGGAAGGGCGAATGTCTGGGACGAGGATAACGAACTCTCACTTCAATTTTGGTGTTGTCACGGAATTCAATCCGAAGTAAATCCTTTATTGAATGAATATTGAAACAATTTTTGACAACTTCTGACAAAAATCAGAACAAATTCAAATACGATCAATTTATTTCTAATCGTAACATTAGAGTGACAGCTGCGTATCTAGCTTCGGTATCACGGCTAAGGGTCGACAGCGATTAGGTCGACGACAGAAGGTCGACCCCAATAGGTAGCCGTGCCAAAAGGTCGATAGCCAAATGGTCGACAGTAAATAGGTCGTAATACAAAAAGGTCGACAGCAAATATGTCGCCATACAAAATGGTCGACAGAAAATAGGTCGCCATACAAAAAGGTCGAACCTCTAGGGTGTTTGGCAGGGGGTGAGTATTTTCAATTACATGCACTAAGCTACATGTTACATAGGTTTAAATTACAAAAATAAATGGATAAGAATCATAGGTGCATTGACGGTGTCACCTTTACGGTGTTTGGCAAGGGGTGCGAATTCTTACCCAACATGCACTAAGCTACATGTTACATAGTTTTAGATGGTAAGGAAAAATTGATATTAAACATAGGTAGACTAACGATGACACCTCTTCGGTATTTGGCAGGGGATGAGTATTTTTAATTACATGCACTAAGCTAAATGTTACATAGTTTTTGATGACATGAGACAATCTATATGTATCATATGTAGATTTACGCGACGCCTTTTGTGTGTTTTTTGCAGGGTGTGAGTATTGTTGCCACGATTTCGAAGAATTATTTAAAAAGGATATTTCGTGTTATTTTGCTCTAATGGAAAAACAGCGGGAAATCTGACCGATATCGTTGCCGGTAAAAGTTCCGTGGGAAAAAGTTCCACGGAAAAAGTACCGCCGGAAAGAGTGCCGCCGGAATGGAATACGTAATTTTCTGAACTCTGCTAATATTCTTAAGTTAAAATTTTATCCTGATTAGTATTTTTTAAACGAATTTCGGAATTAATAAGTTATATATTAAATCATATACATGTAAATGTTGCAATTATAAAGCATAATTATTTACAACATCGTATATTTCACCGTCGGCGAAAATGAGTGACCTAAAAGTAAGTGAATGTTTTTCTTATTAGGGTCTTTGTTCTGTTTGAGGTGTTGAAATAGAAGTAGTGAAGTAGCAAAAAATCTTGAGTATCTCACATCTGACTGAAAAGGTAAGGCGTAAATATGTTTTGTTATTTGTAGAATGAAAATAATAAAAATATATCAGTACGATAATAATGATAACGTATTATTAAAACTAATTACGTAACATAAAATTATGTACATGTTAAAACTGATTTTATAAACTTAAAATAACATGTTTTTAAAATATAAAGTTATTACACTCGCTTATATTTAGAAAAATTGAATTGGAAGGCCATGAAAACGTTCTTCCAATTTTGTTTAAGCGTCTGCAGCAACCAAAATTTATTTATAGCAACTAAAATGTCTATGGGTATTTCCGAGAAAAGGTTTTTGTTAAAATTGTTAAGAAATTTACAATGTTCAAGATGCGTCTGAGGCGTTATACAGAGGGTTATAAGAGAGGGTATCAGATAGGTGAAATGTTCTTGATGGAAGTATCGAGGACCTGAAAAAGGTGTGATATAATCTCCACACTCTCTATACCTGTACGCTAGATGTATCATTAAGCTACCAAACGCTCATTTACTCATTTTCGGTATGAAAGAATGGATATTAACTAAAGATGATTTACAAAAATTAGTATAGCTAAGTATAATAGACCATGGCATACGCTATATTATTTAATTTTCGTCCACAGTACAGTCTAGTGTTAATTTTTCTGCGTTATTTGAATTGTGGAAAGTATCAGAGATATTTCGCATTGTTTTACATAAGAATTGGATTTATAAATATGTAAAACAATAATCCTATTTAAAGAGACAACTTTTGCCATCGCTGCCAAAACGGCTTCTCGCGCCCGAAGGTAATTTGCAGCAATATTAACTACGAAATCTTCAGATATCATTAAAAAATTTTTATCAGGGCGATATTGAGAGCGAAGATTCATTTACGGGGTGCGTCGTCACCCGACCAATTGAGGTATTCCTTCTCCTCGTGGGTACAGCACCCTACTCGATGTCGGGCTGTATGAAAAACGTGACGACAGACTTTCTGGCTTTATCAACAATACATATTGCTATTATTATAACAGATTCATTGCTGCGAGAAAAAGGATTCGGTGGAAGTGGATATACCGTATACGCAGATAAGACTACCTTCACATAAGAAGAGATATCTATTTCCGTAAAAATTTAATCGTTTTAGCATATATTTATCATACAAGATGGCCCCTAAACTATCAACGGCCTATGAATTTATTTTAGATCGGCGATCATAATCTGGATACTAATATTGTATAGCCTTTATGGAATTATGTCCTATTTGTAATCTTTCGAAAGAACAAATGTTATTTTCTTGCATCTTTCAGCCTTGCGATTTCTGCAAGCATTCGCATTGATTGTTTTGTATCTGTCCTGCAAGACGACTCCGGGTTTTGGGAGCTTTTTTATGGTTCAATCATCGTCTTATCTGATTAAAGATACGGTATTTTGCACAGTATACATAAATCCAGTCGTGCATATAGTCAACGACAGAAGTTTGTGACATATACTCTCTTATAAATGTAGCCAATGAAACAAAAATTATCAAAATTTGCATTTCAGAGACAATAAATTAGAAAATGGGGAAAATTAATTCTGTCAGGAATTTTCCCAAGGAGGAAGTCAAGAGATAAATGCAATCCAAAATTTACTCATGTATCAACCAACCACATGAGCAAAATTACACCTTCACGACTACTACAAATTCTAGGAAGAGAGCCAGCCAGCCAGCTTCCGACATTCTTCGGTGCGTTAATGCTCCTTCATCGGCGAGATCTTTCCCCAGACCGCGTCTCTTATCACGCGAGGCATTTGTCAATGGAGGCGAGCATCGCGACCGGCGCTTAAGAAAAAAAACTCGAATAGGAGACGCGCGGCCGTTGCCTTCGTCTGCGGTCTCTTTCGAAGGTCGCGCGGTGGGCCTCTCGGGCCGCGGAGAAAAATGGCGGAGGTCCCGGCGTCTAGTCCGGTTCTATACGGTCACCATTGCGTCGATACAAAGGGGCAATTGTCACGGGACTTGTACAATTGGCAACGCCGGTGTACGCCGCGAATTTCAGCCTCCGGGGGCGGGGAGAGGGGGCAATGAGGGAAGTGGGAGGAGGCGGGGGGCGTGACAAAGAGGGGGTGGCCAAGAATACGAAAGTTTGTCAGGGAGGATAGAAAATTTGATTACGATTCGTGGCCTAGGAGTTTCGTTATGAGTCGGAAGGTGAGGTGTAAATGAACGAGGGGGAAATAGCTTGGCAGCGGCTAAGAAGTGAGCTATTCGAAATCGTGGGAGATTAGAACGGTGTAACGGAAAAATAAGTACTAAAGTAAGAAGTAAAAGTAAGAGCTAAGGATGGTGGATGGTGGGTGCAATATGAATGCGATGGAAGGAAACGATATAAAGGGCTCTGAGGTTAGTTTAAGGATAGGAGCACGGAGAGGAATGAATAATTGAGAAAAACAGGGCGGGATGCGGTTCCTTATAGACAAAAATGAGTAAAATGGAAGAGGAAGGAGTAAAAGAGATGAAAGGAAGCGATATAAAGAGTAAAACGTGATCCTATGAATGAGATCTTAGGTTGGTTTAAGGATAGGAGAACAGAGAGGATAAAGAGAATCGAAAAACAGGTCGGATATGGTTCCAAATGGATGAAAATGGGTAAAATAGGAGAGGAAGGAGTGATATTTCCAATACGGTGTCCCAAAAATTTCAAATTTCAAATTCGGAAAGGAAGCTGAAGAAAGAGCGATATGTAGGGATATGGCCGAGGAAACTTGGAAGGAGGAGATGGGTGAACAAAGAGGGACTTTTCGGGTTAGACAGGAAAGATACAAAGTAAAGAGAAAAAGAAAACGAGGCATGGGAGAATTGCGAGAGGGAAAGGGGTGGGCGTGGGAGAGAATGCATCGGTAAGATTGAAAGGAGAAATGGTTGATTGGGATCCTCGGCGGGGAATTATCGGGCGAGGGCGGGGTCGGCGTGGAATGTCAGATGCGACACACAGGCGAACGCACCTGCGGACTCCTCAAGGTGCCGCCGCTCTCCTCTTTATTAATTACCGATGATAAGGATGGGACCTAAAGGCTCTTCAAAGTCGCAGTGGAGAAACTCCCCTTCGTATCTCTGATATGCGACATCCTCGTCTTCTCTGATAGGATTAGACCATGCGATTGGAGAATGAAGTGCGCGATGGTCGAAAAGGTTACGATATTCTGGGTTTCGGGAAAAAAATGTGAGGACGGCCCTTGGCAACTGAGGATCCGGTACGCTGCAGCACCATCTTCGCGGAGTGCGACTCGTTTGAGACGCATTGCTCGAAAAGGATGTTAATTGAACTCAAGATAATAAGTATTGGATGACGACATACGTCAAAAACAACCGACAGACTACGACGAACATAATAAGTAACCGTTATCTTAAAAATTATACGTAATTTTGACTATGTGCATAACGTAAACATTTTTAAAATTGTAATCACTGCCGCCAGGTCCTGAACCTGCTTGCGGTGCTATGTACACAATAATAATGTAATAGACGCCACATTAGGAAATGCTTGCCATAAAAAAGTAGTCAGAAAAGAAGTTACTCGCCTTACGAATTTGTTTACCGCCATCTTTGAAACTTGTCTCTCTAAAATGGAATAACCGGCACATTACAGCTTCGCTCACTGACTCGAGTATTTTTGCATGTGGAACGCAGAAAGAATTATAATATCATTTCTCTTTCCTGCATGCATTTAACTCTCACGCAAAAATTTTCAGTCGGATTCGCAGACACACCATTTGAACTTAATTCACCATTAAACGAATAAGATTGTGTTCGCTCGAATGCCGAGGAAATATCAAACGCCGCCAATGTAATGTACCGCCAGAAATAACTTTCAATTTGACTCTATTGTTTTATAACTTCTTTGACTTAAATTCAGAGAGGACAATTTTGAAAGAATGCATTCGAGCAACAGACTTGATGCAAGTACTTGCGGGACGCAGATAGTCGTTATTCCGCCGTGGCAAAAAAACTAAATTTTGTGTCGCTCTGCCCTCTGCCGTTCAATTGCCGCATTAACGCCAACTCGCGTCGCTTTGCTTTCGAATCCAATGAAAGATGGCAGTCAAAATATAACTCTGAACTTCAATATGCCGGTAGTTTCATTTGAATATGCCAATACACAAGCCTCCTCTTTGACGAAGAGGTCATCAGACACGTACTAGTATTCAAGATACATACGTAAGTTTGTATGAGATCCAGCAATCAATAAGTCATCCGAAAATATTAAAAATTACGAATTTTATTCAGAAAACCAATTCATCGAATCGCAGCTTAAGGTGTTACATTAACCTAAATAGCAAGTAGGGTGGAGTATCAGGCTAATTTTTACACGGAAGACAATTTTTTAACGAGGCTCGTCTAATCGTTTTCGTAGGAAAGCTAGTAACCTGAATAAACAAGAATCCTTTTGGGTGACTTCAGCGAGAGTCTTACCATAGAAAGATGGATTCCAGTAGTGCAATCGGAGGATTTAATCTACAATTTCCGATTTGCGTCGTTTTAGTTAAAAAAGAAGTTACTTTTATTCCTTTATAAGCAAAAGGGTCTCTAGCAAGGATTTCGGAATCCTGGTCAACTGCGGGACCCCGATATATCATTGGAGGGCCATGTCATCTACGAATATCTTTAGATGGTGAAATAATAACATTTGTGCTATATTTAAGTTCCAACTGAAACTTGTACCATGTTTCCTTGACATTTGAAAGTTGAAAGACAAAGCAGAGAAAAAAATCCCATTATTTAAAACATTGCGTGTCTATTCAATAGTGATTTTCCATACAGAATTTGGGGTTGGTGGCTTACCTCCTTTAACATAAGCTACCAAGAGATAGTAGAGGGGAATGAGGCTTACACGGCAGGATGAGGAGTGAGGTAGTTTATTTTTGTGTTCCTAACGAATATAGACAAAAGAATAAAAAACGAGTATGGAGTTAGAGATGTGCAATATTTATCAAATGTTCATCTAAGAAAAATATGAAAAGTGTATATCTCTTTATTTCAGTATGAAGGTCAATATCCGCAACATCTCGGCCGCCTCCGTAGATTTTATTACCAAACGTTTATCGTATTATTATTTTATTCTTTTTTGATGAACAATTATCCTCACAACGCAGAACCCCTGAAGGTGGAAGCTCCCTGTCTAGCCAAAAAAGGTCTTATAAGGTATTTATTAAGGCTAGATTGAGATTGAGAAGTCTCTTCTTTCATCTAACCTTTCGTCGTATTTATAATAAACATTAAAACATTTGTGTAGGAGTATAGAAATAGAGATGAAAACTTTAGAAGAAGCTGATTTAAATATAACCTAAGGTAACATCTTAGGAAAAAAAGATCCACTGCAGGAAAACATCCGGAAAGAAGGGAGATGTGATAAACCTGCGCAAACCTACTGATAGTACAAGCTAAAAGATGTAAAAGAAAGCTGTGTATAACAAGGGAATTATAAAAGCAGTATTATAACGAAATTACAAATATTATAGTAATATAAAATAAAAAAGGAAAACTTGCAATCGTACACTATGAGAAAATGATACATATCACAATAAGCATAAAACATTCGAACGAAATTACTAAACAAATAATAAAATAACATCAAAAAATAAAAATTTCAATAATAAAATATGAGAAAATAATAAATATCACAAAAAATATAAAATAAAACCTTAAAATAAAAACATAAATTGTTTTGAGAATGGAACATACTAAAAATTACATGTGAAAAATTTAACAGTTTATTAAAAATGGTAAATTAATAAATACGAATGGAAATTTTTATAAAAAGGGCCTAAAAATATATAAGGACAAGTAAAATATATGTAAGATCGTATAATGAGAAAGGACAGTCATCAGAATGTTGATCAGTGCTGAAGTATATTAAGGGATAGAAGGAGAAATATCAATTCAGTGATTGATTCACTAGAAGATGAGTGAGGTATATATGGTTCAAATATTTAAAACAAAATACAATTATAAGTTACAATTAATTATTTACGGTCTCAATATATGCACATACTAAACAGAAATAGAGTGGTCCAAGTTTATTTCGGATAGCTCAGGAGGCTACCTAATTTCGCAAAACTGGAAACGAATCTGTTTACTTAAGCCCATTTGCATTTCGTTCTTGAAAGGACCGCAACTCGTTTTAGACTTAAAATACTTTTGCCTGGCTTTCTGCCTATATTTATTGCACAGTCGTTTTTGGCTGGATTTTATTTTGTTCATTTGAGATTAGGGATTTCTGATATAGTAGGAAAGTCTTAGTTTTTGGGTAAGAGAAAATTCGATAGAGGTGAAGGAAAAACGGCGATGAAGAAAACACAAATTAAGTCGTGACTTGACACTTTCCTAGTGAATGGTCTGTTGAAGAAAGTCTTCAATGGGGTTTGTGCCGAAGGTCCTGAGGATGTCTGCATTGAAAGCAGCCGAAACGTCGGTGTTCCACAGAGAAACCACCCCGTTAGCAGCCCGTGAAGACTTTCTTCAACACAATTTAAGTCATTACCGCGTAATCTCGTGCGTACTTTCGTAGGGCATTGCGTAAAGCTGATAAAAGGAGACGGGGCCGCATTGAAATACATTTATCTATGAAAGAATCTAAGTGAGATGAAAAGGAGAAGTTTGGGATGAAACGGCTCGCACAATATAACCATCAATTCTTCTTAGCTTATTTCTTTGCCAATAGTCGGAGATATCTTAATAAGAGTGTATCTTAATCGAGAAAATAAAAGATGCGATCGAGTTATTTTTAGTTTTCTATATTTAATGATTCATGTAACAATGCACACCTTGCCGAACTGGAGAGAAGGTATGATTACCATTAAAGCTACAGCATCTAAGTTATCCATATATTTTCCCGCACCATTTCATCTCTTGGGTTAGCATTGCAAATTAAACTACATTCTCACGTATCTCTTGGTGATCCCCAATCCAATTACTAATTACTAAGTTCACAGAATTGAAATAATACCTTTTGATAGAAATTTTCCACTTCTTCTACCTTTTATTACCAAGTAGAAACAACAGTTTAGAATCGCACTAAGCAAATTTCTGTATGATACATGTATAAAGTACCAAAACTCTTTGGCGTAATCGACATTTTTATATGATTTTATGATATTTATAGTGATAATCTAAACGATGATAATAAATTCCGTTTATAGCAAACATAGATCCTGAAAGGAGCCATATCGGGGAAATCGGTTTCCCTCTAGGATCGACCCAGGAACCGCCTTCAGCAAGGGCGCACATCCTTCCAAGAGGAAGCCGTTTTCCAGGATATGACAAACTAAAATTTGGTAAGGGAATGGAATGTAACTAAAAAGGGTGCGTAATTGAATGTGTGATGATTAATCATACATCATCACCCTCTACTATAGCGCATATATCGTAATGGCGGAAGCGGCAAATTTTATTGCAACACGCTCACTGTTGTTTATTAATTAAGCTCATAGGAAAGTGTAGCATTTTATTGAATATAATGTAGAAGCGCTTACAAAATTAAGTTAGTATTATTTTTAGTATTCCAAAAATACACTTCCACGGTTAATCAATTTACTTTGGATACTTCCACCACTAATTATTGCTGTACGAGAATGAAATCTGCTTACTTTACTTTTTGGAAAATCTCTGTTCAATTGTAGTCCAAAAATTATTCTACCATAATATTCGATAGCAATTCTAGAAGTCGTGATGATACATTTAATTGGCCATAACAGCAAAAGTTACGGCTACAAAATTAATTAAAGTCGACAAATCTCTTCGTTAAATACATTTGTATATTAATCGATTATTAATTCACAACGTCGATGCGGTTTGAATATAGCATCAAAATTAAATAGGGTAGCAAGTGAAAACCAACCAGTTTTATTGCAAACTAAGAAATGGATATTTGAGTAATATACTCCCAATTTATTTCAATGATAATTCCGTCATACTCAACGTTAAAAAAATATGCATGGGAAAAATGGGCGGGGCTATAATTCACTATTAGTGTTAGCATATTCACAAAATTTCCTATCCCTGAAGAATAAATGAACATTGTTCAATAATGGGCACCCTTTGAAAACTTTATCTAATTAAATGTACCTGAACGCTGGCCAATCAAGATGGAGAATCCTAGAAAAGAAGGGGAAAACATGCAATATCATTGACGTATACACATGCATCTTTTTTTTTGTATTTCTTCACTTGTGTATGTATATATAATCACTCAATGACTGTTATTAATGTTATATACATTTTTGGGAATCATGATAATGTAGAATATATTTGTCAAATTTCATATATATCAGAAAGAAATTTACAGCAATCGAAATTTCTTGTTATCAAATCCGTCCATTGGTGATATCCACTAAAGAAATTTTTGCTTGTTGAATATGCCTTTTCTTGCTTTTTTGTTTCACTGTTTCGACAATTTGAATCTCTGTATAACTAAAAATTGGCCTTTTTATTGAAAATTATCACACGCACGACCCTCTCTGAACAACTATACTTGTCCGCCAACTTAATTGAACGGTGTAAAATGATGAAGATTCGCATGAAACACATGCTTGAATTTTGCGAAGAAATGAACGGTGTTTTAACAATTGCAATGACTTACTAAAAGAACAAAAGAAGTTGGATTCCATATTTGGGTCTAAGTCCCTGTACAAAAATATCCTTATGAGAGAGGACTGAGCCTTCCACCAATCAAAGTAAATTAAACCAGGATATTTTATGGAATAAGTATTCCGTTTCACAAGAATTGAAGCTCCAATTCATATTTTGAAGTTTGACAAGTGATAGTTAGACCATGACTGATTTAAAATATGAAAAATCGCAAAAACACAGTTCCCAGAGGTATATTTTATATTCTTTGGTGAACTGAGAAAACGGCACTAACTTTTCCTATTTTCTGGATTTTTATAATAAAATCCTTACTGTTGTAAAGCTTCGACCACATTTCAAATTATGAAGATCAACTAAAAGTAGGAATACTAACCGGGTTTATGAATCTCTGAAGAAGCGACGACTTCATAGTTGACTAATACGGGGTTTTGCCTCCATATCAGACAACTATAAAAGTGTGCAGTGTCACAATTTTTAGAAAATTTGCGTTAAAATTGTCGTATCACATATTGTATCTTAATTGGAATTTTTCCATCAAACCGGGACAACATAAAAATTGACCAGGATCACTTTATCATTCCCTATTATTATTTTTTAACTTTCGACAAAGTATCTACTATTGGAAATTTAATGAAATGACAAATTGAACTTCGAAAAAATTCCAAAAAATTTGATGATTCTAAATGGGATTGAAAAGCGTAATTACGTAGCTTTCTTTTTATATTTCCGACAGACTGAGTTCAGAGAGCTAATAATTTAACATTTCATACTTTCCTCGGTTTATCAGGATATCTGCTCTCGATCTGGATAACGTACAACGAAAGGCGATTTGTAAAAAATTGCTACGATAAAACAGCGAGCGTTACTCAGATCTTACAGGACGTGGGATGGGAATTTTCATTCGAAAATAGAAGACTAACTCAACGGATAAATTTACTCAATTAGATCAAAGAAATAACGTTCTCAGATGATGTAACCGATATAATGCTATCTCCCTGTTATGTGGACCGTTTTAACACTGCAAAGAAGACTAGGGAAATAGATGCCAGAACGAATCGTTTCTGCACTCCCTGCCGCACGCCGAAAGGCGGCTTGCAGAGTCCTTACATAGACATAGAGAATTATTTAGAGTGGAAGGCTCAGTTTTAACTACATAAGGAAAGACAATGCCAAATAGTTTAGAAAATAAATCTCTACCACGTAGTTTCCGTTACGATTTAGAGGAGTCTAGCTTTTCTCCCTGAAGGATATTAAAGATATTACATTTCTACAAGTTAAAATGGTAATTTTGTGGGAAATTTTGATAAAAATATAGATAATATTGACTGTATTAGTTTTTGGAATAAGAAATATGAAGGATTACGAAGTGCTATATATCATTATTACTGATTTTCAGCCACAGCAAAACGCCAATATGAAACCGGTGGCGGCGTTACGTAGTACACTGTAACTAATCAACAGCAAACAATTTAAACGTTTTGTAGATACTATCCATTAAATGAATTTTTCAGAACAAATTACTGACACCAAAGTCGCTTGTATGGTTATTGAAAATATGGCAGACCTGAAAGGCTTTTCATGGTTCGTGACGTGCATTCACGGCGACCCCCGTCCCGCCGTGCATCGGCCTATCAGGCGATACTCTAACGCAGTTTTTCCCCGTGAACGATCAGAAATTTCGAAATGGACGAAAACTTCATTACGACAACGTGACGGAAGCACATTTCTTCTCTGAAGATTTCTAATTTCAAGGAAAGGACTTGGAGAGCGATCCAGGTAACTTGTTTTCCTCTGTTTCGACTCTGTTTAAAATCAAGGAGAATACTCCGTTATTTTTTCTTTCATCTCCAAATTAAATTTTCTGGTAATGAATTCTTCTCTGAAATAAAGTATTTAAATGTACAAAATATGTAATAAGGCCCTGATTAATTTACTCTCATATCCTATTGTTCTCTATTCTCTGGTGAGCACAACCCAGTCCCTTTTTATATGGTACTTATACCTTTCATCTGCTGAATCCTATGCGAGTATCTTTAAAATTTCTTAGGCCCTTACTGTTTTCTAAATCTAACAATTATATAAGTGCTGCCTTTCTTTGAATATTGAAATATTTGACATTCCTAACTTCTTCATGAAGCATTCCTCTTAAATACTCCAAACAAATATTCTTAATACTCCAATATATTGGCGAAGAATCCTCTAAAATCACCATGAATAGGTATTATATCCCCTTGCTCTCCTTCTGCTAAGATTTAAATTTCTTATGACGTGGTGCAGAATCTTACATTAATAAGAGATCTTTTAAAAATTCAAATTTATCTTAAAGGTAAGTTCCATGTACTGACTCTGATCAGGATTTCATGTCTTATTCCTTTTAATTTTTAAGCAACATTAAGCTTATGGACAACATCAGGTGGAAATTTATTCTTACTTATTCGATAGCGACCACAATCTTTAGTACTGTGGCGTTCCTTTATCCTTAATAATGAAATCAGCAATGTTTTACAGTGTGCTACAGCAATGTTTTGGGAAATAATTGCATAACCATGTCTGAATTACTGCTAATTTTAATGACCATCGTCAATCATTATAATCTGAAGATTGGTTTGTTGAAGCTTTTCAAGCCTTCCTATTCTCAAAGAAAAACGGACTTGAAAATAGTCTGACGGTACCAGGAATCGAACTCGGGATTTTCTTTGGTCTTTATCCTGAGTGCAAAAGTCTTCCTTTATGCGCAAAACTGCCTTAACCAGTTTCCTTGCCTTCTTATTCTAACCCTATTATTTCCACATGATTCCCAATCTTAACTCTTACACATATTTTCCTCTCATAACCCAGCAATGGTATTTCTTTACAATTTATTCCTTCCAATACTATGTTTGGTAGACTACCGTGGCTTATAGCGTGCTGGATTGCGTTTCTTATTCTCTTGCGTAAGTTTTCCATGGAATTCTCTATTAATAATAATAATAATAACAAATCGTCTTTATCTGGGCGAGATTGAGACTAAAAAGTCTCTTCTTCCATCTAACCCATCGTCATTAATTATAAAATTAGAAATAGAAACAATTATAAGAATTGTGGATGTTAAAAACCTTAGAGATTCTTAGGAAAAGAATCCACTGCAGGAAAACACCCATAAGGAAGGGGGGTGTGAAAAACCTGTGCGATTGATTTTCTCTTCGAAGAACTTCATTAGATACCTGGTCTGTCCTTTTTTCATTTCTCTTCTATCAAATTACCTCCAATGTCTATCATCTTCTCCACTCTTCTGCTGGCATATTTTATAGCCGTACGAGAGAATTCTCCATTCATCGGTTTTCATAAGCCGTTTCTCCTACATACAAGCTTTTTGTCTTTTGTCGGCAATCCTTTTTTTCTGGTAAGAATCCCTCTACGCATGGTAAGTTCTACGTATTATTTCTCTGTTGCTACTTCCCTTGCTAATTATCTTTCTACATATATACCATAATTAGATATGTACAAACGTATCTATTTCTAGTTTAACCTGAAAGTTTATTTTCTCTTAAAGCTACAGATATCTTTTTGTGTTAGTACTCCTCCATGCTCTTTCTCATGAATGTTTTTGTTGAGCCCTCTTTCTTCTTAACCAGTGCAGCTATGTTGTCAGAAATGCCTCTTGCTTCTTCTTGCATTGTTACACCTTCTTTTAGTACATTCCTTGACTTCATTTATCTCCTTCTCAATGTATACGTTGAAGATCATTGTTGAAGAGTAGCATCCTTATCTTCTTCATCTCTATCTCCCTGCTTTTTATTACTCTCACTCCGTATGATCACAGCTGTTTCATCTTCATTATAAGATAATAAGTCGAAATATCAATTTTCAGCTATTTATAAAAATATTTGTTTTCATACATATATTTCTACTCCAGACAGCGTTGTCGAAAATTTTCTCTAGATCCAATTAGGAAATGAACTTTTATTATCTAGATGAGGATGCGCTTTACAAAATGCTCTCACATTGTTTGACTCTTCAGATTGGACTTTGGACCAGTTAATTAGTGGTTCCTCTCTATTATCTTTATTCTCATTATCTCTTCTTCATTCTTTTTTAAATTCTTCCCTTTCTTTTATAATTTGTATTTTAACATTTATGTTAGGAGCTATTTCTTAATTATTTCAAGTGTGTAGGGTAATTCAGTTTTAAGTATGCAAAAATAATTATTCTATGTTCACCTATGTATACCTCTCTGCAGTTACGTCACTGCAAAATTAAGCAGTATTTTTATGTAATTTTCTACACGATTATAGACATAAATGAAAAAGCGCATCTAGTTTTATACTTGCATGTTAAGTACCTATGTATATTATGTTGATGATTTTATTTTAGAATACGAAGGGACCTATCGCTTTCTTTATCGATATTTTCACATACATATTTTTTGCTAAATAAAATTTTCCCATCGATTAAGGGCTCCAAGGGCTTTCTTACCTTTACCCTATTTAGAATGGAATCCCGAGAAAGTCATCCATTGCTTCTATCATACCGAAAGCTTTATTCTTAAATGCAGATTAAATAATAATCTTAATGGGTCGGAGCAGGAAAGTAAAGGGGCAAAGGTGGAATTCTCTTATGGTTAACTTATCGTTATTTGAACAAATTTTTTAATTGAATTTCATTTTGCCTTCGAGTTTTTCTATTCAGAGAGTTCTTTTGTATTCAAATTCACACATTTATACCAAATGGACTTTTTACACAGTTGTATTATTGGGTGGATACTCCCTGATGATTTTCATCTTCATAACCAAAATCGGCTCACAGGAAATACAATGAAACGGTGGTAGGCTTACTCCCACAGAGTTTATATCATCTCCGTCGAATGAGATACTCCCTCTGCAGTCATCAGTATTTTTCTGCGCGATTTGGAACATTGCAACGACAAAATAAAATTCTTTTTACAGAGCTTAAAACGTTAGAAGTAGAATACCAGTGCTAAATCGATGAGTTGCACAGTAAATTAAGAACTACCATCAACAAACCGGACTCTTGAGAGCACATAATAAATCTAGGCTCACAGCTCGTTCTTTGAAACAAATATGAGAATTTCAGTGCACGATCCTTAAGAAATTCCTCACGTGGATATTTGATGCTACTGATTGGATATCATTTTCAGATTTCTCTAATTAAAAGAGTACATTTGTGACAATCAAATGAATTGAACTTGTTTTGATAGAAAAGTTAGATCCCTCCTTCTCAGAAGTTAGCAATCCTTGGTATTAGCATAGTTACTCTATGGTATTAGGTGCAATGCTTGTTTTGTATACAAGCTTTTTTTGCTTGAAAACAGTTGGCTACTCCTTACTGACCGAAAATGTAATAGCAGCATATAATTTACAGAATAAACCACAAACTTAATCTATATAGAAATCTTTCGAATATTTAGATTTTTCCCAGGTCGGATTCTACATCTTTTCATATTTGCGTGTAAATTATAAACGATGAATATATGACATAGGAAATAGGGTCCGGGAGAGGCCGAATCGGTTCTAACCTGCCCAATCACTAGTCAAATACAAGAATACATGTCCTCCAATGCTGATACATAAACAATGAGGGGATACAAATAAAACACTGCAACGGTATGGCACCACAATTCCCTCAAACCTGACCGTCGTGGCGACCATCCAATGTTTATTTATTAGCGATGATCTATCATTCGGCAACCGCTTCATGGAACAAATTGGATTAGGTACATACTTCAATCACTCCAAGCACAGTAAAAATCGTTCATCACTGACAAGTGGTGTATCATAATAATTTTTTCCATTGAAATAATGATAATAAAAATTTGACAATTTATGTTCTTTCTCTTTGATCATTACGCAGAACCGTTAACTCAGACAAGTATTATTTCTCTCGTAAATAAAATATACTAGAGGGAACTATGAATAATCATAGATTTGTAACTTACGTCATTTGGTAGACAAGCGTTGATTTTCTAAACGAGTTTTAAATGAGACTATATTCACGCTCTTTTTTGATCAGAAGTAAAACTTTTTTCCTCTAACAATTTTCTTTCAATTTAAGGTTTAATGTTTCTGTGATTACTCTTTACTTGTTTCGTCTTTTTAATGAAAACCCTTGTGCTCACCTGTCTTTCGACAACATGGACTCTGTCATCCGTTTTCAAATCTTACAATTTGGAGCAGGGATGGAAAAACTATTTAGTTTTAGAGCCACATTTTACTTATAATTAGTTTCACAAACAAAATCTGCATCAAAAGTTGGCCAAAAGTGAATAAAAAACATTGATGAAATCACTTTAAACGAACTTAAAGATGGATATATTTTTCAAAAGGGCCGAGTCAGCCCGATTGCCGAGGTTTAGGGGATGCTTGTTGTGAACATTTTCACGAAGTAAGCGAAGATCAATGCTAAACAAGCTAATTTTGTATTAGCGGATGGGAGAAAAATGAACGATAGATTATAATGATAAGAAATTCATTAGATAACTTTTCTTCTTAGATCATGGGAGGTAGGAAATACAGCCAGACATCTGTTTTTAGTTAATATAGACGGAGAACTTCAGTCGTATATAACAAAGATGTGAGTCTATAATTACTTTAAATCCTTAGAGATGGAGCATCGTTTCAAGCTAAAGGAAGAATGGAATTTAAATGTTTCTTTTTTCAAAAACGGGTATGAACTACAGCCCTTGTGGATGAAAAATTGGGAGAATCTTAACTGAAATTGTTTTCCATAATGCGATGAAAGAGGAAATTGGGAAAATAAATAACATTCTTAGTTTTTATAAGGCTTTATAACGATTTTTTTTCACCCGAGAAACCTAATTAGTCCCTAGAGCATCTTTGATGTCCATAGTGAGTTATGGAATTGATTATAAAACCTTTACCCTCACAAAAAAGGTTTTCGAGGAGCAAGAATGGTATGTGTTAGGAAAAGAGATTTCAAAGACTCTACCTCTACATTTTACAGTAGCAAGGAAAAATAAATCATAACTTTGACAATAAATTTTATAAATAATAAGAAGAAATAAATTCGCTTAAGAGGAATTAAAATATATTAGGACGCTCTTGAATGGCGTTACGATTAAAGAACATTTTTGACAAAAATTTTGAGATATCAAAACTTTTACCGTGATATAGTTACACAAATTTCCCCTCAAATAATGAAATACACGATTATTTTAAGATCAAATAGGTTAGTTTTTAGAATACCTTAAGTAGAAAAATCTGCAACACAAATTGATCTACCGCGAAATTTTTGTGATGGATAACGGTTAACTAATACTATTCGTCACATTATTTTTCTATCAATTTGTATAACATTTATTTCCTCAGGGTATAGGGTAATGATTTCAATTATTCCGAGTACTGGTTTATACCGAATAAGGGTAATTATTCTGTATGACTGACACCATGAAGTATCTTTTTATTCGCGCGGTGAAATACGATAGCTATTATTACTACTGCGTTTCCGTTACTTTATATAGTTTCATTTCTCAAAAACTTCGTCAATCTACTTTCGTGAGTTATCCGTTCTCTCCATGTAGCTACGATCCATATCACATCTATTAGATATGATATGGATATATATATATATATACATGCATACTAAATACATTTGATATTATATAAATAAATCAGCCACAGAAGTCCTTTTGATCTAACGGAATGAAATGGTTTCAATTGAACGCATATTCCATTTTGCATTATGTTATTGCGACATTGCGGTTTTAACACAAAAAAATTCGATTTAGTTCATTAACATTCAAATATCTTTTCATGCATAAAATTGTCATCCAAAGATTATTCTTAATCGAATTTATTTCTCTGTTCATTATTGAATAGTTTCCACCTATTGCTTAAAATTTACCCATATTGCCCCCCTGCCTTTACTCATGAGATATCGCTATGTCGAAGATTTAATTCCAATTTATTCTGAAAGCTCAGACAGCATTTTTAAATCCTCATATATATTAATTACCCCTGAGATGTATGGATTGACACGGAATTTTAAGTTAATCCACTGATTGGAAGAGGGCTTAATTATTTAATCTCTCAAGTTACATTGCTCAGAAATTTAATTTCAAGAAATTGTTGCAAGTTGCTTGAAGAATTTGGGAATTGCACTAGTAATGCACACAGAAAATAGCGATGTTAGTGATTATCAAAATTAATGGAGATATCTGATGATCTGATCGAGCAGTAATGAGAAGACGGAATCCTACCATTTGAGAACGTTGAAACTTGAATTTTATATTTGAAGCTACGTATGATGGTAATGACAATATGGTCAGTTTGATCTGAAACTATACTCTTAACTAATCGTAAGGAAAAGAAATGGGTCAATCAACCAAATCATTTTCTTAGATCGTACATTCTTCATATAAAGAAAAAAATATAGAACAATTAGTCTTCCTGGCCATTTATCTTATTTTACAGTCGTTGTTGTATCCGCCTAAGTAGTTGGGAAGTTTGATGACTCCATTATCTATTTAATGGTACTTTCTGTGCATTAATTTAGTACCCGCAACCTAGCTTTAAATTTTCTTTCATCACATTATTTCCAAACTGTGTCAATGAATGGTTTTGTAACACTTACGGTTTTGCCATCCAAATTTTCAACGAAAATATTGAAATGAAAAACTTGATTAAAAATTGCGTTGTACATTCTTGAGTTTGCAAGTTTCATCCAGTCTTGATTGTACATTATTGCAGAGCTGCTATTATATGAAGTAATATTGCTCTAATCAAAAATTCTCATTGCATTCACAGGCAATATGGTTACTAAACTGAGTTATTTAACCACTTTACCTCTGATTATCCGGATTGACAACTCCATTTTAAATTATTCGTAGACGTTACGCCAGGATATTTAACTCAATCGATTTCTTTTTTCATTATTTTACTAATTGTGTACGAAGATAACGTCAAACTTACGACGTAATGTAGATTTTAGAGCTTCATTTATTTGCACATTGCTCAGTTATCCAAAAACATCCTTGCCTTGTTATTAATTTCTGCTTGTATGATTTGTCCATAAAAAGGAAAATAAAGGCCCAATGTTACCTCGGGGAACCATTGAGGTCGCTTTAACTTTGATCAAACAAATTACCATCAAGGGAAGCTTGTTGTCACCTCTTGCAAAGAAAATCTTCGACCCAGTTGATTGCACCCTTATTAATACCTAAAAAATTTATTTCTTAATCATTTTGTATTAGATACCTTTTATTAAAGGCCATTTTGAAATCTAAAATACAAACCTAAAAAAATTAAAAGCTATTGATGATGTCAACGTAGGAGAATCGTTTTTATTACAATTCGCTGTTTCGTAATTATTTATCAAGGCTCATCTTTTTTGTTTTATGTTTTAATTGGGAAATGGCGTAGTAAAGGATACAAAACCGCTCTGTAGTAGAACCTACGTCGTCTCAAGATGTCAAAATAGGATCACAGCTGTCTAGTAGCCTCCATCATTTATTAATACCGTGCTAATGGAAGAAATATTTCCGTATAAATAGAACATTAACCGGTGATTAAAGATTTCATTTATTAGCTCCGCTCTGTGGTCGACCTAATTCTTGAGGCAACGGAATGCTTATGTTAGATTTGTTTCCGTTTGGAATACTGCTATATTCGAGCAATTAAAATGCAACGAAGAAAATTATACTTTCAAAATCACCCATTGCATACTGGGTTTAGAATTGAATATATAAAAATCTATAGAAAAAGCAAACAAGGTGGATTGGAGCGATTAAATTTTTCCAATCTTTCGCTTCTGATAGCTTTTGCTCACTTGACTTGGAATTGCCTTCAAGAATGGTATAGTCTCGTGTATATAGTCATAGATTAAGTATCTTTCATTGGATTTTGTGTTAGTATGGAAGATATTAGGATACCAGTTATGTTGAATAATGCATACATTTTTGCCGTTGCTTATCGAATGCCGTGAAAGTGTTATTAATTGTGACCTGGTGAGAAAAGCAAGGGTAAAATATTTAGCAAATCATCCAGTTTATAGAGTTTCATTTCCTCTCAGACTTAAGTAATCTAACGGTGAAGGGGATGATGTTTAAAGAAGTCTTCGAAAAGAGTAGAATAGAGAAATCACCTATACTGTATTCGTGCATGTTATCGGAATATGTAACGTTTAAAATGAAACGAGAATTAACTTCGGAATTACGACTGCAAAGTGCTCCTCAAAAGGACTGTTAATTTCAGTTATCTAAAAAGAAAGACACCTTGATTTATCCTTGTTTTATCAATTTTCAGTCACCAACGTTAAACCGCTTTCCTGAATATCCAATCAATGTCAATGAATATGATCCAAATAATCAATTAGTATTCCCTCCCACAATCTTGTGTAATAATAGGAACTCATATTGGCTTAGCAACTTAATTCTTCTCCATCTCATCTTAATCATTCTGAATTAATTAATAACTCATTAAGTTTTTATGTCCCTTTATAAACCTAATAGCCGATCCTTGAGGCACGAACATGAAATAAATCCAAATTCCTATTGCTTCGATGTGTTTTCAAATTATGTTCTTTATTATTGTGTGATGTGTGTATTTCTTTACGTGACATATTTTCCTTATGTGATCTATTTATGAACCTACATTTCCTCATTTATATACGTATATGACTGCCTATATCTTATATAATTCTGTTATTGTTGCTCTTAGGTGGCTTTTCACATAATATAAATTATTAATTATTGATGACTAGCTGAAGCGCCCGTTGATTCTCAACGGGAAATATAGAAGTAGATTAAATTCAAGTTGCCGGTCGTGCAATGCGTAAATTCCCTTTAGAATAAGGTCTAAAATCCCAAGCTATTCTTACTGTACAGGAAAATTCATGAGCTCGGGTCAACAATCGCATTGATCGTGAGGAGGATTGGCTGTTTACAACCCCAACAATTTTGGATAATTCACGAGTATTTTATCAAAATTCTCCAAATTTCGATTTGGAAACAATATTCCACGATCAAAATTAGAACATTCATTTAATTTCTGTTCTTTTGCTTCTTGTTTCGACTCCGCACGACTATTCTTCTGTTTTAATTCTTCAAAAGAAATATAGCCTGCTACCGATTAAAGTGAAGATTAGATCTATTCTTTATGGAAACCCATCTGAGCGATCTTGGTTCGAAACCAGCAAAATTATCGAATAAAATTGAGACAGTACGTCTTTCCTGGTCCCAGAAAACACGTACGCAAAGTTTGACGCGAATCTGGAAAACTGTTTGTACTAAAATCGAAGACACACAATCTCCTGACTGTAATTACGTACCTGCAATTACTGGTTACCTTCTTACAGAAATTTTCTCGTTATCCATGTAATATACCGTACTCTTCAATCATCAGCTTTATGAGCCTAAAGTCCACGAGTATTTTTACGGGATAAAACATGAGCTCGGATTCAACAATGGGATCGGTCATCAGGGGGATGAGTTGTTTACAGCCTCGAATTTTCACAAAAGTTTTGTATATTTTACCAATATTCTCGCAAATTCTAATCGAAAGTAAGATTCCACGACCAAAATAAGAATCTTTATTCAATTTTCTTTCTTTCGGTGCTTGTCTCGACTCTGTACGACTATTCCTTTTAATGTAATTCTTCAAAAGAAATAAAGCCTGCAACCGATAAAAGTGAAGCTTACGTATATTCCTTATGAAAATCTATCTGAACGATCTTGGTTCGAACCCAGCAAAATTCTTGAATAAAAATGCGACAGTACTTCCTTCCTGATATAAATGGACACGTATGTGAAGTTTGGGACAAATCGGGCAAACGGTGTAGACTCTAATCCAAGACAAACAAACCAACAAACACACAAACCCACAGAATTTCTGCTTTATATATATAGATTTCGCTGAAAAAGATTTGGAAAATGCGATATCCGTAACCATCTCTAATGATTCTTTACTATTCCTCAACGTGAATATATCTAACTTCGCTCGGATTTGGCAAGCTTGATTATCTCCGAAGATAGTCGAAACGCTCGTAAGATCTTTTAATCTTCTATTTACTCCATAGTTACTCCCGTAAGAATCTGTTTTTCGGTTTTGCAGGTTTTTATTTTGGAATAAAAAAAATTATCATTCATTAACCTATAAATATATAAAGCCTCTACACATGAACTAATATATAGTAGCTTAAAGAATCCCATTATTGCTATAGAATGTAATGCGGATCGAGAGGTGTAGCGTGGAGGAAAATTGCGATAAGTTTAACAAAATATTAAGATTTGTCACTGATTTTTGCGGCATTAAATAAAATATGAGTTACCAAGCAGACCACCGAAATTGTTACACTGAAGTCCCTTCTCTTATTAATGCATGGGAAAATTGGGTCCATTATGAATGTCTAAAGATCTACATACTATTAAATTACGTTACAAAAAAATGCACATATTCACATACTTTGCTCATTCATAACTTAACATCTCATCAAACGCTCCATTTTTATTTGTTAAGAAAGAAATATTTACAATGGTTAACCCTGAAACGCGCTAAAGGTAAATTAAACGAATTTGATCATAGAAAAGGACGGGTAGTTTTCGTATTTGGCAGAAATTTTACCATGTTCGAAGAAAGTTTCTCTCAGGGAAAATTTTCATATCAAAACTACTTTCTTTTCATCGCGGAAAATTGCAAGACTTCCAAATAGTTTAATAATCAACTGTTCCCATCGTATAGAGACGCTGTGATTCGGTTCCCGGAGGTCCATGTGGGCAGCGCGTTTGGCTTTTGCGAAAGCCGTCCTGGGCTCTATTGCTAGTGGGAGCCCATACGAGAAATAACATAAAATAACTACAAAAATTTGCAATTGATGCAGTTGAAATCATCCAACTGTTATCTTCGTATGCTGAGGTAGACCAAGTGGTCTAGAGTTCAGAATAGTAACAAAGAAGACATAGCATTTTTAATTTTTTTATCAAAAGAGGATGAGTTTTTCGCCATCCAATAAAGTAATAATAAATATTTGGACTCCTAAGTGAGTGTTTTATAAGGGTTGGGGCTTTATTATAAGGATCATAACTCATTAAGGTTTTTCGCAGGTAATGGGTAAAAGTAAAAGTGATACTGTCGTAGAAAATTCATGATTCAGTTTTCTTTAATATTCCTTGTACATATTAAGACACCTAACTGGAGAAAAATATATTGAAGTTACCGAGCTAATTAAAATTTAAAAGCTAAAGTCAACATTTGCTAAATATCGTAGTTAAATGTATTAAAAATGTGTGAAATATTTATGGCTTTCAAGATTTTTTAAAATAATATAATAAAGTAATATGCAATATATTTATTTCATCGGAAAAAATCTTCAGTCATTTTTTACAAATAATCAGTAGAAATGAATAAGTGATATTTCTCTTTCCTTGTGGGCTAATAAATATAAATTGTGCTTAGTTGATCATAAATACTGCAAAGACGTACTTCCGATTGAATATACTATACACGAGATATTTCTTGATTTAAATTTGAATGCCATAAAAGCAGCTACAATATTTCGCTGATGAGCCAATGGTTGCCATACATGTATTTCGATCCACAAACGACAATTCGCTTTTCAGATTGCTCCTGCGAATGCATAACGCGTTTTTGTTATTGAAATGCAGAGCAAATTTGTCCTTCATTTCACCGCGTATCGTTTTCAAGATTCATATCATCTTAATTTCGAGATTCGAAGAAAATCCCGTTCGCTAGATTGATGAGGGCTTTCTCGAGAATTCCCGTCACCAACGACTTCAACAACGGTAAAGAAAAAGCGGGGAGAACATTTTCCAAGCTGCGAAAAGCGTTGGGAGTTAGAAATGAATAGAGCTAGAATAGTAGGCACGTCCTAAAATCTAGTTGAGCGATGAGATCCTAGGGGTTGTAGATGCATTTTTCTTCGGAACTCGAAATTCAGCTTTTTATTTGTGGAGCGGTCGTTTGCAGCATCTCGCACGAGGTCTAGGTTTGCAGCGGTGCAGAATCCTGAGGGTGCCTTTTTTCCAGAAGATGAGGACTGGGAGAGAGTAAAACTAACACTATCCTATTCCAGTGGGTTATAGAACCCGTCGCGTCGTAGCTATGATTACGCTACATGGGGTACGCAACACAGAAAGCATTAAAATTCGAACCATCCATATTTAGAAATACTCATCTGGCTATAAAGGTGATAAGATTGTGGGATATATTTCGCCACAGATCCTTTCACAAGAATAAAAATACCTTAAGTTTTTATCTTTATAAAGAAGCTATCGATCTTATCTTTATATATCATTCCAAAACCTCCGTTTTCGGTGCCCAGCGCTTTTCTCCCTTTATACTCCATCAAAACATATAAACGACACCCCAATTCAAAGAGAAAGTTTCCCGATTTCTTTCAAAATCCAAAAATTTGATTTAAAATTTGAATTTACCCATTGAGTATCTTTACTGGATGTGTAGTTATGAATATCTATCGATACAAACGAGGTATATATAAACGGACCCTGATGCTCTATTTCCAAATAGCCCAAATTCATTTCAACAAACATTCCAATCATTACAAGAAAGAACACAATTAATTAAACAATATAACACAAGAACACACGGGGTCACTATTCAAATCTACTATTAAAATTCTCATACTTAAGAATTAGTTTTTCTATTTGCGACGACTCCTTACCGGCTAATCATCCAATCTTCTGAAAGAATATTACATATTTTATGCGCTAAAAAAATTGATTTTCTCGGATTTATTCTTTTATCTCCTAATTCAAGAATTATTGGTATTAGTATTGTTAAAAGTGCTTCGGCAGCTTAGGTCATTTCGTATATTGGCTCCCACCGGGGAATCAAACCCAGGACCGCTTTCACCAAAGTCAAACGCGCTGTCCACATGACTAACCATCTGTAACATTACTCAGATGGACGAAATTTATAAAATTATTCAAGGAATCAATTCTAGGTACCATGTGTAACATTGCAGTCTTATCTCTGATAATTTGTTTGCATTGTTGTTTTGAATTTTGATGGCTTTCATTTGCTATATAAAGTTTCATTACAATTCATCCTTCCACATGTAAAATTTGGCTCGGAAAATTCTTTTTAATTGATATTTTTTAAGATGTTATCAACAATCTATCGTTTTTTCCTAATAAAATAACTCCTAGTTGTGTCTTTTTTATTCTGTTTCTATTTGAGTATTAGAATTTAGTTTTTGAAAGAAGGTATAGGTTGATTTGGAAGATTTTGGTTAAAAGTAATTTTCTGGGGAATTTTGCTGGTAGCCAAGATTTTCGAGGGTAACTCCTCAAGATTTTTATCCGTTTTCTGTTTAACATTTTTACAGAGGTAAGAGGTTAAGTTGTATAAAGGGACATCGGATATAATTTTTATTTTATTATATTTTGGTATAAATCAATACCCCTTTGTCGATTTATATTACTTAAGTTCATAGCTGTTTTTATCCTCTACAGTAAACATAAGTTTGAATTCAAAATTTACGGAACAATTGATAAGCACATAACATGAATGGTGCAATTACTAGTAAATAAAATTTTAGTATCGCGTGTTTTCAAATTAAGTTGATGAAATCAAATTAACTACTCGAATCCTAAACTATATGGTTAGTAGTAATGTAAGTAAAATTAATAATAAAAATAATATATTTGTGGGACACGACCGGTTAAGAATTATATATTGCTAGCCTCAAGTGTAGATTTACGTAAGAAGTGAGCAAGTTTACAAATATAATAATTTACTTCAGGCTCAACAAGACATATGAACTATATTGCAATAAATGTTTCATATAAAAATTCAAGAGTTCAAAGGAATTATAAAAGCCATATATGTATGCCAACTCCTGTTTATTTCCTCTGGAATAAGAGTTAAAAGAGGGTCGAAGAGGGATCCCATTGCAATACTTTTAACTGGATTCTTTTGCCTTAGATCATCGCTGGTAAAGACATTGCTGTACAAACTTAATGTATCACTTATAGATTGTTCAATTTAATCAGTTACTTCATTATTCATATGTAAGACCTTTTAGTCAGTGAATAAAAATTGAATAAAGATACTACTAAACGATCAAGTGTCTCGCATAGGGTCGTGCAATAATAATATCTAAATTAATAAAACGAAATAATAATGAATTTCACTTGTAATTATAATGTGGTTGTTCGTAGAAAATAATTCATTTGATAGCATTAATTAAATATATTTCTCCAACCTTCATTAGTTCCTTGGGACTTCACCTGGCTCATTGAGTTCCACATTATCGTCTCTTTCCGAATGAATTTTGTCCGATGGAGAGACCCGGCCTTCTCATTATTTTAATACAGCTGTAGACATTGGTAAGATATATATATATATATAGTGGTCATTGAATAGTTAGGTATTTAAAAAAAGTTAATTGTTTACATTCCCTAGCTTAACTATATATTATATAGGATGGTGAATTTGTGAGTTAAAGGTAAGAATAATTGAACGACTATAGACAATGCAAAGAAACTTGGAATACTGTATGCGGAGTCACAGCAAGTGACAGAGGACGCAGTACTTAAGACGATAACAGGAATCGTAGACTTCACTGATAAAATAAGGTGACTGAAATATGTGAGGAGGACATCGGGAAAAATGCAGCTGTTGAACATCCTGGCCCTCAACTTGGCACCAAAATATGTGATGAGACCAAGAAGAAAGCAAAAGAATGACGGAAAAGAGAAATAATCAAGTGTATATATCACGATGGCATGGCAACGTGAAGTTCGAAATAGGGAGAGTTGGGCAGGTTCACATTCGACGTCGTATTGAAAATAGTGGTTGACGATGATATACATATATATGAAAGTATCCACACATTGTTAGGAAATAGTTTTGTAATGCAGAATTAACCACAAGAGCTAAGAAGAGCAACTATTCTATGTATCTACACACACAGGCGCAGTCGGTGTTGACAGCAGAAGTAGTATTCTTACTCCCCAAACGCCTTAGTATCTTTCTCCAGAATTGATGACGGATAATCAGATGGAACGAAAGTAATCCCTTCAAGATGTAAAATTCCGCTTTAATTCAAGAGAATAGTTAAAATAGCCAGAACATTACATCTAAATTTTCCTTCGGAAATGAATCTAACTTTTGCTTCCCAAGTCGAGGATCTTTGAGAGACTAGAGCTGGGCTGGCGAACCTATGGTCAGAGATGTGTTATATTTGATAAAAACAGGATTTGATTGCCAATGAAGTTCCAAAACATAGTGTAAAATGCTGATATTATCAATATTTACATTTAAACCCTACAATCCGCCAGTGGCGCTTGGCAGGGAGTGTAAAAACACCGACATCCCTAAATAACCTGAAGAGCTATTAGCTTCTCTAATACTTCGCGGGAAAAACGACCAAAAGTAACTATCTCTCTAGGCAACTACTTCCCAATAGCGATTTTTTTGTTTTCTCCCGAAGATCGCTTAAGTTTATAACTGGGATAACAATATCAGTTATCTCCTCCCCGAAATCAGTAGTGATATTATTACATCGTCAATTACCTAACTTGTTATTTATTGACGAAATTAATTATCAGTTAGCATTGTTAAACTTCGGGGTCCAGATTTATTTGCTTCGAAGCTAAGACTTATTAGGCTAAGCATGCGAAATTATGGGAGCATCCAGAGTTCAGCGTACCAAAACAATTCTCTCTTTGGGCACGCGTGCCATAGGTTCGTTATTCCTGTACTAGAGGTACTATATATGAGATTGGTGAGGAAGCGTTCGATTCACTTCTGATGATACTATTTGCTTTTCGCGTATTCCTCCCGCCACTATGCATTAAAAATAAAATCAGCGTCCTCCTTGAGAAGCGCGGTGTAAGTTTTTCGGGGCCAGGAAGTTTCTATTCATTGGCTCTAGGTGTCGACTTTTCCGAGGACATCGCCGCGAAGGGTCGTTTCAAAGAGGCTGATGCTTATATACGCGCATTCAAGTCCCAGAATTGCGAAATCCTCAAAAATTGGGCGAGAAGCGAGGCCGTGTGATAAAATGTTAGCTCTCCCGGCAAAAGATCGCGGATGGCGTCTTAAGCGAGGGAAACAAAATATCCAGCAAAAAAATCAAATCCACGCATTCGCGAGAATTATACTTTCACCCCGCGAATCCTTTTTACCCACTTTCAATCGCCCCCCCCCCCACCGGACCCCCCACATGTCATGGCTGCTTTCACCCACGGCCGCCGATCCCCAACGTAGCCAACTAAGCTCTGCGGGAACCTATGTCTCCGGTTCGAAGCCCTGTCACACCCATTGAGACGGGTGAAGAGTAGGGAGATTTTTCCGCGTAGATCAAAGCGGCTAAGAAAGAATATGGTTACGGGCTCAAGTATTCACTTCTCTCGGCTTCCCTTTATGTCCCGATGCAGCTTTTTTCCGTCCTTCTCTCGTCCATTAGAAATCCACTCCTCCTCGTGCTCATAAAGCACCCCTGTTCATCTGCCCCCGGGAGCCACCCATCCAAGCCACGCCCCGAGCCCCTCTGCCCCCGCCCCCCTGCCCCCGCCCCTTCTGCCATTCCTAGACGCACGCCCCTCCCTCGCTATGCTCTTTTGTACCCTGGCAGAAAAGGGAAGCATAGTTTTCTGGAGGGGGGAGCGCTCCTTGAAAGAGCGGGGGCTGTTGCCCGTCCCGTGAGATCTTTCTAATGAAGCACGCTAATTGATGTCGCATCTTCGGTACTCCTCGGCCGGCCCTGGGCTAGCGTCGGTGGCCCAAATGGCGAAACAATGTGGCCCCCTTGAGGGGAGGGGCAGGGGGAGGAGCTTGGCGGGTCAGGGCTCGTGTCGCCGCGTGCTCGTCAAACGTCACCGCCTTAATGACCGCGTGCGTAGGTGTGAGGGACAAAAGGTTGAAAGGTTAAGTGGGTACGAGAAGCGAGATTTTTTGCAGTGGCTGGAGGTGGGTCCCCGCCTGGGGGTCTTGACTCGCATCCTCGTTGTTTTAATCGTGCACCGCGCTTTTTCGCGCCGCGGATTCCCCGCCGACCGTTCCTATATGCCCCGCACGCGGTGCGGAGGGTTCTCGGAATCTGTCTTGACGGGTCCACCGCGGGAAGCGGACAGTTTTTCGTGATCAGTACTTCTCATTACAGTCTCACTCAACCAAGCTTAAAAAATAGCTATCAATGAAATATATTTGCCTTCGAGTTATGTCAAAAGATAAACCTGTGGTATGTATTTTGGTAATTAATGTGTCGGTGGACTAACTTTAGCTACAGCTAAAAACAAAATAGAAGAAGCATTTGAAACGTGGTTTAATCGAAGGTAATGTCTACAGCGAAGATCTTGGGTGGACATTGCAGATGCACTGGTCTTGGAAAGGATAAACAACAAATAAATGGAAGTTGTAAATTTGATCAAGAAAAAAATGAGACATGATAAATCTACATTAGATCCAAGAGCTGGTATTACAAGGTAAAACAGGAGAGCGAAGACTAGGCAGATACAGATACAGCTATAGATCTCTGACTGCCCAGACTGACTCTTTTCGAAGAGCTGCTGAATACTAAACCCTTATCCCAGATACCGTCAAAAATGTTTTTCATCCTTATTGATAAAATCAAAAAATAACACAAGGCTTATTTTGGATGAATATATTTATGAAACTGAAAAAACCCGGCGACTTTTAGTAGTAAAGCAAATCCAAAAGTTTCAAATGTTAGGAATGCCATCATGTTTGAATTCAATCACAAAGTCACTAATTTATTTTCCAATATAAATATTTATATAAATAAATATTTATTTAGATATAACTGACCCCACAAATAAGTAGTAGTAAACAACACACAGCTCATTAACCCCATTAAAATTCGCCATATTAATTGTGTACTTAGTGGGAGTCATATGTATACGTAAATACATTGTAAAGACTATTTCATATAATTCAATTAATATAACTGTAATAGCATAATTTTATATATTATATTACTCATGTAATTTATTTATATTATATTACTATGTATTCAGGGAAAATAAATATATATTTTCATTTCGGTCAACATGAACCACGATGGCTACACGGAATTAAAGTCGAGCCAAGTTCTCTGGCCGTAGTTCGCGGAATGCCAAATCACAAAGTGTTTTTTATCATTTCGGGACACGTTGTTAACCGTATTCAAAAATTTGCTGGATGATCACCAATAAATGTGGAGACACTTAGAACCGAACCCGTGCCTGATTTCAACAAGGACGAACACGTTAGGTCTTGTCCATCTGAAAGCCCTGATGCTATTCATTGTTAGAGTCAACCAATAAAGTGAAACCCGTATGTGATTCAAGAAATTGCTCAAAACATAACGATCGTGAATTCTAACCTTACTGAGAATTGAATGGAATTTTGATTCCGATTCCGATGAAATTTTCGTTTCTCCAGAAGTTTATCATCCTGGAGCAGGTTCTGGAATTGAGTCCAGCACTTGGCAGATCTAAAATTTCATAGTTTCAGCTTTAGAAGACCTTACGGAAAGAATACTGCTTCGATTTTTCTAGTAGAAACTTTTAGGTAACTTGGGAACCACATTGATCTTTCTGAGTCTTCTTGAGCATCTTCTCTGATCCCGGTAACCCTGGGGACCCGGTAAGAGTGTTGGTGAATTCCGATGTTTTAGATTTTCCAACCATGAAAATAGCAGCAAAGGTTGTTGCCGAAAAGTTGGAACTTTTCACTTGTACTCGGTTGAAGAACCGGGAAGACTAAAGTCCATGGGACGCAAATTTCCGGTAGGCAATTGTCCGCGGGACGCAAGCGTCCTAGGGACACAAACGTCCTAGGGGCACATATGTCCTAGGTACACAAATATCCTAGGGACGAAAATGTCCGGGACGCAAAATTCCGCAAGACTAAAGATACTCGTACACCAGGAATCATCAGAGCCAAACAATGATCGTCGAACTCTCCTGTAATATCCCATAAAAAGGGAGAGCATAATACTTTCGCTATTAGTTCGCATAGTAATGAACATTATTATCTCTTTGATAAGGCAATGCCATCTTTTCGTGCCTCTGTCTGGTATGTTCATAAATACTGGATTTTATAGAAGACGAACGGTGAAGCACCATATTTCCTAGATGAATGGGCATTTATGACTTTACTCAAACAGGTGGAGATATTTAGTATTTCCTAAAGTAAATATTAAAAGCAAGGATACTGATAATAACAACGGGTGAATTTTTTGTCGAAGAATTTTTAATTAAAATAAGGTTTAAAAACAACACAGTAACTTTTTCTTTCCACATAAAAGAGCTTAGGGCTTGGAGATGGCTATTACTAGCCGAGACTAGTCGCCACTAATACCCTTTATATATGGAGTTACTGTGTTGTCAAAGAGTTATTGTGAGTTAAAGTTACTGTGTTGTTTTCTAAAACTTTGTTTTATTTCAAAATTCTTCGATTATGTCGGAATTCCACAAAATTACGGCCTCCTCCACGAATTTTTCATGTTTTAATTCACTAAATTGGAGGGAATCAGGAATAAACAAGACAAGGTTGATTACCAATCAAGTAGATTTAAATGAGTTAGGTGAAATAAAACATTCAATTTACCTAATTCAAGGCTCAATTTCGACCTAATTTCACAGTTGATCAAATATTCACCCGAGAAAAATTCGAAAGTGCTGATTTGTTAATCCTCGCAAAAATACAAGGGAACATTCGAGAAGTAAATCGAAACTACACCCTGAAAACAGAGATTAAGATTACGTTTGAGAGACAAACAGATTGATAAAACGCTCAGTTAGATCTTCTGCCTGTGACTGATTTAAGGGTGTGGATGCAAAGCAAGACCCATGAGTAGTGCTTTTGAGAAATTCACAGTGAACAGTTCAAAGGAGAGTTTAGTTTGAATTTCATAAGGTACAGATGGACATCCGAAAATTCTTTTCACAGTCCGCAAAAGGCTCGAGGCCTATATCGGAAAAACGTAAGTTAATGGTTAAGTGGTTTTTTGTGAAGTGACCATTATTAGATGCATAAATTAGGATCGTCTTATTTTAGGGCTGTTATCGGAGGGTACATCACAAGATGAGTTTAGCGACAATTCAAAAGGTACTGGTTCCTTTATTAAGCATTCTGGACGATTAAAAGTCTGCACAGTAGAATCTTCAATACTCGGGATGATAGAAAATATACTGACTTTATTTTATGATTACCTATTAATTTGATGTATATTTACGACAATTATTCGATAACCGAATTTCCGTAGAAATTTAAAAAAAATTGGAGCAATACAAGATACCTGTAAAAATTAATTTGAGATGATATTACTAATTATATACCATTTTGGGAGCAAATCAGTCAGCTGAAAGGTATTGTGGGCGCAAGTTACGCGCAGATCTATCGGAACTGTGATTTAAATTCTTTAGCTTCCTTTTCGATGTAAATGATTTTTTCTCTGGTGATAGAATTCCACGAATCTCATACTTATCCTGACAACCACGTGGTCATGGATTGCCCATTGAAAATATCAATTCGTGGAAAATTTTTGTTTTCTTTGAACACTCAATGCATAAGATTGGGTTTGCGTCAGCTCTCTACTGGTCAAACTGACTAACTATTACTTAGTCGAAATAATTGTAAGTTGACGTCATCATTTTTTTCACCTTGGTATGTAACTTTATAACTGTAATCCTGCAAATTCAATTATAATATCAGCTATAATCAAGAGTCTGCTGTATTTTAATATGCAGCCGAATTTTTAATGTACGGCATGTGACGTATTTATTTTAATACTTAGCTAATACATAAATAACGAAGTCAGGCTTAATTGTAAGCCTACCAGAAAATTTCATCTGATGTAAATCATTTTTTGTTTCTTAGAAGAGGAGGTAATTAAAAAAAAATGATGAGGTCACTCTTAAGGAAGCTCGTGTGAATGATTCGTGCAATGGAGCTAATCAGTCTCCCTCGAGTCAATCATCTGGCTTGGATATTGGATTATTCATTTGATAATAGATGAAAATCCTAATTCTCAAACTATTCTCAGAAGTATATTGAATGGGCATGAGCACATTCTATTATTCCTGCAATAATGGAAAAAGAACGAAGAAAATTATATTTTACGCATTAGATTTTATTTTTCATTTTAATGTCCTATATTGATTACACAACTAAAATGGAGATTCTGAGCAACCCATGGAAACTTTTTCTGTGATTTTGTGATTTTCTTATTTAAAATTTTTCATTCTTGGTTTTGAAATAAAAATCATAGTTTTTGAGAACTCTTTAACATTATTTTGGAGTTTAGGTATTTACTGAATTGAAAGATTCTCTTTTTGATAATATATCTTAGTTATCAGATCGAATTAACTTTAGATTCCTGTATCGAAATTCTGGCACGGCACATATAAACGTTGTGCAATAAGCTGTATATATATTTCAAATCATTATTTTTATACATTGATGGTGTTTTATGGGCAGGCGAAATTTCAATTACATTCAAAATTCTGCTGATGATATAGTCTAATAACGAAAGATATTCATATAAGCATGGGCGCGCCAATGTGGGAGATCTAATGAGTGGATGTTACGTTTTATATCGCTTGCCAAATTTTTCCTCCTCACGCTTGGCAACCTCTCGGAAGAAAGAACTCTCAAAGATTCGGGAAGTTTATATCTTCAACACTACAAACCTTCAGCATAAAAAAATGTTTTTTATTAGATGTTAGACGTATCCAAACTAGAAATCCAAACAACACTAATGATAAGTTTCCAATTGTTCGCTTATGTAAACTACTATCTTGGGAAGTGTTGTTGTTACATAAGCGTTAAACTCCTCTAGTTTTCAATGTATTCAGATTTTGAAAGAATTGATATTTATTGTAGTAAGTAGTGGGCATGAATATACTAGCCCCTGGAAGGCAGGCATTTTTTCGTTTTATCGGCAGCCTTGGACCCCCCCCCCCATTGGCAAATCCTGGCTGCGCCACTAATGCTTAGATATGGCGAAATATTTCTTGATACCTTAGATGAATATCTATGATGCATCCATTGAAATGGGACCTGATTTATTTATAATTAGACAAAATGAGTACAATTTGCAGAATAAGAATCATTATTACAATTTCAGACACTTAGAATTAAAAAATATATAAAAGCTCGAAAAATTAACCACACGTAGAAAAAATTAAATTCCATTGCTTTAAGTGACATGAACGAGGAATTTCGAGAAGTGTATCGGCCCAATACGAGGGCAACCGGAAATAACAGTTTGGTGAACTATGGTTTCCATGAACCATTTTGGAGAAATTTCAATGGCGTGAAAATATTCAATGATAGTATTACCGCAGTTGTCATGTATTTAATATACTAATTTTATATATAGAAGAAAAAAGCCGTCCCTATCATGGAAATATTGGATTAAATAAGAATCACTTGATAATTTTCTACAGAAATATATTTGGACAACTAGTTTCGGTGAGAAAATACCAGGTAATTCTTATTTTATTCAATGGCTTTACACGAAGTACGGTCAAAAATTATTGATTATATTCGAAATATTGGATGCTTTCCAATTAACTTGAACAATAAAAATTGCTATTTTTTTGATTCTGTAAACATTCATTTCAGTAGCCTTTTGATTGGTCTGCATGAGTCAGAACAAAATCTCTTTTACTATCAATTCTATTAAAATATTTAAGCATGTGCATAAATATTTATATTCGGTAAATTATAAATATATATATTGTTTATCGTAACAGAAAGAAAACAATGAAAAACGAACTTAATTTTTAGTGCTAGAAATAAAAATAACAGATCGATTTTTCCGATTGCTAGAACTTCACAAAGTAAACAACTTCCGTTACGCATAAATTCCACATATTTTTGAGGATGATCTATTGAGAGGCAATTCAGCATTAGCATTATATTTGGAACATTGAAGGTTGATTTTCAACCCTTTCTCTTCTAAAGTTTTAAAAAATTGTTGAAATATGTCATTCCTCATTTACGAACCTCAAAAAAACTCCTTGTTGCTCAACGAATTTCTTCACAAAGTAGATGAAGGAAAGGATATTAGCACTTAGAGGCGCTTAGACCTAGATTAATCCCTCAGTATAAATCGCTGTTCAAAAAAAAGGTGGGTTGGCTTCCTTCGTGAGGACCGTGGCCATGATGGGGTGTAGCTACGCCGGTGTCACCTCCCGATCGAAAAACAGAGTGATACTGCTCTGAGATATTTATTATCATCAAAAATGTATGACACATTACCTTAATATTAACATATTCCTTAATGTTAAGTAGCCCAACGCATAAATATCATAGGTTGTATAAAATTCGCTAGAGTATTGTTTACGTTGGATTATCTAAGAGAACTTGGACAGAAAGAAACAGATTGCAGTCCTTTTCTGTCATCCAAGCTTCGAAAATGCGCGTATGGAGAGCGAAATATGTATCAGCGGTACTGTCTATGTCTATGTCTATGTCTATGTAAGAACCCTGTAAGCCGCCTCTCGGCGTGTGGCAGGGGGTGCAAGCACCTTGACTCTATTTTCTTAAACGGTTGCTTTCGCGTATACTTCGCGGAAAAAATGAATTTTTGAAACGATTCGTTTTAGCATCTATTTCCCTAATCTTTCTGGCAGTATCAGCACGGCCCATATAACAGGGGGGTCGCATTATATCGGTTACATCATCTGAGAACGTAATTTCTCTGAACTTATTTAATAAATTTATCCTTTGAATTTTTCTTCTATCTTCTAATGATTCCCATCCCGCGTCCTGTAAGATCTGAGTGACACTCGCTGTTTTATCGTAGCAATTCTTTACAAATCGTATCGCCTTCCGTTGTACTTTTTCTAAATCCCGAATATGACATTTCTCGGCGGGGTCCCATACACTACATGCATACTCAAGGTGAGGCCTAACTAACGCTAAGTAACATCGCTCGCGAACCTTTTCTTCGCTCCTACCGACAATTCTTTTAACGAAGCCGAGTTTCTTAAGTGCTTTTCCACATATATTTCGGATGTGGGCACTCCATGATAGATTATTCGTGAGAGTTACTCCAAGATACTTTACCGATTCTACTGACATTAGGTTTACCCCTCGGAGACTATAAGAATAATCATTAATTATAGATTTACTTTCGAAGAAGTTAACTACCGAACACTTTTCTACATTAAGCTCTAATTGCCAATCATCGCACCAGTTCATAATTCTATCTAAGTCGTTCGAAAGGGTTAATCTATCCTCTGAACAAACTATTTCCCTGTAAATGACTGTGTCGTCTGCGAATATCCTAACATTGCTTTCAATGTGATTGCTGAGGTCGTTGATGTATACTAAAAATAACAACGGTCCAATTACACTGCCCTGAGGGACGCCCGAGGTCACCTTAACCAAGTTGGAACTAATACCATCGAGTACTACTCGTTGCTCTCTATCGGCGAGAAAGTCTTTTATCCAGTTAATAACTTGTGCATTGATACCCGCAACTTCTAATTTGTACAGCAATTTATGATGAGGAACCTTATCGAAAGCCTTCCGAAAATCTAAAAATATCGCATCGACTTGCTTATGTTTTTCAGCAGAGTTTAGAACATCGTGTACTAATAAAGCCAGCTGAGACTCGCAAGAACGAGTCTTACGAAAACCGTGTTGATTCCTAATTATGAAATTGGACGTTTCAAGAAAACCCATTAAAGAGCTAGCTATTATATGTTCCATAATTTTACCGCTCAGTGATGTTAAAGATATAGGCCTGTAATTAGCTGGATCGTCCTTAGAGCCACTTTTAAATATTGGCGTGACATTCGCAATTTTCCAATCTTTCGGGACCTTTCCTTCGCTCATACTCTTGTCAAATATAACTTTAAGAAAAGGTGCTACGCTCTCGGCAACTTCCTTGAACACTCGAGCCGGTATGTCTTCAGGACCCGGAGCTTTATTCGGTTTAATCTGTTGCAATAGTTTAATGATGCCGTCTTCTCTGAAGGTGATTTTCGACATTGATTCAGGTTTATCAACATTCGGGAGATTATTTGATGTATCGTCAGACGTGAAAACGCTTCGAAAAAAATCATTCAAGATATTAGCTTTGCCTTTAGCATCGTTTACTATATTACCGCAAGTGTCCTTTAATGAACCAACAGTTTGCTCTTTACCTTGGACCTCACGAACGTACGACCAAAACGCTTTTGGGTCCTCTTCCAAGTGTTCGCATAAAATCTTCTTTTTATATTGACGGAGGGCATCTCGCATAATTCGTTTAGTTTCCGACTTTGCTTCCTTATGTTCGCTCTCTACTCGATCTATGTTGATACTATTCGGTTGCCTCGCAGCGGCTTTTAATTTGGAATGCAAACGCCTCTGTTTCTTTAGTGCTCTCCTAGTCTCCTTATTATACCATCTAGGTTCATTAATTTGATTTGAAAGTTTTGAGGGCACAAATTTATCCATTAGGTCACGCATTGTTCTTACAAAGAGATTCCACGTGTCCTCGGTATTTAAACATATCGCGCGCGTTTTATACTCCAGAAATTCGTACATGAGTTTACTACGATATCCTTCGAAATCGGCTCGCGGGTAAAGATAAACTCTGCGCTTAGGTTTTCTGTGCTTTACCAAGTTAAGGTCGAAATCTATAATTATGGCTTTGTGATCGGATATTCCATCGCAAACAGATGTGTTAGATACTCGTTCGGGGGTGTTCGTAAGAAAAAGATCTAAAATGGTTAATTCCCTGGTAGGCTTTTTGACTAGCTGGTGTAATGAATTTTTTTGTATTAAATTTAACAAGGTCCTACAAGAGTCATTGTCCCGAGCTCTTTTCTTGACTACGTGCTTTTGCCAATCGATGTCTGGAAGATTAAAATCTCCTCCAATTATCATTATGCTATTGTTGTTTTTACGCGAGTAAAAATTTATTTCATCGTTTAGGTTACGCAAAACATGACGCGAAGAGTTGGGCGGCCGGTAAAAAGCACATACATGTAGATTGGGTTTATTTGGCTGACTAATGGTACACCATACGCTCTCGATGCAACTGTTAGGATACGTATGTGAACTACTCCGCAAAGAACTTTTAACCGCTATAAATACTCCTCCACCCACTTTATCCTGACGGTCCTTACGATAAATCTTAAAATCTTTAGGAAATACTTCGTAGTCATTAATATCGTCTGTTAGCCAGCTTTCGGTGCCTATAATTATGTCGGAGTCGTTACTTCGGATAAGATGTTCAAGATCGGCTACTTTGTTTTTGATGCTTCTACAATTAATAATGGCAATCGATAGTTCATTTACAATGGGTGAGGCCCGGGAAACGCGTTGTTGCTCATCTTCAACTTGCTCAGTAATTTTTAAGGTATTCGATTGTTTATTAACTTTATTTCCTATATCGGAGCCACTTAAATTAGAAGCATTCCCACAAATTCCCTTTAGCCTAAAAAATACCTACAATGCTCGTAAATCCTATGAGCCACCCCAAAACTGATAAGTCTGTTTTCGATGGTTTTTGTTGTTTTTTTAATTCTTATTGGAGTTCATATATATCAAATTATGCACCCTGCAAACCTCCTTTTGAGACGAGGACGATGGTGCATGCATCATGATGCTACTTCCTTAATAGTTTTATTTCGAAAATCATTCGCGGAAAAATGAATTGTTGAAGCGACTTGTTTAAGCATCTATTTCTACCATCTTCTTCGCACTATCAGAACGTCCAAAATAACATGGAGAACAAATAATACCGGCCACAAACCCCTAATGACATACTTTCTCTGAATTTATTAAGCATAGTAAACCTTTTTTTAATTCTTCCATCAACTAAATATTCCCATCTTGCGTCTAAAGTTCCTGGGTAACTCTTACGAATTTGCCGTAGCAGTTACTTATAAAAGGTATTGCCTTTCGTCGCCCTTTTTTTAATTACAGCACTTTTCTATGGGGTTGACTTACACAACCTGGATACTAAAGATCAGGACTTACTAATGCAAAATGATATTGCTCGTGGACTTTTCCTTTACTCCTACAAACTATTCTGTTAAGAGTGTAGAGTTTCTTTAGTGCACGCCCTCGAATATTACCGATGTGGGTTTGCATCTGAGGGCTGCTCCAACATATATCTCCAATTCTACCGTTAATAAGTTTCCCCTCGAAGGCTGTTCAAATAATAATGAGCGACAGATTTTCTTTGGAAGAAGCTAACTATAGAAAATATATCTGTATTAGGCTCTGATTACCAGAGACCATCGCGCTTTTTCATAATCCTTTCTAAACGTTCATGAGGTTAAACTGTTCTCTCTACTTACTATTTCTCTGTAAATAACCGTCGTCCACAAATATCCTCATATTAATAAAAATATAATTACTAAGATCGCTGATGTATACTAAAAATAGTAAAGGACCGATTATGCTACCCTGAAGGATGCCCGTAAACACTTGAGCTATAACTATCTAGTATTAGGTACTCGTTGTTCTTTAAGATAGAGGTTTAAAATTTCCAAAAGCCGTCTTTTTCGGCGTTCCTCTTCTCACTTTCCGGTAGTTGGAGAAAATTAGAAATGAATGCCGCACATTTCTTGCTCCAACTACCGGGAAGTAAGAGGAGGAACGCCGACAAAGACGGCTTTTGGAGATTTAAACCTCTAATTCACTAACCGTGTTAATTAGTCGTGTTCCAAAATTTCTTTCTCGTTGTTTTTTGTTGGAAATGAAGTCTTTTTCACGATCTATGACGTCTCGATTAATCCCCGTAACATTCAATTTATACATTGATTTGTGTTCGGGAACATTAAGAGACCATGAACTAATAACACCATGTCAGACATGCCAGATAGTGCCATACGAAAAGATGTTGATTCGTAACTATGAATTTAAACTTTTCCAGAAAACTCAATAAATTACTAGCAATCTTATGCTCCATTATTTTATCGCTGAAAGATATATACATATGAAAAAGGTTTATAAATTGCTGAATCCTTCTATGTTCCGCTTTGAAATACTGGAGTGACAATTGGAATTTTCCAGTCCTTCAAAACCTTACTTTGACTCATAGGCATGTATTCATTGTCACTTAAAGGAAAAGAGGCACGCTATTTTCTTAGATACCGAACAGTCTTCAAAATTAGGAGGTTTATTAAGTTTCATCTGAGTCAAAATTTATTCTCACCGTCTTCTTTGAGAGCGATATCCGACATTAACTAAAGTCGATTAACATCCAATTAGTACATACCTAATGTATGTACTGTTGGGCGTAAATACACTAATAAAAAAAATCGTTTAAGATATTTCCTTTTCCTAGTTAATTACCGTAACGCTGTTACCTTTTAACGGACCAACAATTTGCGCTTCACCTTGGACCCTTGGTATGTATGTATGACCAAAAAGCTTTTGGTGTACGTATTCACATAAAATCTTTTAAATAAATGGAGAGCATCTTGTATAGTTTGTTTTGCTCTCAATTTAGCTCATTTTTATTCGCTCTTAGCTTAATTCTTGCAGATATTTTTTGGAGGTCTCGCAGCGGCTTTTATTTAGAATATAAACGTTTTTGCTTCTATGGGACTCTTTATTCTCTTTATTATATCATACAATTTCATTATCTCATAATTAAGTTAATTGAGCCTTAGCTTTAATCTTTTATTTTCTAAAGATTACGATCCATTTCCATGAAGCATATGACCAAAAAAACATTCACGGATTTGTCATAGCAATTTTTCAGAAAATGTATCACCTTTCGGTATGCCCTTTCCAATTCATGAAGACAACACTTGTCGGCAGTCTCTCATACACTACATGCCTCAAGGTGAGGCCTGTCTAGCGCAAATTAACATCGCTTGCGGACTTTTTCTTCCCTCTTACCAGCTATCCTCTTGACGAAGCCGTGTTCGTGTATGCAGACATTAAATTGTATACAATAGCAAAATGTAATGAGGAAGCATCACCTACCTTGAAATTGTATAGTAGATTGCACTTATGGTTTCGCGTATCACTCATCTGATTTGGGAATTCTTTCTCCGAAGATTTGTTCCTTTCTCTCACATAAAAAAGTGGAGGAAAGTAATGCAGAATCTGAGCACACACTTTTATTTTTCATTCAGTCATATCCACTACTTAAGTATGCTGAACTTGAATTTTCCTTCCCAGAAGTAATATTTTATTACTCATTACAATTATTAAATTTAAGGTTTTTTGTGTACTTTTCAGTTCAGGCCATTCACTGGGTTGCAATTGACTTTTCTACTTTTTTATGAGAAACAGAGGACAACGGGCAATGCGCAATGAGTTTATCATTAAGAAAGAAGACTCAGTGAGACAAGAGAGGGACACAAGATGCAATTTAATAACTGATGGGGAAATTACAAAACATTTTATTTATTATGTACATCTACATCTACATTAATACCCTACAAGCCGCCTTTCGGCGTGTGGCAGGGGGTGTAAACACCAATTTAATCTAAACTACTTCCTTAATCGGTTATTGTCGCGTATCGTTCGCGGAAAGAAAGAATTTTTAAAACGATTCGTCCTAGCATATATTTCTCTAAACTTACGGTCATTATCGTGTCGACCGAGGTGGCAGGGGAGTTGCATGATACCGATTGTATCTTCCGAAAATTTAGTTTCCCTGAATTTATTAAGCAATCGCAGCCTAGCTTCCAATCTCCTTTCTTTCAAGAATTGCCAACCTATGTCTGAGAGCATTTTTGTAACGCTTGCTTTTTTATCGTAGCATTTCTTAACAAAACGAACCGCTTTACGCTGCACTTTCTCGAGTTCGCGGGTACACGTTTCATCTGCCGGATCCCATATACTTGCCGCATATTCCAGAAGGGGTCTGACCAAGGTAAAAACATCGCTTTCTCTCCTTTTCATCTCAATTACCGACAATACGCTTTACAAAGCCAAGCCTTTTACTTGATTTGCCGCAGATTTTTCGAATATGCGTGCTCCAATTTAAGTTATTAGTAATGTTGATCCCGAGATATTCAACTGAATCTACTACTTTTATATTAATTCCATTAATTTTTTACGGGAGATTTGGATGCATTTTTTTCTTTTCGAAGAAATTAACTACGGAGCATTTACCTACATTAATATCTAATTCCTATTTTTCGCACCACCTTTGGATGAGGACTAAATCGTTTGAGAGAGATGTTCGGTCTCCCTCATTTGTTATTTCCCTATATATAACCGAGTTATCCGCAAATATCCTCACATTGCTAACTATCTCGTAACTCAAATTATTGATATAAATCAGGAAAAGAAGAGGTCCAATTACGCTGCCTTGAGGCACACCAGAGGTAACTTTGACTCTATTTGAGCTAACGCCATCCAGTACAACCTGTTGTTCCCTCTCGTTGAGAAAATCCTTAACCCTGTCGACTACTTCCTTGTTAATGCCCGCTAGTTTTAGTTTATAAATTTGCTTGTAGTGGGGGACTCAATCGAATGCTTTTTTGAAATCGAGGAAAATAGCGTCCACTTGCTTTTTAGTCTCGGCAGACTTTAAGATATCGTGTACAAATAGAGCAAGTTGAGTTTCAGATCATCGGGACTTTCGAAAACTATGCTGGTATGTAATCTTCATATATTTATTATTTAGAATTAATCATTTTATTTAGAATATTTGATTATGTTATTGAGATAAGTAGTGAGATTCTGATAGGAAATAACTTTTCTATTGCCATTTTCTTTACGGGAATTAAAATAATTTTCCCTTCTTAAACATGACCTTGCGTATCTCTATTATTATAAAAACAATTGGCCCCTTTCTGATTGGTTTACAACATAATTTGTGAAACCATGTCCAATTATTATTATAATTGTACTCTATCAGCAAAATGGCCTATATCTCATATAACTTTGATTCCATTTATAAATTCAAACAATGCAAAAATAACTATAAAACAATGCGTATAGAAAACCTAAAGTCTGAATGGAAAATATACCGAAGTGTACTATATGATCGAAATATCGAATCCCGCAAAACTTTCAGAACATGAAACTTGATAATACATTTCCATACATAGACGATATCGAGCAACCTATTCATGAGTATACACAAGTGGCATAAACTCTCCGCAAAAGTAACTGACGGTAAACGATAAAGGGAATCGCAATCAAACAATCTTCATATTAGCCTCTCACCATCCGTTGAGTTCTGCGTGTCCTTTGATGTACCGCCATTCATCTGGTGGCACTCTAAGGCAAGATACCAGGAATGATGGTCAATTGAAAAGTTTACGCAGTATCATTTTGAGCGATGGTTTTGTTGAATCAGGCATTGTAAAGTCCCTTCAAAGTGAACGGGTGTCAGCCCTTGGCCTTCCCTCCCCGAATCTTATGCGTGACCAAGCATGTTGAAACCAGAAACTTCCCTTATTCTCCGTTAATCGAAATAATAGAAAGTATAAAAAGGCAAAGTAGTAAAAGTTCACAAGGGAGGGAAAAAATCACCTTAATCCATTGTCTAAAAGATGGAAACAAGGCAATTATTCTAGAAGAAATATTGAAAATTTACGTGTGCAAATTCTTCACGATAAGGAAAGTATGTTGCTGGTTTCGATACCAAATTATTGCAGATGAAAAACCAAGCATCTGTTGGCATAACTAAGGGAGAGTTAATCCGTTATAAACGTTAAATTAAAAAAAATTAAGATGAAATTTTATTACCTTATTTTCACATGTTTAAAGTCAAGATATCAATGAAATATTTTATTTAAAAGGCTTTTGAAGATCACTACAAGGAAACAAGCACAGATACATATCAACCCACACTTAAGATTCTATATTATTTTCAGATATAATTATCATTTCTCTTAGATCAATATATGATTGGTTGGAAGAACTTAACAGAAGGTTACCCATTCGTGCTTTACGTTGACTGGAACGTAAGATTTTCGGGGCCACAAATAAATAAAATTTCTAGTTAGTTTCGGCCAAGTAATGAAAGAGTAGCTCCTTAACTGAATAAAAAAATTTATGAAGCTGAAATGTAAAAAACGCTTTTAATTTAAACCACGAAACCAATATTTTTAAGTAAAGTAGCGATCTATGATGAACAAACAAATTAATTCGCCATATTTCGCAACATTAAATTGTCTTTCACCTTTCTCTGTACGTGAAGTTTAAGTTGCTTATTACAGAGTGGTATTATAGCTGAACATAGTTTTAGCAATAATAGCCAGAATAGAATTATCCCAAGGAAAAACGGATTTGAAAAATGTCTGATGGGGACGGGAAACGAACCCGGGATCTTCCTCTATCCGGGAGGCTGCAATCAAGGCTACCCGGCCAGAATTGTTTTTCCTGGGTGCACGCCCTTTTGCACAAATATACCTCAACCTTTTCTTACAATGAAATTAATGAAAGTTTATGAATTTTACATTAGATTGCTATAAGGCAGAACAACTTCGATCGGGGTGTCCCTGGACAGGACGACACCGCACGACCACTATTTTGCCAAATTACAGGCCAATTACCTGTAGCCAAAGCAGCCATCCCAAATAGTATTTTCTCAGATTGTAATTATCGTCAATGCCGTGGAATGAGATACCAGATAGATTTTTGAGCTTTTACGAACTATTTTTCTTACTGGAACACATGATTTCGCCAAAATGTCCACCCAATTGCCGTATAAAATGTACAAAAATTCAGCGTGATTCTCGAAATTAATGAAAATTGAATGGAAGATGACCATACTAGAATAATGTATCGTCAATATTAAAAACGTTTTCTTCATCAACTCATCGAATTTTATTTGTTCTATGGAGCATGATGTAATAAGAATTAGAAGACGTAGTAAGAATAAACTTACCTATTTCATCATGCTCCCTAGTATGGAGTTACACAAAGTCTAAGTCTCGTCAATTTAATATGATTCTTTCTTCGGAAAATCGGAATAAATCCGTAGTAACAAAAATGTATCCAGGGATTTGCCATGGTTATAGTCAATTTTTGATACTCACAAACTGAACATTAATAAATTTTAAAGAGCCAGTTATATTTCCCGATAAACCGAATGAGAAACAAAATACTTGGAAGAAACTGCTGGAAAATATATTATTCCAAGGCTGAAATTTACAGAATTATGCCTATTGTAAGACACCTCCGTGTCAAAAGACATCACAGATATCGCAATTGAGGCAAGTGAATAAGTAAGGTTATGCGACTTTTAAAAAGAAGCTCTTGCGTTTTGTAACTACCCGTAAGAGAGTGCGATGTTAGAGGAGAGATTTCCATCTGAAGAACAAATTATTCCGACGAAAGGAATGCATCCAACAATCTAAAAATGATTTGACGGAAAGGGATAGCAATTTGAATGACGAAAGAATTGTTGATCTGTTCAACTTACGTTTCCCCGAAAACCATTCAGCCCAATATTTTCCACGACCAATATTCCATTTCAGCGTTCAGGAGCAGTGAATATATGTTGAGTTAACAGAGAAAAAATAATTCATCCCATTAGCATACGCTTACTTAAAAACCAGAGTAATCTTTGATAAACGTATGCTCCAGCCTAGAATCATGCGTTTTTTCAATTTCCAATATCTGAAAAGAGTAACAGAAGAGAACATTTCAGGATTAATTTTAAGTATTATAGAAACGATTTCCTTATTACTTATGTGAAATTATTGAATGAATGATTATTATAAGGCACAACAGAAACATAATCTTGGTAAACCTTACGAAATCCCGATGTTATATCGGGTTCAATGAGAAACTGTATCGAGATTTCATGCAACTGCGCACAAGGTTTATTTACTTATGGCAAATTATCTGCACAAAAACTGATAATATTGGACCCGTTTTCCTCTTTCTTGAAATTCCTCCAATTTTACTCTAATATTAGGTACATTTAAAACGGAAAATTATTTCCCTGTCTTACCTCATCTTCTTTGATCTTTCTCATCCTTTCTTTATCTCTTGGATCCAACTTCTTGATGTCTTTTTTCATTCAAATATATGATGTTTAGCTGAAAAGGGCATCAAGATATTTTATAACCGTTTAGTAAGCCTATTATTAGTTTGTATAGATGCCTAAAGAAAATCAACCTTTACCTATTTTTTCTGATCTATCTTCTACATTTTGATATATTTTTCATTACTTCCAAATTCTCAAACTTTTATTTACTTTTACCATGATTTTTTTTAGCGAAACTAGTATCTTTTAATAATCTATTTTCCCAGGTTCTCTAATTTGTCTCAATTATAATTCAATGAAAGGGATTCTCTTGTATAAAGGCAAGGCAGGTTTTTAGATATAATTTTTCTATGAATTTTGAATAATTTATATATGAACTTAAATCATGTATGTGCTATTATTATACTCATACGTTTGAGGTAATATTCGCTTTCCCCAGAATAAAACGAGTAATATTTTCACATTTTTTGGAAACCCAAGATGTAGGTCCAATTTCAACATAAAGCTAATATTTGAAATCAACATCCTATATTGTGTTTCATGGCATACTTTATCATATCATAGAATATATCTTAAGGAGTAAAAGGAGTTCGGAATTGAGTGAGCTCCTTGAAATATAGGCTTCACGCACGACTCTCTCTGCGGAAGGTATTTTGCAGATTGCTAACATGTCGGATATTGTCTTATTCTGATGCACACGAAGAAGTCAGATATTTGTAAATAACACACGCCGACAAAGGTTTGGTAGGAGTGACGTAATTATATGTCTTTTATAGCATTCTCTGCGATGAATTCAGTCATGTTTGTGAAAATCGTCCACCACACACGGTTTTGAGAAATTCGCATAAATATTTGAAAAACTATGTAAATTCTTCGTTAGTTTTTTTTAACCGAAAGAAAAGATTTTCTTCGTTTGCTTTAATATCGTTCTCCCTGGTATTTTACCTAAGGATTTAAATATCCCACTCCTATAAATTTCAAAAACTCAAAGAATTGTTATCCTTCAGATTTGACTCTATAATGGTCATCGGAGGCTAAAATCCACCCATTACGAAGACGGTATTATTATTATTATAATTATTATTATCAGAGACCAACAGCTATTCATTGCTTCAGAGAATTGGATTTATGTGGTCTATGTTAGCAGAAAATCATATCACCGGTAAAAATATGTTGAATATTCCTAAACAAATACTTTCATTAAATAATGGAAGACTAAAATAAAATCTAAGTTCTCGGGCCGTAATTCGTGGAACGACATTAGAAATGATAAACAAAATTACCAAGTGTGTTTATCATTTCTAATGGAAGACTATATTAAGTATTTAATTATTCGTATTTTGCGGAATAATGATTAACTACTCATTTGATTACTATATTATTATTCGTTTTATGATAACAACTCTATGAAGGTAATCGACTCGATTCTATATTCCTCAATTTTGACGGCTGATATCTACATATTGAAAGGAATTGGTATTTTTATAACTTACTTTTATAAGGAATTTTCACATTTGCAAACCGCTAGTTTTGGCGATATCTAATTTGAAACGCAAATAATTCATTAGACCAAGACATGCGCCGCGTAAAAATCGCGATAAACACTTATGGATGGATCAATTCCAATTTTCTAAAGCGTCCTTTTACTTTTATCTGAAATAATCGATAATATCAATATATATATTTTTTGAGTGAGGTCATCACTTGAAAAAATATTCTTCCTTCTCATTCCTATGTCATTCACAAAGATTCATATGAAGTGGGACCTACAATACTGTATAAAAAATAAATAACCTGTAAATAATATTTTCGAGAGAGATAGCGGGTAAATCACAAAGTTGAAAGCAGAGGTACCGATCATCGGAATGAAAAAATATATATTTTCATTCTGAGGAGAAATTGTCGGAGATCATTCGGTAAAACCTTAGCAGTGCAATAGATTGCTTGAGTGGAGAGTCGGATTAAATTAAGTTGATCGTCTGCTCGGAGAGGATGGATCCTAATCGCAAATATCTCCATGTGCATTTACTACATGTACATTCAAATAATTAATGGGAAGGAAATGAAGAGTAGAATGTTGGAAGTAATATTTGTAACTTGAAGTTGAGGAAGAAAGAACCCACTGCAGAAAAACACTCCCGCAATATTGGAAGAAGACTGCGAAGGTAATGTAAATAGAACACACATTCTAGAAGTTTAATACAATAACAAATAAATATTAAGGTATATAATTTGTACCTTGATGCATATTATGCGGGACTGAAATAATGTGTTGGATATCGAATTAAAACCCATTCCGAAGCAACATATGTAACGTATCGAAGATGTGTATAATGGCACCTCTGAGATGAATATTTTTGTAGCATGGCATTTTATTTGTAGAAATTTCAAGTACACCTTCTTAAACAGGGCAGTATATTATGGGAATAACCTACCCGCGGAGTTTCTCGAACCATTTCCCCAATCTCGCAGTATATTCACAAATAGAGTAAGGAAAATAATTAGGGAATAATTATAATTAATATATTTATATTTATTTTTGTAATGTTTTTGAGGGGCTTTTCTCTCTATTCTCATTTTGACTATGATTCATTCACTGTATTATTTATTGTATTTGTATTATTTATTGTTTATATTAATTATTTGGGGTAATTTTTTATAGATATAAACATGTATAATTTTGTATAAGGTTGCCACCATGGAAGTGGTTCCAAATTGCAGCCATTTCAACAATAACAGTACTAATCAATTCAAATCGAAAACTTTTGTTTGCATATAATTGTTTTCGTCATCCTATGTTGTGTATTTTTGTATTATAATAGTTCGCATATACTACACTTAATTCTTCTAATTGTATGAAATCAAAATGTTGTGGTTGATCTTGGTTGTCTTACTGAAAGTGGACATGATTAGTTACATGTGTTTCGCTCTGAATCTCAGACAGACGCTTTGATAATCGTTGTGGGGCTATATTTAGATTGTATGATTGACAATGTTATTGGTTTAACTGAATTGTTACTAACACGGTTAATTTTCAAAGAGGTATGTATTTTGAACCCCTTGCCACGCCAACATTTAGTTCTACTAGCATGGTTTAGCTTCAAAAATATATACAGGTATTTCTTTGTTGATGAATAATGAGTGGATAGTGGAAGGTATTGGCATGATGGCGCTTAATTAAGTAGAAGATGAAAACATACAATGTGAAGTTATTATGAATCAGACGTGCCTCACTTAAGCTAAACTGCGACTTCCATTTCAATTACCGATTGTGTTAATAGGGGACCGATTTCGTCTTCCATCAGTCGGCCCAAAATACATTTACCCGCGCATAATAATTCGACCCAATTCGACTTCCATTTCCAGACTGCGGTTTCCTCCCCGAATCGCAAATTGGGAAGTGCCATAGAATAATTCCTCAGACGAGCGATGGACGCCAATTTGTTCGCGTTGACTTTCCTTTCGATCTCGCAAACGATTGCACGAGCACGCTTATTATCCTTTGCGGAGGATTTCGTGAAAAATCTCGGAAAGGAAGTGACGTCACGATTCAGTTCATCCCCGTGGAAATTGGGTCGGAAAAAAGGTGGGATGAGCGACGCTTTGAGAGGCATCTGTGGGCGAACGCCAGATCAATACCGGGCCGCTTCATTTTTCGCGACGCATTTCATAGAAAACAACGGCGGAAACTAAAACGAGCGGAGAAAAGACCCGCATTCAACGTTTTCAGCGCAAATTTTGCAGACGCCTTCCCCGCCTCTGCTCGATATCGAAATAAAGTGGGGCTTTCGTGTTTTTTTATTTTTAAATTCGTCGTTCTCGATATCGTTTGTGAGGAAATTTTGCGGAATGACGTCGATACAATCTCTCGATTTGAAAACTTTTGCGATTTTATCCAGATCATTTTTCAAAATTCCCCGTCGATTGGCTTTCGCGAAGAATTGAACCAAGGACAACTTCGGGAGAGACTATAATCGGTAAATAAATCGGCATTATTCCTTTGTCTGGTAACGTGCCTCCAGGTGTAGTCTACCAACTTTCGCGTAAGATGGACAACTTTACTGGGATTTCCGTCGTTGAAACGAGCAATTATTATCTCTGCTCTTATAAAACACGTCTCATTTGATAATTGCCTCGATAAAATCAAGAGGTTATCAAGTACTTCTTAAGAGGAGTCACTTGCTTAAAAATTAAGGCATAAAAATAAACTATGGCAGTAACTTGGAGAAGATTACCGATTTATCCGGCGCTGCCTTAAAAATAAATATTTAAGTGCCTACAAAATGCAAGAACTTAAAATATTACGTGAATAGCAGAAAATTCAAAATCGTTCTTCGATTAAGTTACTAAAGAATAAAGAAGAAAACTCTTAAACCTTTTCCACACTGTACCGTTTTACAGTGTGTTAATGGTATATGTGCTTTCTTCTTTATGATTTATAATGGAGGATTATTTATATAAAAAACTTATTTACCAAAAAAATCATTCCATTAATGAGGATTTTCATACTGATTCTTAGAACTCCCTGTTTCACATACGCTTATTCAAAATTAAACGAAATTGACCACTCCATTTAATTTAATTGATTGATTTAAATCTGGACTCCTTTGGTAGTTTAGATCCGCCATCTTGATACGTCCGAAGAAGTTGACCTGTTACTTTCATATCCATATGTGATCCATATATTCTCCGTTCACGGAATACGGGAATGAGGCATCACTGATCGGCTTCCGTGAACAGCCAAAGAAGTCATATTTGGATCGAGAAACTCGCGCTAATTCCGCCATTTTGGATTTAGGTGCACAGAGGCGAGGCTTAGTTTCCGGGTAAATGTTCCCATGGGTGACAATCGATATGATTCCGTCAATTGATTCCGGTGATTAGTTAAAAATTGAACTCAGAATTTTCGTAGCATTGCCGATGGTTAGACATAAAATTCGTATCGACCGTTTTAACTGTTTCGTAAGAAAAGAAGACAAGGAAAAAATCAGATCGCTTCCATCAAACGTCCACATTACCGTATTAAAGCGAGTATATTTTAAAATTACCGTATATACTCGAGCCGATTAGAATATAAGTCTGGGCACTTAATTTTATCACAAAAACTGGGAAAACTGATTGACTCGAGTATAAGCCAACGGTGAGAAATGCAGCAGCTACTGTTAAATTTGATAATAAATTTGGATACTAATAAAATTAGAGTAATTGAGGCATCACTAGGTTAAATGGTAAAAGTATATTTAATTGAGCAAGGGCTGAGAGGGAGACTTTTTCCGTATAAAATATGTTCTCTAAAAATCGCCTAAAACAGTTTATACGGTAATCAAAACTATGCGGGAGAGTTTCTGACCGTTTTACCGGCAAACTGGCAGTTCAATATCGTTTGTTTTTTAAGAACATCCCAGGTGTCTCTAATCTCCGCAATAAGTGAAGATAGGGATCTGCGGATTGCTGATAAGAAAATAGAGGTGACATAACAGTAATTAATCTAAGTGATAATCTCAAATTTAAAATGGAATCTGAGGAATAAAGCATTGATTTATTACTGTTGAGTTTCATTCGTGGCTTTTATTTAGTCTACACTTCAATTTGGTCAGTGGTTAATTGGATCTGCTGCGGTAATCGGCCAAAGAATGGATATATGAAATAGTTAATTTTAATTTTCATCACTTTATAAATTTTATGAATTTTTTTTATTATACTATTTTGTAGCTTTTAGAATATTAGATTATTTAGTTTATTATAACTTTTAACTTTTATTATAGCTACATCAATTGGGTCTTCTATACCTTTTGTTAAATTTACTCTGTAAAATAATTGTTCATATCTAATCTTTGTCACTTTTTATAGATCTATGTTTGTTTATTATTGTATTTATTTTTAATACTGTGTTTTCGCGGGTTTTTTTCACCCCCCCATCTTTGTGGGTGTTTTCCCGAAATGTGGGCTTTTTCTTTTTCAACCTTCAGTTGCAAAGATTTTTTCCCACACCCTACTCTTTCTTTTTGTATTTTTTTAATAAGTTAACTATAAATGTAATCGACATACGAGGTTAGGTGGAATAGAGGCCCACCTGGGCCTAACCTCGCCAATAAAGGGTCCAACTAACTAACTAACTTTATAGAATGTTAAAAATATTCGCAAGGGTTACATTTTTCTAAAAAAAATTAGAAGTATGCGCTAAATGAGCTGGAGAGTGGAATAATGACAAACATACCGACTACAGCCATTAGATAGACTTAGCTGTATTATCGCAATTGGAAATGAATAATCCACATTCCTGGAGGACCAAATTAAGCAAATATAATAATAATAATAAAGGACTTTATTCAGGGCGAGATTAAGACTATCAAGTCTCTTCTTACACCTAACCCTTTGTCATGTTGGAACAGTAAGAAATAGATAGATTGCAAAAGTACAAAGCAAATATGGAATCACCGAGGTTGACAATGACTGGTAGGGAAGAGCAACTCAGCACAAAGGGTAAGATATAGATGGTTAGAACAATATAAGGTACCATTAAAGCCTTGTGGCATGCTCGAAATATTAGTATCGGAATATTTCGATTAATTAATAATCTTAATACTTAAGTCGAACGTGAACAATATCTGGAAGCTTCGAAGCTAAGCAGATAATTTACATATCAACTTCTGAGGAATACACTTCCATTCGCCCTACTTTGTCAAAGCATATTTAAAATATCTCAATAAATAACAAAAAATCTATTTTGATCTAACGAGAGAAGGGGAGCCAATCCTCATTGGAAGGCTCACATAAGCATAAAAGGTACGTTTAAAATAAATAGTTATTGAATTATAATGAAATCGCACAGATAAAAAAATCATTTTTCGGGATCCGCGAGTTTGAAGTGTATTACTGACTTGTTGCCAAAAGAATTGTTACAGAAATTGGAAAATTTTGTGCTACTGATTTCTTGAATACACGAAAATTGTGATCCGTCGTAGTTTTAACCACCGTCATCAGATACTTGAAAGTGTGTCCGATAACTTCGGAAATGACAAAATCGTTGACTGATAAGTCATTGAAGAAGAAAATTTAATTGTAGTTTCCATTCGCGCGACGATTTTTCTTAACATATTTTCCTCATTAACCATCTATATAAATAAATATGCTTACTATTATATAACGATTATATTGGATATGGATGTGAAGAAAAGACTCAGTGTGAGACAGGAAAATATATGTTGTCTGAGAAAGATGGTTTCTCAGATCTTACCTAATTCCTTCCTCCCAAGTAATAATTAACTCTTGCCGAGTTTTTTACTGTGAAATTTTTTCTTTCGTAACCAATTATATTTTCAGATGATTATAGGATTGATGATCATGATGGACACCGCAAGAAGAGATTTATGCATCGGTCCAAATATAAATAGTCTTTAGAGGACCCCAAGTGGACAACGCTTTCGGCTTTCGTGAGAGCGGGGTTTCTAACCCAAGAAGTTGAAGCGTTTTCAAATGTCAACAACAATAAATACAAAGAAAATCAAGAATTTTTTTTTTCATCAGAAAATGTTCAAGAACCTACTAACCTATTGGTGTTGAGATGGAATTTTAGGTTTTATGTGCGAAAACATTTTCAGCTGAGGTCATAAGACATCTTAGACTATTTAAGAAAGTAAACATTATAAAAGTAACAATTATATTAATCGATATAACTACTGCCTATAAGACATCTATTTGTTTATAAGGTTCTAAGATTATTCCTCGCTCGCGGAGGGGAATGGGGTAAACTAAAAATGTATAATTTGAGATCACGTAATGCTGTAATCTTAAAATCTAAAATTGAATTATTTAGACAATCGTGTATCTATATATATTCTAGTTCTAAATTTTATCGTACCTTGCCTATATGTATCACTTATGTTAAAAGTAAAATTAAATATACCATAAAAGATTGGCTGCTGAAAAATGAAGATGTTGAATTTTTGTAAAGTAAGATGGTATAAAAGTTTTCATTTAATGTTTTTCAAGTTAATTATTATTTTTATTTTTGGTATATCTGCCAAGACGCATGTTTATAGTTTAATTAAGTGTGAGATCAACAAATACTGTTTCTTTTAGTAGTTTGATGAACTAGAAGAGTCGGTAACCCTAAAGGAAGTGTTTTTCGCTTACAGGGTACCTGTATTCCTTCAATTGTTGTACCATAATATATATTTTTATCACTGAAAAGGAATAAAAATTTTTATTATTATTATTAAAAGAAACAGGCATTCATCATTCAAGTAGAAAGGATTCTCATGTTTCCAACCAGGTTAGATTTGGTGACAGTAAATTCGCCAACGTTTCGATGACAGTCTCAGTCATCATCCTCAGAGCTACTTCTGAGGTCAAATGAGGATAGCTGTTTCACCAAATCTAACCTGGCGGAAAACCCGAGAATCCATTTTACGCATTATCCGCCAGGAAAGTCTAACATCGTTATATTCATCATTCATCTTTTTCACGACAAACGACAGCAATCAATCAATCAGCATCCGTTCATGTCTACGTCAAACGCTGATTTAAATGATGGTTAAATCACTGCAATAGATAGAGAGTACTGTTTGGTTTACCAATGCATTTCATCTTGGGGGCTGTCTCGAAAATTTGATAAAATTTCTAAAATTCGTCTGTTTCCCCGTAGCTTCTGAATATGCTTACCAACTTTGCATCTGAAAGTGGCAGTCACCAAAACCTCCACGGTCTCGTAGAATCCACAAGACTCTGGCAGTTTAAACACTCAAAAGAGTGTCTAGATATCCAAATACCTGCGTAGTATATATGAAGAATACCTCGGAAAACTTGGATTAGGAAATAAAATCGGTATGCCGAGACCTTGGTTAGTTGAAAATCATTGCCCCGTAGGTTTCTCAAGTTCTAGAATAGACAACTGCCGAAAACCCTTTTTAATCGTGGGCAGGTATTAGGACAGCACCCGTTTCTGTTTTGGTAGTTTCTGAAATATTGTGTACGTGTGAATGCGCAAGAATTAACCGTAAAAGGACATCAAAAGGGATTATTTTTTTAACACCGCATGTTAGAGACAGAGAAAGAAAAACTCACTAAGTAGAGTCCACAAAATATTTATTAATGAGAATGAGCTTGGCTTATTTATCTTATGATGTTACGCTATAACGAAACCTAGGTCGTTTTTATTAAATCTAATTTTGTTGACTCTATAAAGTGAATTTTTCTTTCTCTGTGATAATGAATGAGTTCCACCAAGTCACACCTAAATCCGCCATCTTTACCTCATGTTAGATAGTACTCGTATGAACGGGTTGTTTGGTGACGCTTACGCAACGCAGATTACGTACTTATATTGCCGTTCCGTCTCTTATGTAGGCCTTACTGAAATCTAATGCCATTTCATATGCCATCACCTAAAATATTAGAGCGATATTAGTTGCTATCTTTTAAAAAACGATGTACAAATTTTCTACTCATATGAAATAATATTTTTACAGTGAAAAAGTTGGATTTGGACGGTCGACATTTGAATGATACTGCTTTCAAAGAATAAAGTTACAGTTTCTTACAAATTATAAAAGTGCAATTTACAATGAACCAATACTGTCATCCATTAACATTCATATTAATACTAGCTAAGCCATTATTCCTTGTCAGCATAGATACCTTTCTGTCTAATAATTAATTCTCACATACAAAACTTACATACTCTACTCAAATTTATAAAAATTAACTATTGCGCCTTATACATATTATTCCTTATAATACTATTATTCTATCATTCTGAATAAAAGAACAGCGTGGCTTCAATAATCTCAATAATTAATTAAGGAGATAACAACTGAGTATAGCTATGTATTCACGAAAGGAATTAAGGTCCTTCTAAGTCCTAAATTGGACTTATCAGCACGTGTCAGAATTTAAAATAAATTGATTATGATTCTTCAAATAGATTGATATCAATTAAATTTTACCATTAAGATAATAAAACCATTATATTGTATCGAATATCCATTCCAATAATTTATTTTATTTCCCTTTATTTGATAATCAGGATGATATTTTCCTCTCAAATACATATTTTAATCATAAGGATGGAAAGGACACAACCATACATACAAGAGGATATCATAGTCAACATTACCCATTTCTTTAAATGATGGTTTTCAAAATTAATTTTATCGAAACTTAACCATCAGTGTAATCGTTCTGTTGTGTACGATGGAAAATGTTCCCAATAGTACGAAATTCTCCATATCATAAGGCCGTAGAATGCAGCTGGAAAAAAGGTTGCCATCTTGATTATGTCAACAAGGACAGCTACAGCAAGTTATCTTTATAAATACTAGCTTAAGTAGTCGTTGATTCTCTACGGAGAAAACGGAAGTAGAATTAAACATAGCAATCCCATTTGTTAAATCCACAGTTAAAATCTCTCATCTCTGTGTAGTTCAATAGGACAGGTTATCGAAAATGGACATTTTCTATCTTTTCATGTCCTCATGAGTTGTAGCTGAAATTTATAATCGACTTCAAGAATATGAATCTTTATGTAACTCCACTTTTGTGACAAGTTTCTCAAGTGAGTAGAAAGATCATTTTTAACTTAATTTTGCAATAGACAAAGAGCCAGTTGACATTTAAAATTAACTTAACATGCATTTACGATGGCAACGCTTAGACTTCTGGAAAGGAAACAGAAACCAATGTATATTCGAAAAGCAGTCCATTGTCAGAAGAGCGTCTATTCTTCATAATGCGCAAGTTTTGCAACTTTTGATTTTTTAGGAGAACTTTTACACACACATTCTCGGATTCAAACTTATAACATAAAATAAGAATATAAACTGCCCGTTAGGTTTCAATGGAATAAATTGATATGAAAGTATCGCTTTCAAAATACCTATTGGGTGCTTTGAAAAGTGCGGCGTCCTTTCTTGTTTTCTCGGAATACCGGTGAACTAGACGAGGAAAACCGACAAAGACGGCTATTGGAGATTTTAAATCTCTCATTCTTTACCAGCTTTGTTCCAAATTTTCTTTCTTTGTTAGATTCTTCTGTTTTATTTTTCTGGGTGTATATTTTCTCAGTTGAATCGGAGATTTATAATTGCTAAATCTATCATTTCAGTACAACTTGAGTTTACGTGTCATAAATTGGGGATTTGGATACCATACTGGTTAAGTTAGTTTCATTTAAAAGTAGAGACATTGAGTCATTGAGGTCTTGCAATGAATCGTTTGCTTAGAAGGAAAACGAACAGCTACTGATACCCATATCTTTTTCCTTTTTGAGATATCTTTATAGCTTCCAAGAACCTATTCCTCATGCGCTTTGCTCCGCTTTTTATCTGGTTTTAGAGACGGATGTGTTGTCTGAAACATGTGTAGCACTAGCAATAGCGCTTCAAAGCATGGAAATTTACGCAAGCTCATGACTCATGGGTGAGAATGGACAGGCGCAAAAACTGCTATTATGACTATCTTCCCAAGAAATTTCGACGCAGCACATTTCTACTTATCTAGCCATTGGCGAATGACAAACTGTTTCCCTTAAGCATTCAACTTCTCATATAAATGTCACGCATACATAGATAAAGACGTGCCTCCAGCGTCGCGAAACAATCTCTTTCGTGAAACATAAATATACAAGCACTCCCTATGACTTCATACCACATTTCCTGTCATGATGTGTGCCTAAATAGCCAATGGCAACAATAAAATCATTTGGAGAAAATGGCTCAGAATCACTTTGCAATTCTTTTGATTATTACATAATTAATTCTCTCATTATTCCCAATACCACTCTATTTCCAGGAGAGAAAAAGAATATTAATTATTTTAAAACAACGTTAGTCATGCGAATTGATTGCCGGTAATCTAATACTGCAGATTTTTTAAATTTAACGGAATTTCAATTCAACCTAAGAAAGTGAAACAGGATGCAGTTTTCAATACATAAGTTACTATTTCCGTGGTTATTGAATAAGATAAGTCACTTCTCCAGATATTTATATGAGCCGTTGTTTTTAAAGTTATATTAGGTCACTTTTTCAAATAATGAGGAAGCGATAGTTTTGACTAGATGATTTGACTTGATGATTTTTCTTGATTCCAGTATATTTATAATAGCACTTTCTAATGTATAACAAGTCACTTAATAAATTACCAAATCTTATGAAGGCTAGTTAAATTTTTATTTCACTCAAAAATAAACCCTAATATATCTCAATTGATGAATGAACGGACTTTTAAATATTGACTCATGTTAGCCGTTGCTATCGTGGATTTCCACTTCGTATCTGCTCTGTCAAAAGCCTATATTCTCCAATAGAAAAGGGTTTCTTCTAATTCTCTCGAAGTCATTGCTATCTCTGCGCCTTTCATCGAAATTCCTCTTTCTTTTATTCTAACCTCTCTCTCGAAATGACTATCTAAATACTCAATAGGCTGGTTGGATCCTCATACTGTTAGCTATCACAAGTTCTGGAGTGAAGGCGAGGACACAATCAACGTGTACGTAAGAATTGAGACGTGACACTTGTACATACGTCAAACTTGGAACTTGGTACTAACGGACACAGTCAGAACGTGAACGTGACCTCAGCCAATCAAAGACATCAGAAAATCCTAGGGAACAATGGACACTCGAAGACATTAAGCTAGCTGAGTGTTCTAACATTTACAAAGAGATGAAGAGAAGAGTAATCTAATAGAATGATGGATGAAAATGAGGCAATTATTATGTAGTTCGGTTTAATAATTATGACATAGTGATTATTCAAATCTTCGGTCTGTAATGGCGGACACCAAATAGTAGTACTTGTATTGCAAGGTGAATCCTGATTAGCTGTCCGTGTAAGTGAAACTTGTAAAGATAGAAGTTGCCCATCTCCTGTACAAGTACAAGTGCCTACGTACACGGGGACTGTGTCCGGTGCGATTCATTTATGCACGGCCAACTTTTGTAGATTTCACGTTAACGCTACACGTCTTAGGTACACGTTGATTGTGTCCCAGCCTTGAGGTTAAATAGGAAAGACAAGAAGCGAATTGCCCATACCTTAAACTTTAAGAGCGTTTTCCTCAAAACAGAATGTTGGCAACTGATTGAGATAATATCTCAAGAACCTGCAAACCGAGTGCTTTAAAACTTCTCAGAAACAAGGAAATTTAAACTTTTTATCGTCCGACAAGGCCCATTTTCGATACTCTTATAACTATTGATGATATTATTATTATCACATATATGCTGAAGTTTGACCACTGTCAGGAGACAGCACCTATATATTCAGGTATTTTTCAATTCATACGAACATTCGAAATTTTCTAACACCAGTCCCATGAATACCAAAGATTTAAAACAACATCACCATAATCACAAACAATAACAGAACACACACAAATACAGTAGGACTCAGTTCATAAATTATCCCCCCGTTATCCCCTCCACCACATTTATATAACATAAGCAAATCCCATCATCACATTTATCACACAGTTTACATTTGTACATACTTTGGATTTGTCCTTTACACGAAATAATGATCAAAACATAGCTAAACCGGCACCCGTAAAATCATCAATACAATTAACAATAGGAAACTATGAACATATTCACAAACTAGTATTATTATATTTTTACAGTATTATTTACATTATTATTATTATTTACATGTATTTATTTAATTATTTACAGTACATCACATATATAGTCATTAAACATTTCTGTTTTCAAGTAAGGTTTTCCAGGGTTCTTGATAAGCCTTCACAGCAACCGTAGCGGTCCTGGGGCACATACTCCCCACCGTACTAATACCAATATACTACAATATATCATTAATTTTTCAAGTACTTTTAGAGTGTATTGGTTTAAGCGCTCGTAAAAGTCTTAAATTTAATTCGAACGTCGAAAATCGGCCTCGTTGCACTAGAACTACAACATCATAGACTTAGTCAATGGAATGATATTTAAAATTACAAATGGCGCACGGAATTGAGTAAACCAGGAAAGTATGTTTCAGCTGGTTATTCATCCACCATATTAAACTTCCAGCCAATGTTTCAAAATGAATATCTGTACTATTTCTGATATTTATGGAACTGTTATTTAAACATTTAAAAGAAAACCGCAGCAAATGAGGTCGAGAATGGCAAGTCTACCTTAATGATAGTTACCGGGTCAGGATACTATCAGTGGAAAACTACCGCGCATAAGAATCTTGATGGACCTTCGAAAAACTTGTCTATGTCTATGTAAGAACCATGCAAGCCGCCTTTCGGCGTGTGGCAGGGGGTGCAAGCACCTTGACTCTATTTTCCTAAACGGTTGCTTTCGCGTATACTTCGCGGAAAAAATGAATTTTTGAAACGATTCGTTCTAGCATCTATTTCCCTAATCTTTCGGGCAGTATCAGCACGGCCCATGTAACAGGGGGGTCGCATTATATCGGTTACATCATCTGAAAACGTAATTTCTCTGAGCTTATTTAATAAATTTATCCTTTGAATTTTTCTTCTATCTTCTAATGATTCCCATCCCGCGTCCTGTAACATCTGAGTGACACTCGCTGTTTTATCGTAGCAATTCTTTACAAATCGTATCGCCTTTCGTTGTACTTTTTCTAAATCCCGAATATGACATATCTCGGCGGGGTCCAATACGCTACATGCATACTCAAGGTGAGGCTTAACTAACGCTAAGTAACATCGCTCGCAAACTTTTTCTTCGCTCCTACCGACTATTCTTTTAATGAAGCCGAGTTTCTTAAGTGCTTTTCCACATATATTTCGGATGTGGGCACTCCATGATAGATTATTCGTGAGAGTTACTCCAAGATACTTTACCGATTCTACTGTCATTAGGTTTACCCCTCGGAGGCTATAAGAATAATCATTTACTATAGATTTACTTTCGAAGAAGTTAACTACCGAACACTTTTCTACATTAAGCTCTAATTGCCAATCATCGCACCAGTTCATAATTCTATCTAAGTCGTTCGAAAGGGTTAATCTATCCTCTGATGAACCTAGCGCATTTTAACGCAATTATTGAATGTCCAATATAGAAACCGGTGTGAAGCTTCACTCATATAGATAGATAGAAACTGAGAATAATGAATGAACATTAAATTTCCCTTATTTTCATTTTCTATTCTGTGCCAAAAGAGAAAGAATTATATTGAAATGATAGCAGTAGTCTTGAAATGTAATCATCTCTATGATCATATACACGAGACTCTGAAATCTAAAATAACTCAGCAATTTCGTCTCAGTCTAATTAAAATATGCGGCCTCAGTTTAAATCATATCTTGCTTCATTTATAACATCTTGATCAAAGGCAAATACTTCAAAAAGGATTTTTCGAAAGCAAATTTTTCAATAGGAAATTTTTCGAGGGCCAATTCTTCAAAAATGAATTTCTTCAAACGATCAATTATTCGAATGAAGAATTCTTCAAAAATAGACCACTTGTTCCTAAAATGATACTGGCAATGTCCAAACCCAACCCAACCCAACGTTCGAGAAGGTTCATAGGTTTACTGAATTCATTTCGACTCCGAATCAGTTTATTAATGTAAATTTTGAAGAACTTCAGATTCATAAGAGTAGTTTTATTTTTCAATCGAAGAATTTTTAAATCAAAGAATCGATCATTCGGAGGATTCGTTTTCGAAGAATTTGCTTTTGAGTTATTCGTTCTCGGAGAATTTGTATGATCCCTTGACGTTCTCCTTAAATTGCTGATTTCGTTCCATTACTAAGAATTTTGATTCCTTAGCAACATTTTCATACTAATCTTATGATTATCCTTTTAGATATACTCCAGAGCAAGGTTGACGACCTTTTCGCGGCAATAGCACAATATTTGATAAATATAACTGACCTGCATGCTAATGTGATGTCAAACAATACGGCGAGATGGTGATATTATTCAAATTATTATTATGGGACGATGGGACTAGGATCTTGCAATTGACATAAATAATTGTTAGTTGTTCTTAATAATGAACAAAATCCCTTTAGGGTTAAGGGATAATAACTTTGGGTTAAGTTGCACGCTTTCCTGTGCTAAGTCTAACTCCATTTACATAATTTGTAAAATCCATTTAATTTATTCACTTTAGGGATTCGTTTTTTAAGTAAATAATACGAAAATATTATCTCTCGTGTCATAGGTTCAACATTCTTTTCTTGGAGGACCCAGATTTCGAATGAGTTTATTTTTGCGGTACATTGTTAGAATTATTTTCCATCTTCTCATCCTTTCTTATTTCACTGCCGCATCTTTACTCGCGAAGAATAAGTATCATCCAAAATTCTTTTTATTCTTCGACAATACGCAATTTCAGAAACTCATCCCATCAACAGATTGAGTCTCTGGAAAAAAATCGCTTGTCTCTCCGATCAAACGCTCCAGAAACATTCAGTCATCATCTCCCTCCTCCCAATTGGAAGGAGTAATGCCAAGAGACCCCATTCATCCTTCGGCTACACGCACCCTTTTCGCTTGATGGGACAAAACCATTCTTCCACTTTCGTACATGAAATATTACTAATTAGACACAAAGGTCCCAAACTGGATCTAATGGGACGGGCCCATCTCTTAGGAAACGACTTGTCTCTCAGCGTGATAGATGAACATCTCCCACCTCCTTCCTCGACTAGCAATCCCCCAAAACCACCCCTTAATCTTCAATAGGACAGCCCTTCCGCCCCCACAGTCCTTCCCCATTGGCCCCATAGCCTTTCACTTCCCCACGAACACTGCCACGTTTCATCTTCAGCTTCCTTTCACTCCGCTCGCCATTGGATCCCTGCTCTTCCTATTCACTATTCCCTTCCCTTTCACCATTGGTTAGCCCATCCTCTGTGCACCTGAGGCAATTTACACAAATTTTCTCGTCTTGAATTGCGCATTGTGCTCCACTCCGTAATCGGTTTAGTGCATTCGGTCATCATTTTTGAAAATTACATTCGTCGACTCCTCCCCCGAGGCGTTGAGGTCTCTGGAATGTTCGATTCTTTTTATGGCAGCAAACAAATACACGAGCGATCACCTTGTTTGACGAAACTTTAGGAAGCATCATCAGGATATTTATCGTATATTTCCGCAGATAAGAGGAGATTTTAAATTTTTGTCAAAGTTTTCTCGTTTTAGCATATATCTGTCCTATAAGACGACCACAAACTATCAACAGCCTATGACTTAAAATTAGATCACCGATCACTATTTGGATATTAACTCTATGTGAAGGAATTATGCCCTATTTATAATGTTTCATACGAGTAAATTTTAGATTCTTGCATCTGACAGCTATTGCATCAGGCACTCCCTTGCTATTGCTGCAAACATTATGCAAACAATCGAACCGATTATTTTTGTATCTGTCCTATGAGACGACTACGGATTCTGGAAGCCTTTGTTAATTCAATTATCGTCTAATCAGCTGAAATATGTGGAATTCTTCTCCAAAATTTCTTCCAACCTAATTATCCTTTTCGAAACGGTAATTTAAATTCCTTCCCATCTAGTTATGTTTGGTGTTCTACCCGGAAGAATAAATCGTCGTTAAGTAGATGGTACATACGCTGAACTGTTAAAGGTCTACAGCTTCATCAGATGAAAGTCTAATTTTTATATGGTATCAGCCTTGAATCAGCAGCTTGCAGTTAAACAGCTAAAGAGAATCCTAACTATGAATGAAATGGCCTTTATGGACTTTTACCATCGTGGAGGAATGGAGAGTTAAATCTGACAATTTCGCTTAGTGATACTCTATCTACTACGTTCTGGGTTTCGTAACATAGTTGCATCAGACTATTTATACTTATTGTAATGAACCCTTAACGCACCAGTACTTGGAGGAATGATTGTAAGAGGAAAGGGTTAAAGTTTCTTTGCACATAAGGGCGTGCTCCCAGGAAAAATTCTTTGGAATGATTGTGATAAAAATCATTCTTCCGAACTCTAGTGCCCCTCTCCTGAGTTTTGTTAATTAAATTCTGTCATATTTCTTCTCTACTATCAGGTGAATTGCTATGATTTGGTCAAAATCCGTTTACTATTTACAAAATTTGTAGATTACAAAATGTAGTATTATTGAGCAATAATTTTTTCGAATGATCACTAACGTTTACGTGAAAATTTGCGATTTACCAAATTCAGGGATGTTTTAGTATAGGAGTGAGTGCAAAGGGGTACTATATATTGCTGGCTACTTTCGGCAAGATTCACCCGCGAAGTAAATAACAAGCAGTCGAAATCCACGTATATTAGACTGGTGATCTAATATTTCTTGAACGTTTTTCATTGATTATATTTAATTTTATCTGATCGGACTTTCATTAGACATTTCATAAAATCGCATTGATAATTAAGAATAATGAATCCCATCGATAATTAAGAGTAGCAAGGATGAGCGATTTCGTAAGTGGAGTAAAACCGCAAGTGTTATTCTTAAACGGATCTAAGGAACCTATATAGGGCCGTTTCCTCTTTCCTTGAGGCATTTCAATTATTTTGCTTCTGAATTTAGCTAAGTCGTTAAAATGGAACATGTTCGGTTTGGATTTATGTTATTTCACATTCAGTATTGTAATTTCGATATTGAAATGTTTGCGTGCAGGTAATTTGCATCTCACGAACGACCTGATGGTTTCGATTGCGAAATATCATATTCAGCGACATGTGGATTGAATGAGATGCTCCTTTCCAGCTCTTGAATGATTTCCGACAAACTTTTAAACGAGCTTGTTTATTTCGAAGAGTTCCCTAGTTTTCCTTATTTCATAGAGTTTCCTGGTAAAAATTTCGATCTTGCAAAATAATCCGTAAATCAAATCAATGTGTCTAATCAAACACCTTACAGATTGTCTTAATATAACAATTAGAACTCTTAATAAAGCATTAAAAAATTACTTTATGCTAAATAACGTTATCTTTTTGCTTGCTAGTTAAAAATCATGACTACATATTCCTTGTGTGCATGTGGTAGTAAGCTATCATTCATAAATATTTATTGTTTTCATATTTACCGAATATACTCGCATTTAAACGGAGTTTTTCAGCACATTTTATATGCTGAAAAAGTACCCTCGGCTTATACTCGGGTCATGCTTACACTTATCTGTTCTCCTGTTATTCTACCATAGCCGTAATATCGGCTTGTAAATTCCTCTTATTGCTTGATGAACAAATCTTTCTCAATTCTCTCGGTCGACTTATATTCAATTATACACGGTAATTTACATATAAATTTACTGAACGGTTTTGGGATAAATGGTTGCCATATTTGAGGGTATCCTCCTTGTAAGCGAGATTGGCAAAACTTCCGATGAGACTGCCCGACCACTAAGAATACGCTACTCTATTCTAGACCCCCTTCGCTTCGAACCCGGGCCTTCGGCTATGAATGCCGGCTTCCGTCCTCTGCTACTTCCCCCGCCGTCTCATAGTTCCCGACGTCCGCGTCTATCTTCTCATGGAGACAGACAGCGTCTGCTTCCAAGGGCAAAATTTATTCGGATTACAAGACGACTCAAAGCTAAAAATTTGTGTGTGTGATGTATCAGAGAGTATTTTTTATGGCACAATTTTGCATCTTTGATTACTCGAACATAATGTATTCACTATAACTGACTAAGATTTTTCGGTTAATTCGTCATTTCATCGGCAAATTGGTTCATGTAAGCAAGTCAATATTCCTCTAGCTCATTCATAAGTGTTTTACCTAACGGCAGGTTCATACACACTCAAAAATCCCTACTAAGCGCCATCTCCTTCATTTCCCTATAGTTAACCCCACCCTTATAACAACTTTTGTCTCTGTTCCTCTATCAACGGAAAAATTGGAATGCTCGCCAATAATGTTATGACTATTTTAGGTTCTCTCAACATTACAGCGTCTATCTTCGACCAGTAGTTTCGCGTAAGAGTACATACTTCAAATTAACACCGAGGCTTCCTCTATGACCAAAGAATTATTTTAGCCAAAGTGAAGCGATTTCAGTAAGTTTACCTAACTTACCCATATTCTCCGAACCCTACTTTTTCATTTCCTCATTTGAAAGCTCAATTATTATGAACAGGAAAGTAAATTGACAAAGCAAGATAAGATGGGAAGATAGGGCAGACATAATTCTACCTAAATTAAATTTTGAATAAAATAACCACTTTTCAAAATGAAACTGATATTATTTAATTCAAAAATCACTTTGTAAAATACTACAGAAAACACTGTATTTAAAGACACCACATGTTTCGACGCGTCAGCGTAATTTTCAAGTGTGAAGGTGGAGGACACGTGTCATTAAATACGATGTTTTCTGTAGTATTTTGCAAAGTGATTTTTGAATATGTAATACCAGTTTCGTTTTGAAAAGTGATTATTTCATTCGCCGTTTCGTCATGGAATGCTACAAACTGAATCGCCGTTTCGTAGAGTTTCTAATTCGCCTCCCTGTTACATAGGTCGAAGATATACTGCTACAAAATCTATGGAAATAGACGTTAGGACAAGTCATTTCTTGAATTAATTCTTTCCAAAAACGATATCCAACTGAAATCGGTTAAAAATAAGGCTTCTGATGAGTACACTCCCAGCCATATTCCAAGAAGAGGCACAGAGGGTACTTATTTATATGTCATCATCACGAGTTTTCTACTTTTCTGTAGGTTCATGTGCATTGAAAATCCCTATTCAACGCAATTTTCTTCGTTTCTCGATTGCTTACCCCACCCTTTATGTTATCTAACATCTTCTTCCTTTCTTTTCCCCCTCTATATTTTCCCTTGTTTTCTACCCTCAATTGCTTTCTTTGGCAGCCCCTCTCCTCTCAGTATTTAACCCACCTATTTCCTCTGCCGATGCTTCATTAATTCAATTAAAGCCCTCACCTCCCCAACTATCTCCAGCACCTCCGTGTTTGTTTTCCTGTCAACCCAAAATTTTTTTCATTCTACCATTCTAATTATATTAGGCCTCCAATATTTGACTTCCTCATTTTTTATGTTCAATGTTTCATGCTCATACAGCAAAACACTCTACACGAAGGATTTTACAGATCTTTTCCTGATTCCTTTATCGATACTTGTAGTCATCATTTGCATTTAAACAAGTAAAAATAATCCGGTTTTTCTGGTGTCAATTACTTTCCTTTTTGCTTTGAGAATGAGAATTTTATGATGACATATTTGAAAATAATTTTTCCTTGAAAAGAAGTGTCCTAAATTCATCATATCCCTCCTACCAAGACCAGAGTGAAATTGACATTGAATTAAAAAAATGACAATTGTGACTTGCCTTAAGAACTTCATTTTGTAGGCTGAACCAATGTATACTCGCAAAATAAAGTCGTTTTTATCCAAGCGAAATCATATTCTCAACGAATATCGACATGATACCGTTAGATTTTTTTATCCTTTCAAGGATATTTTTCGGTAATGGATCTCCACATCTTGCCTGGTAACGTGAATTTATCCTTTTCCTTTCCACAGAATTTTGGTTCCCTCACTTAGTTAACCACCAATCTTAAACGTTACAAATATTTTTCAACGCCGAAAGAAGTCTGGAAAAGGATCTCCCGATTATGAATTATGAAAAGGCACAGAGCTGTACATGACTCACAAATCTTATCAACGGTTATTATTCTCCTCTAAAATATCCAGAAGTCAAATTTGATCAATTTCACAAGAAAGGATGACCTTCGAATTTTTAAGTAATGTTAGAAAACCATACGATGCAGAGACTGCCATTGAGTAGTAAAATGCAGTAATTAATATTATTTGTTTGTACCCAGAAAACTGAAATTTTATCAGAATAATATAGAGCCTTCATTAAATAAACTGAACATTTTCTCAGTCTAAGAAAATGGTTGAGACAGCGATGATGTTGTTCGGTTTAGATAAGAACGAATTATGGTCTACAAAAAGAGAAGATGAAGACATTGAGTAAACTGTCTCTATAATTTATGGTCACCATGTTTGTTTAGATTGATTTATTTGCTCATCAATTTCTCATATTAATTACAAAAGAAAATGCTGAAAAATTCGCCATATTGAGAACTTTATTCACTTTATTTGCTTTATTTAACTTTATTTTAGAAACCTATCCTCATATTTCATACAAAAAGGTTTGTCTCTATTGGTATGGATTGCACCAATCGGCCTTCGGGCTGAATATTTTACAGACAACTTAGCGATTATATCGCTAGATCTAGCGACCTTTTTCTTCTTCTAGCAAAATGTTTTTGATCTAGTGACATCCCACACTCCATGGAGTATCTTCTACTACATAGAACATCATCTATGTACTCCTAATATGACAGAATTATTTAATAACCTAAGCAGCATCACATTTATTGATCAAAGACTAAAATTTCAGAATATCCATTTATTTTTTAAGTATCTGAACTGATATCCTTTTTCGAGAGGCGAACTTAAGATATTTCATTTTTAACCACCCGTTATTTAACCACATTTGAAATTATTATGTAAAGCTGATGTGCCCGTAGATTATAAAGGGTGATAAAAATAATTTTACATCGTACTAATTGCGACTTACTTACCTCTCAAAAACAGTAGAAATACAACTCTAGAGAAATAAATTTTATAGACATTGTAAAAAAATGAAAAATTTTATTAAAAGCTTATTTAGTCGCTCCATTATTTTGGAGTCTTCTTTCGGTTCACTTTGGAACGTATGTGTGGAACATACAATCGGAGGATTGAAACTGAGATTAGAAAACAAAGACAAAAGTTCTCCAAGGTTTCAAAGAGGATCTACCGCATATAATATTTCCGAAGATGAGATGACCTTTAAATGAAACAAAGTATAAATTTTCGTCAACGTTTTATAGGCTTTGCATATATATGTCCCATAAGACGACCACCAAAGTATCAACTGCCCATGTACTTAGCTTAGATAACTGATAATCATCCGATTGGAATACTTTTCCCCCTGCCGCACGCCGAAAGGCGGCTTGCAGGGTTCTTACATAGACAATACTGTATAGCGTGTATGGTATTATGTCTTATTTTTAATATCTAATATCTCGAATTACTGCGAACTTTCGCACTGATATTTTTTGTTTCCGTCGTATTACACGATCACGGATTTTGGAGACCCGTATTATGATAATGATAATAAAACGTCTTTTATTAGGGCAAGATTGAGACTTTTGAGTCTCTTCTTACATTTATCCCATCGTCATATAAATGTTAAAGAACAGTTTTCTTGAAAAAGTACACAGAAGAAAACTACATTGTGCTTTTTAAAACATAAGATTTAGCTTAGAAAAATATAATCCACAGCCGGGAAACACCTGCAAGAAGGGGGTGTGAAAAACCTACTGATAGTTAAGTAAATTCTAATGGAAAAGCAGGTTTAGAGAGTTCTGAAAGGCAAACAAGAAAATTCAGTTACATATTCACATAAATAAATCAATATAAACGGTGAAGAAAATAGTGGAAAGCAAGTAAAAAAGTTACAAGAAAAATAGCTACAAAACTAAAATGACTCAACTGTGATTGAACTATGTTGAATGATTCGACTATCGTCTTATCTGCGGAAATATGCGACATTTGCCTTGTAGGCCACCATTACCTTTCCAAAGTGTTCTGTAGACGGAGAGCTTGCGAATTAAACCACCCTTATTTTTAAGGGGTAAATTTATTTTCCATGTAGCAAAATGTATAGTCTTTGTCTAAATCCGAGGTCCTCAACCTTTTTTCAAACCTACCGCCCACCCATGTCTAGTTTAAATTCCATACCTCCCACCAATAACCTATTGAAAGCAATCACACCAAAAAGGGATTTATAAATATAATCATGTTCGTTTACGCAATACATTTACATAATAGCGCTATAGATGCGTTCGTTGGAAATATGTATACATCTTTGTGTTGTTTTTTGTACAGTTGTGAATTTATCAACATATTAGATTTATATTTTTTATATATTTTTATTTCTTATGTATATGGATAAGTTTTTGCTATCGGTAGGTTTACGCAGGTTTTTCACACCCCCCTTCTTTGTGGGTGTTTTCCTGCAGCGGATATTTTTTCCTAAGCTTTTCTTAGGTTTTTTTTACATCCGCAATCCCTTCTTTTATTTTCTTCTATTTTCCTCTAAGTTTCATTGATACATGTAATATACTTATAATAATGTAACAACTTAACGACAGGTTAGATGGAAGAGGAGATTTTTTATTCTCAGTCTCGCCTAATAAAGACCCTAATAATAATAATAATAATAACACTTATTTTATTGGCAACGTGACTATGCTTATTGATGTATCTCATATATGAATGTACCAAATAATTGTGCATTTATAAAATTTTATCAAGTTTCTTACCATATTGTTGTTATTACTATCGGTAGGATAGCGCAGGTTTTTCACACCCGCCTTCATAGTGAACGTTATCTTGCAGTGGATAAATGTTTTTTCTAAGAATTTCTTAAGTTTTTTGCATCTATGATATGATTTTATTCGTTTTAATGATACATAAGAAATGAGGAAAATGCCATAAATTCTTATTGGATTGGTGGAGAGATTTAAGCAGTTTTAAAAATGATCACGGTAGAAAAATTTGGGATGAATTTTCTCAAACGTTAAGTTGATATTATACAAAATATAAAACAGGCAAATATGTATGGAACATCTCTTTCTTAATGAGAATTTTTGTGTAATATATAACATTACACGAAAACAAACCTATGAGATGAAGAAGTGAAGAATAACGCTGGACGTAATAATTCGTCTGACAGCGTTTAGGAGTTAACAAATATTCATAGCACACTTAAAAAGGTCCACCTGTGAGAGGAAGGGACAAAGTTGACGACCATCGTAATTCTAATAGGATTTAGAAATCTAATAGTAATATTACAAGAGCTTGTGAATGACTGCCGCTGCCGTGTATGAAAGTCCCGTCCTGCCGTTCGAGGATAAACATGTTGGGGCGAAATACTTTGCGAGGTAATTAACACACCTTAAAAGTCATCTCCTTAGTCGCGCACCATACCGAAGACACTTCCTTCCTCGAGCTGAACCCGTCCTCTCTCCCAAATAGGGATACTAACTGTGGCTCCTGGCCCTACTACGCTTTATCCACTTTTAATCGCTAAAAATTATATTTCAATGAAATTTCCTGCCTGTGAGAGAATCATAAACGGTCCTACCTAAGTTTAAAAGCAATTTTCCGCATGAAAGTAATCAAAATTGATGAATAATAATCAAATATAATAAAAAGCTATCGTATGTCCGTTCGTCATAATATTTGTGTGTCAATGTAACCATGGATACAATGTTATAAATAAACAAATGAAATAAAAAGCGTTACTCCATGTGTGTGTTATTTATTTGACTTTTTCAACACCACAGTTTTGATTTTCAGTGTTGTGAGTAATTTAAAGATGTTTTCTATAATTTTTAGAAAGTAGAAGTAATTTAAAGATATAATTTAGGTAGAAAATTAGTCGGCATTTGCAAAATGTTGAAGCTGCGAGACAATACCGCTTATGTCGAAGGACTAAGAGACTGCAATTCATCGTTCGCGGGATGCTGAAAGAATGAGACGAAAAAGGAATGAAGAAACTGAACACATGAGGTTTTTCTCATGGACAGTGGCAGTTTCAAGAATACGAAACGAAAATTATTTTAAAACCAAAGTAAATGATACGGTTGCACAAGGTAAGTTGTTAAAAGATTCGAGAACATTAACAAGAAATGTCACGTTAAAAGAATTGTTAAAAACAAAGATAATCTGAAGAAAACAATATTAATGCTGTTGTCCATTAATACATAATAAAACATTTATCATAAGTCATAATAATGTGCTTTTTATATTAATTCTGATTTAAGCTATCTAAACATAATTATCATATAATATACAAACGAATTATTTTACAATATTTTGATGTTGCATATTTATTTGCAACGGGTTTCACTAGTAAATAGTTGAAAGATTTTCCTGTACGGACATATTTCAAATTCTCGTCAAATTCCGCTAGAATTCAAAGAACTGGAAACATAAAAGCCTAAAATCTTAAAATTTATATAAATAAATAAGTAAGGAGAATAAATAAATAAAGAGTTACATATTAAATTAATTATCTCCTCATCCTCAATTCCACGTCACCTGCTTTCAACTATCTCTTAATGCACGATAATTCTCTCTCACAGTTGTTTTTCAAGGCAAATGCTGAGATCCAAATAGCAGTGTGAAGTAGAAACGTGAAAGGCAATATCTTATTACTCTCCGAGAAGACAGTAGAAAGGTGATGTGGACGAATATAGACTATGAAATGAATAAATGTTTGACGAAAGGTAAGACCTAGTAAAAACTGACGGCACTCCGATGTGCAGTGCGGAGAAAATATATACTTTGGAAATGAATTAATTTTCAAATAGTCCATTGGCATTAAAGGAAGCGATGCGATAAAAATAGGAGTGGAATACATTAATATATGTCCATTAATGCATTTATTCTTTGTAAAATAGAATTGCAGCATGTTTCGGTAAAAACCAAGCAGAGAGTATAGTTTATCATTCTTGTTGATGTTGTGAAATATGCCTCACGTATATAATTCTAAAATATAATCACAAATAAATTAATATATGTTGTTTAATGATTGTTAATATATTAAATTTCACAACTTTCTGCTCCAAAAAATATGTCATAAACCACTGAATGTTTTGTATTTTTATTGTTGAAAATTAAATTGTTAGTTTAAATGTTTCCATTTTCCTCTAATTTTATTATTTACAATATTGTGATTATCTAGGCTCACTTAGAAAAAAATTTTCAATAACGATAAGGATTCATTTTTTCATGGAAATCAACAACTTCTAAGAAATACACTTGATTTAAGCCTCGCAACCAAAGGGTTAAGTACATTTTCACCTGGTTAATGGTAGTTTATAAACAGTTCACTGAAAGGCAATAATAACATACATTTTTGAGTCACGGCAGATCTGTTATTTCATGAGTAACTTCGATAGTAACCGCAGAGTTTCTCGAACATAATCACTTCCCTCTCCACTGAACACGGAAGCTCGACTGCTCAATAATAAACGGAATGTTTAAACTAAAAGTATAACTGTAAATGAAGCGTTCATTTTTTCTTAGAGAAGTCAAATTTATTTCTAAAATAATAATACGAGTATCTAAGCCGCTGAAACAGTCACATTTGAAATTTTAAATAATTGGAGAATGGATTTCGAAGAATGAAGGATTGACTATTGAAAATGATAGTTTTACCTCAAAATAGCAAAAAAAATTAAAAACACGAAGAAAGAATCTTACGTCATACTTAAATGTATTCTCCTTTATTGCGTGAAAACTGTCACTGGATGTATAATAAGTAACTTTGTAAATCTGATTCAATTGATAGGAGATTACAACTCAAATGGAGTGTGCTTCACGACTTCACGTCGGAAGATTACCGTTCAAACAATCAGTTATTGGTCGATATTTTCATATTTAGTTGTGCCAAGTAAAATTAAAAAACCAGGGGTATACCCATGTTATAGCGTTTCAATTCTAAGCCGGATATAGATTTTAGTGAGCAGATTAAATGAAGTCCTTTCTCTCCGCGGTGGCCTTCGCGGGTCCTCTAACCTGCAGGAGACATCACTATTCTCCTAGAATACCATCAGAGCATGTAGGTACAGATGCTGCAAAGTTAATTATTCTTTCCGTCCAAAGCGTTGACCAAATCTTCTGTTATAAGTGATCGCAGAAGATCATTGCATTGGGGCGATACGCCTTACTTTTCTGTCAGTGAATTTCTGCTGCTGCAACAATAGCAATGCTAAAGGCGTCGTTTAACGCGCAAGGAATGCCGGGAGTCGGTACACATACATGTTTAAATATTCGCTCGACATTTGATTAAGGTGTGGCGATTCGTACCTTGGTTTACAAATAAGCCTAATATTACCTAATGTTCCAGGAGACTTACTCTATGTCAAATAAAGATATATTGTAAGCAATTGATTACTAATAGGCACTAAACTAACTAAGTATTCTAACTGATTTTTTGTGGTTCTATGCTTCAGTCTACATTCTTGTTGAATTAAATCGATTGAGTCAGAGAAGGAGTTCAAATGTAAGGGCGTACCTGTCGCCTAATTTTCTCATGGATTATTTCTCATTCATTTGATTACATGTACCTGGCTGACTAAATTTCAGATAATAAGCCGTGGATCAGCAGATTTACATGTCATTTCTCCTGACGTGAGATTTTGAATAGACGGAGGAGACAAATCAGCCAAATTCTGGGAACCTTATCAATAGACTATTTCGTGAACCTACGTCATTAGACAGTGCCTACGCATGCAACCGTTCCTCGAAGCAAGGCATAGCGTCATCACTTTTAACTAATGCGTGTTCGGCCGCCAGCAATCAGGGACTAATTCTAAGAATTGACAGTTGCGGTAGCTTGATGATTGGTTACGTTCTAAGTATTCCACATATTCTAAGAATGATTCCAGACTTTTCAAGAACTGTATTAAATTGACAGAGGTATAAGGAAATGGAATGATCTATGAACTTCTCATTCTATGGTTTTCCGTAAGATTAATTTGTATTTATTATTTTATTTATTTTGCTAAGTTACTAGATAAGTGTTGGAATTACTAGTAGGCGCTAGTAGAAGGCCTTGCACTAATGGGACGTTAAAAATAAATACATAGATGTGCTTAACATAACGTTTTATGACACTTAGATGTCTAAATGCGTCTAAAAATACATCAATTAGTAACCATAATTGAAGAAGATACCATTTATAATTCAAATTTACGATTTTTGGTCAATTATAGCAAGCAATTTCCTTTGGAATGTATTTATTCGGTTTTAAGACTAAAGGGTTATTTTATTTCTGCAGATTTTAGGTAGGCAAATTGCACATTATAATGAGTCGGAAGTCACGTTTTATTTGGAGTTTTGAGGTCTCCTGCATAGTAACTCGACAAGCAAGTAGCTTGGAATGACAACAACAAAAATTTTCAGGAGAACCAAACTCTTTCTTAAAAAAGCAGAAAGCCTCCACTCTGAGTAATTTATGATAAGTACATAATATGAACTTTAGGTGTAGTTTAATATAAAAAATATAAACTTTAAGTTATATTCGGCACGCCTTTTCGTCATCCAATTTCAATGATATTTTTCACAATTTATTTTCTAACCAAATGGAACAACTTTAGGTGGTGTCCAGAAAGAAATTCCAAAATGTATTTTTCACCTGTAAGTAAGGACCTAAGGTATATACGAGTACATCTACTCATTTGATATCTACAATTTTTCTTCAGGCCACTTTAAAGGATGAGTGCACTAACTACAGCCCATCTAAGATTATCATCCGGCCACAAAGCATGTTTAAATAAATTTTATCGATTATTTATTTATCGATGCAATTTATCGATGTTCATCCGAAAAAATGTAAATCTCGGTATCATACGGCCCTCCAAAGCTTTTAATGCGTAAAAGACGGCCCGAAGACCAAAAGGTAAGTACGCAAACGATTTATGGAGACAATCCAAACAACAACTTTAATGTTTATGTAAGGAATTAGGTATTAAACTATAGCCTTCCAATGAGACAATTCTGTGTGTATGTTACTCAATTACCAACGACATCGCTTTTTTATTGCATCTCTAAATTAGGATTTGATCCAATTAAAAGGAAAAGATTGGAAACTCATACCCAACGTTTTCATTTTCAAATGTTAACACTTTAAGAATCAATACTGATTTCTATGTGGCTTCCAAATACTTTTAAGAGCTAAACTTCGAGCGGATATTGTACATACATCCGAAAAAGTTACGAAAAGGATAATAAACTCTTATACCGGAATTTATCAAGCTGCAGACTCACATATTCCTAAATTAAAAGTTCTTCCACTTGAAGAATCAGTAAAAATGTTGTCAAATAGAAAATAATGTTCAGACAGAGGAAAATAGTAAAACGAAAAATCCTAACTTCAGAGGATTTTTTTGTCGGCAGATGGTAAAGCAATCAAGAGAGCTTTGGATAATGAATAGAAATGTAATAATTCCTCTAAAATCAACTAGTGTTTGCCAAAAACGTCCACGTACCTACACATTGATAGAAAGGTACTCTTTTAACCATTGAAATTCTCTTAAGCCTTTGAAAGTTATTGAAAACCTTTGAGGCAACGCATTTTATTCACTACTTCGTCATTTCTCTCCAAGAATTACTTCCAAGGATCTTCCTGGTAATCATAACTTCAAATGATCATGCAAAATCTTTCGATAACTGAGAAGACAGACTTAAAATATCCCCAACGACACAAGAAAAGGTGGCAGGAAAAATGAATATGTAGATGTGAATTTCTTAAACCTAGGACGAGGAATTGGGGTCATTCCAGTTTCTATGAAAGATGGATGAATGCTTTTGACAATGAAAATTGACAATATGCATGTAGTGAACGATTACAGCTTATTTTTTCGATGCAATGCTTTTAGTATATTGACAGGTATTATGGGGCAATGGTGCGATGTCACTTTCAAAGTTACATTTGTTTAATTTTAGAAAAGCTATTCTTCAGCAAGGAATTGAGATACTGGTAAAGTAACAAAGGACTATACAAATTTCCTATAACAATAACCCGTGATATCCTACATTCATGAAGTAAAATTATTATATTTCTCTATGGAGTTTATCTCTGTTAACGATATACGTATACATTTTCCACAAACATAAAATATTTTATCTCATTATTCATATAATGAACATTTTATAATATATCATATATAATAAGACGTATTTAGACAATATAATAGAAACATGACTAACGAGGATAGGCGGAGATTAGAAAGAACTTTCTATTAATTATCACTAACTTAATAATCTTAGTATAACTGTGAATAGAAAATATCATTAGGCGTTATAATAGGAATTTATGCCCAGGTGTTGGTGGAGAAAATATCGTAAATTACGACTGAGGAGCCGGCCAAGAGTTTCACACAGGTGAAAATGGATGAGTCAGAAATTATTTACAACGGTAATGAAAATTAGGAAGGTCAGCAATTAATAAAGTAATTACCATCGACACTTAAAAGATAAGTAAGCTTAATAATAATCTAATGCTTACGCGTTTTTTCAGTGGAAAAATTAATTTATTTTTGGGGTAAGAACCGTAAATATTAGTATTACTATTTACTGCTGTTATACTATAATATTTATGCTGTAATTATTTATGATGATTATGCTAATATTTTTCGATACAAATAAAAATCATGAGTTTCTATGAAAAAGTAGCCCACGTAAAAGTTTGGCAGCCCATATTGATCAAAATCTTTCAATTTTATTGTTTTATGTTCTTATGTACATGGATGACACTTATTTGAATAATAACGTGACTATGCCTGTTGATGTATCTCATATATATACCTATTTATAGTGTATTTATAAAATTTAATCATGTTTATTACCATCTCTTAGTTATTACTATAGGTAGATTTACGCAGGTTCTTCACATTCCCCTTCTTCGTGGGTGTTTTCCTAAGAATTTCTTAATTTTTTTACATCCACCATTCCTCTTATATTTTCTCGTACTATTTCTTTGAATTGGTTATTTATATATTGTATGACGATGGGTTAGATAGAAGAGTCAATCTCGCCCGAATAAAGACGTCTTATTTATGGATTAAACCATTCCGGTTGATTCGATCTAAGATTGATTATATAAGATTGTAATTGACGACGCAGTATCCATCCTTCCTCACGTCATGGTCACGTGAATGGAAAGAAAGGTAGACAATCCGTGCATTTGTATGTTGAGAGTGTACTTCAAATCGTACGAGTGCAGATCGGCCGCACGCCGTGCAGTGTTTTGACCCGCGCTCGCAAGGGGGTGCTGAAGGCAGCCCTAAGCCCGCAAACTCGGACGCCTTCTACAAGAAAACTACATCAGTCCTCTTGATGAAGCAATTCAGCAAAATATATTTTTAGGACCAAAAAGAATTAGATGAAGTATTCCTCACGAAATGGCTCAAGTTGTCGAAAAATGATACACTTACATTTGATAGCCGTACGTATGGTTTTGGAAATTACTGGTAACTTGTCCTCCATTCCAGAAATTTTAAAATTATGCCGCATTTTGTGAGGTTATCTATCTTAACTTGCTTTCTCCTTAAAATATTTACTTGATTCTCCGTTGGTTTTGCAGAGTTTTCACAGCCTTCTTCTCGCGTTTCTTTTCTGCTGAGTTGTGTATTTTATCTATAGCAAAATCTTAGGTTTTTAAACACTAAAAGTAGTTTTCTCCAGTGCGCTTTTTTAAGGTATATCTTTCTTTTAAATGTCTTAAGACGAAGGGTAAAATGCAACAAGAGAGTTATTTTTACTTTCCATTTTTCAATATGTTCAGATATGTATACTTAATACATATGGTAGTCAAAGGTTTTGCATATATTTTTGACGAATCCATGCAATATGTACTTTGCTAATGTAAATTAAATAAATGTTTCATATAAATCAATTTTTTTACACAATCAATAATAATATGAAGGGTAGACGCCGTTATGTCATCGAAAACTGATATAAAGTTTCCTCAGCTCTGAAGTCATGTAATGCAGTCGGACCTCGCTAACTCGAACTCCTCAGAGTCGAAAACCAACTTAAGTCGAAGTACTCATTAGTACGAATTCCCTTAAGATGAATGTATTCTGGACTCTTTACTCGAAGGCTTTTCGGCTCAAACCTCCATTAACCCATTAACTGCCAAGGTTAGGAATAGTGAAAAAATTACCGTTTTTTCTATATCATTCCTTTATTTCTTTCTTAAATATGGCAAATAAAAAAATTGAAATCTTAAAAAAATATTTTACATATGAAAAAAATAATGTTGCGTTTTCGTAACTTTGGCCGAATCAATGGGAGGTTCTGCAACCCGAAGACACTTTTACAATTTGGCTTTTCCCGATGACATAACTGTTAGGGTCAGCTGTTATAGGCCATAGTATATGTTTTCTTTCTGCCTGTGATGAAAACACTCAATATATCCATCTTTATAACACACAAATAAACAGAATATGCTTCGTATAAGGATTTTAATTTTAAATTTTCGAGAAAAACTGGTTCTTAGCTACAGTAAGGCCCGAGTGCACCAATCTCGATTAAATCCGCCGGTATCTGACCGCGGTTTAATATTAACGGCGGTCAACTTAAGTTTGGAGTGCACCAACAGTAACCGAGGTTTTCGTAAGTACGGTTTGCTGGCGGCCGATTAACGACCCTGAAAATACGTTGAGTACCGCTTAGTGCTCGCCTTACAGTATATCGCAATTATATGTTTCTTTGTTGTTGGTTTATTGTACCACTAGTAAATAATGATATCTGTGGAAAAAATAGTAAAGAATTGCTACTAGATATGGACGTAAACGATAGAAAGAGGCAAAGAACTCCTAATTTTAGCAAATGTGAAGCCAATCTTCTTATTGATTTGGCTATAAGACAAAAGGACGTTATTGAGAACAAGAAGACAGATGGAAAATTGTTGAAAGAGAAAGAGTTGGTATAGCAAAAGATTGCCACAGAATTCAATTCCCTTCTTAATGATTGAGGGGATATTATATTAAATTAAATAACATTTGAATCATTAAAATAAACATTATCTAAGCGATATTTCTTATAATTTAACGTATACAATAAAATACTTATCAGCTGTGGCTCTTCATTTCGCATGCCTTTGAATTTTATCAATGTGTGTTTTGCTAATCTTCGATATTTGCTTGTACTTTAAAGAGAATGAAATACATTCGTAACAGCAATGAGAATGTGCAGTTGAAATACACGTACAACTTAATTTTCTCACAAATTTTAACCTTATCCAAGAAACTTCTTTAGCTTGCTTAAATTTTAAAATAACAGGAGTGAATTTATATGGTTCTTAAGGTGTACATTTATTGAACAACAACCTTTCCTATTACGAAAGGTTTCTGCGTTATCACCGTCCGGTGATTTTATTCGTATATGCGTACAGTCTATGGCACCCAAAACACCAGGGAAATTAGCGATGTCGTAAAAGCCATCCATCGCAGCTTTTCGTTCTCGCGGAGAATTTGGTAAGCGCACGAACTGAGGCAAAAGTCTTGCAAGTGCCACCGATACCTCGTCGATTGCACGTAAAGCAGTAGTTCGGTGTATTTCGTAATAATCTCCTATCAGCATGTGAAACGCACCTGTGGCGTAAAGTCTCAAAGTAGTCAAAAGTTTATCCGTTGGCGAAAGAGGATTGTTTCTCTGGCTTGGATATTCAAGATGATGGCGAATATTTTCTAAGAGGGAAAGCACTGTTACTTTTCTCAGCCTATATCTTTCGTGGAATTTAGTTTCACTTAAATTATGAAAAGGATTCACCCTAGCGACATGGTTTCCATGCTCTAAATTATTGTGGTTTATTGTATTGTATTGTCTAAATAATCTAAATACAGGAGTTCAAAATTATCAAACCGAAACGCCATAATTGTTTACTACTCTTGTTGCTACACCGATTAAGTAACTTAATCGGTCGATTTCGGTCGGTTAATTCTTAACCGCGGTTAGCTGCCCGGTTAACGCTAACCGAGGTTGGTGCACATGAAAATGGCATTAACCGCGGTTAGTTAACAATTTAACCCCGGTTAAACCTTAACCGAGATTGGTGCACTTGGGCCTAAGAAATTCAATTTTTTACCAACAATATCTACCTTATTGTCGGATAAGGGCTACCACCACCTCTATACTCTATAATTTGCGTTGGAATTGTTGTGAAGGTAAACTATGCCCACGTACTTATTGTATTCTCCTACAACATGAAGCTATGGGATGGTGAAATATTTTCTTCCTTTACGACGGAATATTTTTGCCGTTTCTAATGCAAGAACAGACGCTATATTGCTTGCCATCGTGACAACGGAGCTATCATTCCATTTTACTATTGAAAGTTCAATTGACCCATTGAAAGCATGTTCTGTACATCCTCTTTGCTTTTTTGCGTAAACCTTTTTTTATCTTCTGCAGGAAATTTTTCCGGATACTGCCAGTGGAAAAACAATTAATTTCCCCCATTATACTAAACTAAGCATATGACAAAGAATAAATTGTTAAAAAACAACGCAATAACTCAGGAATGATTTTTAATAGTTTCAGAACAACACTAGCACCCTATGCTAATTTAGTTTCATATGGTTTTTTTTCTGGCCCCTGTGTATGGCGAAACCTTTTGGCCGATGAGAAGCAGAAAGGCAAAACCAATTCTGAAAATCAGATATAGTGAGCAGAAAATTATGGATATTATCTGCAGCGTATTTGTTAGAAAAGGATATTCATTTTTCTAAGACACCGCCGTCCAAAAATTATCAGCAAATATCAATCGGAGACATGCCGCAAAGTTCAGTTTTTTTATATTTCGTCTTGCTCTTTTCTTTTGGACGAACCTCTAGAAGTTCCCTTTTTCGGACAATTACAGGCCTACCTTCATTTTTGTCAGCAGATGAAAACATTACATCGGAACTCAGATGGATATATGAAGTCCCAGCGATGTCATCGTTGATGCTTTCTTCCCCAATTGACATTTTCGTCAATATCTCTCGTCAGTTTTTTCATTTTCCAAGTGATAGTGAATGAACCATACTCCATCATGCATTTGTTAATTAATTTTAACCATACTAAAACACCAGTTTTTGTGACTACTGCTTTTGCGTTGATTTCATTTGCCTTGGTTTATCCGTAATTCAAACATGCAGCATTTGTCCCTCTTCTTCCCTCTTATCTCTGATCTCCCTAAGGCACCTGTCTTATTATCACTAATCTAATCTAGAACGAAACGGATTCTATTAGATTCAATCCTAAAGAATAATTTTTTCACGGGGACTTTTGGGAGTAGCATATTTACGAGTCCCAAAGTGGATGCTGAGCGGTCGAGTCGCCATAGTAAGGGAATTATTATCTTCAAGATAATAAAACGATGTACATAATTTTCGATTGATCACGTTTCGCCAATACTGCTACTGGCTGCGATGACTAAAATATATAGGAAACAAAACGAAGCAGCGTTGGCGATACGTAATCAATTGAAAGATCTCCGCTGCTAATTCCAAAAATCGCTCTTATCACAGTATCAACGCAGCAAAACCCTTTGTAATTGATATACATCCTTATTAAAATTCACTATTTTGCATAGAGATCATTTTTATACGGCTATCATAATTTTCCAAGCTACGTTACTCTTAGAGCACGCGCCCCGAATTCTACATTTGCTGGCCCTGTCTCGCCAAAGTTGTGAAAACGCAACATTAAGTTCAGCCGTCAATGAAAAGGAAAATACATATGTTTTCCAAAATAAAGAATTTAAGGAATTTAAAGGATATTATTCTTATTAGGGATATTAAATATACTCAAAGAAAAATGTTATTACAAGTTAAAAGTGTAAATATATGGGAGAAACGGACTACTGAAAACAGATATATTTAAATAATTGTTAAAGAAACAATAATGATCAGCGATTAAATATTTTCATTAAAAATAACCATAGAACTTTATCTACAAGTTGAAAAAAAATGATCGAAAACTATATTTAAGCATAAAAATGTAACACTAAAAAATAATGGTGCGTTTTCGCAACTTAAGCCGTTGATGGGTTGTTGAATTACCCATTAGTGCGAATTCCCTTAAGATCAATGTATTCTGGACATTCTTTACTCGAAAACCTTTCGGTTCAAACCTCTCTTAATCAAATATTCGGAGGCCTTTGGCTTATTAATCTGGGGTTACATTTCAGGAAACGTATTTCGTAAAACCAAGAATACATACGTAAGTTCTTATATTATCTTCCTCAAAGGATTACGCAACAATCAAAAAAAGTTAACAGACGTTTTCTTTAAAGGTAAGTTGTTTCATTGCACCATTTTATAGCAAATGTACATGCTGCAGAAACAAGAACCACTATAAGGCCTAATTGCATTCGTATATAATATATTAAACGGATTTTATAATTAAACTGGAAAAAAGATTGCCTTTGACGCGTCTAGTACGCTGTTTTCCCAGGCTCGAATATTCCGTAAGATTTGTTTTTGGTTTCCCTTTGAATTCAACTTAGCGAAGTCCGACTGTATCTAGTAGGCCCGACAATAAGAAATGGAGAAAAAATAAAGATGCGGAAGTATCGTATATTTTCGCAGGTAAGAAGAACTTTAGATAAGACGAGTTATATAGATTTTCGTCGAAGGTTTTGGGTTTTCGTATATATCGGTCCTATAAGACGAGCCCCTAGCAATTAACGGCCTACGAATCTAGCTTGAATCAGCGATCATCAGCTAATACTGAATAGCGTATTTGGAATGTTGTCCTTTTCGTAATTTTTCGAATGAACAATTTTTTAAAATTATTTTCTTGCATCTAAAGCACTGCCTTGCGATTTCTGCAAGCACTCACTCTGACTTCGCAATCCAGGTAACGATCCTGACAATCAGTAGCTCAATAGACATAACATTTACTTTGTTTTAGTAAATTTTACTAATTTTAGATATCTAAATAGTTCTAAATGCATTGGTGAGTGGCTCGTTATATTTTATAACAGTTTTAATTTATATAAATGTTATTTTAACGTTTTTGTATCTGTCGTACAAGACGAGCCCGGATTTCGGGGGCCTTTTTATGATTCAACTATCATCATGTCTGAGGAAACATATGGTAAGTCGTTATCAAGTGGCTGCGTACCTCTCGGTTATACGTTACGCGGAATAAATTTCCCAGTAGAATTGAAAAAATCATTCCTAGCGATGAAGAGTGTTCTCATTGTGCTTCCGGATGGGAACCGATGCATAGAAACGCACTTGGAGATCTTCCTCCGGATACGCATTTTTATCGTAAACTTTGCATTGGCCTAGTCAATGTAATAGATAGGAGGGGATCTAACGCCGGAGCGACGGTTTCTCAAACCGGAACTACTGGTACAGGATATTGTGTAATGAGCTGTAGGTTCGACGAGTCACTCAACTAGAAAAGTCTTTCCTATGAGAACATCTCGGGCAATGTTGCTCTTTCCCCCACTCCCAAGATGCCGATACGTAACGGCGAGAAATTTGAAGTGTTCCGAAGAAAAATCCAGATGCATATCGTCAGCTATAACAAGAATTTAAATTGTAAAATATGATTTTAATTCAATTGAAAATTTGTAATAATTTAGTTTTGATATCGCTGGATATAACGCTCCCGTATACTATAATGGCCATGAAAATTTAAACCTTTATGTATAGTTCCTATTATATTTAATGATAAACCGTATTAGATGCAATTCGTAGAAAAAGTATCTACCGTAAAATATATAATATACTTGCTAGATAAAATTAGCTCTTGATTTTGTATTTGTTATGATTTATTACTCATATTCGTAAATTAATTTTTCAATAATTTCAATAATTCAGTATGATACGCAGAGCCATTTGAAATACGTGGTCTCTTCATCGAGTAGGCATGGATAATAACGATGAAAATTTTGAATGGAGATAGGGAGAGATTTATTAATAAAAAGTATGATTTGCTTCTTGTTCATAGCGCTCCGCCGCCCGTTTCCTAGTTAACTCCTACACTATGCTAGTCCTACCAGCCCGTCGATGAGTCTCCATTTATATTAGTAAGTAGTCATTTATTATCCTCAAATTTCCATATTGGACACCGTATTTTCTTGTTGGCATTTAAAAAATCATAGATCTATCATTTAATCTCAATTCCAGTCTTCTAAGAACATCTAAAACATTCATCCATTGCTATTTAATACTTGATAGACTTAAAATGGTCCATCTAAAATTTTGCGAACGAAATTTTTGCTCCCATCTGTTTTCCTTGAAATAGTATAAAGACACTTTAATATTGGCAAGCACCAATCTCCTCTGAACTTTCAACAGTTTTCCAGCAAAATCTTCCGCTAGTTTAACAAAGTCCCTATTTGTCCTCATTGAGCTGCTCATTTCTTCAAAATGATAAAATAACGATATATTATTTTAAACTTCATCTTAAACACTTCAGACTGTTTGAACTTATATGGGTATTATTTCTCTTTCAGCAGCATTTTTTTAAACCATTACGTATGATGGAGAGATGATATTACAGCAAATGTTTGAATAATGGTTTTAATTAATTCAAGAGAAATAACAAGAGATATAGGAAGATGTACAACATCTGTTGAAGAGGAAAAAATATGTTGAGTTGTAGCGACCAATGAAAATGAATCATACGAAACGGGGCATGGAAATGTCGCTTGATTTTGCTGTATGAGTATGAATACGATTCAAGTCAAATCGTTCTAGCATCTGTCGATTATTTCATCCAAGTCTTCTCTCAATTTTCGAGAATATTTTAAGTTCTCTCTTCTCTCACAGTCTACACGGAACTCCTCACTAATGATGCCTACATTCAGTAGGTAGTAGTATTCCATTTTGATCTATTCTCTCGACTTTCCAACTTCTGACACATTTTCTTTTACGTAATTGGAAAATTCAACTTTGATAATGTTTCGATTCCCTCTCATTCTGAAGTCTCAATTTTACAGTCAATGGTCATTTCAGAGGAGGTTGACTTTTGCCTTACATCTTCCAACTCTTCTCCGTCTGCAAGGTCTCTAATATCAAATTAATAACCGCACTCACGCCTAACCAATATCTAGGAAATTTTTGACCGATCATCATCCTTTCCCTCTTTTCCCGACTCCGCCAGGGTATGGCTTCTGTGGATCAGTGACCCCCATCTAGTTCTATCCTCCCACCACATTTCATCCCACACCTTCTCCGTTTACTCCACTCTTTTGCTTATGTCTTTGTAAATCATATGCTTCCATCGTCCTCTTGGCCTTCCCCTAGGTCTTCTTCCTCTCTTCTTTTCTTCAAATATTCTTCTTAGGAGTTGCCATTCCTTCATCCCCATCATATGTCCAAATAATCTTAATCTCATTCTCTTAATTTGTACTTGGAGCCTTTCTACACCCAAGCTTTCTCTAATTCTTTGTTCCTGATTCTATCTCTCCTTGTTTTTCCTAAGATACTCCTTAAGAACTTCATTGCCATCGCTTGGATTCTACTCTCTTTGACCGATATGTATCGCTAAGTCTAAGACATTTGGTATAGGCTAGCTCTGTTTTCCTCACCTTTGTAAGCATCCATGAGTAGCAATTTTTTTCGAGTCTTCCTGCCTTGATTTTTGCATTCGAAAAGAATTTAGGTAGTAAGTATGTCATAGAAATTTATCCTAAATTGAATATTGTAGTACTATGCTAAATTCAGTAAGCCTTTAAATCGGAAAAGGTCACTGGGAACTAAATTTATTTTTCTAGTTGAATCCAAGATATAAGTACTAATTTATAACACTGAAAAACAAACCTGAAACCATGCTTAAGAAATACGAGGAAAAATTCGAGCAGCACAGCGCAAAATGTTATTCCAGACAAACATGCATCGTCTACACTATTTGTATGAAACCTTCACGGCATTATTTTCCGTGTTGAAGAAGGTCCAAAAGTAAGTACGCAAACTAATTGAATCGATTAGAATGATTTAGGAGTAAAGGTTGTTAAATGTAAATTGGTTACTGACGGCCAATAGGGCTACTGAAACCAAGGAATGGCACAAAAGTCACATCTTAAAAAAAATCAATAAAAGAAATCCTGATACGTCAATAAGCAAGTGCAGACAATTATTAGTTATTTACGGTGAGTAACTAGTAAAAATTTTAAAAGTAGATGCTTTAATTTATGTAAGTAAGTGGATTGAATATTGTTGTTTAGCACTATTTGGATAATTTTAAACGTGACGATGTGGAAACGATAAAGTGATATTTGGGCCTAGAAAGTAACTTTGTAAACTGTGAAATGTGGTTTTTGTGTTTAGAGGATATATTTTGGTGGGGGTGGCGGGGAGATTTCTTTTCGAATACTGGCTATGTTTATGTATATGTTATTACTGGAACATTTATTTGATTTACGTTGTTCATAGATGATAGTGGGGGCTGCCACTAAGAGAAGTTCTATTTGCAGCGTATGTAATAATAATAATAAATAAATCAATAAATTCCCCATAAACTGTGATTTTGTAAATCATTTTCTAATCAGATGCTCTTAAATGGTAATGAACATCGAAGAAAGAGTTAATGTGGCAAAATATAAAATGAAAGGCTTAAAATGCTAACAATCATACAATATACAGTAACAGCAAAATCACAAACAAATCGAGAAAAAACTTTATGAGCAAGAAATGCCCGGAGATGGCGACACGATAATTATTACGGGACTTGTATGTACCGTAGAGTTGTTAAAGATTAAAATGTATCGAAATGTATTCGAAATATATTTTCTCTGCGGAAATGCAGCTCTGTAACATAAAGAATTTTTCAGCATGTGTGTGAGCTTGCCCCGAATCTAGGTTTTTCTGCATGAAACATCGTTTGTGGAAGTCTAGGTTTTTCGGCTGTTAATAGGTATAGATTTAGAGATTTAGATATATATCCTGCGAGTCACCAGAGGCGTATGGCAGGGGGTGTAATACACCGCCATTATTCAATCCACCTATTAGCATCTCTAATAGCCTAGGGAAAAAACGAGCAAAAGTAATTATCCATTCTTGCGATTACTTCCCTATAACGCTTCGTCGATGCCTCTCGGAGATCGCTTCTTACTGGCGCTAATATTTCTCTTGTTTTATTCGCTCCTTATTTATTTTATTCGCTACTTATTTATTCGCTTCTTTCTGGCACTTATATTTCAATATAGTAATTTATCAATAAGTAAATAACGGTATATGAGGTTAGGGAAGGATAGCTCCCCTTAATCCTAACCTTAGCATAAAAAAAGGTTTTACTATACCTAATACTAGGCAAGGTTTCCTATATAATGAGCCCTCCTAGGCCTCACTAAAAATTCAATAATACATTTTCAGAACCTTGGTGACTCTCTGAAACGCTGGTCATTGCAACGAGTTACGATAAATGAATGATTCCGTACATAGAAACACATATGTTTGATTACAGGGCTAATAATGAAAACGAACATTTTTCTTGTAATGTGTCAATCATAAAAAGGAATTCTGCTATTTAGTTCGAGTAATTTTTCACCTCTTACGTATAGAGTTAGGCGATGTTATGATTGAACGCGAAAACCACACATGTGTATAGGAAAGTATAAAAATAATAACATAATATTTATCTTGCAGTATGATAGAAAATCGCGCAGCGGAAACTATGAAACGAGAACTATTTTAACCAGATAGGGACTGATGAGATAATAGGAACCTCGATATTATATACGAGTAAAATGTAGCTCGCATACTGCAAGCAGATCGACAACACTAATTTCATATCGGCATCATATCGGGACGGTCCTCAAAATAAAAAAAAGGATTGAAAATATTCCTAAAATTCGCAGCAATTTAATCGTCTGGCATCGAACCCCGGTCTTCCTGGCGAACTTACTATGCAGCACAACAGACGATCACCATCTCTAAGTATGTGTGAAATTTCAAGCAGAAATATTGGCTGCAACTGCCTCAAACGACGTCCTATTTTTTACGAATATAAATGGCTCTCTGGATTCGAACCAAGGACGATCTAGGAAATCTAAAACATTTTTCTGAAATGTATCTATGTTACATTTCAAAAAAAACGTAGAAATTTTTACGACGTATTGGCCATAACGTGTAACCACCAGAAAAATTGCGATTTGTACCTCAGTGTCATGGGTTTGATTCCAGAGGGCCCCAAAGTCCCGAATTCTCCCATTTAAACGCATTGCTTTGATTTTTGGGAATTAAAAAAAATACTTCCCGGAAAGGTAGAGAATCAAAACTCAAGGAGCCTATAGTCATAGTCATGATGTACGGAAAACATAAAAGACTTTTACGGAAATAATCATAGGCTCGATGCTAGGGCGATGCAAAAATCTGCCATTTAAAATACATTGAGGTAGTTTTTGATTATTTTTTTATGCACTTATCGAAATGATAGGAAGTTCTCGCTCTGCTAGAAGATGTATATTAAAAATCCGTTTAAGAAAAAAAATTATATAAGACCATGCTGCTCCTGGGCTCGATGCCAGAGAACATTACAATTTATCACATAAGGAATATATGTGAAAAGTAGGACGTCGTTTGAGGCAGTTGCAGAAATCTTCTGCTTTGAATTTTCACACATATTTAGAGACGGTGATTTTCTGTTGTGCTGCATATTAAGTACGTCCAGGAAGAACTGGGTTCGATGCCAGACGAATAAATTGCAGTGAATTTTAAGAATATTTTCATTCTTTTTTTTTTCTTTTGAGGACCCTCTCGATATGATGCCGACTTGAAATTAGTGTTATTCGATATGCTTGCAGTATGCAAGCAACATTTTACTCGTATTACTAGCTACTATCTTTGACATGGCTGGTCCAAAATTCTGGTTGTGTCTTCACATAGAATGATAGTAAGAGTGAATGGGTGTGTAGCCGACGATTAATGTAGTCGACGACTTAGACATATAACAAAACAACTGTCGCAATCAAATATGAATTTCTGAAACTTTCGTGTGAGAAGACCTCGACTTCGTGTAACAGATTTGAAGACTATCAAAATACGAGTTTTAAGATCGTCTTTATTCTCTCAGTTTCAAGTTAACAATGCTTGTTATTTGTAACTAAAATAACAAGCAACAATACAGAGATAACGCGGTGGCGATACGCGGAGTATCGCCACACTACTCCCCCCCGTGGTAAGTTTCAGCCCTGAAACGGCCCGGAGGACGGATGGAGCGGCCGGAACGAGTAGAAATTGTAGGTCGAACAGATGGTGAGGGCTCCGAGGAAGTAGAAGATGGTGCAGGCGTAGAGGCTGCAGGTGGAGAGTCGTCCAGAAGAAGATGTGCTGGCTTGAGACGGTCGATGGAGACAGTGGAAGGCTTGCCATTGATATTCAGTGAATAAGTTTTCTGATCACGGCTGATAACAGGATATGGTCCCATGTAAGGTGGTTGTAGGGCTGATCGCACAGCGTCTTGGCGAATGAAGACGTGGGAGGATGTGGCCAAATCTCGGTGAACAAAGATTTGCCGATGGGTTGTGTGACGCGACGCAGGGGTTGGACGTAGCTGAGCCATGTAGTCTCGCAACTGCGAGACGAGATCCGTCGAGTCCGATTGTTGAGTGTTGTTGACGAAAAAGTCCCCAGGAAGACGCAGTTGTTCCCCGAAGAGAAGTTCGGCAGGAGTTGTCTGCAGGTCAGCTCTCCAGGTAGTGCGGAGGCCGAGGAGAACTGTAGGTAGGACGTCTAGCCACGAGTCGGACGAATGGCACATAAGAGCTGCTTTGAGGACACGGTGTAGTCGTTCCACGAGTCCGTTTGCCTGGGGATGGTAGCTCGTTGTGTGGTGTAATGTTGTTCCCAGAGAGGCGCAAAGACGCTGGAAAAGTGATGACACGAACTGACGGCCGCGGTCGCAGGTGATGTGTTTAGGACAACCGTATTGAGACACCCATCTTAGGAGAAAGGTGCGGCAGATGCTGTCTGCAGTGATGTCAACAAGGGGTTCTGCAGCAGGCCAACGAGAGAACCGGTCGATCATGGTGAGGAGATAGCGGTAGCCGGCGTTTGGCGGGAGAGGTCCCACGATATCAATGTGAACGTGGTCGAAACGCTTGGTTGGCAGGATGAAGTCTCCGAGTGGCGTTGTGATGTGACGAGACACCTTGCAACGCTGGCAGGCGAGGCAGCTGCGAGCCCATGAACGGCAGTCCTTACGCATGGATGGCCAGACGTACCGACGGGAGATGAGTTTGATGGTGGAGTTGGCTCCAGGATGATTAAGGGAGTGTATATTATTGAAGATATGCCGACGATATGGAGGAGTAACGTAGGGGCGTGGTGTTGGCATCGAAGTGTCGCACCACAGCAAAACGTTTGTTCCGGGTACAGGCATCCGGGAAAGTTGAAGACCTGTGCCGTTATGGAGGAGTCTGCGTAGTTCCTCGTCATCGTCTTGTGAACGAGATAGAGCGGAGTAGTCAGGCGGGGCAGGGGTGGTTATGGATTCTACCCTGGAGAGGCAGTCCGCGACGACGTTGTCTAGTCCTGAGATGTGTCTCACGTCCGTGGTGAATTGCGAGATAAACTCGAGATGATTAAATTGCCGTGGTGAGCAGGTGTCAGTATTCTTGCTGCGCGGGCCAAAGGCGTAGGTCAGGGGTTTGTGGTCGGTGAAGATGGCAAAGTCGCGAGCTTCTACCATCGGCCGAAAGTGTTTCACCGCTTGGTAGGCGGCGTAGAGTTCGCGGTCATAGGCACTCCACTTCTGCTGTGAAGGCATCAGCTTGCGTGAAAAGAAACCAAGTGGTTGCCAGGAATTCCCAGAAAGTTGCTGTAGGGCGGCGCCGATGGCAGTTTGGCTTGCATCTACGACGAGAGCTAGAAATGCTGAGCTGATTGGATGCGAAAGGGTTGCGGCCCGGGAGAGTCCAGCTTTGCAGTCTTCGAAACTTTGTCGAAGTTCTGGTGTCCACGAAATTACAGTGGAACTCTTGACTTTGGGGCCTTGAAGGAGTGCGTTGAGTGGAGCTTGAGCAGATGCAGCGTGCGGGATGTGTTGGCGGTAGAAGTTCAGCATTCCGAGGAATCGTCGCAGGTCACGAATGGTCTTGGGTGGAGGGAAGTTGTTGATAGTAGCTACTTTGTCAGGTAAGGGCGAGCAGCCGTCGGCGCTGACATGAAAGCCCAGAAATGTGACCTCGGGAGATCCGAAGACGCACTTAGCTGAGTTGATGACAACACCGTAGTCGGAAAGGCGTTGGAATAGGATGCGGAGATGCTGAAGATGCTCTTCTTTCGAGCGGGAAAATACCAAGATGTCATCCAGATAAGGAAAGCAGAAAGTGAGGCCTTCGAGAGCTTCGTCGATGAAACGCTGCCAGGTCTGAGCAGCGTTACGAAGTCCAAATGGCATAAATAAGAACTCGAAGAGGCCGAAAGGTGTAATTATGGCTGTCTTTTCGATATCTTCGGGAGCCATCGGGATTTGAGTGAAGGCCTTGGCGCAGTCGATGGCGCTGAAGATGGTGGAACCTTGTAGAGCATGGGATAAATCTTGCAGATGGCGGATGGAGTAGCGGTCCGGGATTGTGCGGGCGTTGAGGGCCCTGTAGTCGCCACAAGGTCGCCAGCTACTATCCTTCTTGCGAACCATGTGAAGTGGTGAGGCGTAAGGGCTGTATGAGCGACGAACAGTGCCTTCGCGTACTAGTAACTCGAATTCCGCCTGTGCATCCCGAAGTCGATCCGGAGCTAGTCGGCGTGCGCGGCAGTAGATCGGCGGTCCGGGTTGGAGGCGTATGTGATGCTTTGTGTGATGATGGACTTCCCGAGGAGTGCCTGGGGGCCGGGTGATGTTAGGAAACTCAGCCAGGAGGTCGTGGTAGGGTGAAGATCCCGACAGAGCGCGCACGCTGTCCTGAGAAGATCGATCGCGATGACCCGATGCAGAATGGCCAGAGATTGTGTCGACGAGCTGAGCGGTGGCCATATTAGGGATGAGGTGAAAGTGAGTTAGAAAATCTGCTCCGATGATTGGCTCAGTGACATCAGCAACGACGAATCGCCAAAGGAAGTCGCGAGGGAGGCCGAACTGAAGGCGTAGAGGTAATGTACCGTACGTTCGGATCCGGCTGTCGTTGGCGGCGGAGAGCTCATAGTCAGTGCAGATCCGGTGGTCGGTGCAATATTTGACCGGGTAGATATAGAGGTCTGATCCCGTGTCTATGAGAAAACGCCGTTGGGAGTGGCGGTCGGTGACGAAGAGGCGGCACCCTGTTGCAGGACGACTCGTGGCCACCGTTACGAGTCGTCGTTGGAGTTTACCGAATTCTTCACTAAGTTGGCAGAGCATGGCTGGGTGCAACGTCTGGCTTCGACACCAAATCTGCGATGGTAGTAGCACATCTCTGGTTGGGCGGGTCGCTGTGTAGTGTATGTGGAGCCAGTGGGACGAGGTTGAGATCTGTCCCGGGTCCAAGACCGTGGGTGTGGGGAATTACTGAGACGAGTTTGTAGATCTTGGAGCTGCTTGGCGAGTTCCTCCACCCGTTGAGCCAATGCTGAGTGGTCAGGCGTAGAGCGTACAGCATGGACGGTTGGGGCAATCGAAGGCGGAACGACAGCGACGATGCGGTCGGCCACATCTGCAAGCTGATCGAGAGGAAGTGTAGTAGCCTGCGCTTGGAGAATGGCCTGCGCGCTGAGCGGGAGACGCTGTAGCCAAAGGGTACGCAGAAAAGAGTCCTGCACTTGTGTTGCGTCTATGAGAGAACGCATGTGTCGCAGGAGTTGTGAAGGCTTGTGATCACCCAGTTCTTCTGCTGTGAGAAGTTTCCGAACCCGCTGCTCCTCAGAGAGAGAGACGCGCTGTATCAACTGAGATTTAAGTGTCAGGTAACGATTCGCGGTTGGAGGGTTTATTATGAGGTCACTTATTTCACTGGCGAAGCGATGGTCAAGGCTTCCTACGACGTAATTGTACATAGTTAGGTCCGAGGTGATGTTGGCCAAGGAAAATTGTGCTTCGACCTGGGCGAACCATACTGCAGGTTGAGCTGGCCAGAAAGGGGGAAGTTTAGGCGTGACGCGATAGATGGCAGCAGGGCTAATGCTGGCGGAATCGGAGAGCGGAGATTCCTTCTGCGAAGGTTGCGGAGGTAGCGCTACTTGCTGTTCTTGTTGTAGTTGCGGAGCCTGTTGGTGTTGTTGCTGGATGGCTGCTAGTTGTTGGGCATGTTGCTCTTGCTGGGCAAAGAGCTGCTGTTGTAGTTCCGCAAGTTGCGTCTGTAGTTTGGCGAGTTGCTCCGTGTCTCCCATGGTTGCTTTAGACACAGCTACTTTGACGAAGTGGTCTGAGGAATGCTGTGCGAGGTGCGTAAAGAAGCCCGTGTAGCGAGGTTCCTGATGATGTCCGTAGAGGCCAGGAAGCCGGTGAAGAAAGTTGCCGAATTTGTCCTTTGTCAGGGGTCACCAATGTAGCCGACGATTAATGTAGTCGACGACTTAGACATATAACAAAACAACTGTCGCAATCAAATATGAATTTCTGAAACTTTCGTGTGAGAAGACCTCGACTTCGTGTAACAGATTTGAAGACTATCAAAATACGAGTTTTAAGATCGTCTTTATTCTCTCAGTTTCAAGTTAACAATGCTTGTTATTTGTAACTAAAATAACAAGCAACAATACAGAGATAACGCGGTGGCGATACGCGGAGTATCGCCACAGGTGGATTCCAAATGAACGAACAATTCTCAGAAATCCAAGCGAGAATGTGATAAAACTGTCTTTAAAGGAAGAACTGGGAAAATCGAACGGTAAAAAGTGTATGTGGTGAGACTAACAATGAGCACACTATAAATTCCATCCTTTGGAAAACTAGAATTCATTGAATGACTTTTTGAGAATCAGGTATCAATCAAAAATATTCCTCACATCTTTCCCCGCTTAATCTTTCAAAAATTAATGTACGAATCATATTATATGTTTTGTCGTTCTATTTAAGAAATTTGTTAATTTTGATTATTATCTGGTTAATTGAAATTAAATTAATAATATTTTTATTTTTCTGTACATTTATTTATTTATGTATATTTTATATGTAATTTTATAATTGTCAATACTACATTGTTATATTTTACTGTGTTTTCGCGGGCTTTTTTTACCCCCATTCTCTGTGGTTGTATTCCAGCAACGCGGGTTATTTCTTTATCAACCTTCAGTTGCAAAGATTTCTCTCGCACTCTACTTTGTCTTTTTGTTTTAATTTAATTTATATCTGTACATATTCTAACGACATTCGAGGTTAGGTGGAAGAGAGGCCCTCCTGGGCATTACCTCGCCAATAAAGGGTCAAACTACTATTAACATTTGAAAAAATCAGTCCTACTTGTAGTAAAGCTATTCAATGATTCGAATGAATCATTTTCCTCATTTGCAGAGTGTTCGGTGTTCCGTTTGACCGAATGCAGAGGAGAAATGGAAATGCTGGGAAACAACAGTCATGCTTCGGTCGGCTCAGTAGGATCAGACACATACGGTTTTAATGGAAGAGCAAAAATGTCAGACGAAGTTGAAAAATGTCTTGTGCTACTTACGGTGAAAAGGTATTTTACCTTTTATGAGTGGGACATAAGTATTAAGGAGTGAATTCTAAGTTAAAACATCACAATTCAACTATCATCTGTGATGGAAGAGCGCATATTCAGAAATGAAGACGTTACCACGTATTTAATTCGTAAATTAAATACTTAAGGGGATTGTTATAAATTGAATTAATGAATTTTTTTTACTCTTTCATATTATTCCTGTTAAATGTTTATTAAATAATTACACGGTTGAACGTGGGAAATAGAATTTTTATTAGATGTTATAATGATTTAGATAAATAGTGGATTCATTACTTGTAGCAATTAACTTGAATGTACAAGACTATAATACTAGTTTCCCTATAACAATGCATTCGCCAATCCTATGAAATTCAATTTGGCTAGTATCGCTTATAACCATTTTGCCATCGGCATTATCAATGATCGAGAATATTGTACATCCTCTACTTCCGAAATAATTCTATAATAACAACTTCCCTGTTTCACATGCAAAATTTTGAGATTCATTTCTGTCAAATCAGTAAAATTTTAAATTTACTAACTTTGAAAAACCTTCAGAACAATATAAAGTTGACGCCCACTCCGCAACGGTATTTTGTTCTGTGAAATTTTCTGAGTCTCTTAAATCAGAATTGTACTTTCTTTAACGAACTTTTGATCCCTGTGTCTTACTTAATTCCATACGTATAAATATACAATTATCGGAAATGGCATTAAAAGCTTGCTTCAAAAACTGAACATGGAACTATACCAAGGTCGAATTTAGAAGCTAGCCGAGGGAGGTATATTAATATATCCCTACTTGTCTCCTAAAGTACAAACAATTTAAAATTTTTAGTTCACTCCAAGATACTTTGGAATTTCATATTGTCCTGATTAAAAAAACATGTTAATTTATCGTAGAAATACTTAGCTATGAATATACGTACCTCGTTGAGCCGCAACAAATTATTCTGTGAAATATTCCCCTTTTTAATGGACTAATCAACAATATGAGGATACGGTGTAATGTACGAAGAAATCCATTGATCCTACACATAACTGTTTATTGCTAATTTCTCCACATTGAGTAAAACCTGAGAAACGTATTTTTTACTTCTCCAGCCTCAAGTTGACTGTTATCCCCCAGAGCGATTACCTTTTTTGCTTTCTGTCTAAATCCGGGCTTGAAGAACAGCGAGGAAGGGCAATGGACTACGGAAGAGAGGTGGAAAAAAGAAGGAGGCGCCCGGATATTGAGAAGAAAAGGGGCCCGGACAGGGAGGGAACAAGGGGCCCTGTTCAGAGATCGGTAAAGTTGGGGGGATATTGGTCACCAGAATGCCATCAGGTACATACCTCCTTCATAGAGTACAGACAAAGAGCTCATTGCGAGTAATCTGCATCTAAATAGGGTCTACAAGGTCTTTATAAAGGCGAGATTGAGGCTGAAAAGTCTCTCCTTCCATCTAAACTTTCGTCAATGATATGATATGCATAGATTGAGTGAAGGTGAGTAGAGATATAGAGGAAAACTTTAGAAGAAGTGGATGTAAAAACACCTAAGGTGATATCTTAGGAAAAAGGATCCACTGCATGAAATCACCCACTAAGAAGGGGGTGTGAAAAACCTGCGCAAACATACTGATATTACAAGCTAAAAGATGTACAAGAATGCTGTGTATAACATGTAAATTAAAAAAGCAGTACCACAACGAGATTACAAATTAGAATAATAAAATAAAATCATAAACAGGAAAAATTGCACTAACGCACTATGGGAAAATAATAAATATTACAAAAAACGAGGGATGTAATATTTAAAAAAAATTAAATTGCTTAGGAAATGAAACATACTAAAATGACACTTGAAAAAATTTAACAGTTAATTAAAAAGGCAAATTAATAAATACAAATAGAAATTGTATACAAAAAGGACCTTAAAATGTCTCAGGACAAGTAAAAAATATATAAATCTGTGCAATGAAAAAATTCTACGAGAGAACAATGGTGTTTACTCCAAAGGTGAAGAATGATGAATCACAAGACGTCTAAGAATAATACGAAGCTAAGTTGATTACTTAAGTGATGCATTATTTCCTAGATTTATTATCAGCGTCGTGTTGGGATTCCCCACCTTTAAAAAAATTTTCCGGATAAATCCGTCACATCCTGCTTATCTTTTATGGAGAGACAGAATCGTGCCTTACAGCCCACCACCTAATGTATGTACACCATCCTCAGGACGTTTACTGCGCTTTATAATTGGCTATGTCAACTCTCTCTACTGCTTTCGCTGGCATTGGTGGTTCTCAGGAATTTGTGAATTTCTTCGCGATGAATAATAAGTGCAACTCAGAAAAAAGTGTCAGCGAATGACTGGTCTAAGATAATTAGGACGTAAATCTAGCCATACTAGAGTTATTAATGAGCACAACTCTGATAGAAAAAATTTCCTTTCATTCGGACTGAAGAATCAATGAATCATGTTTATAACATCGCCAATTCTGCATTGTTCGAGGATATATATCATATTTGTTAACTTAAAGCATTTGTTAAAATACTTTGGTACTTCATGGGACGCCTTTGAAAATGAAATGATAGCAAATTCCCCGAAGAAATTAGTTTAAGTTTTTAAAATTAGCAGTTTAATAACTTTGAAGAAATTTAAATTCCACAATTTTAACTATTATTACATATTTTACATATATTCAGCTACTCACTATAGATATGACACACAGACAATTGTTACTTAAATAGAGCAATTATCACATATATTCGAGCATAAGCTTACCCGAACATACTTAAGCCAAAGAGTCTAATTTTATCACAAAAACTGGGAAAACTACTTGAGTACAAGCTTATAGGTGTAAAATGCAACAGCTACTGGTAATTTTCAAAATAAAAATTGATACCAATAAAATTACATTAATGGAGGCATCAATAGGTAAGTTGGAAAAAATTGGCAAGGAACTGTTAATTGAGCAGGTGAGGAATTACGATTTCCGGCTACGGCAAACTTCTTTCAACGAAGAACAGGTAAGTGGGGCCATCACTAGATTATAAGCTTTTCCAGCAGAAGAAATGTGCAAGAAAACTAGACTTATACATAAGTATATACGGTGGTTGCTATGCAGATGTGATACAGGATTTCCTGATACTGCAAGGATTTTTCACTGAAATGACTTCAATTATCACGTTTGATGATGAAAGTAACGAAGGAATTTCAATTCTGGCAATGAATCTTGATGGATGTGACAGTTTTCTAAGAAAGTTAGAAAGTACTCCTCCCACAGTGAAACGCCCTTTTCCTCGAAGCAAGTAACCGATTGGTATTTCCGCAGCGATTTCCTCGTCATATCCGACGGAAAATCATAAAACGCCAGCATAAATATGAAATTCGAACTTATTTTTATCCATTCATAATCTGAAGAGTAATTCTGGTGAATATCGAGTGATGTTTTCACAAGGAATTCATAATCTGGCAGTGGGTAGTGGTCTGCACCCTTATAGAAAGCCCATATCCATAATTTACTATGGAGGCTTTATATTCAAACCAAAGAGGAGCAAGAAAGTGTTTAAACTTACAGAATAGAATAAAAGTTGCTCCTATAAGGCTATAAAATCGTTTTAAGCTTCTCATTTACAGCCATGTTCTAATTTCCTCAAACCACATGCTAGATAGATATTGGAACCAAACAACAACCCCGAGCAATTTGAGAATATGTTTCAAGAATTCCCGATTGATTTAAAGAATACACCATCGCTCGTTAATCAGGATTTGGACAACATAGAAGGAATACTATCGGCTATTTGTAATTATGTGACCGCTGAAAATACATTTTTGGACTGATAACTGCTAGTGGATCATTTTGGATCATTCAAACTGCAATTATTCATAAATTATTTCAGTAGGAATTATATTTTCATGTTCGATCCGAATATTTAGGTAATAGAAAGTGGGATTAAAATTGCTTAAGTACAATAATACACGTATTTATTGACATATTATCAGAAGGTTAATATTGGATATCTTATGTACTGCTTCTTAAAGGTAAATTAAGAATTAAGGATGAACTGACTGGATACTTTAATACGATACTTACACAAATACAGCAATTTTTTGGTGAGAAAGGAGCCCAGTTAAATTCTTTTTCGGATTGTTTCCGTCTTTTTGACTCAGTGAGTGAATCAGGACTTGGGTATGGAAAGAAAAGATGACTTTATCTACGATACATAAATCTTAAACTCGAGTTTCGGTGAGAAAAGACTCTTTACTTAAGATTTATCTGCAGAAGAAAGGGAAATCCTTCCAGAAAACCTCCGTGTATAATATCGGCAGAAGGGAGATATGCGACAAAAATATCTCAATCCTGACCCGGTCGTAATTCTTAATCCAGTTGTAATTCCTAACACAGTCATAACTCCAAACCCAATGCTAATTTACATTTGAATCCACGCGTTTATGTAGTTTAACCGCGTTTGCATGATAGTATTTCGCTCAGCTTCTTCAAAATCATCGTCCGTACACATTGGGAAGAAATATCAATATAAAATTTTTCTTCGCCATCAATGTCTACCGCCATTGATATTCAATGGACAACTATTATCTCAATCATTTCCGTCCAATCCTCACACTGCCACCCTCAGGAGCGACTTAAGATATTTACGTTCCACTTATCACCATTTTTAAATTAACGCTTCTAAGAACTTGTATGGCAGAAAAGTTGTTTATTGAATATCATGAAATTTTGAGTCCTAAAATAAAATAGGACCGAGGAAACTCTGTCATTGGTTTAGATGTACTGTTTGCCTCTTTCTAAAGCCTTTCTATCTATGAAGGGATATTGATCAGTTATGTATGTAAATTATGATTCGATGCTCTCATTACATCCGCGCACGTCGTGAAATTTCTTTTATAAACTTTTCTTCGTAAAGTATGGGTATAATGAAAACAGTAAAGAAAGTAAGATTGGAACAGGGTTGTTAATGAATTAGAGATTTAAAATCTCCAAAAGCCGTCCTATGACCCGGTATGAGGCCGGTAGCATTGCCATTGAAAAGTACTTTGGGTACGATAATAGTGCGGCATTCCTCTTTTGCTTTCTCTGACTTCCGGGAAGTGAGAGGAAGAACGCCGACAAAGACGGCGTTCTTCCTGGAGATTTTGGATATTTTGAACTTCTAATAATAATGAAAACATCTGAATTCTGAATGAATGAATGACCATGCAAATTAAGAATTTCACCAGAGATATATGAAAGGGCTCTCAGTCCTCACACTTAACAGTGTGCCGTGAGATAGTTCTACGATTAATAAACAGAAACGTTGAAATAGTTGTTTTAACATTCAGTTGTCAGTTGCTTTTCTTTCCTGAATGTTAGGTGTGTCATCGGCATTACCAGAGTTTTGAAATCGCTAATTTCAAGCTTCACTTTGTAACGTTCCATATCGTCGTGTAAAATATATTTGAGTGAAAAGGAAAACCCTTTGCTAGTAAAATTCCATGAAAAGTATCTGGTCACATCAGTTTTTATTATATTTTATTTGAATGCTACAAAACACTTGGGGTTCGAGTTTTTTAATTGATGATTGTGCTAATTCAGGCCATTTCCAATATTGCAAAGAGTTTAAATGACACGAGAGGTCATGTTTGTCCAATTATTACAAGAAAGGAAGTGCTCGATAGAGCGTGCGATTGTCGTTACCCTTTCTGACATACTGATATTGTGCGTTTTCAAGTAACTGACAAGAAATACCTTTTTGGGACCGTTTCCAAGCTTACTTCCGCCAACTTTGCATCTCTTGCATCGTGTAAATAGAAAGAAACACATTGTTTTGAGGATAGATTAAACCCTTACATCAGAAAGAGAATGTCATATCGAAAGCGTTTGAGTGAAAAAGTCTTTGACTGAGTTATTTGGTCAACAATTTATATATACATATCCATATACCGTATTTATTCGAGTATAAGCCAACACGAATAAAAGCCGAGACACAAATTTTATCACAAAATACTGTGCAAACTAATTGACTATAAATTGAGTATAAACCTAGGGTTGGAAGTTAGGCAGTTATTGATAATTTTAAAATATATATAGGCGCAAATAAAATTACAGCAATTACGGACGGCAGGCGATTGCGGTGAAAATTGACAAAATATTGTTAACTTAGCAAAGTGAGGAATTTACAACCTGATTTCTATCCACGACAGGCTTTTTCCACCGAAGAACAATTAAGTGGGACCTTGGCTAATGCTCACTCGAGTATAAGCCGAGGACTTTATCAGCATAAAAATATACTCGTCTTATTCACGAGTTTATACGGTTTATATAATTTTCTAGAAATCTTCTTATGATTTTTTTTCCAAGATCAAGCAAATCTCTCCAATGCTCCTCTCTAAGTGATTAATTTTCAATAGCATTCTAAGGGTGAGTGCTAGTTCACTTCCGTGTTGTCGTTTCGACTCTATCTCTGAATTTTAATCACAGACCACAAACTACACACCTGTCTTCTACCCAAATCCAAATACTTTTCTATACCTCCTCTATCCTTCCAGTCTTAGTCCACCTTTTACCAAAAATCATACAATGAATCATAGTCATTGTATTCAAACCGTTTATGTCCAACTGTGATTCATTCGATTCATTCCTTTTACCAAGAAGGGCAGATCTTGCTTATGCCAGAACGAAGCTCAAAACCATAATAAATGCAAATATGGCAATATTATTTCACAATATCCTTAACTAATCATGCAATTCCGTCATTGTAAGATTTGCCGAAACACAAGACAAATGAAAATGTCCATATTTCATCATAGCATCCCTCTTGTTTGTGTTTGGTGTTCCTTCTCTTGTTTAATTCAAATATCGCACTTGCGAAATAATTTAATCGCATGAACTACTTAACCACTCCGGCATACAGCTAACAAGGTGTCATTTTAGATATATAAGTACTTTTAAAGTACGTAAGTATGCAAACATTACGTAATCACATTTAAAGAGTCAGTTTAAGCAATAGAGAGGCATTAAAGGGTAGTCAACGGTTGAGATTCCTAATAAATAAGAATAGTGACCTTAATGTTCTTTCTGATATTAAAGAGGTCTAAATAGCTAAACTTGCATAATAAATAGGTACATTAAAGGTTTTCATAGATGTAGTGCGCCATACAAAAAATAATTGAGAATGACTGAACCAGCACTAGCATAATAAATAAAATTTTCTCTTAATGAACATAGATCAACACATTTAAATAATATCAAATGTCATTGATACATTCAAGCATACGACTAAATACTTATGATTTGTCTCGGTATAAACAATAGTTACATTATTTTTTCTCCAAATTTGAATAAATACACAGAATGGAGTTAATTTAAATAGACTTATTCATGAATTAAACGTTTTCCTAAGTTAGAGAACCGAAATTTACTCAGTGTCAGCGAAGCTAAAAAGCAGAACTGAAACTCATATTTGAAGATGAAAAATGTTGACCTACTTACTTGTAGAGTAATCAATGTGAAGAAGAAGTTGAGAAGCTCCTCTTTACTATGCGACGGGAAAATTCTTTTATCTTCTCATTTACGAACAAAATGGCCGAAAATAGGAGATCCTACATTAAGCCTCTTCGCATAGAGGCCCTGTTAGTCCGCTTTGCATTTGAGAAAGGAAGTTCCCTGAAAAATAGATGGCAGTTGGCAGTGGAAACCGCTTAATACAAAAATGTATAATAGAAAATACTGGTTAAAAGGAAGTGTAGTTTTTATCTGCCTCGTACCAGTCTGTTTCGCGTGTTTTCAATATGATTGTAATTTGTTTATTACCAGAAACGTGGACCGGAAATTTTTGTCCCATTTGAAAATGTAAAGTGTTCTCATTCGTTTGATTACTTTCATACGATAGGGGGACTTAGTGACTTTTTATATAAAAAGAATGACCCATTTGGGAAATAATCATGAAATTCATGTATAAATGTTTTTGTAAATAGTAGATATACCTAAAATCACGGATGGGACATTTTGGTCCCAAATAGGATTAATGCAAATTTTGTTTGGAGATCGATAGATTACATCACCATAACTAATAGCTAATGCAATAAAAGTTGTTTCTACGCCGAATGTCAACATCTTAGTTACTTTTGCCTGATGTTTATTATTTAACTGACCTTTTAGCTTGATACGTTGTCGATGAAGACAATTTACACCATACAGCGATTAACGCGAAATCAATTTGTTGTCCGCAGCTAAAATATTCTCAGAATTCTTTTTTTCATAAGATGAAACGGAATTCAAAGTTCGAAGCTATCGAAAAACTTTTAACAAGACTAGTACTACTTCAAAACAATAGAATGGAGCAATTATATAAAAATAAAAGGATTGTACGGCGAAATCCTGACAAATATTTATTATAGTTATAATACTTATTTAAAAATAATGCCGGAGATACTTTCAATTTCTAAATTCAAAGAAAGATGAATAATATATAAGCATAATAGCAAATAGTAAAATACCGAAATCATTTACGAGGAAAAATGTTAACAAAAACAGGGTATTTTTATTTTTGTCTTCACTTGGAGTTATTAACTAAGTTGGGGAATAAGATTGCTCAGATAAGAGCATTTTTTGAAACATCTGAATTGAAAGATAGGCCAAAGGTTGCCTACTTTTATGAGCGTTTTGTTCTCTCATTCTCTACTTTTGCGCTGTTATTTCCTATAATTATCGATGCAGTTATAGATTTAAATATGGCAATGCAATTGCACGTGATGCTAGGATTTTTGGATAATTTCTAAATGAAGATGAGCAGTACAGAAAATGACTCCCTGCAGTACTATTAATAGAACTTTGCTGATAAAATTACTGATGTTCTTGTCCGCATAAAGAAAGAGATAACAAAGCAGAGATTATTTATGATCGGCAATGGTGAGCATATTTTTGCTTCTTAATATCACCGTCATTGTTGAAAAAATTTAAATTCTGAAAGATTCTGAACTTATTTAGCAAAAAGATCGATAAGTGTAGCGTATTAAAGCTTACCTTTCTTGGAATATTTTTAGGGGAATATCAAAGCCCTATTTATAGAATCTTCTTTTTTACATTTTAAGTATTACTTATGTAAAATAAGACACATTTAGAGATTCCCTATTAAAAAGAAAGGAATTAAAGTTAAGGAAATTATTGCAGTTCTCAAGAAAATTTCAAGTGCTTCTTTTCATCGGTAATAATCAGCAATTTTACGCCAATTTGCAATAGTTAATTTCAAAATCGCATTTACGTTCCAATAGTTATATATGGCTCAAAAGGAATTAGATGTAGATCCCTAGTTTAGTTTAAAGGAAGAAAAACTCTTTGAAAGGTAAACCGGAATCTTATATTGAGAATCTTAATCTCTTTCGCGATAAACGGAAAAGTGGTTTTCTCTCTTAACCTCGGCATTTTGAATCTTACAGAGTAAACTATAATTACGGTACCTCATACTGTCCTGTCCGTTTTAAATTAAAAGGAAAGTTAAAGGTTACTTGGCACGAAAAGGTCGTGCGCCTAGGAAAAATTCCCAAATAAGAACGGACAGGAAAAAAGTCTGACAAGACCTGAACTCATTCGGGAGATCCGGATTCGAGTCCTGGTCTCTTCAAACTTTTTTCATGTTCGATTTTCCTTGGAAATTTAAATTACATTAGAGAGCAAATAATTCTCATCTTCTAGTATGAGTAAACCTTTAACATTGGAATAATATCATAATTTAATAAAAATTAGCAATCTAAAAAACTTGCTAGCTCTATGTAAAATATTTATAAGATGCAATTTTATGTACAGGAAAGCGAACAGAAAGCAAAATATGAGGGTGAAAGGGGTAAAAGACAGAAAAAATAGGGAAAGCACAGTGATAATATGAAAATGAAATTGTATAAAGTCTATAAAAGTTATACCCGTGAGAGAAGTTTTATGTAGAAGTGAAGATATGGACAGGGCGTTATGAATTTCCGGTGGAAGTATGTTCCATAGTCTGCAAGCGACACATGGAAGAATTATTGTAGGATTCGATTTTGTATTTTGGAATATATTAATAATTATTATTAATAATCATTTTTCATTTTCAGGGAATATTTGTTGAGGTAACGCATTCTAATCCTATACGGATCTGCTTAGAAATGAAAACTTTCCAACACCTTTTCTTTTAGTATAAAATCGAATCTGGTAACGGTGATCGTTTTTCCCTAAACATGATGGATCTTTTAGTTTCGAAGCAAAGTCTTTCCATTCGGTTTTAACCTCATATACGCAGGAAGAACACCCTAACCTATTATATACTTCTGGGATGAACTTTGAACATAACGAAGGAAATATATGAGGCAGCAGCAATTAACTACGGAGAGGCGAATCGTATCAAAGAGTCCCACAACCAAGCGATTTCCAATTCGTTCATACTCGATGGCAAGAGTCCGTTTAAGCCACGGTTGAAAATCCGCCAGATTTGGAAGGGGAAATTCGGAGATTGCATTCCCTCCTCCTCATGCGTGATTGTATTATGTAATGGAGGCCCAAAACTTCCTCGGCAATCGTGCCAAGGTTGAACAGCTGTCTGCCATCCTCGACTTTCCGCCCGGGGCCTTGCTCGTGCGTTACGCTGGAACAAAAGGCTCTCCAAAGTTGATTGCTTGGAATTTCAATGTCAGTACACCGAGGCTTTCTCCTCATTATTGACACCTTCTAAAATTACATACTCCGGGGGTGGGGGTATTCAATTGCCGCTCAAGAAGGCTTATGTGTGTTAACCTGAATTTATTAAGTTAAAAAAGTTGCCCCGTAACAGGTTCGTAGGTAAGACCTCTTGAAGGAAGGTTGAAAATTCAATACGTCGATACTGTGTTTCTTTTTGGGAGTGGTTATGGAATTGGTCATATCGCAGACCTAGCTCTAGCACCGCCTTAGACGTATGGAAAAATCCACGTTACCGTTCTTAGAACATTTAACGTTTGCTGATACAAAATTGATTGCAATGTGCCTGATTATGGTTTCATTTTGTTATTTTTGTTAAAGTAATACTATTTTGATTTCCATGTTATAAACAGCTTTGCTTCGCATCTTTAGCCTGTACTCTCAGTAGATTTGCGAATTTTTTTCATGCCCCCTTCTTCGTGAGTAATTTTAGGATTTTTTTCTTAAGACAATACCTTAAGAAATGAAGATAGAACACTTCGCACACTTCCACAGGTTTTTCCTTTTCCACAAAAAACCAGTGCAATTGAATAGTTTTCTATCTTCATTTTATTATGGTCTTCCACGAAATAACGCTTTCGCATATCGAGTTTAATAATACTTTAAATTTTAACATCCATTCCTTCTAAATGTTTCTTCCCTATATCTAATTACTTATTCAAAAAATATTTTTGTTTTTATTAATGGTATCGACTATAGAGTAGATGGATAAAGAGACATTCTCAATCTCGCCTTAATAATAACCTTAAGAATTCGGACACATTTACCACTGCGGCTATGAATGCAATCGCATTCATTTCTAAGATCCGTCAAGCAAAATGTGCAAGTCTTTCCTATTTATTTCTCGGCTAAAATATGTTTCGACTGAAATTATCGTATTAGAATTTTCTTAAGATAACTTTTTGGACCCGGAAAGTGGGAGGCCTGGGCTCGAATCCCGGTGATGTCTCTATTTTATATCTTTCTTTCAACCTCCAGTTAAGACCAATTAAAATTGGGTGGGTCAGAGTCATAAGTATAAGGAGAAAAACGACAAAAGAAAATCGAAATCCTGAACGAGCCAGTAAGAGAAATAAAGTGTAAAAAATGTTGTGTAAAATTGAAAGGCAAAAAGTTTCAAGTGCCAACGTCAAAAACACTATACAGGAAAAATTGTTATTAGTTAGGGCTTAAATTATAAAGTGGGTTTAAACATAAATGTGATATCATCCACCGCAATTTGCAAAAAAATTATTAATGCATGACATAACACAGAGTATGCATTTTAGACATTGTTTCTAGGAATCGTATGTAAAGTTTTTGGAGTAGAGGAATCTTCTTCATTAAGAATTCCTGAATCGACCGACTTCGAAGTCACCTAGCGGCCAGCCTATGAACTTCCTGTAAAAACTAAGCAATTTTGATAAACCGTAGAAATGAAAGGGAAACGAACGCTGGATGTAAAGATCTGGAATTGTGCGACGAGTATCATAGTCAACAAATAGCAATCCTCTAAATGTGAGACGCGGCGATGGCATAAGTGGAAGTTAATGTAATTGGGCAGAGCTCGGGAGAATATTTTGCACAAGTCTATAAAGGGTACCTAAATGCGTCAAAATTAGTTTCCAAGTCATAGAAATTTCTGAAGAACGGACGATCAAAGAAAAACGACATAGTTATTACAAAACCCACCCAGTTTAGCTTTACCCCCGTTACCCACTTAACGAATATCTTCGGTAGCGTAAATTTTTCTCGCTCTTTTTCGGTCTCGAATAACGAACGTTTCAGTATTTACGTGAATAGAGAAGAATCTAAATTAACCAACGGTGCCGTAAGCTTAGAATAAATACCGTATTCTTTCAGGAATAGAGATAGTTTTTCAGCAATTTTTCAAATTGTATTGCGGTTGGGGACACTTCCAGCTACCGCATTACGGCCAACGAGGTCGATTAATTCCTGCTCCCTGAGGCGTCTCTATGGTATGATGTTGTAGTTGTTGCTGTGTTGTTAAAAGTACTTCAACGGTTCATTTCGCACATTGACTCCCACAGGGAATCGAACTGGGGCCAGTATCATTAAAGTCGAAAGCGCAGACCAGGATGTTAGGATGGTATTTGGGATGTTAGTATGTGGGACGTTAGGATGGTATTGGAGAAATCAGGATGGTAACTGGGATTTTAAGATGGTATTTGGGATCTTAGGATGGTATCTGGAATGTTAGGATGGAAGCTGGGATGCTAAGATGGTATACCGTATAGGATGCACGGGGTGTGCTCTAGGAGGCGAGAGACAATCCCGTGGTCCTATGTGCAAAACTAGAGAGAGAGAGAAGAGGAGAAGAAAATAGAATTGTAAGAATGAAAGCGAAAGGGTGGAGGCGTGACCTTGTGCTGTCTGGAGGGCAGCTCAGCCGCGGAGGCCCAAGGTCGGCCCCAGACGGCGGCGGAAGATAGTCGGGGCATCGGCCCACCCCCGCTCTCTCCCCCTCGGTACACCTACGCCCCCAGACTATCGAGGATCTGCATTTGAGGGCGCCGCCGCGGGAGAGAGCCCTCGCGGACGCGTGCCGTTCGCTCCCAAAAAGCGATCGCACGCGACTAAAATATCGTCGTCCGAATGTCATCGAGGGACTCCCGTGTAGGGGACGTCGGATGGCCGAAGGAGGTCGGGGGATCGCTGTCGGACCTCCAACGGCGACTGCCGAGTATTTTGAGCGAATGAAAAGCGCGAAGGAGACTACTAAGAGTGAGGATGTTAGGCCTTCGGGGTGTACGAGGCATAATGTCGACTTTCATTTGTGCGAATTTTGGCGGACCACTTTTACGACTAACCCTTGAAACCAGAACACGCTCGTGAATATGCAAATTCTTCGAAAACGAATTCTTTATAAAACTAATACTTCTAACCATTACCATTACTATAAAAATTACTGTAATCTCATTACAGTGATATCTGAATGATCCTTTGGTTGTATGCTTATTTTATTTTTTATTACTACTGTTTAACACGGAGTTTTGTGTTCATTTTTATGAAATGATACTGAAATTCTTTTATTGTTGATATCCTTATATAAATTAAGTGAAATACACAAATATGTTATAATAAATAATTTTCTGTAATCTTTATGTAATGCATGATTTATTTGGATATTTGACGTGATTATAAGAGTGGAGGCAAACTTGTGAGCTCATCTGAGTCTAGGCTGGTAGCCTCTTTTCTTTCTCTGTAAAAAATTGTTTTATATATGTCCTGTCGACAAGAAATAAGCTTGACAGAACATGAATGCAAATCCGGCATAAATAAATAAATAAAATTCCATTGACCGCTCCAAAGGGGGTTGCAGAAAAATATAAAAATTTGAATAAAATTAAACGGAGTATTTCGATCTTTACGGAGTCCGCTCTGACTTTTTTTTGGCTCTTTTGAACGAATCCGCTGCGGTAGCCAGTAAGGAAGAAAATCGTAAAATATTGCCACCATATCCTGACGAATGTAATACTTTCATTTTTTATTTGGTACAGGATTAAGAGAAATGTATTTTTTATCTACTCTTGTCTTAGTATTGTTCATGACTTTGTTAAATTAAAAGCTATTAAGGTATAAGTAGAGCGTCAGCTCCCCCCTGTTTTCTGGTATTTGTCCCGGATTTTAATCATTACACCTGGTGTCTCAAAAAAAAAAAACATTTTCAGGGCACACAAATGTCCCGATTATTTTCAAATTCTCTGCTAAATCAGTTTCAATAAACAGCTGAGATTTTATCACTGAACAGCGTGTTCATTGGGAAGAATGTTATGCGCAATCCACAAATAACTGCAATTCAACCTGTTATGTATTTTGTGATCATCTCATTAAAAGTCTGTAGAATTTAATTCTACGTAGTTTATATTATGTCTCTTCATTCTTACTTATTTTATAACAATGTTTCCCTCTTTTTACTTGTATTAACACAAAATATTACGTATTTCATTGTTTTTCATTGAAAATAAGAAAATTTTATTACACTCAATCCATTGAAGGCCTAAATTTTGTTAGGATTAATAGCAATAGGAAAGCAAACAGTTAATTAGAATTAGACTAATACTCCTAACTATGATCATGATAGAACATTGTCCCGGATTCGTACCGGTAAACTCCTGGTTATGTCCCGATTGTCCTGGATTTTTCGGATGAAGTGAACCACTTTAGTTAGTTGAGGAGTGGTTGGCTTGCTAGCGCATCAACGCTCCAACATCACAGTCCCGGGTTCGAATCCCGGCAAATCGGATATGTTGCCTGTGTATGTTCCGTTTGTCAATAAAGGAAAAACGCAAAAAATAATAAAATAACATAAAGGGTAAATTTGAAGAATGTCCTTCAAAGGCTAAAATTCGCCCATGAAAAAAGACGGCATTATTATTATTAATTGTCTCGGTATAGTACGACTAGTCTCTGGACGCCCTCGCGAAACTGAATAATGCCCCAGATGAAAGTCTCTCCTAATTGAATGCCAAGAATAGTATTCCTCGTGGGCCTATTGTGCTGAAATTACGTAGACATGTTCCATTTAAGGCATTTTGGCTTGTTTAGGAAAGCATTAGCAAACTACCTCATTCCTCATCTTGCTTAATAAGCCTCAGTCCACTCTTCTGGCTCTTGGCTTCTAATGTCGGAGGGAGTGAGTTTTTAACCGGCCTTCAGATTGAATATTTGACAGAGCGTACTTGTCACTTTTTCGCATTCCCCGAGTGTATTCGTCCCAACACGGTCACAAAGATGATTGTGTGATAAATTGGCTCTTAAAATAATAGAGATGTAGAATGGGCGCGATGTTGAATATGAATACGGCCAGCCAATCGCGTTCTTTATGACATAAGACCTCGTTTCTCTTATCACGTTTTTATGTCTCGGACTCTTACGAGCGACGGGTACATGAAAATTTGGCCATGAGACGATCTCTCGGCAAACAACTCGATGGTACCGTACACAAGATTCACTGGGAATTCCCTCGTGACCTTGATACTTCGGGGCTCTTCCTATCATGAAAATGCGCAAGATCTATTCGCTTTTTCGGCCTAAAATATCTTATACAATGATTTATTTAAATTTTTTTGCAAAACCGCCCCTGTTAGTGGCTGGGACACATGATGACGTTTTCTTTCCTTATAATGAACTGTTGTCACAGCAACGATTCAAAGTTTTACGTTCGCAACTGCAGTGTATTAGTATTTAAAAACTTCTTCCAGTAACTGCATAAGATTACAAACAAGGTTAATTTAAAATTGAATCACTTTACAGACAGATAATTTACAAGAAAACTAAAACCATCACAAAAACCATATGTATTTTTCAATTTAATCGAAAAATTCCCCAAAAACTTCATATCAACAAATACAGAATGTCATTACCTACATAAATAAATATATATAAATCCCTTGAAATGGTGTTAGCAGCGTTTATCAATATTGATTATCACGTAAGATTCTCCAGGGTTTCTAATAGGCCTTCACGGCTACCTTAGTGGCCATGGACCCCAACAAGTCCCACCGTACACTACACACCGTCCCGACCAGATAATACTCATGTATCACTTTATTACTTAAAATTACGTAAGAACTTATTAAACCTCTTCAAGCTACCTACTGAATATAGACGTATTGAGAGTATGGGAATGATAAAAATATTGTGTGTGTGTGTTTTATTTGTGTTGCTTCGACATCTAAGGTCATTTAGCACGATTTGCAGGTTTAAATTATTAGCTCATTCCTTGTTTTATGTGCTCTCTTAAAGTTTTTTTAAAAGCCCTGTTTTTCTGACTAAGTGTAGTACTCTAGACCGGATACTGAAATACTGAGTTGAGATACTATGATAAATAAATGAAATGGAAAGGCGACGAAATTTTGTTCATGCATGGAAATAATTCCCCAAAATCTAAATTGAGAAATTACGGTAAATGTATAAAATAACGCCTTTCACAGCTTCCTCAGAGGTAAATGCAAGCTATAGATGATCATAATTGATTTATAATATCTTTTCAATAAGGCAATGATTTAAATTAAGATTCACTGGATAAACTAACTCAAAGATTTGTTTTTAATCAGGTTAAGTAAGGATCAAAAACATTAGAGAATTAGATGAACATCTGAATGTCCCCTCACTTCTTACAGCTGAAGATTTTAAATTTTTAGTAAGATTAGGATTTTTATTAAAACAAAACAAAATTACCCCAGATTTGAAGCTTGAATATTATTTTTTAAATGGACTGCTTCATTTAACAGAAACCACATATTACTACGTAGTTACATCCTTACAAATCTATATTTTTTGGAAGATAATGGCGAAATTAAAAATATAGAATACCAGCGCTAAGATAGTAGGTAAGACTTATAGGTGAAACCCGAACTGTCTTTGAAAAATCTCCCTAAGAATTCATTATCTACGTATCCATTCTGTCAAATGAAATCCTACAACGATTTTTCAACCGTTATGCAGTGAGTATACGGTGACATTTCCCTCATTGAACTTGGACTGAATACTAAGAGCAACAATGGAATCTATGTTTTAAATTGCTTGAGGGATTGCTTTAAAAGTTACGGCCACAAAATATACATAAAAATGGGTCATCGGACGAAACCTTAGAAGAATAATTGCTCGTAGTAAAACTAATGTGTCAATAGTCTCTGGCTCCTGCTTGGTGCGCGGGTCAACGGAGAAACAAAAATGAATAGTAAAAATGATGGAAAGTAACTATAACATTGCAAAAGAATGTATGCGTCTTGACCCAAGGTTGCGCAGAAAGTGAAAAATGCCAGCCCAGTTCCAGCCATGTCACCATTTTTCACTCGGGTGAAAATGAATTGCTCTAAATACAAAAAGCATTGAAAGGAACCTGAATACAAAGGATTGATAAGTCATTGGGTCACTCGAAGACGAAACATTGCAGAAAATGGATTTGTTTGAATTTCCTTGAGGAGGCAGTCCAAAAATTAGATACTATTCGAAGCAAACCCTTTCACCAACGCCCTCCATGATTATTCTCATGAAGAAAGTGAGGACAATAGAAACACTGTGTGTCTCAAGATTTTGGTTAAAATAAATATTCACTTTTCACTGTATCTATTTCCATTTCCTATGTAAACACCCACGTTAAAGCCATCGTATTAAACGAGGCAAAAGATACATTCTATCTAAAAAATATTCTTATGAATCTTTTCGTAAAATCAGTAGTAACAGACGGGTCCATGCACAATTTATCCTGTGTTCCTCACTACATTTTAAAAGATATCACTCGGGTATGTAGTGCAAAATTCCTGAAGTTTCAAAAGATAATTTTAACATGTCGCTCTTATTAAAACCGTTTTGATAGTAACGCCAACAAATATTTTAGTGCATTTTTTTAATTCCTTTGAAAAAGTCCATAGCCACTAAATAAGCCTTTTCCCCTCAATGCATATTTAAGGAAGTGCAATAAAGTATAATGTATATAAAGGCAAGATTGAGACTGAAAAGTCTCTTCTTCCTTAGATAAAAACAAATAATACTAAAAACATAACAAGTGTGTGGGTGAATATAGATAGAGAGAAAAGCTTTACAAGGAGTGGATGTAAAAAATTCAAAGGAAATATCTTAGGAAGATATATCATAATATAAAGCAATAACGAAATTGCTTAGGAAATTAATATAGCACAGGTGTAGTAACCCTTCTCCTCATATCATAGTAACTTCTCATATTCTCCAATCATATTGCTTGAAACCAAGTTACATCAAAAGTGCCACCAAAGCAGACCGTAGTATGTCCACCCTCTCTTACAACACCATCATTTAATAAATTTATTTAAATAACGACATGGTTAATATTAATATTCGGTTTCTTAAATAAATTTACGTTTGTCAAATAATTACATGTATATTTTGAAAAATTCACAAACTCAAACTTTTGTTTACTTTCGGACAAAAGCAGAGTTTACATTAATGAAGGAAATTTTATTAATTAATGAAGCCTTCTTTCTTTCTTTAAGTATTCTATCTTCTAAGGATGCATCAAGCGTCCTGATTTAATGAAAATCAGTTAAGTAATATTTGAGATAGAGTTTCGGGAAGGATGGGGCAAAGGATACATAATAATAAGGATTCAAAAGGAAAATGATCCTGAAGAAAGGCTGATCGTGCCAGGACTAGAACCCAAATCTTAAACTTCCCGAGTGGTTGCTTTAACCATAGGGATAATGCATAGAGAATTAACACAAACCGTTCGGAACAGACTACAATCAAAGGCGAGATGTAGTTTATTGGAAGCCTGCAGGTCTCGTTAATAGAACATTGGGCATTTATTAAAGATGATTTACAGTAAGGCTGAAGGAACTTTAAGTAAAAGATAGAGCCAGTTAAGATAAGCATTTTTTTGCGTCCTCTATAATTCGAATAATGTATGTCAAAGGTAGAATAATTTCGATATGAGAGCTCGGGAAAGGATTACTTCCACTTACGTCGTAGCATCCACCATATTTCTTATGGCGAGTTAAATTTTTCAAATCTAACTTCCATGCTTAAAACAATAATAGCGAATGTATAAATTGAATGAGCTACGCGTGTTTCTGCGAAAGTAGTCGGGTACCCAACCATTAGCTTATATATTCTCCCATGTCATTAATTTACCTTAATTCCTATTAAACTCTGATCAAATTCATAAACCGCTTAAAATGCATTGGCCTGTGTATTGCTTGAGCGAGAAATTTGCTCATTAATGCTAAAGTCGCGTACAAACGTAAAATTGGTCGAAATCGTTTGAAAAGTTATCAGTGTTGAGTGAAAATTGTACTAGGCAAGACTGACGAGGCACACTATTACAGAAAAAATTCATCGTATCTCTTTAAATTCCCAATAGGGTACTATTAATTCATCAAACTATAAAAAAAGCAAGAGTCGTTTTCTTGGACCCACTCAGCGATAAAGCTTGTCACTCAAGAAAGCACCAGCAAGAAAACTTATCCAGAAGAATATAGTAAACAATGATCTCTTCACTCAACAATTCCCAAAGAGTGCTCCCAGGAGCTCAGTAGTATCAACCGCCACGAATGCCATGAAACTCCGAGATGAAGACCTGAGGGACGTGAAAGAATTACCTCAAGGGGACCCCAAAAGTTGAAAATCTTGGGAAAAATGACTAAGTCACTACTTGGTATTTCTTCTACAACAGGATGTGTCTTTTGATCATTCTATACCCTTTGCTCTAAGTCAGGATACTGCTCTCAAAAATGTTTCGTGACTCAAACTGATTCCGCGAGTCAAATCAAAATATTTCACACAAAAGCCAGGCACTCAATACTAAAGTTAATAAAACTTCAATTCCGATTTACCATTTACGTTCCTAACCACTCTTAGCTTCTTGCAGCATCTGCTCTAATTGTACGCTCAATATCTACAAGTTTGTCTCTGTCCCATTTAGTCGCATTCATCAAATAAAATTTCCCGAGGACAGTAACTAAATAATAATGTTTTAATTGCTACCGAAAAGAATGTGAATTCTTGTCATCGATATTATACAATCGAATGGGACTCACCTGTTAGATGAAATGCAGCGATGAGTCATCCTCCGAGGATGGAACTTGCAGGCCGATGTTTTCACGAAAAAGGTTTCCACCGAATGGTAACGTATATGTACTGGGTTAAAAGGAGAAAGGCATAGAGGGCACCACCGGTCGTAAAATCATCGAGTGCCTGCTGCAAACAGAATGAAATAACTTCCAAATGTATGAGGTTAAATATCTTTATTTGAAATTTTACACATTATTTTCAACATGAACTAAAGAATGCTGCGGAATCATTAGAATGACTAGTGAACGAAGTCTGTCCAGTCTTCAGTCCTTTGAGCCCTTAAAACCTTTTTGAGCCTCATTCCCTTCACCATTGGCTATAAAAAGTTAGCGATAGGGGATGAGGCTGGCAGGATGAGGAGTAAGGTAGTTTGCCCTTAGCTGAATGCTGCAAGCACGACTTGTCCACATGAGAACATGATCCTATGAATAATAATTTTTAGTGTTAAATATTACTATTATTTGACCTTTTATTGAGCGAGGTTAATAAGCATGAATAAGGAGTGATCAAGGCGAACGAAATGGACCACCAGGGTGGACAATCCTCCACATTAAGAATTTTACATTTCATCGGTACGCTGATAATTCTCGTTTATGCTCAGCCCTTAGTGAACGACGCTTCCGACTTTTGTCAATAAAGAAAGAGCCACAGTATGGTAAGCCCTCCTCCACATCGGACAAAAGAGACACAATAGCTTTTTTTTTAATCCTCAAAAATCAAAATTGTCTTACCTTTCGATAGCAATGCCCTTTCTTTCATATCTTGATGACCTATGTTGCCCTGAGTATCATCTTACTTCCGCCTTCTCCCTTGCATCACGCATTCAGTTTAAGACTACTGTAGCCCTCGCTCGAAACAGTGATAGAAAGTTTTATTTGGACCGAGTTTGGCATTATTTTTTTCGGAGAGGAAGGCAGTTTTATTGTTGTTAGAGAAAAAAGAAGATAAATATTATCACTAAACTCACTTTTAAACCTCAATACAGATCCATCTGCTCTAAGGCGTATCCTCTCTTAGGTTTCCATTAGCGTAATACTTTCCATAATTTTTCCACCGACACCACAATGAGATCCTTTTGCACAATAGTCCGGCCCATCCTTGATTACAATAGCATAATCTGGAATCCCCACTGTTCCCCCTTGTTAATTTACTGGAAAAAATCAAACTCGCTTTGTAAAATGGCTTTATTGGAAATAAAATATACCGCTTTATAATTCCTACAAATATTATTCCGATCGGTACCGGAGATTTAAATTGACTCCTCTCCGGACAAGGAGAGAGGTTTTGGATATTCTATTTCCACGTAACATACTTACTGGTTCCATTAATAGGAATTATCTCCTTATCAAGATCAATTTTAATATCTCACGAAGAAAATATAGGCAGACGCTTCTTTTTCGTGAACCCTTTTGACGGGTCAATGCTTGTTTTTTTGAGCCGCTCTCTCGCTGTGAGCGGTCAATGACACTTTTAAAAGAGACAACTTTATTGACTTATTTAATGATTCTTTAATTCGTTAAAGCGTAAATTGTACTCCATACTTTCCAATTGATGTTTGTGTTTTTATTTTTTCTCTTTATTTCTTTTTTGTATCACTTAGTCTCTTTTTTTCGTGTTTAATTTTATTTATTCTCTTTATTATACCACATGTAAATGTGTAATTTTTTACTTATCTGTGATAAATAAATATTATTATTGTTGTATTTTAGAGAAAAAGATAAACAGTTTTGTTTGCCCTTTTTATAATTAAAAATTGAGTCGCAGTAGTCTCGCAAAAGATGTTTGTTAATGAGAAGGAAACGGCTCTGTTATTCATATCACCAATTTGTGTCAAAGTGAACTTATCCATCTTCTCTTTAGTTTCTTCTTTCAAAATCCTATCCCTCCTACAACCACCTCTAGCACCTCTATGCTTGTTTTTCTACCAATTTAACTTACTTTTCCAAACCAAATCTAATAGGCCTCTAATTTACAATAATACGGAATATATTCCCTATAAGGCGGAATTTATTCCCTAGATTTTTTCTCGCATAGGTCCTTATTGAAAATCAACAAAAATTAAAATGAACAGCTCTCGCTGATAAAGCTATATAAAATAAAAATAGAACTGAACAAATCATCGACGTGACTGGGGCTCGAACCACGTTCTCCCACTTCCTGGACAGGTGTTCTATCCGCGGATCTCTGAGAAATTAAACAAATTTGGGTTACTCCTTTGAAATAATTTTGGAAATGTAGTTTTTGAAGATATTTTTGTAAATAAATCTTGGAAAAGAATTCGAAAGAAAATCTCTGAAAATGAAAAATTTTTTCCGAAAATAATACTAAGAAAATAACTTTCGGAAGACGTTTTTGTAACTAATATATGAATTGAATTAGCTGTAATAGCGTGTTCCGTAGGAATATTTCTATTCACGAAGTTTTTCTCTTTTTACTGTCACATCTCAGCCTATATTTTGCAGAGGATTTTTAAGGTAAATTTATTTACACAATTTCCTCTACCTAAAAAATACCATTCTTCGACCTAAGATCTCACTTCTTAAATTTATCAAACGAGAGTCATACTAAGACGATTGAACTTACAGAAATGTTACTTTTGCCGAAACCGGAGAACCGAAATTTTAATCCTTGTGCCTAAACCGAAACCAAAGAACGCTATTATTTTGTTCCGATTATAATCGGAATATAATAATTATTATCGACTCGTAGGGGAGAATGGGGAAATGCCGGTAGGATAAGCAGTTTCATCCGTAATGTCTGCTAAATTTTTAAATTTATGTATTAAACACATTTATTTACTATTTTTTTGTTTGTAGTTCAATGTATGGAATCTGCATGATTATACAAAAATACAAAGTCCTTAAAAAATATAATATATGACACTTACACAAACCCATTTTCACCGATCCCAGTGGTAATGCAGGTAGGAGGATCCCCTATGCATTTCTTGTGGCAAATCATACTAGTGATTATGATATGAATATACTTACACAGAGAACTTTTAAATGTAGATAGCCATGGGAAAATAAGAATAATAAATAAATTTACACAAAAGACATGCTATTAATATACATAAAGATATAATTTATCTATTAATTAATTAACTTCATGGTCCCTTTTGTCCAACTACCTATTGTTGTCTTTCGCATCCATTTTCTTGGCATTTACAAATATTCTAATCCAGAAAAAATTTAATATTCCAAATCATACATTGCAAAATGCTTACAGTAAGCATTGAAAACAATGTTGGGGAGCGCCGGTACACTACCACCATTACCCCCTGGCGTCCTACCGGAGTTCCTGATACCATATTCTGATGAATGGAATATTTTCATTAGTCATTTGTGGTACAGGATGGATAAAAATGTATCTTTCATTTTCTTTTGTCACAGTCTTGATCATGGCTGTGATGAAATGAAAGCTACCGAGGTATGAGTGAATAATTGCACTAATCAAGGTCTGTCCTTATGGAATACCAAGAAAAGTGTTGCTCATAGAGTCAACCCTGCTGTCGATTCACTACCTACCGGGGCTACCTATATACCTGGGCATTCTCCCCTACTTGACATTCTCATAAAAAATGTTTTCTTTCATCTATATATCCTTCTGAATCTTTGACGATTTGAAATATTGACCATCGTCTTTGAAATTTAATTATTTATTATGTTTTTAATTTAATATCCTAAACGAGTCTAACTGTGCATCTAATTATTATACTAAGCACCAACTACAGCACGTTCTTTATTGTATTATTAGAAATGCTTCGACGGCTAAGGTCTTTTCGCAAATGGGCTCCCACCAATTTTTCATCTCTCTATGTTCTGATGTATATTGGATAAATAGCTCATATAAGATGCATTCTCTTACATGTTGTGATCTGTCTCTCACTTTCTTTCATTCTTTCCTACACCTTTCAAAGATTTCCACATCCCTAGTCTTTGTGGTTGTTTTCCTGCAATGGAAATATTTATTCTGTGATCACATTTTTTATTTGCTCCAAAACACTATTCTTCTTAGTCGAACTTCCATTCCATTGCCACTTTACTTGTTAAAAACATGTTTGTATACCCTTTGGAATTATTATTTATTATATATTTTTAGTCACAATTCGCCCAATTAAGACGTTAGCATACGTTAGCATTTTTGCATAGAATGTAACTGTAGAAACGAGTATATCTAGAAAAACATGCTAACCGCAATGAAACTTAATAAAATTTAAATGCTGAAATAAATTAATTTATTGGTTATTTCCTGTTAATCACAACTATAATTATTAAATTCTACATGATCATCATCATCATCATCATATGGTGTTCTGCCCGGAAGCAGGTCCCCCACGCCACTACCGTCTCCATTCCCCTCTGTCCATAGCCTTCTCCTTAGTCTCTTTATGATTCTTTATTTTCACCTCATCCACCATTACTCTTCTTCTTCCCCTCTCATTCCTTCCTTCCACTGCGCCTTCTAATACCACTTGCAGTACGCTATTCCCTCTAATTATGTGGCCCAACCAGTTAGCTTTCCTTTTTCTTATTTCCTTATATCCTTCTTTCTTCCTTCACTTTATCCAGGATCTCCTCACCATATCCACCCATCTCACCTTCTCCATCCTTCTCCACACCCACATTTCAAACGCCTCAATTCTCTTCCTTTCCCAATTATGATCACCATACATAATTTAAACCTAATAACCTTAGAAACGGATTATTTTATTGAAGTGAAAAAACATATTCAATAAACTTTATCGCTATTAAACAAATTTATTTAATTTTATTCCTCATATACTAGATGAAACAAATAATGTTACATAGCGCAATATATCATCATTCATAGGCCTTTAAGTAGGATTTCCCGGTAGTAAGTGCTCCTAATATCCTTGCTATATCTTTATACTATGCACTAGATAATATGCAAGTGTCTATTGAATTTTGCATGGATAGTTATTCAGCATCAAATATATAAGCAAGAGATTAAATTGTTATTACATGGCTTTAAATTTGAAATGTTACAGCTAGCTACAGTTACTTTAATACAAATTAAATGTATGGTATATTTTATTGAATACTTAAGATTTTAATCATATTTTCTGTTTAACGGCTAATTTTTATCTTTTATCTCGATTAAACTTGCTTGCGTGATTGAATAGAGATAGTTTATAAAATTCAATGTGCATTAGATTTTTAAAGAACTTCCTTCATAATTTTTTCGTTCGTTAGCTTTTCTAATGCTTCCTCCTGTTTTCTGTCGATTTTTTAAGAAAGATATTTTCCACTAAAATATTCCATATTGCCGTCTTAACGAATATCGCTTCATACATAAATTCTAGTTATATTTTTAGTTATTCTGCTGAACTATAGCACCAATATATATTTATTCTAATATTTCCCAAACTTTATGTGGTGTGCTATTGTTACTTCCCCGCATTTTACGCCAAAATTTATTTCTTTTTAACTAAATAAATCATTAGCGAATTATCTCAAAATCCAGGGTAAATTGCGCAAATGAGAAAGCAAGACACCGTATTTGTATTAGTTAGAAACTAAGGAAAACTCTTTCCTCAACAGTTATAAAATCATATCCCAATACGTTCACATTTCCTGTAATTTATGAATTTCTACTGGGAAAACGTAACAAAAAATACATTGATTCAATAAAGGTACAATGCATACATCACCACCGACTAAAAAGTATTCAAAGATTTTTTAAATTTGATAAATATCTTGCTTTATGGCGTCAACTTAGTTACAAGCAATCGCCGATTGCCCTCGGAAAGAGATATGATTCAACTGTAGGGAAGGAACTGATTCTCTCCACTACCTTTTATACGATAAATAACTTCGCTGCCAAATCACTTGGCGTAGGTACATCATATAATAATCATTTACTTGACATAAATCATAAAATAATTCATTCCGCGAAAATCTTGTCTAGCATAAATGTCAAAAACTTAGAGAAATATGACCATTTATATTGTGATAAACGCCCAAATTAATTCTTCCGACATACATACAAAGGTCTTTATTAGGAGAAATTGGGACTTTTTAGTCCCATCTTCCATTTAACCATAAATATTTACAATACATATGACATGGTATAATAACAAAAATTCAAATCATATAACAAAATAAAATAAGAGTCTATAAAGATAATTTAAAAAATACAACAAAATGAAAAAGAATACTAATATAATACATAATTATACAAAATTAAAATACTATCACATACAAGTGTTGAAATACAAACATAAACATATAAAAGAAAAAGAGGAAATACAATACATACAACTACAAATTAAAGGGTGTTTCAGTTGGTGCAATTCTGTTCAAAGAGTAATAGTTTAGTAATGTGCTTATGTATATACTCTATTTAAAATTAACTCTCTATCCTGGTCTACCAGATCACTCTTCAATCTACCTACATTTTAGTCTCGTATGCAACGTCTAACCTTCTCAGCTCCCTACCAACATTCAATGAACGTTTTAGATTAATTTAAGACTCATTTTTTATAGATACCTTGCATCACTATTCAAGTAAATAATCTCTCATTTGAGTAATTTTATGCTTTATAAAAATTCTTGTTAACATTTCAATTACCGTTGATTCTTTGATATTTCATTCATTCTCCAAATATCTATTATTTATTACATAATCATTGATTTTCGTTTCCTATCCTTTATTACATACTTCTTCCTAAATGTATTTTCATGTATACTGACAACATTATTAAACTTTACCATGCTTACGTATACGCAAAGTATATACATTACACACATATAAACAAATACTTGCTGATTGTGTATTTATATTTTCTGTCATGTTTCTCCTAACCTTATAGTTACCAATATCGATAGGTTTGGGAAGGTTTTTCATACTCCCCTTTCTAGAGGTCGTTTTCCTGCAGTGAGTAATATTTTCATAAGAGGAGACTTTTAATCTCAATCTCGCCTAAATAAAGACGTTTTATTGTAATTAATAATATCTACTATATATTTTGTAATTCTGAATTCACCCTAAAATAACGAGCAACGCTGTGTTTTGGCCTATCCAATAAATAAAGATCCAACCTATTTTCAATTCCTTCGACCATTTTATATTACAGAATTCCAATGCTAAGCTGCAGAATTAGAAATGGGTATCTGTCGCCAGAACGTCACCACTAAGAGACAATTTTCGAACTTCGGATGATAAAAATGTGGCGCCGCAGCGCACGAAAGGCTCGAGAAAAGGCCAGGAATAAACGTCGAGGCAATAAGAGAGAAAGCTCTAATTTGAAAAACAACAAGCATCACAGCAATTATAAATTGCAAAAACCACAGCGGATTTTTTCGTAAAAAGACGAAATTTCAATAATCTATTCGGTGGGTAAATACTTCATTCAGGTGCTCACTTAATAGGTTCACGATCATTACTAAGTACTCTTTTCCACACATATACAGTGGTACCTTTGTTAACGACGGCCTTAGTTAACGACGGACTTGGTTAACGACGAGTTGCTGTAACCAAATAATATCTTGGTTTAGGATTTGGCTTACGACGCCTCGTCGATTGGTCTTTCCGGAGTTTCAAGTACATGTTGTCTCACCGGAGTTAAATCGGTAAATATTATAAGTTTTGCTTCCAATAACTGGGGTGCGTCCTCGACGCCGGGAAATACGGTAATCCATTACCATTATTATACCTGTGGAAAATCGCGCCTTGGATAACGACGGTTACGACGGTTTTGGTTAACGACGATTATCCTGGAACGGATTAGCGTCGTTAACCAAGGTACCACTGTATTTGAAAATAATCGGTATCGGAACAGAACGGTCATCACCATAGTTACTTCAAAAAGGAAATTTCCTACTTGATGATGGACCATCTGTACAGAAACCGGTCGTTTTCAAATATATCTGTGGAAAAGGGTACTTGTAACTTTATTCTTACAATTATTTACTATGGATTTCCACTTAGCTAAGGCAGTCACAATCGTTTTTGTTGATTATTTGCATTTTTAATTCATAGAGAAACATATAGTAATCATGCGCCTACGAAATAAAGGAATGAAAAATATTAATGTAAACGAATCCTAGTTCTTTGCTGGGAAAATCGTTTACTATCCATGAGCAAATAGCGCAGCTTTGGAAATATATATTAGTACCTTTGTGAAAAAAATGGCTGTGGCTAACCTGAGTTGAGACGAGGAAGCTTAAGGTTACGATAATTTACTTTCGTCTTAGCTAAACCTGGGATGTTCAATAGAGATACGTCAACAGATTACTGCAAGTATAGCGGGGAATACTGGAATGGATTATTTGAGAATGATGAGTGAAAGAGAGACAGGATTGCTAAGGAGGAATCCCTAAGAAAATCAGCATGAGAGGAAAAAAGCAGTGCGCTAAGATAATTTCTTCTAATGGAACTGCCCATATAGGTATTGATACATCTGTTATAGCTTATCACCATCAAATCCGATTGTTAAATTTGTTGTTCCCCTTCCTTAAATCAAACTACATAAGTATTTCTTTCTTATTTGCAGAATAAATGAATTTTTGAAGTGACTCCTTCTAGCATCTATTACATATATCTCCGTAAGAATCTCTTAGGTTGTTTGCATCGAAAATTCTCACTTTCTCTTATACTATCAGATGTTTGAAGAAAGATGGACATTATACGACTAAATTCCCAGTTAACACCTGAATATTGGTATTTTCCACTTTATAGTAGTTGCAGGAAGAGAGGTAAGAAATCCTAGCAATTTCTGCGATTGTGTCGACAGAAACTCAGAGCTTTTATCATAATTCGCCGCGTAGCATCCCATTTAGGATAAAATATGAAGTCATCTTGTATCTCATATCCCTCTATAAATGATAAGAGATCATTAACGATACTGTAAGATCAACCATTCATCTCTTTGGCCTTTATATTCAAAATACTGCAGATATTTTGAAGAAAGCTTGTAAATGATCAAATAGTTGGTATACCTACTTGAAATAGCCTTGTGCCTCTGTGATGCCCAATAATGTGAATTTTTAATACCCGACACGCTCTCTTGGCAAGTTTAGCTTCGAAAAATTGACCCCGAGCTCGTAAAAAAACTTTCATACAACATTTACAATAAATATCATATTGTTCATTTATTTTTAACTCAAAAAATATGTTAGAGTTCATTGAGCCTTAATTTTGAGATTTGCTTCCTTTTTCTTTTACAGCATCACCTTAATGTTTTTTATCGAGGAAAGTAGCTCTCCAGTGATTTTAAAAATGAAAACAAACCCCGTAATGTATGCAACACCTGCATAAATTATCGTAGTCAAAAGGGGATAAGTAGATACTTAACCAATGTGGGATGCATAAACTCCAGGGACAGCTATAGATATTGTTCGAGAAACCTGGTCACCATGGTATGAATGCATGGAAGATCTTAAAGAGAGAGGGAGACCGAGAAAACTGGTTGAATGCTGTGGATGTCTTTGAAAAAGAAGGGATTTCCGTGTTCTCACGAATATTACGGTATATTTTTAAAGATGCTAGAATATTTTTGAGGTTAGGAAAGCATGCTGGAGAAATGCATGTAAAATGCTACATTGATCTGGATCTTGATTGAGATTTTCCTAAAATACTGTATATTTAAAAAATTAAATAATCTTCGGTGATGTTTAGTTGACTGAATGATTCTGAACATTTTCGTACAATAAAATATATATAATTTCATATCCTTTAGGAATCAAAGCGTGAAAATTGAACAATTAACTTAGATATATAAGCTCACATATCATTCTGATCAGAGTGTGAATATTTTCTATTAGCTAATTAGAAGTATTCTGATAGTCATAATAGTGTCTGAAATAGAAGAATTTACCGGATTCGTCCAGGTATATTCCTGGTTGCGTCCCTATTGGCCCGGATTTTTTGTCCTTAAAGTAGTAATGCCCCTATATTGCACGACCAGTCTCTGGACACCTTAGTTATAGCTATTTTTTTATGCATTTATAGGTATTTAAGGTCAGGGAAAGGTTGATACTGCGACCACTACGGGGCAGCTTCAGGAAGAGCTCGTTTACTTCTTGGGTCAGGGATGCCGAGTGTCTTCCGACTCCATCCTCGTACTTGGTTCTATTTTTTTTCTCCATCTTTACATATTTCCTTCCTAGCGCCACCCATAGGACTCTGCCCTCCCCAACCCCCTTCTGCTGTAATGATACTCTACTCTCCTACTTCATCCCATTTTCCATTCCCATCTCTTAGTTACCCCAATTGCACATCTCAAAATCACATTTAAGCAGACTTTATTCGGTAATAATCTTTTATCTTTCGATTCAGTTACATCCCCAACATGCTAAAATTATATTGAATTAAGTTTTACGTAGCATATACTAACATTTCATTGGAATCTCTTTCATTTAGATAACGTTCTTCTCCGAATGAGAAAACCCAATAGTTTGTTGTGTTTTTCAGCCTATGTAGAAAACTATTTGATTTCTATAGATAAATATATTTAAAGCAGGGATTTCCAAGATTTAGTCACCAGTTGGCCGCATTATCTCTTGACCTTCGCGCATGATGATATCGTACTCCCCTGTTTTCAAATGGTAATGATTAATCGAAAATTTAACCTAAATTGCTTTGAAAATTACCAAAAGCACACACCTCAAACACAGACCAGTATGTGTTTATGCAAACGACTGATTGAAAACTTCAAAAACCCGTAAATACGATAGAGACAGAATTAACTCCATCACACAATAAGACCTTATACATATTTCAGCAATCAAGCTTCCATCATCAGATGGGAAACAATTATTTAACCTATTTTTACTGGTTTGGGTTTCAGGTGTGTGCTTTTGACCTTTTTCATTAACACAGTAGTAGTTGGATTTCAATCTAGGCATTCTACATTGCTCTGTTGCGATGATATTTAAAATGAGTGCGTTCTTTTTTGGGGTGGATTTAAATCGAAATTCGTATTTTTCCTTTCCTCAATCCCTTAGTTTACTCATTCTTAATTGCCAAGCTTCAAGAGAGAAAGTTTCACCAAACTTTTAAGGGAGAATTCGATGAAAAACTGCGCGTACTTTGTGAAAGGTCCGTGAGTTGGTCATCAATGACAAAGGATTCATAATCATCCAATTTTATACAAGGCGATGACAGCAAAATGGAAATATGGTAAGGAATAAAAGTATGACTTGAGTATCAATGAAGGAAATGCCTCGGTCATTAGTGGAAATGTGTATCTAGAGAGAAATAACTATAACTTGTTAGAGAGCATAAGAAACTTGGAAGAGAGATAACAGAGAGTAAGAAAAATCTCAAAGTGATAAGGTCAAGAACAGGAATGACAAAAAGGCCGGTACATGAAGATACTGGAATAGAATTACGCTAAGTGCAATATTCGAAGAGCTGTAAAGACGATTAGATGGAATCTTCTAAAGAGACACACGAAGTCACGCAGGTGACAATATTGACGAATTAACAATTTCGAATTCCGAAATCTTTTGCTAAGATTTTCATATCGAAGATGAATTTTAATTTAAATTCCGGTATAAGTAGTTCCTCTTTGGAATGCTAATTATTCTTAAAACCGTTGATTAAGCTATCGTGTTGTTGAAAGTCTCGCATCTCCCGGATTAAATTCCGATAATTCGAGAAATGTCTTGAATTGGTGTTAATAAAAGATGGCTGCCAAACAATGGAAATATGTAATGGAGAGTAAAGTGGAAGGAATAGGAAGGCGAGTTAAAACGATTTGAAGGAAAAGAATAAATACACACGTCATTATTGGACGAAATTGGGACTAGAAATATTACATTTGAACGTTGTCTAATGCATACACACATAAAATCAAGATTATAAACGAACATGTATGCAGATTTTTAACAAATAATGTAGAAAGGAAGTATTTAGATATGTAAGATGAAAAGAAGGAATGGTCTTGTGGAGCGAATAAAAAAACTGATAAATTGACACAAAAAAAATTTCCACTGCAAGAAAACATCCATAAGGAGAAAAATCTGCGAGGTGCGTAGGAAAGATTAAAGCAATGAAATAGATAGATAATAATGTAAAGAGTAATGAGAATTTCGTGAGGCACATACAGATAAAATAAAGATCGGAACAAAAGAGCAGTTTGTTGAAGATGAAGAAATGTCTTCAGTCGGTAATAGCGTGAACATAAGATTCAGTCAAATATATTTTAGATACTTATGAGAGAATACGAGGACATGGAGACGACAAAAAGAAGAAGATGAGAGGATAGATAAAAGAGACAAGAGAAGTCATTGGGACCGGCGGATAATGAAAGAAGAAGTAATGCAGAGGAATTCCCATCCACTTGGTCATCAGTGGGTGGTCGATGCACGGTAAACAGTCAGTTCTCGACGGATTTACGGTTTCCATATGCACTGACACTCGCCATGAAGAAGCACATGTCGGTGGGATGGACGGGCGAGAGTTCCCCGCCCAGATGGTCGCTCCTTCAGCGCCAAATTGGCCGCCCGCCTTCCCTTGGCAACCACGTTGTCGGGAAGCACTCGCTCTCGAGAATGACGTCAACGGTGTAGGGCTGATAAAGAGGGCGTACTCGTTCAAGGTCTGCAGACGGCCAAGTGCGACTACCTTTCTCCACGAGAAGGAGTACAGTTTCGATCAAAAGATGTTCCTTCGCTAAGTCGATGGCTGAAGGAGGACGTCAGGAATTCGGGGTAACTTACGCCGTAGAGATCCGACGCTGTCTGAAACGTATCATCGGCCTGAGATCAAAATGGAATCTATGAAAGTCTATTGAAATTGTCTTCACGCCTGAGCAGGTCGAGCAAGAAATATGGAGAGCGAACCAATTCTCCGAAAACGATTTATTCGAAAGCAAATTCTTCGAGAACGAATTCTTCGAACGGTCGATTCTTCGGATGACGAATTCTTTGACAAATTTTAATTGAATTCATCTTAAATTTATATTACAGGAACTAATTCAGAGTTAAAATCTATTCAGTAAATTGGGTTGGGTAAGGCTAGGCTGGGTTTTTGTTATGCTGGGATGTTAAATAATGGTTGATGTTAAATTTGCATTGTGTTCAATCTCGGATTCCGAAAATTTACCAAACAATGAAGTCTTTCAGGACACGGGGACGAAGACCAATCACGATTAAAATAACTAATCTGTGAACTCAGAGGCGTTCATTATCTCCCTTAAATAAAAAAATGGATTACACAAATCTGCCTTGCCACGCGTAATGTAGGAGAATCTGAAGAACCTTTTCCCCTTTCTTATAATGTATTCAACAATAAAATTAAAAGGGTTTCGTGATTTTCATGTACTGCTATTGTGACTTTTTTAATATTGTAATATTTTTGTAATTTTTTAAATATCTAAATTTTGAAATAGTGTACGATTGTGGTAAATTTTGAAAAATTTTTGAATTTTGTGATGATATGTAAGACGTACGGACTTCTGAAGGTTTTTGAGGGTTTTCCTCCCGACTAGGGTGAATACCAGGCAGATCATTTTATTTTTCCTTTCCCCCACAGGAATAACTACCACCAGGTCTGGTTCCTAATTGTAGCACTCATGTATAAATAAATAAAGAGATGTTCGCGTCATCCCGGTGTGAGTCAATGTTCGAAATGACCTAAGCTGTTGAAGCACTTTTAACAATACTACTACTAGAAGTTAGCGTCTCTTCTTCTTACCAATAAATTATGTTTACCGTTACATTCTGTAATTCATGAACATTGGGTTCCGTATGAATGGTCATTCATCATTTATAAGTCCACAGATTCAATCGAGAAAATTTAAATTGAAGGTATTGTTAAGTAAAGAACAAATAGAAAAAATAGTACTGCGTAATAAGGAGCAATCTATTTTAAAAAGCATTTAAAACAAGGCTAATCAAGACAAATGAAAATCGAGAGATTAACTGCCCTCAGTGTAATATTTTAGATATTGAACGACACGAAAATCTAGCACATCCATATCAATCGCATAGAAATGAAATAAAAGAACTCTGCCAGTAAAGCAATCGAAATGCTCCTGTGATCTCCGCGATTAAACAAAAAGAGAATTATGTTACCGATTATTCGAATTGGTGGATCTCCTTTTCGTAAAATTATTGTTGGAATTAATATGAAAAAATAAGGAAAAAAGAGTACTAGACAATCTCTTTTAATAATTCTACGATATATATTATAAAATACATCTACATAGAATTGCATGAAACATGTGATAGTTAATTTCAAATTGAGGCATTATTTGTAAATGAAACGAGAGGTAGGAAATGGAATGCATTGGATAACTGAATTGAGACAATCTTCGGATTGATGACCCCAGAATACGGAATTCTATGTTGGCATTGCTATTAATGATATAACGGATGGTAAATTACAAATAAAGAGAATCATTTAGTATATTCTTTTCGGTAAAGCATATTAAATATTATATATTGCTTAACTATTTTGTGCGGACGTCACAGTCATATACAGGGAAATAGATAGTTCAGAGGATAGATTAATCCTTTCGAACGACTTAGAATTGTGAACTGGGGCGATGATTGGCAATTAGAAATTAATGTAGAAAAGTGTTCGGTAACTCTCACGAATAATAATGAATCACCCACATCCGAAATATATGTGGAAAAGCACTTAAGAAACTCGGCTTCATTAAAAGAATAGTCGGTAGGAGCGAAGAAAAAGTTCGCGAGCGATGTTACTTAGCCTTAGTTAGGCCTCACCTTGAGTATACATGTAGTGTATGGGACCCCGCCGAGAAATGTCATATTCGGGACTTAGAAAAAGTACAACGAAAGGCGATGCGTTTTGTAAAGAATTGCTATGATAAAACAGCGAGTGTCACGCAGATGTTACAGGACGTGGGATGGGAATCATTAGAGGATAGAAGACTTTTTCAAAGGATAAATTTATTAAATAAGTTCAGAGAAATTACGTTCTCAGATGGTGTAGCCGATATAATGCGACCCCCGCGTTATAAGGGCCGTTCTGATACTGCCAGAAAGATTAGGGAAATAGATGCTAGAACAAATCTTTTCAAAAATTAATTTTTTCCGCGAGCTATACGCGAATGCAACCGTTTAGGAAAATAGAGTCAAGATGCCAGCACCCTCTGCCACACGCCGAAAGGCGGCTTGCAGGGTTCTTATAAAGACATAGACAACTATTGAGCACTCAAAATCAGTGCTAATACAAGAAATATCTACTCATTCTATTTAGAATTCCTAGTTAGAGAAGTCCCTCAAGAGTGATTTTGTTCGGTGAGAGAAAAATCTTTCTGAAGATTTTTTCTTTCTTACGAACTCTTTCAGATTTAAAATTTTAAACAGGAAACAAACTAGAATGCGGGAAACAATGGTTCGTAAAATGTTGGAAATCGGTAGAAGAGAACAGGGAAAAAAACGAGATTTTGGTGAAAGAAAACGAGTTAATAGTACTACTCTCAAGCATGACACCATCGTTGTTGTCAAGGCTATAGTTTTTAAAAGTGAATATAAGTAGCAATTTCAATTTCGTCATCTTGACTGAATGATTCAGAACGACGAAAGAAATGATGCCCGAAATATTCAGCATTATCTTCGTTTATAATTATGGACAGTCGCTGATGGTTGAAATATAGAATAAACGAAGCATCAAAAACCATCAAAGAACGTAAATGATACGGCGATATGCATAATTCGCTCCCAATGGAAGAATCTTCAATGTCCGGATATTGCCAAGGAGCTGTAGAAACTGTAATTCAGAAGAAATTTATTTCCGGGGCTATTATTTTTCGTAGGATATTCATGGCCCCAGAAAACGTTTGAAAGTAAGGAATTTTCAGTGGATGGCATCCAAAACTGTGGGACGTGCAAATGTATGGTCCAAATATTTGGCATTTAGAATTCCCATTCCTCCTCTCAGGAGATAGTAAATGTGGAAACGTTACATGCTAAATGCATATTTCGTTATTTCACGTTAAGAATGATATGCTAGGGTGTCCAGGGCGCAGTAGTGCAAAACCAGGATATCTACTAGTTTAAGGACGAAAAGCCCGGGACGATCAGGACACAACCAGGAATTTACCGGGACAATGTTCTAGTACAGTCATTATCGTGGTATTTAGTGTCATTAAAGTTCACTATTTTTAATGGAAAACAATGAAATGCATTCTATTTTATAATTATGCCTGCAAATTTGGAAACATTGTTATAAAAGTAGTCAAATTTAAGATAAAATATGAATTACGCATAATAAAATTCTACGGGTTTTTAATGAAGTGATCACAAAATACATGAAAGGTATTCCATTAAAAAATATAGATTTATGGATTACAAGCACTCAAATAATTTTTTCGATGAACACTTAGTTCAGAGATAAAAATACCTCAGTTGATTAATAGAACCTGATTTAGAATGGACTTTCAAAATAACCGAGGCATTTGGGCGTCCCAAAATGTTTTACGGGACACCGGGTGTAATGTTTAAAAACAGGGGCTTTTGAACACCCTGTGTATGACTGAGTAAAGAAAAGGGGGAAAATAACCTTGCGTGTTTTGGACAACAATGAAAGTCATAGTTCAAGCATAGAAGGCATTGGAAGTATTGCGAATTATGCCGAATTTTAATTCGTCGAAAGCAACTTATATAAAATGAATTTCCTTCCAATACCATCACTTCTCGAAGAAAATTTTATCTCCGATTCTACAGCGTATTCATGAAAATTCTATCCCTATTTGTTATAATCACCGCCAAATCTCGTTTGGGGTTGTATCAGCTCATTTAAATCACTGCATTTATAAAATATTACTTTTGTGAAATCTTAAATAAGGCAGCTATACACGATTTCGTTATTTCTCAAATAGTGTCCATTTTATCCACTACATTAATAAATATTGAATTACCTTCCCGTGAATGCTGTGAAGTGAGCGAAACGCAACAACTAGAAACTTATAATGAAAAATTCATATTCGAGAAGAAATTAAGCCGCTGGCAGATATTTTGTTGAGATTCAAATAATTTAGTTCGCTATGGGAAATACTGTGATCATGATGGGATAATTGTCAAGGATTGAGTGTAATAAAACACAACCTAACCATACCTACCCCAAGCAGAAACTATGAACAAAGCAGAATCTACGAATGATACCGCATAACCAAAATTTGAATTTGGTCACCATAGGACTAGTGAAACCTCAAAGTGTTCATTTCAGATACCTCATTCTTTGATCATCCAGTTCTGCCAATGTCCATATTTAACTTCTGTAGAGTTGGACATGTTTATGGGAAAGTTTTACTTTGTATACATAAAGGTAACCATATCTTTAGAAAAAATAGTGCAATTATATGAAATCCAAAGGATTGGATGAGTCACGCACAACAGAAATCATAAACTGAGGTTACAGCTAAATAAACCAAGAACTGATATCGCCAAGTACCCGTTTATAAATAGAAAGTTTAAAGAACGGAATTTGTTGCCTGAAGAGATATTCAAACCCTTATCCAAAAACAAAAAAAATTAGGTGTAGATATTGGGGTTTGTTGTAAATAGTGGAATGAATGAGAAGTTTTTTTAAATATTTTTATACAGTTTTAAGGTTAAAGATTGACAATTTGACAAATTGATACGTGGATTAACGAAGGGACGATGTAAACTGACTATGTAGTAACTTTAATTATTGGATATCCGAAGAAAATATTTATGGAATATATGCACTGGGTTGGGTACATACCACGGGGGTAATGTATAAATGAAGCCTTGTTGCTGTATTTGTGGGCGTTTTTGTGCAGTCAGTGTTTTAGACAATAGGACTGCTACCTGACGATAGTCAAGCAGCGGCAAGTAATAAATGAATTAATTTTAATCAAAATAAATAAATGAATAAATAAATAAAATTCTCTGTCTTTATACCTAATAATTCTCATTTGTTTCTTTTTTTCTCTTTTCTTCTTACTTAGAGTTACCTAAATGTCTATGTTATATACAATTTTGACTAGTACATACTGTATGCATTATTTTGATACTGTTTTTATAATATTCTTTTATTTTTCCTCATAATGTACTTTATGGATGAAAATCCATGTACGTTTTCCTCGTTTTTCTATTTTGTTTTTTGTGTTATTTTGTACATTGCTATCTCTTTTTTAAATGTGAACTGATTCTTATTTATGTATCGCATGTAAGTACTTATTGGTAGTGTGTTTATTTTTGAATGTTTTTCTCTTTTCTTATCTTTCAGCTATTACTATCGGTAGGTTTGCGCAGGTTTTTCACACCCCCCTTCTTTGTGGGCGTTTTCCTGCAGTGGATTTTTTTCCCTAGGAATCTCTTAGGTTTTTACATCCAAAATTCTTCTAATTATTTCTACTTCTTATTTTATAATTAATGACGATGGGTTGGATGGAAGAAGAGACTTTTAAGTCTCAATCTCGCCCAAATAAAGACGATTTCTTATTATTATTATTATTATTATTAAATATATAAATTGATGAATAAACTGGTGTTAGCAAACCAAATCATTGAAAGGATGGAGAAGAAATAACACAATCTAAGTTCCACACCAAGAAAACTTATTAGCAAACGACCGGTTCGACTAAGGTCTAATCATCTTCAGGTAGTCATATTTCGCCTGAAGATGTCTGGACCATAGTCGCAACCGGTCTTTTGTTAATAAATTTTCTTCGTGTGGAACTGAGACTAAGTTATTTCTTCTCCTTCCTTTTTTGGAGTTCCACAAAGTTATAGCTAGCTCAATTGATTATATATAATTGAAAGCTTATTGGAAGAGAAACGACACTTACGAACACCAATGAAGATATGGGTGGAGTTCTTGCAGGTCAGAAAATGCAAAAGAAAGAAGACGATATTGCTTGTATTGTTCGATTTTTTTATTATTTTATGGTAAAGGAAAGGTGGCAAATGTACACCTCTATTTATGGTGACAGAATTGCTACCCTAAAACCACTATTTTTGAGGGATTATCATTCTTTCATACTTGATTTACCAGTAGGTATGTCTAATTTTAATATGTAGCGGGAAAATTTGCTATACGGATATTTAGCTGAAGTAAGGATTTTTGAGTTAAGGAATAGACGAACGGCGATATTGGCAAGGCAATGAAGCGGATCAGAACTACGCCTTGGTGTCGATGTCGCAGACCAATGTCTGATCTGTCGAACAGCGGCTCTTCTATAACGTGTCATTGTTAATAGGAATCTCACGGAGATTACACCCTCACAATCTTCGGGTATGAATGGAATATACATGTGGAGTCATCTCTGTATTCATCTCTGGAGTCATCATATTTCTCTGAAAATATGTACCCTTTCTTGCTGGCTCCACTAATAGAAAAAAAAATTATGATTGAGGAAAACCATGAAAAACTTTTGTTGATTTATTTATCTGTATGGAATTATTCAATATTAGACCAAAACACCTTGAGTTTACCCAAAACTGCTTTTGAACTAACGTTGAAAACAGGGCATCGGTATTTTTCTTTCTGGTTTACGTCTCAATGAAAAAACTGAATTTATTTCGTTTCTTTTATTTTTTATTTGCGTTACATTGAATTAAATTTAAGAATGAAACTTTTGAGATATTAAAGGAATGTTTCAAAATATCAGATCGGGTAGAGCTAAATGTAGAAAATTGTTTCTTACATACGAAGTATGAGAAGTAGTTAGAAGTTGCTATCACAGCTAATTTAGTAAAATTATCTTTTTCAGTTAACAAAACTTAGTGGACATTGTATTATTTGAACGGAAAATATTAATGAAAAGTAATTATTCTGTGATTTTGGTTTGGGTCCAAAAATTTTTATTTTCCATTTTCATGGTTTCTATGCGGCGAAAAGTTGATCAACGAGAGTTTTCAGTCTTTCCGTTGACGTTGGATAAGAGATTCAACCTGAGATATTTGATTTCTTAAGACTTAAAGCACAGCAAAGCAGAAGTAATCTCACTGCCAACTGCAGAGACAACGGAGACTTTAACGCCAAACGCTATTCGGAGCCACAAAACATTTTGAATCGAGCCTGAAGAGTGATGTCAACAGGAAAATTATCGATTCTGCTGTTAGATAAAAATCGAAAGAAAAGGTAAATATGAAATCGAAGGCAGAAGGAAGACAAAAGGCAGCCAATGAAAGTATTTTTCTACTTACAATGCAAGTAACGTATGATTTTGACTCTAATTTTGAGAAAACCTATCTATTTACAGGATTTTTGTCAGTTTTGCTGAAGCTATTTTTAGGTAAATCTAATCACTCTACATTTCGAATTAAAATAATTCGATTTTTTAATCCTTTAGTATTCGTATATTTGTAAACATTAATTTCTTTTTCGTTTTAACTGATAATAATTGATCATCGATAGTAATATATCAAAAAATGATAACATGGAATATTGGTATATGATCATAGGTCACAATAAATATACTAAATCTGCAAAGAAAACATATGGAGTCAAATATCTGAATACCAATTCGATTTGGTGCCTCATAAAAAAATCCAAAACCCGACTCCATTTCAAAGGAGAATTGAGCAATTGGTGAACCATCGCTTATGAGATCCAGCAGACAGTGACTTCAATTTAGTGTTACTTCATCTTCTCGGAGATCTAAATGTTGTACACCCAGAGCACATGTTCTCTACTTCTCATATTTTCAACAAACGCACTTTCTTTCCAAATACAGGGTAGTTACGACTATAGCTGTCTCGGTGACGGTAAGGTTTACATGCTTTCCTGACGTTGCCAGGGTATCGGTGTTGATGGTAGAACCACTGCGGAAACAGGGTTTAATTGTAAGGTAATTGTAAACTTCCATCTCATAGATTAAGCCTAGCTGGACGAAAGTTTGAACTGATGGCCGTAAAAAATAAATTGCCTAACGCTATCAAAGACAATAAGAATTAACAATTCGCTAAACAATTAAAAACATTTCTCCTAACAAAAACTTACTACAATGTAAGTGAATTTGTAAATGAGGGGAACCTGTATTATGCTAAAGAGATGAAATGTGTTATTAAGAACTAAATCTATGCTGCATTATAATTGTAACGTATGTTGTTCTATGCTGTATTATAATTCTCTGTGATGCGTTTCTAATGTACATTTGACTGTGTTGTGTCGGTGTGGTTATTGATGACTTATCCTATACATGCATATGTATGTCCTTGGATGAATAAAAATTATTATTATTAAGGAAGGACTGTCCCATCTTAAATTGTCAATAATTGTCGAAGTTAATTATTATCGGGAACGATGACACAATCCCAAGGAAAAATGGACTCGAAGAAAGTCTGACGGGGTCGGGATCTTCCTCTATCTTGCCTTAGCTATCTAGGCAACCCGACCAGAACATTTTACATTTTTTTGGGAATTTGTGCGCAAGGGCAAGTGTGGTTTAGTCATCTATGCGGCATAGTCCACGGCCACGATATCATCCAGGCACCGGCACGCACTTATGTGCAAAGGACATACACCCTTTCCTGATGACACAACCCAATGAGAGGAAGAAATTCACCTTGCATGTTTGAAAATTCACCCCTTATTGCCAGTCTCCGTAGTGATATTTCTTTTTGGTTAGGTTCAGTTCCATTCCTGTATGCCTTTCAATATTGGAGAGAGTTCGATCAAAATGGACGGAAATAAAACTGAAGCTAAAGATTTAGCAGCTCAGGTATGTCAGTTTGTCCAGACTAGATATGGGCGCCGCGCCGATTACGCCAGCCGCCGACAATATCGGGCACGCCGCCGCCGCCGAAGAAATAACTATGGCGCGCCGCCGAGCCGCCGCCGGAAATTTTATCGGCGGCGGCGCGGCGTGGCTTTGATTTAAAAACTAAGTCCCACAGTCGAAAATATGCTAACAAGTAGCTCGAAGAGATGCGCTTTGAACTGATAAAACACATCTCGGCCTTTCCACGAGGGCGTTGAGTTATGCGTGATATCGATACGTGTTACGATTAGGCCGTTTGCACTCGTGCCGGCAAAATCGGTGCCGGTGTAGGAGTCGAGGACCACTTAACGGGCAGGAGTCACTGTACAGTGAGTCCCACCAGAAGGTGGCAAACACTTGACAAGTGTGCCTTGCCAGGGCGGGGTACACTTTACTCAGGCGGCTATCACTTAATGCATAGTTTTCTTCACATAGCAGTTTTTTGCCTTAGATTTTGCGGAAACTTGTTTATAATTATCAGACATAAGTTTTAAAGGAATTATAAATTATTATATCATCTTATTATTAAAAAAGTTATTAATTTTAAATAAATGAAAAAGCTATTTATTGTCGGTCTTTCCATTATAGTTACTTGAGTTTTGAGTTGAATAAAACTTAAACCTGAATGTCCACAGAAAAACAAGTTCCAGAGGTTCTGCCCGTTATTTGACGATTTGTGTATTTGAATTGATGACATGCAATGGGTGCGTGCGGGTATACATTTTTTGTTTTCTGAAAATTTCAATTGTATGTCTATTCCTGGATTCCATACTTGAAAAATGTGGCGCAAATGTGATGTCAAAACTAATTCACAACAATAGTACATCAATTGATCGACATTCTACCGGCTATTTGTGCCCAATTTGTGATACCACTCTTTAAACGGTAGCGTAATTATAAGAAGCATGCTTTTGAGAAAATAAGGAAAACAAAGTATTACCAAATAAACCCCTTTAAGGGGAAGAGCGAGCTAGAATCAAATCATGCTGGCCAAGAATAAGGAAATATTTTTTGAGTGTGGACTTTGAAACTTCGCATTGCCATACCTCAATACTTTCTGCATATAATATTTCCAGACAGCGTCTTATGTGAGCTCGTTTTACTTAAATAGGAGGGTCCGAGAGAGGACAAGAGAAAGATATATAACTTAAAAGACATGTTGCATGAAGTAAGTATTTCACCACCAGAAGCTATATTCAGATATCTGATGGAAGTGATTCAGTAATTCAATTATTCTACTGTGATCATTTAAAAAATCATAATTAAGCTTAAGGGTTGATTATTTAACACTGTATTGATTTTTCCCGATGATTCTGCTCATTTGGGTTTGGTATGAAGCTGAAGAATTTTGCAAAAATCTAAACCTGGCATTATCGGTAAATTTTGGTCAATTTTGACCACCTGTAGAATTTTAATAGGTAGATATCCGCGTAGATAATTTGTTAGTAATAGACAGTATTTATTCGAGAATGGCCAGTACTAAAGTCCGCACTCAAGAAAAGGATTTTTTTACCAGGTTTTTTCGATTCTAGCCCACTGTGCTGCGCATTCAAGATAGCTCTTCATTGTCTTTATTGGTATGATATTATTATAATAAAATACTCTCAGATATTCGAGTTATTCGGCTTTTTTCTGCCGTATACGAACGAATTTTTTCACGCCGCCGGTTACGCCGCGCCGCCGCCAACGATTAAGCAGTCAGCGTTCACGCCGTTACGCCGCCGCCGCCGGCTTCATTTTCCCCCTACGCCGCCGCTGACAAAAATCATAACGGCGCCCATGTCTAGTCCAGACTTTTTAGATCACTTACGTGAAATATATAGAAGATGTGCGATATTAATGTACATCAGATGAGTAGAAAAGCATTATTTATATTTGTCTACAGTAATCCAAAACTTTTGCTATGTTATTCAGTGAAAGCGATGGATTTCTCAAACTAAATATCACGAAAACCAGCTCGGATAAAACATGAAAATAGACGAAATTTTCTCTTACTCGTTCCTTAAGCAGAAACGGGCGATTTCTTTATTCAACCTCGACAAGAAATTAACAATATTGGTGGAATTCAATAATATTTTAGGATCAAAGATACTGTTAAAAAATGGCGACGTTTTTAGTTGTAATTGGTAAAGACATTGTAGCCAAAAAGAAAATAGTGTTGTCTCTTCTCCAGGAATTCGGTTGATGTAGTATCCGAAAGATGTAATGGGAGCCAAAGCGATGGATAAGGTCATAAGCAATAATATGGTAGTCAGATTGCATTAAATGTTGTATGCACTTGGATACTTCTCTGCTAGGGACACCACGATTTTTGCTGTACCCTAGTAAGACACATATAAAAATTTTCTGTGGTAAAAAATCCCTTTTCCTAGGCACTGATTATTTAAAATTATATGAAAATTTTAAAATCTTTCGATATTCAAGCATTCTTAAGAGTGGTCAAAAAATGAGAACTACACTAAGGACAGCAGCTGCAATTTTATGCCTCAACCGTGACTAAAACGAACGATATTTCAATACTTAACAAATATACTTCCATTTCGATACAATATGAAATGAGGCAAAACATTTTTCCGAAGAGAAAAATAATCAAATATTATTAATGTTATAATAGGCATTAACAGATTACGTTAGGTTAAGAAGGTCAGCAAGACAGTTTTGCACGACTGTACAACGGTGACTTCAATTAAAAAAGTCGTCGTGCGGTGCTTATATACTTGGGTACCTGGAATTCTCCTAAGAAACACCAAACCAGTCGATTGACTGAAAGCAATACAGACAACGCAATAATGAAGAAAGGAGACGTAGTAAATTATGGGAGAGTTTAATTCATGAGTCGGCGACAATATGCTATTAAAGTCCTAATTTATTGAGAGATAATTTTCGGGAGTGAAAGAAGTGGCCGCCATATTGTTCTCTATGAAAGGAGAAATAGTATCGACGCTTCAAGCTGTAAATTAGGTCTGAGAAAAATCAAGGAGGAAAAGAGCGTCGTTCGTCGAGGAAAAGCGATAGAGAGTAAGGCAAGTGACACGTTCCTTGAGCGACAAAACGCCTCAGTCAGTCATTCACACGGCTAATCGCGACCGATAAAGAAGACGCCTATCGAGAGACGTGAGCGAATAGCAGAGACCTCTTGCGTAAACCGGAAGTGCTCGTTACGCGCATCGCACGTTCGATAGCGATGAGTCGAAGTGGAAGCATGTGAGAGCACGGTCATTCACGAATTCCATTAAATTTGAGCGACGAATTTAATAACCAGGCGCAGTAATGAAATCATAAAACGATCTTGAGAGGAAGATCGTATCTCGTGTGTAAGCCGAGTTTTTATCAGATTTTTTTATGCTGAAAAAGCTCCTACGGGCTTATACTCGAGTGAGGGTCCTACCTACCTGTTCTTCGGTGGTAAAAGTCTGCCGTAGCTGGAGATTAGCTTATAAATTGCTCACTTAACACTTGCTCAATTAACAATTCTTTGTCAATTTTCTGCGCTATCGCGTGCCGTCCGTAATGATTGCAATTTTATTGGTATCTATTCTTATTTTGAAATTTAGCAGTAGCTGCTGAGTTTCTTACTCTAGCCTTATACTTAATTAGTTTCCTCAGTTTTTGTGTTAAAATTTGGTGCCTCGGCTTATATTCGGGTCGGTCTTTATTTGAGTGTATACGGTAAGTGATGTTTGATCGATTCAACGAAGGCTGAGCATCTATGTAGATTGATACTTACCAAAACGTATAATATGATAGAACCTCCAAGAAATGTACATATATAGATCGTTAGTTGATCGTTAGATGTCAATGGAGCGTATTCAGAATCACAGAATGCATTGTACGGGTTTCTGAAAAGAAACCAAAGGGATAGAACACATGAAAAGTAAGTGTAGGATTTCCTCTCGGTGGCTTCCAGAAACGGTGACCAACAAGCACCTTTACCATCATTAGATTTTAAGAGCGTAGAGGACATTTATAGGACAATCGTTATTGTCATTTTTTATTTTGAATTATTCGTCTGAGATGGTCTGAAATCTGTTATCGTGTAAATTTCATGTCAGTTGTTAGAAATAGGTTTTATGAAATTGAAGCTACGATTTCAGTTATTTTAATTATTTTACCTGTTTTATATGAATCTGTGCTGCATCTGAAATCTGTGCTGCATCTGCAATCTGTGCTGCATGTGTTTAAGTTGTTTTAAGTATAATCGATTATTAACAATCTGCCAATAATGTAATCGTAGAATGTAAGAAATGCCTGATTATCGTATGCCGTTAATTTTTAATCTATTCATATTGTTTGTCGAGCGAATTCCGCCGTCAAGATTTACGGGGGAATTATTAGAATACTAAAATTAACTTATTAATAACAAACAACAATTATTGTCCACCAAAACGGCTAACACAGATAATGTTAATTTACTTGGTTAGTTATTCAAAACGTCATAATTATGCGAAGATATTGATTTGAAACACAGCATATGACAATACACTAGAGAATCTTATGAATGGAACTTAAAAAATATCAAACAAACAGATATATCAGATCGATTGTATCTATTGTAAATAAAAATCAGAATTGCTTTTATTATTGAGATGATTATTCAGGACCAACCTCACTTTTTTGATGAAATTATGAATTAATGCAAATGAGTTTTTATATTAGCAATATCTCCATTGTCGAATTCCTTATGGTAATAGCTTACATGACAATAATGCTAGTTACAATTGCAGTGGTTTTTGTTCATATAAATGTGCCTTTAGCCCATTTTTCATTTATCAAACTAAATTAGAAAATATTTAATCACTAATAGATAAAGTGAAATGAAATTAGAATATGCTCACCACTAACTCAGACGCAAATTACCAAATCGCATAATTTCACTATTTATTATAGAATCGTTAAGTCAATGCAGTATTGTAATTTTCTTAGTAGTAGCGCTTTCTAGAAAGTGTTTTCAACTATAAGAATCCCATGTGACCTGTGTAAGATCCCTGTAAACTATGTGACTCCATTGACACAATAGCACTTGCTAACTTCATTCAAGACATTCACAAGACTTCAAGAAATTATCTTTTCGTGAAAATCGATGCTCAGAATAATGATGCAAAGTTATAACAGTACCTCTTTTTATCTATAACGCATAATAAAACTACCAATTCACCCATTTTTATACATTTTTGATTAGTTTTTTAATTGACATGTAACATTCACAATAATATCAGATATTGCACTGAAGTGAATATACGTATGTCTCGTCAGATACAAAAACAGTCCAGTAGAATAATAAATTACTGATAACATATGCAAATGTCACATTAGTAATATTACAATTGTGTACTGCATATTAAAACATAAATATAAATATGCATACTTACATATAAAAATGCATAATTTTTCACAAAGGAAGAAAAAAAATCAATTTATTTACAATATGATGACAGTAAATTAATTATACAATTGAACGGGCTAGTTTAAAAATTCATTAATTGAATATAAATATTTGTAATCAGCGGCTTTATCTTTCATTTCTACATTTCAGATTTTAATTTAAAAATTCTCGGGGTTCCTTTCTTAGGGTGCGGCAAAGGATAGATATATTGAACCTTATTTCTTATATTTCTTATACTACATTCATATTTTGATTGATACATAAATCTTTTATGTATACATAACACCTTATTCATGTCAATACTCACAGAATTTATATAAGATAGTGAAAGTACTAAGATATTTACAGTTAAATTGTAGTACACAAACTATACAATATCAATACATCAATTTAATTTTAAATTCATTAATTAAATAATAGAATTTACTTATCAACATGTTTTTTATTCAACAAAGAAACTTTGAGAATTATTATTAAATCTCTCCCTGAAATAATCTCTCTATAAACAGTTTTACTTTATGATGTCTTCCTGGCTCGACGAAAACTTTCTGATGTCACTCGATGTCAATTGCTCATTTTGGCAGAAAGGATTAAAGATCGAGAAAATATATATTCTTCAAGAAAATACGTAGAGGCTACTCTTATTGCTTGATTTCTTTATAAATCCGATTCATTTATGCATGTTGGCTGTGAATGGTCTTTGATGAAATATTTCTTGATGTCAAAATCAGTTTTTCCTGATTCTCACACAGCTCATAGTTTCATTTTAGTTTATTTTACCATTCCATTGAACTTATTGATTTTAAAGACAAGAATATGGATTGCATATTTACTATGGGAGCATAAAAATACTTCGAAAACGATATCTTCGAACGATCAACTCTTCGAATCACAGATTCTTCGAAAATAGACCATTCTAACGAATCTGAAGTTATCTAAAGTGAAAGGAATTGTTTTGGATTTGAAAAGATTTTACAGCCACGAACCTTTTCTAATATTTGGTTTGGTGTAGACACCAAAATAAAAAATATCGGAATATTTCTGAAAACGAAGAGACCACTTCTCTTCATTTTTTTTAAATTTCAAAAGGAAATTATAACACTGATTTTTCTTCACTTATCATGGAAGAGATGAAAGTAATAACAATAAGAAACTTAACTTTTCTTTTTGCCTCTCTTGCATCAACAACTCCTTCCTGATGACCTCCAAAATATATCCCCAACCCATCACAAACGACAACCACCATGACCTGTCCCAAAATTCGAATGGAAATCAAAGCAAACAAACGAGAGATCGTTTCAAATATGCCCTTATTGACGGATATTTTACAATTTTTACACATAATATTATGCCTTTATTTGTGGAATTATTGACGGCATCCCTTGATAAGCAGCTAGAAATAAAAAAAAATAGAAATACCTTCCTTGGGTTAAAATTTCGTGACAATTTAGCATTACTAATACTTTAACTAAGAGAAGTTGAATTCGATAAGAGTGGTAATTATTCCGTGCATAATTGCAGGTAAGAAAATGAAAAATAAATTCGAATCTGTTCCGGTATTCTTACAATACCTCATTCATTGCTTTTTATTTGCAAACCTGTACGATTACATTACATTTGTTGCATTTTGCTACTCAGTATTGATCTACTAACAAACAATACAAGCTGGTTAGGTTGGTATTGCAAGCTGGCTAAGTTGTTTAGGGTATTTTAGCAGTCTTATTTTAGTATAAAAGCAAACAAAGGAAAGTGAACAACAACCTAGAAAACAGTTCTCCATTTCTCCACAGTAAGAATGCGAGTAGTAGGTCACATATAGGAAAAGTAACAATTTTTCCTAATGGTACGTAAAACTATTACATTTCACTACAGTAGCTCCAATATATTGCTATTCTTGGCGTATTTACTTAGCTTATGTAAATACATAATCATTGCAATGTTAACATTAATCATTGCATATAAATGAGTATTAATTTAATGTTAGTATATTTTTTAAATATTTATAAATTATATTGACACATGGTTTCCCCCACATTAAAACTAATGTAATAATAATATAGAAAAGACATAATGAAGATGACCTGAAGTAACACTGAATACGAACATTGAAATTGCAGCTACTATTTCCCCAAATTCAGCAATTAACTAAGCCCAAGAAAGGAAGATTTCTCATTCAAAAAATATTCAAAAATAATATTTTGAATGGGCGATGGAAGCTTGGCATTCAATTCGGCAATATTTTTGAGATATTCCGTCATCGACAGTAAACTTGTGTGAGCCCCGGAAATTTTTGATCGCCGGTTCACTCGGAAACGGGCGAAAAATAATGACAAAAGAACACAAAATGGACGCTTCCGAGAGAAATCCAAGTGCGAGAATGCACAAACAAAGGAAGGCCGAGTGCACTATTGGCGAACCCGAAAAGCAGTGAAGTGAGATTACATCTGGCGCACTCTCGCGGCGACCGAAGAAAGCAAATCGTCGCGACCGACATTTTTCCACTCCCCCTCGTTCCTCACTCCCCCTGCGCGAAGTAGGTCCTCCCGCAAACGCCCGAAAAATGCCAGATCCGAAAATAACCCTTCCGCGACCGAGCGTCGAAGGAGGGACCGCGGGGATCTTCTCCCGCAGAGAACACCTTCGGTGAGCGCACGCGTCGAGGCCATCTTGATTCTCGGGCGGAGTGGGCGCGTCATTTCGGCTTCATTGAGATAAAAACGGTCATCGCCATCACACATTGGCATAGCGGCGCTTTCCACGCTTCTTCGGGAAGGTTTCGGCTCATCCCGCGGCAGTTGAGAGCATCTAAGGGCGATAACAATCATCTGTCGTCAATTTCTCGAGCACGCAGTGATCCATGATTGTGAAAGAGCGAGGAATCGATTGTCGATTGAATTTCGATAGAATCGCTAGGTATCGAAGAGTTACTTGCCCAATCAGTTCTTCATACATGTAAGGTAGCACATACGCTTTCTTTTTCTACCAATGATGCTAATCACGTTAATAATTGTCAACAACATCTACATCTTCAGCAATACCATACAAGGCCCTTCCATGCGTGCGGCAGGGGGTGTAAACACTGAAGGTTTGAACTATACTTCTTTAATAAGTAATTATCGAATATTATTTGCGATAAGGAAGCAGCTTTAAAACGACTTATTCCGGCATCTACTTCTCTTAATTTACACTCATTATCGGATCCGCCGAAGTAGCAGGGAAATCGCATTATACCGGTTACCTCTTTCCCAAATTTACACGTATATACATGCAAATGTGTTTACTTTAAGCATGTCATTAGGCCATTCGGTATAATCATGACGAGCATATTCCTAAATCTGCGACCCTTATTCGAGATCCGTAATCCGTAGATGGTAAACAATCGATTCGAAATAAAATGCGCTATGGGGGAAAAATACTCTTATAGTGGGAATGGAATATTTTAAATTTTCCCACGTTTTCCGGCGCTTTCCGGCCCTTCCGAACCGATTTAGATGGAAGCCTAGCTCGCATTCTTCGGAGTGTGAAGTGCATCCAGACAAGTTCGGGTGTGGCGAGGAATCGCTCCCACGAGAACCTTGGCACTTGGCGATGCATTCCCATCATTTCCGACCCGTTCAAGTGCAGCGCCAGAACGGGCTCTACCGATGATTTCATGACGTCACAATTTTCCTAACAGGCGAACGCTAATCTCCTTAGTATTTCATAAAATATCTTGTATAATTTTTCACACAATATTATTCCTTTATCAGTGGTATGCTTTTCTTAATTGACGACATCACTTGATAAGCTAATAGGAATAAAAAAATATAGACATGCCTTCCTTGGATAACAAATTTCCTGATAATTTAGTATTACCTATACTTTAGCTAAGCTAAGTTCAACTCAATAAGATTGGTCATTATTACGTGAAAAATTGCAGTTCAGAAAATTAAAAATCCGCAAAATAAATTCGAATCTATTCCGGTATTCTTACAATACCTGATCTATTGCTCTTTATCTGCAGACATATTACGATTACATTACCTTTTATTGCATTTTGTTACCTAGTATTGATCTACTAACAAACAATACAAGCTTGTTAGGTTGGTATTGCAAGCTGGCTAAGTTTTCTAGAGTATTCTAGTATAAAAGCAAACAAAGGAAAGTGAACAACAAACTAGAAAACAGTTCTCCATTTCTCCACGGTAAGGTAGCGGAAAGTAAGTCACATAGTGAAGGAAGATAATTTAAATCATTAAATTCAATTACCCTGTGTAAATTATAAATTAATATCTTTAATAACTATTCTTCTGCTCGGTAGTATTTATTGAGTATAACAGCTTGGAGTTGTAAATAAAATCTACGAGCTAAAATCTTTTCTTATTGCCATGAACGAAAATTACCTGATTTATATTTAATCATCAAGTTCTTTTCGTTTTGCTTTACAATAGAAACGGAAAAGCAATTTAGATGACATTCAAACGAAGCGTACCTACATGTATGTATGTAACATATAATATATATTTTGGTAGCTCCTACCTACATTGGATATATCCGATTGAATTCTATACTCTATAGATTATTTCTTCTACTCAAAACAGGCGATCTTCGACGTTCAACCTTTCACTGGAGGTCAGATCAAGGCAATCCAGGAATATTGAAAAGTAATAATCCTAGATGAGTCATTTCGAGGAGGCGGCCATCGCTAAGTTGGAATTGAAACGGACGCTCCAAAAAGATAGACAACGCGCATGCGCAAACTGAATTCCTTCTCGAACCCAACAACCATTTCACCTATTTGGGTTGCCCCTTCCACCGCATCATCTCCACGTCCAGAATACAAAGGAGTGTCCAAAATTAAACTATATAGCAATACATGTACCCTAGGAGCAGTGCAACGATGCATGACAGGGGGTATGTGATCCATAACTTATAAGTCCATACTCAGCTACAGCCGCTTATCCTCCACGGAAAAAAAATGAATTTTCCGAAACAGCTACCTCTATAGCGTTGATGGTTTCGGCCTTCACTTGGTAGAAAGTCAGTATAAAAACAAAAAGAATAATAGACCTACTATTTTAATTTATACACAACCAAAATATATATACACACACGACCTTGGTTTCGATACTTTATTGCTTTTTCTATCATCGGTTTCTCCTACCATATCCTGATTTATGAAATATTTTCAGTTTTGTAATTTGGCACAGGATAAAGAAAAATGTATCCTTCATTAATTTTTGTCACGGTCTAGATTACGACTGTGATGCGATGACACGAAAGCTACTGAGGTGTGAATGAATAATTGCATTAAATTAAGTCCCTCCTGAGGGAATGCCAAGAAAATTGTTACTCATAGAGTCATTGTGCTTCACTTACGTCGACATGCATTATAACCAGGTAATGAAAGCAAGAGCGAAAACCTGGTCTTGGAACACCGACATTTATTTCTTATTTTTTAAAGAATTTATTCAGAAAATGCAAATTGTAACACAGTGATACAATGTAAAGAATATGCTTGCCTGTTTATAGTAATAATAAATACTAATTTGGTGAAGTTAGGCCCATGTGGACCTCTCTTACACCTAACCTATAAGATATCAAGTTATACATACAATAAAAAGAATGTGTAAAAAAATACAAATACTTATTTACAAATTAAACCTAGAAGAGGTAAAATGTAAGAATTGGGATGTGGGGATAAACTCCTCGGCTGAAGGTTTTTGGAATAAAATCCACTGTGCGGGAAAACGCTGACACAAGAAGCGAAAAAAAACGTGGAAACATAGATTGAAATTGATACAAGCAAGTTTATAACAAGTTACATTAATTAATTTCCTCGTGTAAGAACAATCTAATGATGAAGTGGCATGAGATTTGAAAGAAGGAGAAGAATAGGCGGAATATAGACAGCTTTTGCAGAAGTTTTCGAAATAGAGAAGCCGATAATGATTAACTAAGATTATGATACTATTATAATGTAAGTAATAATCTACGCTTAAACATTACATAATGGTAATAAAAGTAATAATTTAAGTACACTTAAATATTATATAATATTAATATTTTTAAAGTGAAATTTGATTTAAGTTACTTTCATAAAATACAGTTAATTTTTATTTTTGTTGCATTCTCTTAAAAGACATAATGTACACTATAAAAACATAAAAATTAATAATCATAAAAACACTAATGTTCTTAAACCCTTCACAACATCTTGCTGTACCCTATATAAAACTTCTACAACATAACTAATTGCTTCCCTATCAAATAGAGATTTCTAAAAAACAAAATAGTGATATTTATAAAATGAATTCCTAACCTAAAAAAAATACTGTTCAGGTTTATTTTTTCCTATGGCGATTAGCGTAAGATAAAAATACTCGCAAATATGGAAGCAATGATTTTCTCGATATCATTCAATGGCAGAAACCATCATAAGAGTTCTATGGATGGTTATCACTCTTGTCTCTTAATCCAGCGATCCGAGCTCAAATCTAGGTGGGACCAAATCTTTTTACCATTGCCTGGTACTTATATCAAATTGCAGCGATTAAACTAAACTAAATAAATAAAATACGCGTCAAAAAATCGATATGAACTGACTTTACTTGGTGGAACGCCATTTATGAAAATAAACCGCAGACTTTGTATTTTCCACAAAAAATTATTAATACACGACCGGTTTCGGCCATACAGCCATCATCAGGTACTTCGTGGAAATAGTGGGGGCATCCGCGACCATAACCAATGACATTACTTTCATCAACCCCTCTCCCCTTCTCACTCTACCTTCAAGACTAGGGGTTATATTATAAATTCTGCCTGTTTTCTGTGGTATGCACCTGATGATGGCTGTATGGCCGAAACTGGTCGTGTATTAATAAATTTTTGTGGAAAATACAAAGTCTGCGGTTTATTTAAAAAAATGCGCGTCGTTTACATAATTAAATTATTACTATATCAGTCAAAGGAGCCTCTCGTTTTACAGCAAACTTATAAAGGGTCTAAAAATGTAGCGTAGCAGATTATTATGAATCATATACGTATTTCTTTCTTTCAGAATCCAAGCGATTCGTCTGCGAAAACAAAGCCAATTAACTAAATCAAAAAGAACACCAGGTGCCGACAAAATAACTTTTGGCTTGACGTAAATATGAAAAATGTTAATTATCATATTGACAGATCATATACCCATATTGTTTCTATCATCAGTTGAAATTTTATTATGTTAAAATTTAGCCAAACATTTTTGTTGCTGTATGTGTATGCCCATATCTGTTTTGTGGTAAACCATTTATTCTTACGATTTCTGTAAATAATTTTTGATTTGATGTTCATTAAATCTTAATAGACATGGTGCTCTTTGTAGCATATAGTATTGTTTTGTTCTGTTTTAAAACATTTTAAACGACTTCTTGTGAGTTCTTTGGGGAGGATCCATATTTACACTCCAATTTTTTGGTTCTGTTTTACAAGCTTTTTGCGAATCTTAGTTTTCGAAAAATAATTATTTATATTGATCATCGTTTTGCCCTCAATCATTTAGCAAACTTGTTATAGTTGTTTATGAAGATCAAAAATATAGAATTTTTCCCAAAGAAAGTATGTATTCTTAAGTCGATAACAAAAGAGGGTGTTCATATTTACACCTTACCCTCTATTATTGCTAAAATTGTCTCCATTTTCCATGTTCCATTGTCTCAGCCGTGATGAAAACTTTAACTGACTATAGTAACTGCTTATTCCTAAAGGCCTAGGAAGACTAAAACGATCATTTGTTATAATGCTGTGGATGAATAACCCATAACAACATTGAAGATTGGATGGAAGAGAGGTCTGATCTTAGCTGGACCATCAAACGCCCAATCGCTCAGGAAATCGATCTCGCATTTAGAACGACGCGCAGACCAAGTTTCGAATGCAAGAAAATGGCGGTTTGAGACCGAGTGAGAACTAGCAAAGTCGCTCTGGGTTGGGATGTCCATTTTGAATTCGCGGTTTCTTCAGGCGAATAAGACTTTATTCGTGAAAAATTGTTCTGGATTTTAAGCTTAATTTATGCCTTCCCAATCGTTAATATAACTTTATTTAAATAAAATAATTCACTTCGCGATCTTTGTCACCGATGGTTTCCTCGGAATCTACCATATTTACAACTTCCGGTTTCAACAAATCTACTTAGTTGGTTTCATCCTTCATATCCACACATTTATTATCTTCGAATCCATTGACCTCAATCAACAGAAGGATGTAAAAAATGCCAAAAATTTCATTATACAACCATTTGCTTAAGGCAATTAAGTCCTAACACCTTCGTGTGGTAGGACTCCATTAGGTAAATAACGAAGTAAGCAAACTTTGGCGATGAGATGTTAAGATATAAAATGTCTAGAAAATTTGAAATATTTTGGACCATATGAAGAGAAATTTTTATATATTCAGCTGGAAAGCTCTGAAAAAGCCGAGAGAATAAGAAAATGAATGCAATCTAGCATAGATGATTACTTCAATTATGAATACTATCGAAATAATTGTTTGGTATGTATTAAATCGTTTAACATTCATTTGTCTGATGGAGAAAGAAAGATGTTTCACTTTGAGCGTTTTCATTTCTGCTTGCCATTTGATTATTCTTTTGATTACTTAGCATATATTCAGGCAATCATTTTATGTTTTAATCATTTGATACTCAGTCCAAATTCGTAATTCTGTTTATTATCTCAGGCATATAAGAGTGTAACCAAGAACGATAAAATATAATTAAATTAGAAAATATAATAGAAAGTTATTATAAAATTAAAGGAAATTATCTCCGAATCGGCACAGAGAAAGCATAATATAATATTGTATGTAATAATATAGAAAAACATGGCTAAGGTATCAATCACCGAAATATTAATATTTTTAGTTATTGCAAAATTCTGCATGATAGTCAGTACTTCTGTATAATTCATTTTAGTTAATCGGTGGCATTGATATTGTGGATTAGATTTAGGCAGGAGTAACTACAATTAGTAGTACAATAAGTTGGATTAAATACAATCCGTTCCATTATTGTGTTTTTTATCTATGCAGGATTCTGAAACGATAACTGTATTGCACAATCTTCACAATGTTGTCATATTGTGAAGCACAAGCGAAAAGAGGATCCTTATATCATTACCAGGATATGAGAGTGGGCAACTTTCAATCGATGCTTCCTATTCTGCTTACTCTTGAGGCGCGTGATTTTAGAGGGTAGCCAATTATCCAAGTTTTGCATCCATCCCATTACGTGGGTTTTTTCCTTTTATCCGTAGTTCCTGAAGTACTTAAGGGATTCATACTACACTTGCGGTGTCATTATTGTACAATATAGATTGCTGTTGATTTCTGAAATTCCCTGGATGGCTGGAGGTAATTTTGTATGGGCTTCATCGAAAAGCGAACCCGGGACCGCCTTCACCAAAGCTGAAAGCGCTGCCCACATGGCTATCTGGGAACCCAAAATAGACTGAAACTAATAGTCATCGAAGACGACAAGATAAGTATGTATGGGAGATACTGTGCTAATGAATGCTCGCTGTCTTCTTGGAAAGATCGCCTTCTGGATGAGCAATCATTGAATCGAAAGTTGGATAGAATAATAAAATCCCTAGAATTACCTTCTCCTCCGATCACTGCCCCCAACAACTATTGGGCCTATCATCCGCCATCCCACAGCCCCTCCTCTTTATGCCAAACCCTCTCTGTGGCCCTAATCCTCAGACCACCATCCTCTCCCATTGGCCATTTCTACCTCCCCCATACCACAAGATGACTTACTTTCACTTCCCCCATTGGTTCGTATCATAATTAATACACTGTCCGAATCCTTTCTCACCTGAGCAGGCAATCGATTTCATTCATTTGATATCTATGAAGTGAACGTTCCATTCCTTAGTTAAAACCTGCTAGTGGTCGCACGGATTAAATTATGATTATAGTATATTAAATTTATCTTCACGGTTAAATAATCATAATAAACGACTTAGTTGAATGGCGAGATTGGGACTTATAATCCTCATCTAACCCTATTGTATGAAATATTTCAATAAAGAGGTGTTATGGATAGGACAAAAGAAGAAGAAAAATAGGGAAATATATTGCAAGTTTACAAAAACCTAAATTAACAGTTATTAAAAAAGTAAAAACCATGCAGGAGAACACCTACGGTAAGGCACGAAAAAACTGCGATACCTACTGATAATTGAGACTAAAATTTAAGAGAGATAAAGAAAGTAGAAAATAAGAAATTTGAGAGTTTCAGGAACATACGTAAAATAGAAGATTGAAGATGAATCTTTTAAATTATCGGAGATGATAGAATGAAACAATGAGGTAAAGAAAAGTATATTGTATGACTAGAGCCTAACAAATATTCTACGCACAGTGTTATTTAAAAATCATCAGAGGTGAGGTGAGTTTCTAAATTGAAAAATATGAAAAATAAATAAGGTTTGATGACAATAGAAAAATTAATAAATGAATTAAAGTAAGAAAAATAATAAATAATACTTTAACTGTTTTCTATTTACATCAAAAGAAGGTGAAATTGTGCATAAAACAGAGAATACATATTGTGCGTTGAGAAAAAAGCACAAGGAAAAGAAATGAAGTATTTATAGGACAGAGGTAATTTATTTTTCACTACGCATGACAAGGTTTTAATAAAAAAGGAGAAGGAGCAAGAAAAATTAAGTCTTTCGGAACGGTATACGGATATTCTTACGACTAAATGCAATTGTGACGGGGTGATTGGAGCTTGAAATATATTGGAGATCGTTCTAAGATATTAATTCAAATTTACTATTATGATATTTAAGAAAGAGATAAAAGCAGGATATTACACGTGGATAAATAGATACTGGTTTCATATGAAATTCTGGGTATGCATTTAACAAGCGTCTCCAAGCTTAAAGAGAAGTAATTTTAATCTACTCACCTTTCGTGTTTTACCTTTTACCTTTTACCGCCATAAAGGATTTCGTTTTCTACATCTACATCTACATCTACATTAATACCCTACAAGCCGCCTTTCGGCGTGTGGCAGGGGGCGTAAACACCAGTTGAATCTAAATTACTTCCTTATTCGATTATTGTCACGTATTGTTCGCGGAAAGAATGAATCTCTGAAACGATTCGTCCTAGCATCTATTTCTCTTAACTTACGGTCATTATCGGATCGACCGACGTAGCAGGGGGGTTGCATGATACCGATTGTATCTTTGGAAAATGTAGTTTCCCTGAATTTATTAAGCAATCGCAGCCTAGCTTTCAATCTCCTTTCTTTCAAGGATTCCCAACCTACGTCTGAGAGCATTTTTGTAACGCTTGCTTTTTTATCGTAGCATTTCTTAACAAAACGAACCGCTTTACGCTGCACTTTCTCGAGTTCGCGAGTACACGTTTCATCCGCCGGATCCCATATACTTGCCGCATATTCCAGAAGGGGTCTGACCAAGGTAAAATAACATCGCTCTCTCACCTTTTCGTCGCATTTACCGACAATACGCTTTACAAAGCCAAGCCTTTTACTTGCTTTGCCGCAGATTTGATTTGATTGATCATCAGCCATGAAGACAGCTTTAATAGGCTATAGACGCAATATTCAACAAGTTTTTTACCGATTGCTACATTTTGTGATTAAAAAACTTTATATCATTTTCTTATGTTGAATGCTTTTCTTATTAACAGTATATATAACGGAGTGAATCGTAGAGTGGTTTCTAAATTAACATTTCGCTATAATATATAGCGTTTCGTAAGCAAGGCAATAGCAGTTTTTCACCTAAATTAACTGAAAACCATCAACAAAATCACATTCAAAGAAATATTCTCTCGTATCAAATTAATGCTAGAAATGACAAATTTATTTAATTTATCAAAACGCATTTAGGAACACCTGTTCTTGCATTTCTAAACGATAATATAATCTTCATGAATACGTCTACGTTTCAATGACTGTCTCATCTAAAATCTTAATTATCATATCAATTCTATGGAGGAAGTAATTTTTAAATGTTGTGGAGAAGGTACAATTCTCTCTCTATTTCTTTTGGCTTAAATTAGTGATTGACATTGAAGATTTTAAAAAAGAAATATTAACCTAGCTTTGATTCACTTGAGCATAAAAGGAAACTATATTGTATTATATAATAAACCAAAGTAAGAAATATGATAAGATATGGTATTGTTCCAGTTATTGATCACCATTGCACCTTATCAAACCTTGATGCATTAATAAGTTTCCTTGAATGAGCAGATATGAAAAAATCCTTCGATTAAATATAACTGGAAATTGTATAAAGACAAGAAGTACCTCTCTGATAAAATGAAGTTGGAAGACTCGAGTTTTAAATGTTAATGAGGAAATACGAGTATTTAAAAATACAATTTATATCATGGGTTATCCAACAGAAGCGTACACCTCTCCAGAAGAATCCTAAGGCGTGAATGAGAATACTATTCATGAAAATGAGATTTTTTGCAGGTTATGTACAATTTGTAACTTTGTCATCTGAGCTCACTCCGAGAAATTCAGTAATAATCACTAAATGATCCAGTTCAATAAGTTCATTCCATAATAATAATAATAGATTTATTGGTTTGGTTTATACAAATGCATATACAGGACAAGTCGCTACAACTAACCAATACAAAAATAAATTATACTTCACATAAAATACATTATTTGAAGTGAATTATGCATCTACTATATCACTTTCCATTAATAAGTATTACCTCATTTACATATAATAACTATTATTCATTACTCACAATCGCAAATATATTAAACACTTCTATACATTTAAAACAATCGCAACACAATACAATTATTGTAGTTTCCTATTACAGTTTTCACATCATATTTCAATACAATTAGACAGTTTTTATTGACAAGACTCGATAAACCAATCCATGGATGTACAGTCACATATAACATTTAAAACTCCATATGACACTCGTTATTTTTACTTTTTCGAGAATATTCGAGGAGAAATTAATTATTTTTACCCATTACATTTCAAATTAAATTTGAGTTTTTTAATTGCTAACAATCTTGGAGATGGAAAAGTAATATTATAAAACTCCGATAATGGAGAAAAAAATTGGAACCACACTTGACCGTTTTCAAGGCCTACCATTCGTTTGTTCAAAAGTGATGTATGGACGCCAGATTGCGACTTGATTGAAATCACTACATAGTATATTTACTTGATGGTAAGTGGTGTCAGAAATTAATCATAGTTCTCAAATAGAACACAAAAGTAATAGTTAAAGCAAAACTTTCATAAATAACCGAGAACTGCAAATTCCTTCGGATTATAATTTCCATAAGAATATTAATTAACTTGATATTTAATTTTGATACTCTCAAACTATAACAGAATATTCCCAAGGAAAAACGGACTTGAAAAAAGTCTGACAGGGCCGGGAATCGAACCCGGGATCTTCCTCTAACCGGTTAGAGGAAGATCCCGGGTTCGATTCCCGGCCCTGTCAGACTTTTTTCAAGTCCGTTTTTCCTTGGGAATTTTCCTGGGTGCACGCCCTTATGTGCAAAGTCACCTTTACCCTTTCCTTATAGCAGAATATATTGAAATGAAAATATCTTTCATATAATTTTATTTTTTAATAATTCTTTATTATAATTATTAGAGAAACGATTTTAATTCATAGTTGTCTCGGATTCAGTTTATTTATAGAAATAATAATTCCGTAGAAATGTCTCGACTTGTAGTTTTGAATCTCCGGTTACTTTATATGGGGCTAGGTTCGTTCGGCATTTTCATGACGGTATTGTCAGTGAAAAGTTGCTTCTCAGAAAAGAAGAAAAACCGGGTAATTTTAATGTACCTATGTTTCTTTTAACAAGTTGTTTTATTATCAGTAGAAATAGAGAGAATAGGGTATAGGACTAATAGTGTCTTTCTAAAAATTTTGCGTATATTAGCGCTCGAAGTGCCATTATCAGCAAAGTTACTCCGAATTCTATCCTTTAATTGTCACAAAAGTCTTGGGCAATTAGTTCAATAATCTAATGGCTTTACAGAAGCCGCCAAAATCGATGGAAAGCTTATCATTTTCCTAATTATGTACGTTTGGCATGCATCTTAGATGTTATAGTTCTGAAACCGGTCCTATAAATCTGATATTTCAGATAAATTCCTCGTTCCTGATTGAAATCTAACCCTAATTAAAAAAAATTCCTTTACTGATAATATAGGTGTATCTAAAATCTTTGACTGAAGGCATTGAATCCAAAACTATCGAACACTCAAAACAGGCTTATTTTTATGGATAAATGAAACTGGGAAAGGCAGTTACACCGGTTTTCAAGACGTGACAATGATGAGAGCTATACACTACCACAGTTGCAGCTACTCCCGTGACCTAATACCGAGAAACTAGTATGAATACATTTCGATTCAGTTTTGTGTTCTCATACTAATCCTAAACTATTATGAAGTAGAACATTACTCTCTTTTTCTAAAATAAACAATACAGACTGCAGAAATCATACCTTGACAGACCGTCAACCAAAGTTGACTTTGTGATAATCTTATATATAAAATTGAAATTATGTGCGTGACGTCGTCTAAAACTCGAAAACGACTCGACCGATTTGAATATTTTTTTGTTTTGTTCGCCTCGACACGGAGGTGGTTTAGAAAAAAGAAAATTAGGAAAGATCCAAAAGGAATGGCCGAAAAATCGAAAAAGCATTTCCATGAGAAATGCACGTAAAGATCATTTTTCTCGCTGTAGGCTTTATTTCATTTAAAAATTTAGATTAGAAATAATAGTCGTGCAAAGTAGAATCAAGCATCACATGAAGGGAAATAGAATAAAGATTCTTATTTTGGTCGTGAAATATCGTTTATTATTGAAGCGGTAAATTTTGCTCACACTTTTCCTGATATTTTAGGTTTCGTTTTGCAGGAAAGGATACGAGTTGTAATGGTTAACTGCGGGGCTTCGTGATTTAAGTACTAAGAAATATATTTGAAAAGCTAATCTGCACGAAATATTTATCATTTTGGCTATCACAGCCGGAGACCAATATGAGAGCATGTATAATACAAAAAATTATTGGAATAAGATTGATAGTTTAAAAATACAAATAAATTTTAAGAATATTGGGCCTCTAATATCTGGGTAAGGTATTGATTCTTCCCTTATATGCACGGTACTAGCTATGGAAGATGCAGTCGCACCATGTTTACTATTTTTTTATTAATTTATTTTCTTTCAACCAAAGAAAAATATCATATGGTGCTCCAGCCTTGATGCCAACGGGAAGTAAAACCGCCAGCCATTAGCAATTATGAGAATATAAATGAGATTTATGATCAAGATGAATTATGACAATGAAATGAAGCGAAATATTTGTAGGAATATTTTTTTAACAATCAAAACGAGATATTTTTACAGAAGTATGGATAAAATTAGAATGAAAAATCAAAAAAATCACTGAGAATTTTATTGAACGATATCCTATTCAAAGCACTCGTTTATCAAGAATAAATGAGGTTTCCGTACATCATATACGAGTAGACTAAAAGCCTCTCATGTATAAAATATTCTCTGTATTCATACCATATATGATTTAAAATGCATTGCAAACACTCGTTTATTACGTGTAACAGTTAAGTGTTACAAGCCAAAATTAAATGCATCCTTTAGGGAAGACAGTCAGACTGGGAAAAGATGAAAATTATGCCCCTTATTTGAGTTTTGTTTTTAAGCATTCCAACAATGTAGCCCATTCCTAACTGTGGTATTTTGAATAATAATCTCATGAGAGATCTCACTGTAGTATAACTAGAACTTACAGTGAGTATATCATACCAGATATATTCAACAAACATTCGAAAAACCTACTTCAGAAAAAAATGAGAGAGAGAAACTTGTACTTTATTGGCTAATTAATTCAAAATCGATGAGTAGCATAAAGAAGAATCGGAAAATATTAATACAGAAGTAAATGGCACAGAGAAGAGGGAAGAAATATATCTCGTCGCAATAGATCATTTTTAACCATATACTTTGCATCAAAATCTAACAACCAACAATCAACAACTTCTTAGAAGTGTTGAGGGATTCCATTTTTATCAAAATAGACTAATATCAAATAGATTATAAAATACACATTGTCACCACATCGCCACTAGAACCCACTCTCCTCTCAGTTCTCCAGTACTACCTTCAGAATTAAAATGAATAACCATATATATAACAACACAACAACGCATTTTTATAGAGAAATACTGCTAAATACAAACAAAATGGCTAAATAGAAGCAAATGCAGTATAATGTTGACTTGACTGAGTTATTTCGCTTTATATAGGTCACTGGGTAATGAGTTACTTCTTTGTGTCATATACGGGATCAAATTAAATTTTGTTCAGGTAACATTCTCAGCTGTGTTAGGCACAATATATATATAAAGACTGTGCTGTATATTTCATTACTTTAATTATTCAATCATATTGTTACGTATGATTTATTAGTAGATGATACTAATTTTGTAACAATAACTATGAGAGCATTCCTCAATATGTATAATTGTTGATGTGGGGATTTATCAAAGTGAGCATTTATCACTATTTGCATTTTTCCATGTGAAGATTCATCGGCGTGCGAAATTTTCAAGTGTTCATTTATCCCATTCTGCAAATCCGTGAGGATTTTTCTTGCACCGATTTGTCATGTACGTCAGGCCACGAAGATCCATACATAATGCAGACCGATCATAAAGTAAACTGGCGACCTATAATTTAGGGAAATTCTTTCAACTTTTAAATCCTGTTGTAGTAATGACTTGCATAATTATACCCTGAGATCAAATGCGAAGTTTCAAAATGAAAAAAAACACCATAGTACTTTTGGTTTGAATACATTGGTTTCAACTAATTAGCACGATGACAGATCCCTGGGAATCTGGAAAGAGTCTGCGAAAACAAAATAATCGACAATTGGCCTTTTCTTCGGTGGCTCAAAGTAACACCTCATGAATTAGTTCTACTTCTGCCATATTTTACAATATTAAAAGAGTTAACGTCTTTGATTTTGACTCGTATCCTCATCATCAGTAAATTAAAAACGTAATTTGGTACAGCATTAGTCGTATTACCTTTCCTTCCTTCGCAACTCGATGAATTTCCCCATTTTATGCCGCTTGTGGATAAAATTGTCCAACTTTTGAAATCACTGAGATTTGCAATTTATATTGATTTAAGATGAGATGTCAGCTTTGAACTGAATCATGAACCTTTTAACCACACGACAGCATTAATTGAGGGATCATTGATTCAAAAGAGGCGTAGCATGGTAAGGCTTGAGTTTTAGAACCATAGCTCTGCGAGCCAGCAAAGTAAGTGCAGTGAAAATAAAGTGAAACTGATTTCCGGCAGAACCGCAACAGCTTCATTTAATGATGTATCATTTATAAGTAATTGAAAATAGCCAATTTTAACCCAGTCTGAAAATTGGATTTTTCTGTATAAATATTCATGTGACTATAATGCTTCGATGTATTAAATTTTCACTTTAAAATTCGGTACCAACTCTTTATGACATTTATCATTACTACTGCTTAAAACCAACCACAGTGGCATTAGATCAACAGTGTAAAATTTATCTATTCGTGTATAGAAATAAAAGCATTACCTTATACCTCGTAATTTCTTTCACTCTTGTAAGAAAAGGTTTGATTTCATCATCCCCATTGAGGTAGTACTATTTAGACAGATATTTTCAATGAATGTCGAAGCTTCAATCTATTACTCTTACTTTTAATTCGTATATCAACTCCAATAACTACGTGAGTTTCGAATTATGCAAGTTTTCCTTTGCCTCCATTTTATTTTCCTCTATGTAGAGCAACTGCTGAACATTTCTAAATAAAAAATAATTTTAAAAAAATCGAGCCCATAAGCCAAATTTTGAACTCTTCCGAGTATCTAATTTATAATTAAATCCTAATTTATTCCTTCTTGCCAGCATATATTGCTGCTAAGGAAGTAAAATTCATTAAATTAGTCAAAAATTTTCTTTTTAAATATGAAAATACGGATTTTTTGTTTAAAAAGATAGTTTGAAAGCTGTATAAATTTTAAATTATCGGAATATTATTTTGGTATATTACTTTCTATCGTATTTCATACGTGGTCTTTTCTATATCGTGTTTCTATATTAGTTCATTTATTTAATTTTTCATTAAATATTGTGAAGAGTTGATAACTCCGATTTCAGTGATAAATCACCCGAGAGGTACATACCTATGTTACTTGAAAATGAAGTGAAATTGTGTTTTGAATTGTGTTTTGATTATTGGTAGAAAATAAAAATTATCGTTATTTAAAAAGACCCGTGAAAAGAATAACTTGGATAGGTAAGATAATTGTGAATTAAGAAATGAACCTAATGAAGGCCCTCCTTTCCTCAACAATCTCCAATTGGCTCACCCAATACGATGGTGCATGGTCACCAAATTTGGAATAATCATTTTATCCCCCATCCGACCTCATTTTCAATATTCTCTACAGCCTTTCAGAGTTGGATGAAGACCGAATAAGCAGGACTAAGGAAAATAAACTGATGATGTATTAATAAAAAGAGACCACAGTGGTAAACATTTTTGAGGATTTTGAATCATAGGAGCTTTATTTAAAAAATATCGGAGTTTTAGTCTATGAAATGGATAATATCAACCTTAATCTATACGTCTGTTTCATACTTCGTGTCAGATCCTTACAAAGAATTTCAAAAATCAATGCATTATTTCCCGATTATATAAATAAATTAGAAAGTAAAAACTAAAATAATTCCAATAAATAAACATAGAAACTGGTATAGTGATGCACTTATAAGATATTTAAGCAAGCAGTTATTTTCTTTAATGCATCGCTTGTTATGACACCTCCCTACTGACAGTTATAATATTTGCTAATTGTAAAGTTACTTACTCTTAAAAGATACGACAAATAATTGTATAGATGCTTCCCATCTTACTAATAAGTCATAAAATTATCAATGCGTTAATACATTTGGGTGTTAATCAAGACTAGTTTGTACACAAATGACCTTATGACTATTTTTTGATTTCCTTATTATCTTAAGACCGAATGCGTGTGAGAGAGAAATCACTAATTGAATTGAAGGTTAATAAATTCTTCTCTTAGAAAACAGTGCCAGGGCCAGGAAAAGAAATTGTCTATCCTAGAATTACGGAAGGAGCAAAACCTAGTCAGAAGTGATAAGGGCGTATTAATCAATTATAAACTCATGTCGAGCCTCCAAAAATTAATGTTAGAAATTTTTCATTCATAAGAAGAACCATAAATAATGGAAAAAATTATGTACCCTTTATTACTTTACACTTACTCAAATATGTATTAAGAAATCTTGCTGATGGTATATCTAACGAAATATTATGCAAAAGAATACGAGAATACAATAGTTAAATATAAGTAGGTCTCTAAAACTGTGGGACTTCAGTTTCACGAAATGATTTGAAAAGAAGTGAAAACGAAGAAGAAATATGTCTCTTTTCTGACGTTTCACTCGATTAATTTATGTTTTATTTGTTTTTCAAATTTTACAGGAAGAATATCCGCAATTCGCATAAATTTATTTACATATAAATTATTCGCTTGGCCAAGAAAGGTATTATTATATAGAATCGTCAAGGGGTTTAAAAGCATCGATGTATAATAAACCCCTGAAGAAAGGCACCTGAGGAATAATGGATAGTCAATATCGAAAGCAATACTTTAAATAGATTTTCTACTTCTCGTTTCATATCCACAAAGATTTTATACGAAATACCCATCCTTTTACTTCTTAATGGCCAACTCTCAACTTTCCGTAATCCTACAACTTTTGTCCTTGTCTAAGCCTATTCCCTGATCTTTTGCTCACTACCTTTGGTTCCTTCTTCTAGCAATCCATCATTCTCAATATCTGACCCATCCAATCTTCAGCTTAATTTCTTCAATTAAAACCCTTCCCCCACTTCCTCCTGCACTTTCTTCTTTGTCTGTCAATCACCCCAAATCACTTTTCCGATTCAAGACCACATTTCGAGAATCAACAATTTTTATCATCCATTTTCAGGGTCCATGTTTCACACCCATGCATCAAAAAAATACAGACAGAGGGATTTGCCTATTCTGATTCCCTCATCAAGGCTCTTCGCCAAAAGAACTCTTCCCTAGAGGTATTTTTCCACTAATCTCCTATATACTACTCCGTCCTCGAGAGAGATTACCAACCAAGAAGGTAATTGGACAACCTGCATTATTTCCCCCTTATATTCTAACTCTGATTTCTTTCCCTCGGAGAATCTGACGTAAGTAATAAGAAAGCACAAATAGGTCTCCGTCTCTACGCCGGCCCGCGTTTTACTCCCCCAACTTCTTTACCTTCCCACCCCCGCTCAATTCCACCCCCGAGTCACCCCAATTCGCATAATCGCTCCTCGTTCACTCCAAAGTTAGAGCCATCGCCAAAACACATCTCAGAAGCAATCGCAGAGGGCAGGAGGGCCCCCACCTCCAGAGAGATTCCCCATCTCCAGACCCGTCCGAGTATCGCCCCAGCCTCTTCCTTTGTTGCATGGCAACCATTCCACGACCCAGACGCACCCACGCCCCCCCACACCCCGTCTGCCGCCCCACTCCTCCGTCTTCAAGCGTCGCTAGATCGATACGAAGGCCCCACACCCGACGCCCAGCGAACCGGCTCTCTCTTCCACCCCCTCCCCTTCCCCTCGTCTGCCTCCGAGGCCCCCGTCCCATGGCCCCCTCCCCGTCCCACGACCCTCTCCCCAACCCACCGCCCTCTCTCAGACCCACGATCCTCTCCCCAACCCACAGCCCTCTCCCAGACCCATGGTCCCCTCCCTAACCTACGCCACCCTTCCGACTCGCTGCAAACGCAATAGCGGTACGGGAATCTGTCAAAGGGTAGAAGTGTAAGAAGAGAAGAGGATAAAGCGATGATTAGGATTGCGACCCCGCACAGAATCGGGAGGCCGAAATTTCCAGATTGGGAATAAAGAAAAGGGGTTCTTATTTGCAATCTCGCGGGGGTTCTTGACGATGAAACTATAGTCAAACACAAACGAGGGTGGACTTGGGGCCCGCGTGGAATAGCGGGGGAGTGCATTTCCTTCCAATTGGATGATTTTTTAATTGACCAACCCGTGGCAATTCAATTAGGAATTAATCTTACCTTTAGAAATAATCACGATCATCCATATTATACTAATCATTAACCCCTCGAGTCCAGATGAGTTTTTTTCGTAGCCGCAGTTTTGTCGCCGCGAATTCACTCTCAGAAATAAAAAGCAATAACTCAAGCTTCATCCAAGATACTGGCCCGAAACCATAAATAAAAATATCAACATCTCAACTTTAATTCTAGTTAATAAATTTGATTTTAGTCTAGTGAGATATAAAAAAGTTTTAGGCGACACATAAATTGGGCTGCACGAACAAATTTCTCTCTTACGAGGTTACTTAACTAACGCTTTGCCGAGTTTTGGTTGCTATAAACTAAATAGCATGTGGTTTGTGATCGTGATAACGACAACAGAAAAACTAGAATTTTATTTTGGATTGCTGGAGACAATTGAGAGTTTTGAAAATTATCACGGGTGAAAAATTCGGTAAAAATACTCTTAACCTATAAGTTGATATAAAATACATTACAAAAATACAAGACACGCCTATTTACAAAGATCAACTCTTTCTTATTATATTTCAAAATTATACGAAAACAAATCTTCTACAACATGAAGAAGTGATGAATAACATCGGACGAAATGGTACGTCTAAAGGCATAGAGAGGTTACTAAAAGCGGACCGAAAAATGAAGCGTTTCGAAGGCTCCTTCGTATTTTCTGAAGTAAAAAAAGTTTATGGTCTTGATGTAGAAGGTTGATAACTAATTCGTTTTATCAGTCTTGCCTAAATCAAACCGAAAGACAATATATGTTAAACATGACAATGATCCAGCCGCTCTAGACAAAACAGAGAAGTATGGAGCGCCGTCTGAAATCACAAGGAAGGCCAAAAATGTGCGAGAATGATGAAATAAGTGGCAGACATCAATGATAAAATAAGGTCACTGAAATGTATGCGGCCAGGAGATTCGGCGAGAACAACCGCTGTACATCAGAAGTTCTCGACCGAATACCAAAAGATGTGAAGAGACCAGGAATAAGACAGAAATATATGTATAGAAAATTCTCTACGACTATAATTTAATAGGATTTTTCTCTTTATTTTTACACACTTTCATAGGCTTTAACTTTTTATTATTTTAGCAAAGCATCGTAAAATGTATCTCATATTCCTCTCACTGACTTCCCCATATAAGGGCATTAGTTGACTCATCTGCAGTAATCATACTTTTTGTTAGCATTAACAATATTACACGGTTTATTGAAATCGGTATGGGTACTCATTTCATTTTACACTGCAATACAACGGTTTGCTTTGAAACGGGTTTCATTGCAGCTCTTATAAAATAATGTCATCTTTATGATTTAAATTTTACGCATCACGAGCTTATAAGTAGGTTCTGGTTTTTAGGCTTTACAAATTGCAAGTGTTGTGGGACTTTTTTTGAAAGCGTAGCTTTGTCTTCAAATATTTGCCCTCTTTATAATTCCAAATTGCAATTTCTTCTTTTTTTCCTCAGTTTTATGGATTTACTTGTTGTCTCTGTAATTAGACCTCAAAATGGGGATGGGTTGGATTTAGAGGAAGATTACTCTGTACTTGGTTCTAATAAAGGTTAGGCTAATCTATCATTGCCATTTAGGTGAATAAGTGATAATATCGAAAATTAACTTGGCTGCACTGCCATCGGGGCTCCGAGTCAATTTGCAGTGATAAAATAAACAATAAAATTATACATATTTACTTGTAAAATACGGTGGAAACTCGATCCTTATACATATAAAAGTTGCATCGAATTTTGTCATTATCATAGATAAAAATAACTTCAGATTTTAAAAACGCGAATATAAAGAACCATAAATAAGTCTGACTGTTGTGAGTTTTTTCAATAGTTTGACTTCGCTTTCGATGGCGAGATAAAACTACATGCATCCAGTTAATACACAAACAAAATATTACGATATATTAAATCTTAATTATGGTTTTTAGAATCAATATTTGTTCATAATATATTAATATTTCAAAGCTAATGCGGTTGGGGCAAAGGAGTCATTTTAATTATCCTGCCCATTAATATTTATAGGGTTGAATCACTAATCACCAAAATATAGTTCATTTCCCTCTAGATGCAACAACTTAATATTGTGTTTAAAAGATTTTAAATTGAAGATGGAAATTACTCTCAATTCTGAGATGAAAATCCGTCCTACTTTTTTATGTTGACTATTTAATTAAAGTTAGAATATTTACCTATATATTAACGATACTTAGGATATACGATAGATTATTTGCAAGTTTTAAGAAAACTGGAATCTTTTACCAACAGAAAAGACACAGGGGACCTTCGAGATGATGGGCCATCTCCTGGAATGCTTCAAACAATACGTTGAATTGTAATGCTTTTAGCGATTAATTTTATCTTTGAAATTCATCTCCAACAAAACGGTGAAGCGATAATAAAAAAGTAAACTCAGTATATCTGTGAAGATGAAAAATTAAACTAACTGGAAATGTAAGTAGGTCAACGAAATTACCGAGGGTTTGAGGGAAGCGTTGAGGGATTACGCCCACGGTGACCTCGTTCTCTCGAGGGTCATTTAGAAATAGCGACGGTCAACACTTTTGAGGAGATTTATAGTTGAAATCTGTACCTTTGAAAATCGTCGGCCATTAATTTTAAAAACTCATCGGAGCACTAACATTCAATAAACATTTTGCTTAAAATGTGTGCAACCCTTGATTTGAAGAGGCAATAAATTGGGGCAACTACTTAAGAACCTGAGTAATATATATATATATATATATATATATATATATGTAAACCTTTAAACCAGATAACCTGAAAGTGTATAGGCGGCCAATCATCAGCTTCAGTGATCCAAATGTTTCGATAGTGATGAATCGTGAACAAACTATAAAGCGCATTAAGGGAGCATTAAAATTCTTCGAAGGATCAATTCTTCGAATGACAAATTCATCGAAAATAGACAACTCTAATGAATACGAAGTTTTCCAAAATTTATTTTAAAGGAACTGATTCGGAGTTGAAATCTATTCAGCAAAGCTATGTGCTTCCCTGAGAGCTGGGTTGGTTGAGGGCACTGTATTTGGTATTTTTGCCATTACATATTTTTCGAAGAATCGTTATTCGAATAATTGACCGTTGGAAGATTTCATTTTCAAAGAATTTGATTTCGAAGAACTAGCATGTATACCGCAGTAATGGGTATTTAAATCCTAAAATCGATAGGCTCAGTGAAAAACAACGATTTGTATTTGTCGAGATAAAAATATGCAAATTCCATACCTCACAATCACATCAAATGTTAAGTATCAATAAATTAAATATAAATTACTCTCGATTTTATTAGGGAGAAATTTTAACAATTACCCATAAAAATCACAACGCATAAAACTATGCCCAACCCAGGATTCGAATCCTGGATCTGAGCGTAACCATATAACAGAAATGGGATTGACAAGGCATGGCAGTTTGGTGGTTAAATAGCTGCCCGGAGAGTGGCAGATCTAGGTTCGAGTCCCATTCATGTAGATATTTCTACTTCTCTTTTCTTAGGGTTTCAAGGCGCACACTTCCTCGTGCTAAGTCAAATTTCATTCAATTTTCACTGATATTAGGTTTTCAAACACACATCAATCCACTCATCTACCTTGTTGGATAGCAACTGTCGAAGATTTATACAATTTCATTTTATTTTGGATCAATAAAGTTGTTTGTTCTTGAAAACTGTAAGAAGGGAATTCGTGTACGTCAAATGTAATATATACGTATATTTTCATAGCAATGATCCCCTCTAAAGTTTGGAGTAATCCTTTTCATCCATTGGAAATAGTGTATGTATATAGTTAACCTTTTTGTAGATAACATAGTCTACGTGAGCGTTTATATGTTTGTATGTCCGCCTATAACTCAAGAACTACGCATATTTTAAAACTTTGTTGAATAGTCAAATGTCGCAGATCCGAAGATCAAGTCCTCAGACTTTTTATTACTTACCAAATCATCTCAGATTAGTCACCAAGTCATTAGAAGGCAATTGGTAAGTAATAATATAACGTAAAAACCATCATATAGTCAGCAGAATCCATTTCCTTATCAAATAATTATAGATAATGGTCGAAGAAGATTGAGATTAGATCGAACTATTTATCGAAGAGGACAGACCAGAGGGTCTTCCTCTTAACCTTGAAAGTTATTCCTCATAATATGTAAAGTTAATGAAAAAATGTGTTGCAAACAGCCAATCTGATTTTATAACAGTAAACAACCCGTTTTCGAAATAAACGAACTTCGTTTCTTCATTAGAATTTCATTGGTTTTAAGTTTGGTATTAACCTAGAAAGGTTTTTTAAATAATTATTTGAGCATTGAAAAAGGTAATGGTTGGGTCAGCTATTTGAAGGAGAGAGACTTGTAGAGAATGTAACTGATTGTTACTGAAACGAAAGAAATGGCGTTTAATGGGGAATATTGAGGCTCATGAGCCAACCGGAAGATAGAGCACTCCTGAGTCTGAAGATAGATCGGAAGTAGGAGGACTTGGAGAGGCAGTTGTACATAAATATGGAGACCGAGGGAAGGGAAGGAAAAATTAGAGCGGGAGGTGGGAAGCTATCAACGCTTTCTAACCGGAAGGGTTTACTCCTTACTTGAGTTCGATTTGGCTGGTTTATGGTGGGTTGGGTTGAAGTGAGGTAATTCATAGAAGGGTGGAAGGCTCTTAGGATACAACATTTTATCCAATGAAAATTTATCCTATATCCATTAAAAATTATGATATCTAATATGTAAGGCGAAATATAAAGGTAGCGAATTGTTGTAACCCTAACTCGGTCAACCAATCGGTGAAAGAGGGAAGAAAACGAAAGAAAGCTTTTCCCTAAGCCCTTTGTATTTTAGTTATTGTATTTTCTTGTCATTATTTTCTGGATTATATTTTCTTGATTAATAGAGCGTATTTTTAAATATTTCATCTTTGATTGTATTTTCTTAATTTTTTTTTCTTGTTTGTATATCATTGATCGTATTGTTTTGATAATATATTAGTGATTGTATTTTCTAGATAGTATTTTATTGATTGTATTTTTATTTGATTATATTTCGTACTGTAATAGTATTTTATAACTCTGCAAATATTTTTAAACTAAAATAATTTAAAATATTGTAAACTAATAATGGGATAGCACCCATAATAAACATATTATATTTTAAAACGGAATATCAGGTCTCCGGATACCATTATGAATCTTTCGGTGACACCGTGTTGTGACAAAGGCTCTAAAATTAGGCTATGCTGATTTTACAATTGAATAGTTGTTTAACAGAAAATCTTTCGAAAAGGTGAACTTCTGGTCCCTCACTGCGTCATCGGAAGCAAAGTTTCAAAATTCTTGCGGTAGCAACCGGAATTGAAGAACCAGGAACCATATTGACTACGCTCTGCAGCAGCGAACATTCTTGGGTAGAAAACTACGATAATATATTGCAAATTTATTGGAAATAAACGCTTAATGAACATTTTTTTCCGTATCAGACCTTAGAAATGGATCACACTGGAAAAATAGAACAATAAAGGAAGGTACAATATCAAAAATAGGTGATGAAAATAAAATCGCTTATCAATAAATTTTTCGAGTATAAACAGGGCATATTTTTATTTTTATCACTATGTTTGAGATAATTATTACTCATTTACTTACTTTCTTGATTTCATAATTACAGTGCTCCTTTATAGCTCAATATGTAGCTTGATTTAAAATCTTATATAGAGTGCGGCAACATAACTTCCTTTTTTTAATGCTTTTCAATGCGAAAAAAGGAAGTTATGTTGCCGCACCCTGTATATACTTAAATCTACTTAACTTATAAAATTAAATATGTTAATCTTAATCGATGGTGGAAGCCTTGGAAATTCATAAATATAAAGATAAACAAATTCTGTAAAATTTCCGGTCAAGATTTATAGCAAGTGGTATGTGTAAATAAGGAAATAAAAGGATCATTTTCACCGCTTACCTTCGCCCCGAAGAAATTAAAGAAAAACATGCTCAAAACCAGCAATTTTTACAATTAAAATATATTGCGTCTTACCACGAAGAGTGATATTCGAATTAAGGCAGAATGGTTGGATGGAAAGTGGCACGCGTACATTTTCCGAAGAATAAACTAACGAAGATGTCCCACCCCGACTCCAAGAAAATTATTAGTCAATAACAGAGAAAAACATTAAGAGATTTTCTGCAAAGAGACTCTGATTTTCATACTTTTTCGCATATTCTAAATAAAAATCGGCTTTTTCAACTTTTTTAGAAGAGTGAAGGAGATTTTATTCGGAGTCTTCGCGGGGATGATTAGTTCGTACCGCTAACTAAGGGCGCCTCTTTCTTCCAGGAGCTAAAGAAATTCTACTAGTTCCAAACACCATAAAAATTGAAGACTTGGACAAAACAAAGAAGACCCTGTTTGAAATTTGCTCCAAAATTAGAAATTCTGCACTCTAAATGTAAATTTAACGCTAATGGAGGAGCAACAGCGTCGATCTAAAAGGTACACACCCGAAAGCTAATAGAAAAAGAATGAAGAAGACTGCGCCCCGAGGCTAGGAGAACTTGGAAAGAGGGGACTTCCTTTTCTTCATTCAAAGCTGCTACGTAAGAACTCGAACATTACATAAATGGATGTTTATTTACTATAATACAATTGCCAGGTGGCAGCCTTAAGCCTTTTACATCAAATTGTTAACATCGCATTACATTTACATACATATAACTTACATATATAGCGAGCATATTTTTAAAATAACTAATACAACAGTTTATTATGAATGCTAATTTACTCTGTTTATGACCCCCGCAGTCAAGCATTATCATTTACTACTACATATTTATGGATAGTTCCAGAGTCTAAAGTTAACATCACTTCCATTGCCAACCAACATTACAAATCAAAACACTTATGAAATTAGTTCCTTATAATACTTCTAATGTAATATCCTTCATCAAAACCATACATTATCTTAATGCACTTAAATACATCATAATTTCATTTTTAAGATTAATTCAATGTAATTAATTGTAAAATTCACATTTTAACAGGTACTTTTATCTTTCTCTGAACTCCTTGTTTTCGTTAAGGGTTTGAGGACCTCTTCAGTTAAGATACTTCCTCAGCACTAAACGAGTAATTAACAACTTCAGTTTTTTACTTTTCCCTGCGACCACCACGTGCAACATAATTTAGTTAATCCAATTTGTAACTTGACTCTTTCCATGCTTTGCCTGCGTTTCTCACTTTAAAGAAGCTGTTTAGCTGTAAATGTAATAGGAACATGAGGGGGATACCATTCATACCTGACGCATTATGAGCTCTAAATTGAAAACGAGAGATGGTTTTTAATTATAGCTTCTACTTTTATGCATCAGAAATAATAACTTCTGAGTTCCTTATTTTTAGTAGATATTTTACATATTTAAATATTTGTTGACGTTGAGATTTAGTTTCCATTACCAAAATTTGTGAATCTGAGAGACCGTTCACAAGCAATCTTCATTTGTATTTTATAGCTTTCAGATAAATCTGACTGCAGTCTTTGACTTCTACGAAATGCTTCATGAATACAGGAAAGTGGGTTGGAGATAGGATTGTGAAAAATCCCCTTCTCAAAATGCCCAAATATAATCATTAAGGATTCATTTCCACCATTTTCGAAGTTGAACAACAAAATGAAGGATCTCGATAAAAATGTAGATGCCGTATTTCCATTTAGAACTATTTTGATCAACTTCAACCAAATATATACGCGAGAGATAACAGCTCTCCTCGGGAGGAAAAATGGAGTAAAAAGAATCCATAACAAACACTTCCACTCTGGTGTTATAATAAATTAAGTTTTAACGCTTCATATCGCATGAATGTTTATTGTAATTACCTCGGGAGAAACGACCGCAATCATAAACTCGCTACTCTTATACAGAGATTAGATGTTTGTAAGTATTCAATTCTTAATCGGGGAATAGTAGAATGGAACAATTTACCTGGAGAAGTTTTAGATCATTTTCCCCCTTCTTGCAATGTGTTCATCAATAAAATTAAAACAGTTTCGTGATTTTGTTGTAATTTTTTAAGCATTGCAATTTTGAAATATTGTATGATTAAAGAAAATTTTGAAATATTTTTTGTAATAATATTGAAGACGAACTGCCTTCGGGAGGTTTTGGGGGGTTTTCTCCCGACTAGGGTGAATACCAGGCTGATTATTTTATTTTTCCCTCCCCCCACAGGAATGACTACCACCTGTCCTGGTACCTAATTATAGTATGTACTAACGAATAAATACATGCATATCCTGTAATGCGATTAAGGGCCAGGAACGGTTTTCGATCACATAAATATCTTCGATGTCATTGAACGACGGCCGTTTAAGCAACAGGCGAGACAAAGGATATTTTTGTATTCGATCTTAATTACCTGTTTTTACAGCTTTATCTTTACGTTCATTTATCGATGATTATAATAATCTAACGATCGAATAACTCAATTACTGTATCATTTGGTAGGATGAAACATTGGTAGTATGTTTTGAAAGATGAAACAAATAAATGTGAAACTTTCAAAGCTATCCTTCGTCCAAAACAATGAATACATATTTTGATTTCTAAGGACTTAAGTGCCACTAAAAAATGAATAACAGCCATCGCATTAGAACGACTAAAGCCACGTTTTTCGTCATATTACATATGCAAAAATCGAGGGACACAAATTTATTCAGAAGGTTTCCAAAAAATTTAATTTCCATGATTTACTAACTTATAACTGATCTGGTTATCATTATCATATTTTTGTAAAACGCGAACATTAATCTATAGCCTAACCCTGTTTAATTGAAGCTTAATTAGCTACCTCGTAGATGAATTATTTTGATTTTATTTTCCCTTGCTTCTACTAAACCACTGTTTAATTTAATTTTCCATTGAAATGGGTACAAAAATGGGCATTAGTTTAATTTTACTTTTAGAAATAAATAAATACCTGAGCTTCATAGATTCCCCCGTAGCAAACCCTCCGCTTCAACGTCACTAAGGCATGTCCGTTTCTTCCGTTTTACGACTTGATTTTTATAACTTCCACCTTTTACGAGTGTATATTATTATCCCTTAATGATGTTCTTTCTAAGATAACTACGTTAATTTTTATAGAGAAACCATCTTTTGATTATTTTAAAAATCCTCAACACCTGATAATAAACGAAAATTCTAACAAACGACGAGAATGGAAGCAAATATTTTCCAGAAGGAAGGCCAAAAACATGAAGGATAGAACCAAGTTTATCATTAGACGAAAATCACGGCCTCGGGGCAAAACACAGACGTAATGGCATCTCTATATCTCGGGATCATAATAGTGCTATACTGTCCATCGAAAAAGGTGAAAGGAAAAGTCAAGTAGACGAATCGTATAGAGAGTATAGCTTTCTTAATATTAGTAATATAGAATTCTTATAAAATATAATGTTACTACAATCGGATGCAAGAATGGTAAACTCAATCGAAGAAACTTAACCCAAACGGATGAAACCGACTAGATGTGAAGGGTTCCTGCTTTGACCGTCCACTCTCGGTTGAAGCTGTCTAGGGTTCGATCCCCTATGGGCTGTACTCTCCTAGACATGTGGCGCACCAAGAGGCACGCCGATGGGGAAGCGCAATCTTCGAGAATCTAATTTAATGCCAAAAAAGAGGGCAGTCGGAAGATGAATGGAAAATTGATTAATTAACAATTTGAAGTAAATTATTACCTACTAAAATGAATTTCAAATATCCACTGGAGACGTGCCGAATGAGACCTACTCAATACCACAAAGTTTTGCTACATTCATTCTTAATTATATGTAGTGAGGAAAAGTTCTGGCAAACTAATATAAAACTGGCAGAAAATCAAAATTTGAAAGGAGAAAATGTGGAAATACGTATAATTTTATACACACACGACTACGGCATTTGCGATTAGAAATCAAAGTCGAGTAGTAGTGGAATACAAAATTTACCTTTATTTACACGATAACGCATTAGATAATACGCAAGCGGTTTAAGTCGTATTTTTTTTCAACCTGCCATTTGACAAATTTTTCATTTACTTCCTTGCATACACTATTCTTCAATAAAGATCCGAAACTTTTCATTTTTTCTTATTGAATTCCGTGAATGGACGTAGGATGATTGACCAAGAATTGATGCAAAGAAACAACTCAGTAATTGCAGGAAATATTAACTTTAGATAACAAACGATAAAAACCGAAACGCTGAATTTCCCAAATGAAATAATAACAGGTAGTGGTCCGTGATATATGCTTTAATACACGAGGTGAAAGGATAAACGAAGTTTGATTTTTTGTGGTCAATTATGATGAAGTTATTTCTTCAAGGGAAATGAGAGCAAATTCATTCCAGATCGTACCCAAATTGCTGTAGAAATCTTGGAAAATTTGAAAATCAGTGTTGGCGGCAATTCGATAGTCACGAATCGGTCCTCCCAAATTCCCATCGAATTCGATTCCCTGAAATCGATTTAATAATCGAGTGGTGTAGGTGTGGGTCCCAAATAGCGTTCCGATAAATATAATCCAAAAAGATATTCTAGCCATCTAAATCACTGCATATAGAGGTAATGAATACACTCCCAGCATTGAGATTTAATTTGGATAAGTAAGCAATGATGACCTTGGTACGATACAAAAACGTCTAATGTTTCACTTGTAAATCTATTCCTTATAGGGGAACATTCAGTAAAATTAGGGATCGGAACGCAGTTCCCGGTGATTTTCTTCAAAAATTCACAACTAAGCTTAAATCTGGATGTAGGGGTGACTGGGGTAAAGTGGCCACTCTAAGACAAAATGTGTGTTAAGTTTACTTGTTTAAAAGTAAATACAATTTAAAAATACTCAGCATGTAGTCTCAATAGTACAAAATCAATGACCATCAATATATCAACAGTATCTTGAATTATATTTTCCCAATTTTGTTTTTTTTCAAGTTTCGTAGCAATTTTACCCCAAAAATAAATCTGGAGATGATAAACACGGTTACATACTAAATCAAACTTGATTCGTATTATTAACTATTGTAAATCAATATTAATATAACAATTAACAATAGATGAATATGAAATAATATGTTTTTGCGAAAAGAAACTGTATTTTGTTTTAGAAATTTTCTTGCAATGTTCACAAACATAATCTTCATCGCCTTCTTCGCATCCAGCACACGCTTCATGAGCCCATTTGTGGTAAACAGAACATCATATCCAACCCTCGTTTACTGATTTGGAATAACTCTCCTTACATTCAGCATCACTATCTTCATCTTCAATTTGTATGTACCATGTAAACTGCTGTATTTCCTAGTAAGTCCATAACTTTCAATGTGTTTCCATGCAATGCTATCGAGTGTTGTATTAGTCAGTATTGAAATGCTATTATATACACTACTATATGGATAATCTGTCATATATAACAGCTACTTTTATGTATATTTTAATTAACTCTTTTACCGTGGGCGCTTTCTTGCACGGTTTATACTTTTTATGATTAGTACTAACATACTTACTTAGTTTTGCTCTTTTTGCCCTATCCCTAAAATCTCTTTATGATATATTTAACGAAATAGAGATATATGTATGATGATATTGTCTGTATCAATCTCACCTCTCCATAAAGTCGTTCATTATTATTATTACTATTACATACTGTAATGTATGGTGTTTTTGGATGGACTTCCCTCCCTTTTCATACAGTGAATGCTAGGCATTCCTAAAATTAATACATAATGCCAACCTCCAGCATTGCTACCAGTCGAGAATTTTCAGCGGAAAAATCAATTAATGAAATAAATAAAGGCGGGAATTCCAATAAAAAATTCCTACTGTTTCCACACATTGAATGAAAATTTATGAACAAGTAGAAGACGCCTCATAGGTGTTGATTGTGTCAATACAACTCTGAACAAGAAAGTTAATTACACCTGGCCGGAAATCATGAATTTCAAGGACATTCTCAGAGGATTACAAAATCACATGATGTAAATAATGTATGTATGAATGTAAATAAAACATGAGCTGTAAAATGTTTGGTCATCTTTTAAATATGATCAGATAGATGATGGATTGTTCTAGGAGATAATTGGTTGTTCATGTCGAGGAAAATATATGCCTTTTGAACTGAGAGACATAAAGAGTCTTATTCTAAAGTAAAACAGTATTTGAGTACATAGTCTTTAAAATTTTACGCACCTCATTCGCGCTCTCTCTTTCTCTGAGTAATTTTCTGCTGTGGATTCTTCTCCTAAGACTCTATTAGGTTTTCGTACCCATCATCTCAGCTAATATTTCCAAACACCACTTTAAATATTATTAGAATTTATAATTGCTTCTTTGTATTTGATTAAAATAATTTAGGATTTTCTTTGTAGAAAAATAATCATAGAACATAGGACTGAATGTTAGTAGTAGTATTGTTAAACATGCTTCGACAGCTTAGGTCATTTTGCACATTAGCTCCCACCGGGATTCGAACCCGGGACCGCTTTCACCTAAGGCAAACGCGCTGTCCACATGACTATCCGGGAGCCATAGGACTGAATGAACCCGATCGTTGCACTCAGAATGAAAACTTATTCCTTTCTCTGAATCTCGTGAATTGAGATTGTGGAATTGCTAGATCTCAACTTGAACATAATAGTAAGAACAATACAATATCCCCTCGCAGAATAAATTGTGACAAGAAAAAGAAGTCGCTATTCCATCAAATGTTTGGTAGAAGATTACTAACGCTTCAACCGTCATCCATTTAAGTTAATAACTTCAATGAAACTAAGTGATTTTAAATCCTGTCATTTACCAAGATTCTTCGAAAAAAAACTTACTGAATGAGAAATGTTATCAACAGTAATAGTAACAGAATAACACAGAGATGTATAGAATGATATTAAATGCAGTTTTGCTATGCGAGAGTAAATCTGAAAGGAACAATAGAGAGAGAAATGAGCATCCAGCAAAAACAAATATCCAAAGTCGCCTCTCAGCTCGCAGTGACAATAGAATGCCTTGTATTTTCAGGGGAAACCTCATTTTCCTTAATCTCATTAATTTTTTTCCTTCACTGAATTTATAATCCATGAATCACTTACTTACGTCAACTTTTATGGAAAAATAAAATGTATATCTCGTTGCTTCAAATCAGAAAAAAATTAAAATCTTTTCAAACGTAAACTTCAGAAATAGCATCATCATATATGTAATTGTTTCTGTTGCTCTGATTAAACACAGACTGGACTTAAAAATAGAGAGCCGTATTTCCGCAGACAAGACGAGGTACGAATTTCCGTAAAAGGCTTTATCGTTTTAGCATTTATCTGTCCTAGAAGATGACCTCAAACTATCAACGGACTATGAATTTAGTTTATAACAGCAATCATCGTCTGGATGGTAATACTGTATGGCGTATGATGAATTATGTCCTATTCGTAATATTCCGAATGAACAAGTTTTATTTTAAAGAAATCAACTCGAGTGATACTTGGTGGAACTTCATTATTTAAACACCAAAAATTAAAAAAAACACAAACACACTTGTACGAATTCCACAAAATATAATCCATGAATCACTTACTTTCGTCAACTTTGAATGAAAATAAAACGTATATCTCGTTGCTCCAAATCATAAAAAAATTAAAATCTTTTCAAATGTAAACTTCATAAATAGCATCATCATATAACTGTTTTATTTCATTAAAATTTATTTTATTGAAGATTTATGATTCAATTTTCGTCTTATCTGAGGAAATATACGGTAGATCTTGATTGCACTACGCAGTCACAGCGGAAGTCACAAGTTGACGTAAATTGTCGTTCACGCCGAAAACTTAATTCCCGTTATTTCCCGCCTTAACCCCATACATTTCCTACAAATTATACGTCGACAAATCAAATCGACGTCACATCAAATAGAACTAACGAGCTCAAATGAGCCCTTTTCAATTCTGTTTTAAACTGTAAGTTGAGGACAAAGCTCGGACATCTCTAGAGTGACTATCTGATTTACAATTCCATGACAGTATTCTGTATGTTGAAGCTAGATGGTATATGTTTTATAATGAAAAGGTTTCATTATTTTAATTAAAAGGTATTGTATATAGTAATCTATCGGTCTGTAGAATGGATATTAGTTAATTTTAAGTAATATTGTAATTATGTTGCCTCCGGAAAATACTAATAAATAATTCATCTGTATTATACGAATGAATATAGTCCTGCAACTCCGTCAGTTAAACAGCAGGATAAAATATATATATATTTATTTATACAATATTCGCATTCATGTTCTATCAGGCTTATTGCCTGTCGACAGGACAACTATAAAACAATTATTATGAAAGAGAAAGAAAAATAATCTATTTGACGTTAAGTATCCTTGACTCAGATGAGTTTACAAGTTCGAAGGTGTTACGATAATTATTATATTAAATAGAACGATACTTATTACGATAGGACAATAATTATTATAGAATAAATATTTTAAGTACATTTATTTTTCCACGATGAAAAACGGAGAATTTCGGAAATCTAACAGCTTGATGATCGTTTAAAATATCAGCGAAGTAATCTTGAGATTATTCAACTTCATTCCGAAGCAAAATTACCATGATGCAACAGAAGCATTTATTTATTGGCGATTTTGGTAATGTCTGTATTATATATATTTTTACTGAAGTTTCATTGATTTTCTCTGCCCTTTAGTTGGTTAGTTTGGTTGGGATTTGCATTGTTTCTAGGTTATGGAACGAAGTCTCGAACTGTTTTTGAAATCCTACAATAAAAACCCAATGAGCATAATCATCCCTTCCCTAGAGAACGGAACAAAGAATTTGCGATGGATCGGAGTGACTTTTTAAAACGAAGTTTTGCCATAAAAGTAGAAAAGTGTTGTTTCCTCTTTGAAGTAGTTCTTAATTTAATGGCGAGAACAATAGCTACGTTTCCGTGGAAACAGAGTTTTCGAAAGCGTCGCATAAAAGTGCCGATTTTAACATTGCGCTTTCCGGAAGAGCGGTTATGCCAGAAAGTCCGTAATCTAATCAGTTGTAGTCGCTGCGCAAAGCACAAAGGATAAACGAGTTAGCCGGCATTCCTTCGTTAGAATCACAGTAGGGCGAATTTTTCGAAATAGAAGAGATAAATTCTTTTTCATTTTATTCCTCTATTCATCGAGAATGCGAGTAGAGCTAATGAACTTTTTCGATAAAAACGGTTCAATTAAAAGTAAAGCAGTGCGTTGCGATTCCCGGACCATTTCATACAAATTAACATACTATTGGGCTAAAATAAATAAATAAATAATAAATATTTAGCTTAGGATATATTCGAAGGGCAATGAGTGCCTGAGATATATATATATGTGTGTGTGTGTGTGTGTGTGTGTGTATATTGTATATATATATATATATATATTAGTGATAGTGTTTGAGATACCAATATTTCCTCGTTTCCGCTTTGATATATATTTGTGAAACTCTTCGCTTGACAAGGAAAACATTTTCCTCCGCAAAAAATAAAGGCACGTTAAGAAGGCTGTTGAGAAAGAATGCTAATGGAGAATGACATATGACAGGAAATGATAAGGAAGTTACACCGCCTGGCTTCCAAGACAGGAAAGCAGTGTCGCTTCGTTACCTACGATTGCTATAGGGCTAACTAGTTAGGAAGCACTGTAGTGATACTTATAGAAAACATACTAAATGAAATCAGGAGAATTGAGCATCAGTAGTTTTCATTCTAAAGATCCTATCCGAGCACGAAATCTTAAAATGAAATCTTTCTAAACTATCGAGATATCCCATTTGATGGTTTATTTCAACGAGTAAAAATAATTGATGATAGTAACGAGGTGAACAGAGTTTTCAATTGATTTGTCTAGGGACAGATGGAACATAACGTATTGACAGGAGTATTTTACGTTATCCTGCGTTCCATACATCGAATTCCTACCCTAAGATGAAGCACCGAGATTTCTCTATCCAACTTCTACTCAATTTGGCGGGTTATGATCAATACCAGAAAAAAATAAGGATTTATTTATTAATTTATATTTGTAAAATACCCCATGTGAGTAAATGTTAGACAAAGAGATTAGTAAACTATAGTCGGTAAGGTTTTAAAAAACACTGTGAATGACATATGCTAAATTTACGATTTAAAAATAATGATATTGAAATAATTAGTATTGACTATAAATGGTTCGGTATAGTGAGGATGTCAAGGTAAAAAACCAGAAAAATCAATTCCGAATGAAACTCCTGCTAATTTCAAACACTGATTGAGGTTTCGCGAGTGTTTCTTCAATAAAAATAAATATGGTACTTAGAAAGTGTTCTCTATAAACTAAGAAATTTGTCTTCTTTATACTGCCGTCCGCTGGTGTATAAATCCCTATAATACCTCTGAGTCTCTTTGATATTTTACATGCACAATTTTTCTAATTTTTTCTCATACTTTGTTATAAAATTAATTACTATAAAATTTATGACGACGAGTTGAATGGAAATATTTAGCCTCAATCTCATCCGAATAAAGACGATTTATTATTATTATTCTTAAATTAATTTTCTTGCAAACCCATGTCTTTTTCGAAAAATAATTTTTATGATGTCCACGCTTTGAAATATTAGGAAAATTATGGTTAAAAGATAAATCATACTGATAATATATGTGGCAATAAAAAAGGCATTTTAATGTTAAAAATTTACAGACATTGAAGGAAAAGAATTATTTCGTAATTTACTTTTATTTAAAAATGTTTTCTAACACGTAAAAAAGATAATTTTTCAGACTTTCTCCGAATAATTAGGCAGATTGGATGCATGACTCCTCGAATGACGTTATATTTCATAGAATAGAAGGAAATCACTGTTTCGAGATTTCGATTCACGTTGGCTCGAAGCTCGATGCCGAAATGTCGGCGTCTTTCCATTTCCTCAGAATCCTCATCTGCAACCAAAAGCGCGAGCGAGCGAGTTTGCTCCAGACATGAAAATTATAGCGGCGATTTTGGGTTACCATCCGCCATGACGGATTTTCTTGGCAGAATCTCTAAAACACAGTTCCGCGACAGTGGCTACCACGGCGTCGCTCCCACGAATTTCACAAGAGAATTAGTTTCGCGAGCACCACATTGCGGCACCAGAGTGCCCCGAAACAAAATGTAACGTCGCAAAAACTTTTGCGTTGACAAATTGGGAGCAACTTGGGAAAAAGCGGTCGCGAATAAAACTCGCTTGGGCGCCGAACAGATGGCTCTGAGCGAGCGCTGGAGATGTACCGGGAAGGAGCACGTAGTTCTTTCGGCCGACACAAGAGGGAGACTACATCGCCAGTGGCGATTGCCTCGAGTCCCCGCCGACTCAATAGATAGCGCTCAGGTCGCATCTCTTTCCGAAATGAATGACGCGACTCGCCAGCCACGCAATTAATGGAGTAACGCTAATTGGCAAAACTTTCTAGGAGTAGGTTAGTTATAAGCGATTCTATAAAACAATATATGTGTGCTTCGATCGCTCAGTCGCGCTAAGTCGACTCGATTGTGTAGGTCTGGTGAAGCGGATGTGAACCAAGCCCCAGGAATTTGCATAAGTTCGCAACATATACCCACCGATGCACAAGTCTGGCTTAAGTCGTCCAAAATGCCTCAACATTTGCGACAAATCGACATCGTGCGAGTAGATTCGTCGACGTAGAAGAGTTTCGGCACGAACGAGAGCAGTTTGTGGTGTTGAGGATGAATTAGATGAGCGGCCATTCGTGTCAAATATCGTTCGAGCGATTGGCATTCCAGTGAAACGTTACGAAAATCCAAAAAGCGAATTAATTTAACTCCGCGCAAAAAGTCGAGAAAAACTTTTTTGCGGGTTCCTCTGAAATTTGCTATTTACTAATAGAAAAAGTTAGGTAAGTTTTTTCAATGCTAATAACTATTTTTCTCAAACAATCCTTTGAATTTACTCGCGAAAATTAAGGAGGCGCAACTTAAGGTAATAGAAACACTGACTGACGGGCATAAGCTATGAGGAAACCACAGAGTTGCATGAAATATTAGCGTAAATATTCGGATCATATTTTTTGTCAAGACACATGATTTATGAAAAAATTAGAGTCCACCAGGATTACATTTACAATCGAGAGATATAAAGTCAGATTTAAAAGAAAATTATAAAATTGAAATCAGTTAACTACTAAGAATAATCGATGATACAATGGACAAAGAAATTATTATCCTACATTGACATATATCTATTAGCAATGTTTCCCTTGCTAATGAGTCCTCGTGTATGGAGTCATTTCGCTATATCAGCATAAGATATAGATTTAGTAGTTTTGAAGATGATGAGAAATAATTTAGTTAGATACTTTCTCATAGTCCTAATTTTTAAATATTTTACAGCGTAAATGTATTCAAGTTATGTTCACATCCTAAACATTATTTTAGCCGCCGAAATTCGTTTTGGGGACAATAACCTTGCAAAGCAGATCCAAGGAGAAACAACCGCTGGTTGGAATTTCCGCATGGTTTGCTTGCTTGCAAGCTACTTCTTTTTGAATCTTTCATAGCTTAAACGACAGTATGTCTCTATTAAAAAATGATCATCGTTCATTTAGTCGATAAAGCAGTAAATTAATTTAAAACCAGGATATTGGAAGGTAAAATTGAAATAAAATCAGATTAAAAACGGCACATGAATCACGTTTAAGCCCTTTTAAAGTAAACTATTTTAGTAATCGGTGGAGTGAATTGGTACACTAATTTTTGAACTGGATAAAAATGTATTCATTATTGGAGAGAAGTTAGACGTTGAGTGAGAAGTCGAAAAGAATAGTTAGTTGGGACAGTATTTGAGGGGTAAGATTTAAATTCAAAATTATAAAACCGAAAAATTAGGGAACGGGAAAATTTCAATCAACGCCCAATGAGATACTCCCTTAGCAAATATCACAGAGAGACACATTTCCAGTATCTCTCTCTTCATGTTTTGCACCTTTAAATATATCAATCGCTCTGGTCTTTTGTGAATTACGAAAATTCAAATCCTTTATCTCAAGACATGGGTATAGTAGACCGAAAAATTGAAATGACATCCAATGATAAGTACATATTCTTATTATCAATTTCTATTTCACTAACTTTTCAGAAGATATTATGGCACACCTCTTTAATGTTAAAACTTCGACATACGAACAGCTGAGAGTAAATTTTATAGTAAAATAATGAACAACTCTATGCTCATTCGAAAAGAGAGCAAATTTTAGCAGATATGAAAAACAGGAGTTTTCTTAATCAGGCAAGGAAATAAGTATTGCTATGTAATGATTTTCAAAATTTGCTTTCAGAAGCGATGCTTTAAAACAAAAATTTACTGAACAAATTTATAATGCTAAATTTTGCCACGGAATCCAATATCCTTTGCCATGAGGATTAGTATTCTGACAAACAAGTGGATTGGTAATTTCGCAAATATTACTTTTACTTTATTGCAAACAAGATTGCTAATGAATTAAAATTTAGTACATCCTGAGTAAACAACCACCTATGTATTGAAGAAGTGCTCAGAGATATTACTAATAAAACTTAAAAAACGAACACTTATACATTACCACAGTAATTTTATCAACTCACGACCATGGTTTCGATCTATAAGATCATCCTCAGATGACAGGACATGACCAGTACGAAGTATATGAGGATGATCTTATGTATCGAAACCATGGTCGTGAGTTAATAAAATTACTGTGGTAAAGGCATAAGTGTTCTTTTTTCTCAAGTCTTATTTTGGAGAACTACCAAAAAGTCGAGGCCGAGTTAGCAGATTCGATATCACTAATGTTGAGTTGCAACTGAAATATCTTCAAATATATCTATTAGTTGTGTCAGAAATTTATACCATTCCTGTATTCTATTGTGTACAGTAACATGAATGTCACATGTTCAAGATGATAAGTAAAATTCAGCAGGATAATAAGCAGTCACTGTACTCTACGTGATAACAGTTCAATTTTGAAATTCTGAGCCTATAGGTATCCATGAAGAATATGTCCTGGCATTTTACAGTAATTAAAAGACGTATAAGATGCTATCTTTTTCTTATCCTTAATGATGAAATAAAAATTCCACATTCGAGAAAATAAAAGTAGGTTTTCCAAATAAGAAATAGAGTACAAAACGCATTGTAACATTTTTAAGAGTAACTTTCCTAATAAGATATTAACCTCGGAAAGTGCTCCATTTAGATAATTGCTAAGGCTTTAACAAACACATATATAAGGTATTTTCTAAATCAGATAATAATCTAAATTGAAAATCAATAAAAACATTAAATACTACCTTTCTTGAATTCAAGAGTAATTCAATAATTCAAAAGTCATTCCAGAATGGAACTCTGAGTCATAATATAGTAAACGCAATTTGCAACACCCAAGCTATTATATTCGAAATATAAGATCATTTTACAACTTTGTTATTTATCTTCAAGTACCCAGATAATCAGTCAATCGCGGTTTGTTGATTTACTTAACGACTGACAGAACCGCGTTTCCTTCCAATGTGGAATTGCTAGCATTGAATACAATCAGAGATCAAGAGAGAATTTATTCCATTCTTATATTCATTTAGAGAGTCCTTCCATCATGAATGCATGGGAAATAAAGGTATCGTGATAATTTTCTAAAAATAAAATTGTCATAAAGGTGTTTTAATCTCTTGACTAATCAAATCCCTACAATAATATTTTCTAGAAAAGTATAACACGGTATGTCCTGAATAGATTGGGCAAATATGTATGTATACTCTGGTAAGTGCTGTGTTCTTAGGCTGAGGATATCCCAATCTCTCAGAAGACGACACATAAACAGAGACTAACCATACTGAAAACCATCCAAAAATTTCACTACAGTAAAAAAATCGAGTCGGAGTGAAAGGAATTTTGAAAAATAAAATAGGGTTGAGATATAATTCTTTATTATCATCATACATTGGAATAGATCTCCCAGATCATAATTCACACGAATTATTTGGAAGGTTACGATCGGTTGAAATTTGCTGAAATCACGCCTGTAAGAGAGTTTATCAGTTAGAACCAGTTGTATAGAAACGGAAGCAATTGCGTTTGTTAGCGACAGCGAAAGGAAATCCAGTATTTGAAGCATCCTGAACTATCGCTATAAACATTCTGCGGCTTGGTACACTGCAGTCACACACACCATGGTGTGTACTATAATTCCCTATTTGCCGAGCTTAGCTTCATTTCATGGTGACTTTTCCCGCCCTTTTCATACGCATTATTTTGCTTTCCCCTCTCTCTCTCTTCCCCTCGCCACTAACCTTCAATTACTTTCTTCAACCGACCCCATCCTCTTAATACTTGACCCACCCATTTCCTCTATTTATCACTTATATCAAAACCCCCCAACTTCCGCGTTTGTTTTCCCATCAACCCGACTGATTCTATACAGCGCCACACCCACGTCTCAAAAGCGTCCAATCTTTTGATAACCTCCTTTCTCAAAGTCGATGTTTCACATTCATGAAGGAACGTATTTCTTTCCGAGGATCTTTCCTTGAAATCCTTGTTGATACCGTTCGTCATCAGCCTCCTTCGCACATAAAAGCTTCCTTGGCCACTGCTATTCTCCATCAAAACTCCTCTGTGCCGATTCCTTCCCAAGAAAGAGTATAGCCCACGTTTGGGGATTGAACTACCTGTTCTAATTTCTCCCCTATGCTTAACTTTTTCCTTATGTCAATCTCAATACTTAATTTTATATTAAGTATTGAGATAGATAACGCGTTTATTTTCATCTGCGACTATTTTGCTATATCATTAGGAACATTCATTAGCGTTTGTAAACTGCTTTCGGAATCATTCACGACAACTTCTGTGGTCTGCACATCGTATTGACTTTGCTACTTTTCTTCCCTTATGAATTAATGACCAAGCTTCTGTCCTGAATGAAGTGACTAGAAATTGACTAAAGCAGGAATAGCCTCTAATTGAGCATTAGTTGTTTCATATGACCAATACCATGAATAGTATTCGCTGATGACAGAAATTCAGGAATCCCTCATAAGGAAAACGAGAGAAAGTGGAATGCCTTTGATAATTAAAACTTCAGATTTTTTTAATTTAGCACGTTATGGGCAACGTCAAACTCAATTTTGTCTAACGAGGGCCTTCGATGACTTAATTATCTTTAGCTAGTTTTCCCATTTGAGCTAGAAACGTATAAACGCAAAGCCATCATGAATACAAATATACCGAAGGAATCATTCAGAGTGTATAACCTCGTTTCAGATGGCTATGCTAACATCCAATATGTTTATGCTGGATAGATGAATGAGAAATCAGCCCTCATGCAATTCCTGTACTTTCTGTCAAATGCTTATACCCATCTTGCTACCCCTCAAAGAAAATCTCTCGTCTTATTAAAATTAGAATATAAGAGGAGTAACAACAAATGAAAAATAGTGAAGCTGGCTCGATGAAATCAATGAAGCAACGCACTCTTTCTCAAATCCTTTAATCACAGGACAAGACAGAAATTTCCTTGGACGGAAAAGTCGCTTCTTTGGTAGAGGGACAGCCCCCGGCGGCCCGCGGATCCTGCGCCACGTGCGGCCCGCTACTGCAGAGAAAGAACGGCATTGCATGAAATAACAATCTTCATCACGTCGACACTAGATTATTTACACACCTTCAATCGAGCAAAACACATTCGATTCACCACAGAAACCAAACAGAACATGCAGAAACAGAAACTTATTGAGCCAACGGGAGATATTAGAGCACAGCGTTACACATTAATGAATATTATTTTAATTCATCTTCGTTCGGTCATTGCAAAACAAGAATACAAGGGGAAAATATTTCTCTGTTTGCTGTGTTCTCTTCCCTATACACGAGTATAACTGTAGGATAAGATTTTCAAAAAAGCCTGGGTTCCTTAAGCTTTTCTGTAACACCGAGTGATTGCTTGATTGCTGTAATACAATGTTTTGCAACCGGTGGGACTTAAACACTGGCAGGTTGGTTTTGTTTTATTCTATTCTTTTTGATTTTCATTTTCTTACACCTAATATGATATGAATATAATATAAATATGATAAATAATTCCAATAACTGCGAATTATAATAATTCCAATAATCTTACAGCTATACATCAACGGACTAAGTATTCGTAAGATATTATATTACACTGATCATTGAAACCATCTCATAGCACACTGGTGGGATGACACGGAGTGTGGTGTCAAAGAATATACAAATTGGGTATCACTACTATTAAGTAATGTGAATGCAACCAACTGAGGATTCAAAATCATGCAACTTCTAGCTTTTTGAAACACGATTGATAGAACACCAACCACTAGAAAAATAAATACTCTACCCGAGATCGAGAGCACAAAAATATTTCCTGAAGCACGAATATTCTAAAGAGTATCAAAGGATGATACAAAATTAAAAGAAGATTATTTGAGGATCTGCCATTGCATTTATCGATATGTCGAACCATGAAGGAGGGATGGATTATGACGTAATCCAATGTGAACGATGTTACTCTAAGAACTTTACGAACTGGGAGATTAAATGTGAAAGTGTAGATGTTAGTAATTTCATACGAGCCGATGAATAAGCCTCCAGATACAGAAATATGAAATCCAGCTTATGTATTTTAAATAAATAAATAAACGTATTTTATTAAGCCCTGTGTCAAGCCACCTAAGGGCAACATACTCATATTCAGTATCAACTCCGAGGAAAGCAGCATCGCATAATGCAAAACTGCGTCCTCAATCATTAAAGTGAACTACTTGCTCCCTGAGAACAAACTGATGAGTTACCCAAAGTTTGGTCATGAAATATGAGGAGAGAACACTAGTTACACTTAACTCAGGATTAAACCTACGGTAGCATAGCATATTTGTATGTTCAAACACAAGCGTGCAGGAATACTCACGGAGAATAATGGTTAAAAGAGTAGGAGTGTACAAGTCGTGTTATTCACAATACCTAATTGAATTTATCGTCAAGGCAGAGAAAGCTGAGCAAGGAAAATTAAATCATTTAGGCAACGTAATGGGAGGCTAATCGAAGTTGGGTAAATTAAAGTAGATTATCATTTAAGTCAAAGAAGTTCATTTTCTCTCGTGTTCCAAGAGAAATCGCTCTCTGTCAAATCTGTGCAGCCATGTATATACCATAATATCCTGATTTTCATTCTTTTTTAAATATCTAATTATTGAATTAAAATTTTTCCATCGACTCTAAATCGATCCGCAAGCTCCAAAAACTCATAGCAATGGCAGTCTCTTGGAGTCGATATCGACATCAAGTAAGAAGTAGTAAGAAAAGTAAGAAGCGGTAAGAAAAGCAGTGTAATGAGGTATAGTAAAGAAGCATACATAATGCATAAATTACATGAAACAATTACATGAATAACTGAGTATGTTATAAAAATTGGGCAAAAGATTCAATAGCACATTCCCAAACTTACGCATTAATCTTTATGGATGCCTTTCCACTCTTTAAAATAGAACAAAAGAAGTTCGCTGTACTGATAATACATCCGGATTAAAATAAGCTTCTTTATTTACGTCAGACACGTTGGCGAGATGACGTTAGACGTATCCAGGATACGTCCCGTCTTCGATAAGATATGAGAGGGTTCGTTACACTCGGGAGAAAATTCGCTGCATTGAGGAATACTTTGAAGAGCAGTTTCCTCGTACGGCGGATGAGGAAATTTGCTTTGCTCCGCCCAATTCAACGAACACACTTAGCCTTCCGTTAAGCCTCTCAGAGAACAAAAATACATAAAAAATAGAGGAAAACACCCAGAGTTGCTTAGAAAAGAGATTTGGTATTATTTCACCAAGGCATTATTCCTTCAATGCTAATAAATTTACATAGACAGTAAAAATCTATATATATTTGGATTTAATGAGCAATTTATTAAAAAGGTTTGATATTGAAAATGAAAAATATAAACGAAGAATAGAAAGAAAGAACGTGAACCACGATTATGGTACAAATGGTAGAAAAAGATAAAATTCACATCTAGCGGAAATCATTAATAATAATATAATTAACACAACAAATAGGTCATAAACCCTGAGTCAATACTTGGTATAATGAAATTGTTACGGTCAATTATTACAATCATAACAAACAGATTAAACCACAACCGAATGAAAAAAAATCACATTAATGTGCAAATAAATTCAAACATAATCGCTGCCAATTTTCCATACAACAAATCCAAGTTACCACATACAAATTTTCTTAATTATAATCCAAAGAATAAATTAAAAACGAAAAATTATGTAAAGAACAACTCGGAAATTGCATATCAAATCTATTTCTCTTGTAAGTTTTTTTCAATCCATACTTGGGATTCTTCACGTTGGCAGGGAGAAAAAACCACGAAAAATTACAAATCTTCACCTCAAGCCCTTTAAAATGATCTGAAATTCTCATTAAGCAATGATCCTATCCTAATAGGAGTTAAATTTCGAAACTGAAAACATAATATTCAAACATTCATTTCTACATGTATATGAAGAAAAATTGCTGCAGTTAAATTTGGAATTATTTGTGAGAGCTTTGTTAAGCTGTTCCGAAAGATATCACCGTGAAACACTAGACTTTAATAAACCATGAGTTAGTTATGCTCATAATGTTTTAACAATCAAATCTCTTGTATATAGACTAGTCTTTTCAATGGCTAGATTTTCTCAGTGGAAAATTTTTAATACTCAATTCTAAGTCATCAGTAAACGAATAAAAGAGCAGTGACTTGTACATCATTTCACCAGATTTTAGTGGCACGGATTAGAATGGAAGAGGAAATAGTTTCCAAACCCATGAAATGCCTTAAAAACGATGGAAATTGTTATGTTAATTGATGAAGTAATTCTATATACCTTTATATTTTCGTATTGGCATCTTCAATTTGTTGCAGTTGATTATCAAAACGATGCTTTAAAAAATGCTCGATTTTACAAATTATAGCTAAATTTTATAAAAATATTGCGGATTTTGAAGAAGAAAAATATTAGGCGATGAGAATTAAATTCTAATTTTTTCTGCACACCCCATAAGATTATATGGCCAATGCTAATATTCTTAAAAACTGAAGATAAAATTTGCGAAAGAGTAAGCGAACGGAAAATTATACTGAAGCACTTTTCTTACGTAGTTTTGCACGCCAGCTGTAGAACATAAAATTTACAAACTACGGACGAGAAATAAATAAAAAAGAACAAGTTCCCAAAACAGCTTGTAAAAATGTTCTGGTCGGGTAACTTAGTTAAAAAAATTGAGAATTAAAATTAAGACAAAATGATACCAAAATTAGTCCTTAGGAACTTAACAGAATTAGTTAAGTAAGAAACAGCACTAGCGGACTATCAGTTAATAAAAGCGTTATAAAAATAATAGATTAAAGTTCAAGCGTAATGCGAATGCTTCTCATATAGTGTATCTTTCCGAATTGTTTTTTTTTACGGATTGGAAACTTTAAAAGAAAGATTTAGATTATAGCTTTGTTTGCTAGATATATGGTTCATGGTTTGTCCTTGCGGATATTATGCATCTTCCGTATTGTAAGGGTTGATCTTATTTGAGAGAAATTCCGAGGAAAGAAATAACTGTTAGTTTTAAGATGCCATCTTCTGCGAACGATAGTACGCGCAGTAAGTGAATAGATAAATATCATAGTGAATATCCAGAGGTTCCCTCTGATGGCTGTAACTGTAGATTGAGTCACAAACTCCAAGCACCATTCATTTTTTTTATTTTGATGGTCCTTGGAGTTTGTGACTCAATCTACATCATAGTGAATACATCACCTGCCATACGCCAAAAGGTATACAGACTTTTACCTAATAAATATGACCATTTAAGACATTTTGTTTGGTTACATCAATTGAATATGTTAATTCCTCAGCAACAGAACAATTCGGAAATCCTAAAAATAACAACGTCATCGAAAAGCGTTCCTTATTTCTTAAGTTGTGTTTTCATTTCTGATGTCACATTAATACTGCCATCTATCAGTCAATTGGAAGATAGAGTAAAAGTTTTACTTTTTCCACGCCTATGATCATGGATGTTAATTGCAGAGCTAAATGGAAGTCAATTCCGTCTAAATCTTCACTTCACAAAGTAAAAGCAAGATTACATCGAGATATTTCTATAGCAACTACAGCGTACGTTTAGCGCAACAACAAAAAAATTTCCGATGACGGGTCTTCGTTTGGGAACATATTGTAAGTATCGATCACCCAATTAATCAAATCATTGAAACATAAGACGTTAAGATTGATATACACCCACAACTTCGAAATCAAATGATCACCCATGCGCTAAAGGCAACTCGTGCGAAAGAAAAGCTTAGGTTTTCACGAAATTTCAGTTTAGTCGAGCTGCTTTTTGTGAGCTTCCCGAGCCGGTAGTTCGCAATTGCTCCGCAGCATGCAAACGTGTTGCAAGCGCTGCGAAGCGAAGGGAACAGGTTCCAAAAATCGCCAGCTCTCCAACGAGTTTGAACAGCCCACCAAAGTACGATATCCGCGACCTCTATCGATACTAATCTTGAGCAGATCCACAATACGAAGTATTCTAACAGAAATATGACGCATGAAGTAGATGATACTCTTCTCCCATTACACTGCTCGGATGTACCTTACATACTCAATAAACTGAGATGTTAGAATGATGATTATCCAGTCAGCAATCATCCCAATGATGTTTAAAACTAGAGGACATTTGTCGAACGTCAAACAATAGTGGTTAGTCAGTCGGACATCAGCTGATGGCATATGATTCAAATGCGTTATTTTGTTCTCTCTCTCTCTCTATCTCTCGGGAAGAGATGAAGATCCCGAGATTTTTCCTGGGTTTTTCCTGGGTGCACGCCCTTTTGGGCAAAGAATATTTAACCCTTTCCTTACGTTATTTATATATTTATTATTCTTATGATGTTTAGATGTTATTTCAAACACCGGCTAATACTGATTCACTGTTTATGCTAAAACTGCGGAAGAGCAAGGCTATTTACAAGATCAAATTGACCACGGTAATTAATAACTATTTTAACAGAACGTGTGTTTAGGCGCATACAATCGCACTTAAATCACAAATAATTTTCGTATTTTTATTTTTTAATGATTTGCATATTAAGTAGGATTTTTCTAGCTGAATCTTCGACCGAATTTAGATATGAATTTCGTTCCTGAAAAGGTAAAATCCAAATAAAAGTCTGTAATTTGCATCAAGCTTAAAAATATCACTGAAAAACTAGACTATTATTTGGGTCAAAATAGCAGATTTGATGAGCATTAAATGAAGAGAGAAGTAATAGGAAAACGAAAGTAAATATTAACGCTGCGGTGGTGTTATTTTACCTCGATTATTCTTGAGGATTACTTACTTACTTCAGTTTACATATCATTTGATAGATTTCTAGGGCACTTCGTTAATGGAAATTACATCTTAACTGTGATATAAAATATCCTCAGTTCTTGGGTGCAAATAATCTTTAAAATAAAGTGGGCTGACGCATTTTAAAGGCGAAGTAATGTGATTTTTGAAGCTAACGATTTCATCACAATTTCCGTTAGAGTTTTTGCAAAAGTTGGCAATCTTTAAGTTGATAAATCATTACGAAAATCTTTGACTGATAATTCTAGTTCGAGTCATATTAAAAACTTTCATTCTACTATGTAGTTTAATTCTTTCAGCTTAGCTTTCACCGACTATTTGGATATTAGATACCGCGAAAAAATCACAATTATTGGCGAGGGCTTTTGCTGGAAAAGGATCAGTTTTGAAGACGTGGGCGGGGCAAATGGGTCTGACAGGGGACTGTTACGGAAAAATCCTGGACGTAGACGGCCATGGGTGATTCATAATGGTTGATAATCCCAAATCATGGTGGGTACGTAAGTTAACCCACGTTCGAAAAGATTGTGATATCAGGACGAAGAGAATCGTGAAATTTAGAAACCAAAGGTAAAGCATGCAAACGAAAAGGAAGTTGAATTTTCCCAAAGTGAACGATTATATCCTATGGAGTAAGTAGACAAAATACTAATAAATCAAAATAAATTTCTCGATTGAATTACTAAAGTTATGCGTGATAAAAGAACGTTTCTCAAAATAGCGGGAAACAAAGCTGGGTAATAAATAGAAAGGAAAAACGTCATACACAACTGATGATAGAATTACGAAATTATTTATTATTTACCGGCCGTGGTGCCCGAGTGGTTAGCAGGCTCGCACGTCATCGCACCAACCCCTCGGTCTCGGGTTCGAATACCGGCTAGTCGGATTTTTCCGATTAGGGAATGGTCTAGTGCGATTGTTATCGTTAATACCTACCACTGCAAGGGTCCAGAAAACGGATTTTTATGGGGTACATCGAATAAATAAAAAATACAATGGCCAATAAATAAAAATAATAATAATCTGTAGCAGAGACAGGAAGGAAATTTTTAATTAACATCACAGATGAATGAATATTTATAGAAGTCTTTAACGAATCGTAGTTTTTTCTCAATTAGGTGACGGGATCACCAGCAATGAAATTAGAAGAGGTAAATAAAACGCCCAAACGAGCATCGCTCAGAAAATTGTTAGCATGAAAACTGGGCTGAGAGAATAGTTTTCCAATACGTATACACAGAATCCCTCTTTGTATGGTACGTAACAAAGAAGAATTTTAGAAGCAATTTAAACGTAATGCTACCGAAAATGAAGGAAAATGGACAGAACGTGTAAATAATGAAGAATTTCAAGGGGCAAATAAAGGGATCTGGGGAAGACATCATTAAAAAAAGAAAGAGGAAGTACAATGGGATTCAATCTCTAAGGTACAGCAGCCTCCAAAAGACATTATTGGAAGTACTGGTGCAAAGAATCACACATGAAGACCCAGGCTGAATCACGAGAAATATGTTTAGTTTAAAATTGGAATTGCAACAGAATGAAGACCTAGTACGTAGGCTTGGGGGAATGAATAACAAGCCAATCCTTGAGTTGAAATCAGTAGATGATACTGAAAGGAAACAGAAATGATTCTCTTTCACTGAAATTTAAAACCATGAAATTCCCAAAACCGATTATGGCATCCTCAAACTAGACCGTGTTACTACTACACTTTGCACAATACTCCATGAGTATATATCCATCCATTACCAATTATACATGGTTGTTGAACCTACATTTACACTTGGTAACACCTGACTGTAAACTGGTGAAATTTTAACAAGGCAAATAGCATATATAAATTTCAACAATGGAATGTTTTCCTAATTTCTGAAATCAACGTTAAATGTGAACCAGAAGATTATCAATTACATAAAAAATTAATCAAACATAATTTAGAAGAACATTTCTGTGGTTCAGCTCAAATGATTCTGAAATACACGTCGCGGCATCTTGCAAGTACCAAAAAGGAATTTTGAATTCTCAGAATCATTTTCAACTCTCATGAATTTCAGTTGACAGTTATAAGCAGGAATAATAAGCGATGTTTAAAATGCCTTTCCAAGAGAGGCAGAGATATTAAATATCGGATAAAATGAAAATGGGAAGGAAGCGACGAGCAATCGATAGTGCGACCTCTAGCTCTAGGAGGAGACTAGAGGACACCACGAGGGACAGAAATCAAGGTATTTCACAGGATTTTTACATCAGCGAATTCCTTAATCCTCCTCAATTTTTACAGGATGAATGAATGGAGGACAAAAAATAACTAAATAATGAATCAAATGACACAAATCAAGTAGGTGCGAGGACAATTGATGGATCTTCAAGGAGCCTTTTTACATAATTTTTCTATTTTTTAACACCAAAATCTATCATTAACTCTTTCATACGTTTCTCAAGAGTAATTAAGTTCAATCGGGTAATTGCAAGGTACTTAATCTTTGTAACGACGAAAATTGACAAGATCTGATGAAGACGAATCTCCAGTATCAAACTGCAGGGACGGAGACCAACTGCTCCTGAGTCTAACCTGAATAACCAAAACTGTAACGAATACCTAGGCTTAAACTCTTACCAACCTCCGCAGAAAGGAATATTTGTTCCCCTTTAAGCATGCCAGTTCCTCCGTAGACAAATCCATACTGAGCTAGACCACCGAAAGGAATACATCGGATGTAATACGATATCGTTCCTTCACACAAGAGTCCATCAGCAACGTAAATTTCCAATTGAATTCCCTTGTTTCCGCAAGCCTACTGAGGTGCCTAAAAGCTGAGGGAGAAGCAAAAAAATATTTTTTCATGAGTAAAAGTCAAATTAAATTGTGATATTTTTAATACAATTTGGTAGGTTCTTTACCTATTCCTAGCACTAGCTATAATCACCATAAACAGGGTCCGCCTTAGACCAACCGCTTTAGGCGGTCTCGTTTGAACTAGCAGCTTCCAGGCCGCCAAAGAATGTTCCTTCATTTCTCCGTTCCTATTTCCTTAATAGCATAAAATATTTTATTTGATACTCGGTTAGTAAAAGAGATTCCTCCCTTAATTCTTTCAGCGTTCTGCCATTTGGGTTGAATATCTATCAGTAAAATCGCCTGTGAAATAAATAATTCCATATATGTATTTCAAGTAAGTACATCTCTGCAGAAATGAGTGCTCCTCATAATTTCTTAGAGGCACGTTTAATGAGCAAGTTTAAAATTTAAAGCCAATAACATCGGTTGAATTTAACATTCAGTTAATATTCAAATTCATGATAAAAAGAACCACAAATAGAGAATTAAACATCCAAATTACATCTACGTGAAATAATCATAGACCCAAATGCAGGAGAATTTTGATTCTACATTGCATTAGATATTTACAGATAACAGTAGCATGTCAGAAACTTGTGAGAGTAAGAACCTTTCCTCTAAGATACCATTTTTTTACCGACACAAAAATTTGAAGGACTGTAATACGCCTACTTCCATTATATAAGCCCTATTTTTTGGCTAGCATTCTTGAATTTCTCTGAATTCTGCAGGGGTAAAGTCTTCACGAAATTAATTAGAAACATAAGTACTTGAGTGGTAATATAGGCTGCTTGATTCGAGAGTATTGCAACAAACAATTAGCGAGAAAATATAATTAACGTGGTAGAGTCTTGATCGAAGACAAATTGAGGCACAAATTGAAGACATTCTGAGATGGACCATGGCTCCAGCGAGCACTCATATAACCATTGAAATGAAACTTCCGGGTTTATTGACAACATTGACGTGTTAATAGTTCGCGAGACGACATACAGCAGGCGTTTTGTCGCTCGATTAATCATTTTGTCACCTTATTCGCAGATTTTTAAGTCCATCAATGACTTCACTTGGTTCTCATTTATCCCCAAAATTTATGTTCCGTCCCCAAAGTTCTTTGTGGCCTAAGGCTGTCTCCAGTAAAAGTCTTTACTGCTGCCTGAGCTAATATTTACCAATATTTATTCATCCAGAGGATACGGAAGTTGAAGAATCCATTAATTTCCATAAGCGAAGGCGAGACGGCAGTGAAAAATGTAGGCTATTTATCAGAGTAATGCTGGTGGATTTACACTTCAAAAGTGTTTAATTCATATAGCGATCATCGACTTTGAGAGATTTTCATCCGACGCCATAAAAACAAATACTTGCGCTTAGCAAATTTAACTTACGATCTAAGAATCATTGGTAGCTGAAGGAAATCAAATGGAGTCCTGAGAAAACCTGAGAAATGGATTCCGCTCTGCAAAGATCCACGCAAAATCTATAAGAGGGGCAAGATTAATGGAGGCTACCAATGTATGGCGACGAGACCGAATCTCTAGGAAACACCGTTTATTAAAGGTGAATCTGAAAAGAGCAATAATAAAAATAAGAGAAATAAAGGAGAGTGAGGTATTCTCATTCTCAATGATTTTTACGAGTCTCATAGAGTACGCGGCGAAAGATAAAATGCGGTCGGAGGCAAAAAATTGATTTCTGACGCTAAAATTCGCCAAATTAAGTTCTAACGATAATTCAAAGAATAAGCCAAAAACTTGGAATTATGCGAATGCTGATGAAATAATTATAAAAATTAGAAATATTTCGAGCTTTCCCGTGATACTTGCAGAATTAAGTAACAATTATTCATTATCACTTCATTCTATTGAATGTTTTTATGTCGTGTATTTTGAAACTCAGTAAACGTTCCAGGTCCAGAGAATATCCACAATCGAAAGCATGATTTCCCACTCCTTATTCTACAGGTTTAAAAGAAAATTACACAGCGATTTAACTAGGTAAAACGAATAAAGTGAAAATACGATACTTATTAAAATCCAGACACATTTGAATTTCCATTTGCTGAGCAGCACAATTTTTCTCACGTCCACGAATGTGTAACAATCTAATAATGTCTAACAGAGTACAGTGACGTAAGAGGCTTGCCATTTAGGTTGACAGATACACGAGCAACTTAATACATTTATAATCAGTGACGTAGAAGCACACAGACTCGGGAATGCTTATTAATCCAGTGCGCTAGTACAGTTATACTGTAGACAGCGGCAGATATGCTCATCTCGAAGATTTCCTTCATTCGACGTTCTTCGGCGATTCAAATTCAATTCGCGCCCACTTCATATTCCCGGTGCAGAGAGAAATTGGTCCATCCCCCAGTCTCCCCAGGCTTCATGGGTGGGTAGAAAGGAGTGAGTAAGGAATCGAAGATACGATACAAGGGGTGCAGCAGAAGGAAAGATCATGGAATCTCCGAAAAGCAAAAGTAATGAATCTGAGATATACTGGGTATAATTTTGCAAATCATCGTGTGAATGTCGAATCACATGGTGTGGAACATTTCGCCGGAATCGTTTAGCCGCCATTATTAATTCTTAAAGAATTAAAACACTACTCGAACTGAAGGAGTGTTTAGAATTATTTTATAATGACAAGTTTAACCTTATGTTTTTGTAACCTTATAAACACAGTATAGAAGAAGATTAATACTAAAAAATCTGATGTGTCCAGCACATGACTTTCTCCATATATAAGATGTAAATGTTTATCTACAACAGTATTTTCGAACTCTAGATTCAATCTAAATTTGGAAGATACATACAAATACATTTTTTGTAATTTTTGTATATAACTGAATACACCTAAACATCAGATTAATGGAGGAATTTTGCAAAAACGGAAACGAGCTTCGAAAAAAAAACGAGCTTTCGAGTTCGACTTCTAGTAAACCGATTTACTCCACAAACTAATAAACTCTAGCGACACCAACTAAAGTGCTAAATATGAAATTTGGTGTTGATACGACAAATAGTTTTCGTGTTAGAGCGCCCACAAAGTACATAGTCAGCAGCTTCCGGTTTATCAGTATTTCACAAATAACTCCTAACCAATCAGTAATACAAAAATATGTTTCACACAAAAGTTATAGTAAATTATATTTCCTAAAACTTTTATTTATAATAGTATATACCTAAATATCATATTTATGGAGATATTTTGCAAAAACGGAAATTTGCTTCGAAGAATAAAGCTCGACTTCTGGTAAACCGATTTACTCCAAAAACTAATCAACTCTGACAGCACCCACCACAGTTCATTGTATTAAGTTTGGTATTGATACAACTAATAGTTTTCACTTTAGAGCGCACACAAGCACACACACACATACACATACACACAGACATTCATTCCGAAAATGCTGAAAACGTGTTCTAGGGACCCCAAAACATGTATTTCCGTTAAAATCTCCAAGTCGATTATTTTCATGAAAACAATACTTTCTCTATACTACGTATATGGAGAAAGTAAAAACAATGGATGCGGTGCTCGCTTAAAAACGGAAAGGTACATTCATTAGTAGTGCTTGAGTGAAATTGGCTGAGTGGACATTCTCAGTATACCAAATGGCGGTTAAATTCTCGATGAATTCTAATATGGGACAATATTTATCGATAAATAATTCTATACGTTCACTGGCTTCAGAAGAAACAGAGCTTAAATGAGATTAGTGGATGTTAAAAATGATGGAGAAAAAGAACAAAAATAGTAAACGACTTTACATAATAGCGGCATTGAGACCTGTCGATTCTCATCGTATCATACTCATGAGAAGGGAAACTAGAGTCTTCATTTTGCTATGAATTCCTGAGGGGCGAATCAATTCGAAAATGAATTTACACTTAAAAAAGGGAAATTTCCATATTTTCATATTTCTACTGTCGGTGAAATTAAAAGTGACTGACTCGTTGTTGATTTGCCCTAACGTTAAATACTATGGGGTAGCGTTAGCTTATGCTCTAAACAAGAACCACTAATGACACCAAGTACCTGAAGAAAATTCACGATGTGAGTTATAAACACATTCTACTCGGTATTTGTTAGCTACACATTCTATTCACATTCACATCGGTCGCTTTTCCCATTTCATAGTTTTTCCCCACCAGTGGATTTTTCTTTCTCTGGAAAACAGTACGAAGACCCATTTCCGTACGTAAAAAAGCCTGCTAATAAATATTGATGGCATGAATTGTTTGTAAAAATTATTCGATGATTGTCCCATCCTCAGGACAATTCTTGACACTGTTACGCATTGGCCAAAGTAATTAATTCTTAGATCATGTATGCTCTCCTAAGGACTTAAATGCTCAAATGCTTAAATTATCATCTATCGACTACAAATACCACCTAAGATTGTGGAATGGTATTCTTGACAACGTAGTTAACTCTAAGAATTTACGTCAATTTAAATTAAATTTTCGGTCATTTTTCTACGAAAGATACTATTCTAACTAAGTTTGATATCGCTATCTAATATTTTCTTACTCATTTTTATTTTTATTCACGTAAATCAGTATCGACTCAATCAATTAAATGAATCCTTTTATTAATGATTGTAACTATTATTGCAGATCAGTATTAAAAGGCTTATGCATATTTCCTTCTTAATATCTGTATACTGTGGTCAATCATTATGCATACATTTGTAGTTTAGCATGATACATATATTCCCCATACATATCTGTATTTACTATCGTCATTCATGACGCAAGTGTTTGGGTATCATTGTAAATGATATTATGTTAAAATCATGCATGTATTGTTTGACTGGCTCAAGAATAATGTTCGTTTGTAAAGCTAGCGTAAAATGTTGCAAAGGAAACTCCTCGAACAATAAGTTATTATGAATTATTATTGATGACGGAAATTAATTCTAGGAACCTACGGGAGAATAAAAATCCCTCCGGAGGTGTGGATGCTCTTTTTTGTGCCGGTATAATTTGCACGCGGTGGTAAAGAGAATATTACAGAAGATGTCTGTGAGTGTAGACGAGTAGGTAACCTCGTTGGGCGACGTGTGCTCCTTGGAGCGGCAATCGATAGAGGAGGCGAGGTCGAGAGTGCGGTACGGAAAAAGAGAGATGTTAAGAAAGAAGATAGATACAGGGGAGGGGCGGCAATGGGGGAATAAATTTGGGGGATGACACAGCACGGGGGCAGAGAAGGCGAACTAGGGGCGGGAAAGAACAAGGCGTTATATTGCAGACTAAAAACGGAGTTCAAATGTGACACAAACCCAAATCGATAGCTGAGCTTTAGTTGGTTTTAAAAATGACGATAAACGTCAGTACCAGATCGGGAGTGCTTCAAATCTTAAGACTATGTTTTGTAATATTACACTCCGAGCCGCTAAATAGCAATAATCTTCAGTAGTTGAAAGGAAGATTTGAAAAGTAGGTCTCGATCTGCACTACGTCTATCGTCATTTTCAATACCAGCAATGATTTAATCATTGATAATAGTACAGTGTAGTGTGTTAGAGATAAAGGGAATATTAGAGTAAAACTCCTTGACTTTACATTATAATGCAATCATAATACTTTACATAGTAGCTATATAATGATAACATATGTATGTACTTTATATTATGGTACTGACGTTAATCATCATTAAATTGCCAGTGAAGGTTTAACTATCTATTATAGTACGGTTTGTTTTAGTGAACATTATAGTTAAATACTATTTAACTCTACATTAGAACAGCAAGCCTAGGACTAGGGGAAGGAAAAAGATGAAAGTATGAAGCCCTTGCGTATGAAGAGAAAAAGCAAACTAAGATACAGGGGAGGACGAAGTATAGAAAAGCTCAAAGGGATAAAAGAAAGGAAAGGGTGATTGGGAGAAATACTGGAGATGGGAAGGAATATGAATATTATAGATCAGAAAATAGGCGGGGAAAGCGGGTTGGCGGTTGAAATGTATGGTAGGAATGGAACGATACAGGGTGGGATTGAATAGTATAAGAGAAGAGGCAAGAGATGGAGAGTGAGAACTAGAGATGGGACAATCGGTTGAAAAACAGTCGAAAAGCTATTCGATCGTTTAGTCATTTATTCGATTGTTTTCATTCGAATGAATTCATCGAATTGATCTATTTAGTTTTTCACTCGCTAAAAACAATCGAATAAATGCATTAGGTTAGGTTAGAGTGAAAAATCGAAACGCTTTATTTGAATAATTCGATTGAAGCAAACAATCGAATTATTTGATTGCTCCCACCTCTAGTGAGAACGTTATCGCTGGGAGAGGCAAAGCATGAAATTTGAAGAAACTGCGGATGAGATGAAGGGGACAAAGTAGAGGAAGAATATGAGGGAGGGAGACTGGGAAATGCTCAGAGAGATGAAAGGGGGAATATCTAAGAGATAGGGAGGATACAGAATAAGATAAGAGCTGGAGGAAGAGGAGAAAGAAGGGGGAGGAGGGAGAGGGAGGGCAAGTAATTGAGAGGAGCGGAGGCGGGAGAAGCAGTCTGGAGCTTTTTGCGATATAGAGAGGAGTTAAGACTGTCTGCAGAGGGTGATAAAACCGAGGGAGTGGTCGATAGGTAAACTACTCGTGGGTGGGGAGCGCATTCCATCAAATACGCGCGAGAAATGAAACAATGGAAGCGGCGAGGAGAGGAAGCGACGTGTTAAAACGGCTGATTAGCGAGGGAAATTGGAAGCGGATGGGGGGGCGTAATGAGAGGGGGGAGAGAGTGCAACACGTGTATTGCAGAGGGCGGAATGTGGGTCGTCGATTCCGAGACTCCGGAGGACGTTCCTCTCCGGTCGAGGAACTTATTGGCGATCCTCTGCTTAGCAACAAGGGCGGCCAGACAACGGCCGGTCGGAGGGGACGGCGGGGAAGGAAACTTCGATAGCGGAATGGCTGCCGGCGCGGCATCGACCCGACGAGACGCGGTTCGCGACCGGTGCGCGTTTCCCCGCGAACCGGGCGGGTGCACGGCCACCTCCGGGGTCCCGGTTCGATCCTCCGCGGAGGCCTACTCACCTGATGGTTGCCCCCGCGAAACAATACTCCGGACGTGGAAGTGGTTCGCAGCTCAGCAACCCGCCACCCATACCCGAGATTCTAACCTGTGAGGTGACCGCGTCACAAGTTAGGGTCTCAGGGAAGGGGGAGCAGGACATGATGTCCACTTAGTCGTCGCTCGGCTCTCGACCTGCGGAAAGGGATCGGGAGAGAGAGAAAAGGGAGTCGTGCATATCTGCCGCTCTACACCTGTCATATCGAATCGATTCCTCGATCACTCGCCGCTCACGGGCGATATGCGCCATGTTTCGAGAGGAAATCCGCGGAGAAGAGCGAAACCTCCGAAAGTAGAGGTTAAACATCTCCGAGATTCGTTCCATGCATTCCCACACCTTCGAATCCGAGTCTCTTACGAGCGCATTTTGAACCATCGACCCCCTCGGACGTACGTACTACTAACGTAAGGCGTTATGCTTCTTCTCATTGAAGCTTTATTTCCGTTTAATGTTACATAATATGAATGTATTCTCATTAAGAATGAGTTGGTCTTTGTATATGCAATTGTATATTTTTTATGTATATTATATCAAATTAAAATTCACGGAGGCCGAAATTTTGTGGAATTCCGAATTAATCGAAGAATTGTTAAATGAAACGAGGTTTTTAATCGACTATCATACCAACTTAAATGTTAAGAGCATGTAACCCAAATTTTTCACCTGGGGTCATTTTTAAAATTGCTAATACTCCCTACCTATCCGATATAAATTGATCTTTGTATCATCAGCACGAATACAAACCACGTGCTATTTATTTTGAAGAAACCGAAACAAAATATTGTTTAATTGGAGTGAAGCGTAACCTCGGTAGAATTTCTTCGTGCAGCCCAATTTCTGTGTCGCCTAAAACTTATCTCCTTGGGTCGTCTGTTTTCTATGAAGACGAAATCTTTCGCTTGTTTCGAACTCCCCCTTTCTGTCGAGGCGGAAGGGATGTCACGCATCACGAACATTGATGAAAAAAGTTTAATAATAGTAAATAAAATGGGTCGTCCTAGGTCCTACTATGTCTTTTCAACATAACTGAAACATCGAGAGAACTTCAGTCATTTTATAACGATTATAATGTAAATACTTCAGTAATAATTTGAGACATTCTTTATCTTTCTTCAGTTTTAAAATTACTAATGCTATCAAGGAAAAAATAAAGTAAATTTACTTGATACTTTCGGCAAATAATAGTCAAATTGGTTCAATAATTATTTAAAAACTTTTTTACAAAACGAGTCGAGAGGAGATTGAAAGGTATTCTCAGCTTGCTGGTCGATTCAGCGTAGAAATGCTACTTGAGATACAACCTTTAAATAAAACAGCAGTAGAACACCGAAAGATACACACAATTTTAAGACAGATCGATGATGAAAGATTTGAATACTTCGTACAATATCTAACAAAAATAAATTTAAAGTATAGTGGACTTAAGGAATGATCTTTGAGTTGATTGGAGATAAATTTCTTACTCTAATTATAATCCTCATTTCTTCATTAGTTAGTTTGATTCAACTGATAAAATAACAAAATATAAAATAATAATAATAATAATAAATCGTCTTTATTTGGGCGAGATTGAGAAATATATGATAGAGCTGTAAATTTATGGAACTGGTGGAGGAAGGAAATTTCCACAGAATACTAAATTAAAGTTTGTGATGTCCCAGAGTCTTCTTAGATTAGAAATTTCGCGTTGGATACAGCCATGTTTAGAAATCTAAGTAATTAGTGAGCATGAGTGCCTTAATCTAAACTACTCCAATGAAAATATCAGAATGCTTTTGGAGTAAAACTGGCCTCGTACGTTTTTGAAAAAAATCTACCATATTACCGGACGATTCAAATTCTCTGATAGCTGTTAATAAGAATCCTATAATTTGAACATTCCTGTTCTCAAATCCACTAATGCCACATTAAATCAACTTGCGTACTATTTATCATATAACAAAAAAAATAATGTGAAAAATAAAGACTAAACATTCACTTCAAGGGAGTATAATCACTCCAACGAAAATACGATTCCAACGAATCGGTACTCAAAATGCAAATATGTCAACAACCAACTGGAATAATTTCACCAATTAAGATGAATAAAAAGAGACCTTGGATAACGGTTTCAATTCCATCCGGACCTTAACTCTAGCAGAAACCCATCCAGAACTTAACCGTAAAGATCGCGATCCGAATCAGCCTTCAATTTACACTTCCATTAGAATCATTTCTGTTCGTTCTTGCATAAAAACATAAATACTCGTATTGCAACTTAATTTCGAGAAAATAGGTCTTTGTAAGACGAAGAGGACATTACGGAGCCATTCCATTGAATGGGACATCGAGGGATATCCGAATAAAGGGGCCCTATCGTAGGGTACTACGACAGACCTGCGCAACGCCAAAATGTGATTAAAATGGTAGATATGTAACCAGTAGACCTAACTATGGCCGTTGTTTGAAACCAAAACTCAGCGGTAGAACGTTAAGAGTGAAGTCTGTCGTCTGGGTAAATTGTAAAGCGAAGAAAGATTGCAATAAAAGGTTGGAGTGAGAAGATAATAAGCAGGGTTATTCAATTTTTTGACTCAGATTTCTCTCTTCTTGAATTGAAATGCGCTCTTTTTCGCCTCGGTGGATACTAATCTGCACTTTAGAAAAAAATATTGAATCGTTATAATTCCTTAGGAGGAAGAAGAGTGAGTTTGAACACCTATGAGCAGTGTAAAACATAACTGGATTCGTGTAGTCAAACTTGTCTTTATGGAAAGATACTGTAATCTGGTATTTAAAAACAACCTATGTAGTTCCAAAGAGATTGATGATACCAATAAAATATTTCAGTGAAAATGTAAAAGTCACTTCACTTTTCTGAATTCAACGTTCCTTAAAACGCATCATTCCCTCTCTGAAAAAGGAAAAAAAAAGTTTCACTGAATCCAAGAGTAAAACTTTTACACGGAAGATATTTCAAAGTTAGGAGGAATTTTTCGAAGGATGAATCGATGAGATTGAACAAACCTTAGTGAAATCAAAGAACCAATTATTTCGACAGATATTGCTTTTAATACCACATCACGGTGATTTTCAGGTAAAACTATCAGAATTTATCTTTCCTTAAACAGCAATGCTTTCTGAAGAAACTTTCAATGCGAAATAAATAGGTAATTGACATATTTTAAGTCGAAGTTTCTTTAAAAGTTTTAATTTATGAGTGCATTCGTTGTTGCGAATTTATTCGTCATCCGCAGTCGCACTTCTCTATATGCCAGCAGTAATATTTCCTTAATAAATAAGTCCGGATTTCATACTGTGGTTAGTTCATTCATTACATACTCATCTACGTATTGGCAATTTCTTATTCTTACTCTTTTCTGGCACTAGAAATTCGGTCAGCCTTATTTAGAGCGAAAGGGGAAAGAACTTGTGATGGAACAACAGCTCAATGAGTGAAAAGTGAATGGCGTCAAATATGAGAGGGGAGGGGGAGGAGGGGAGGGGAGGGGAAGGAGGGGAGGGGGAGGAGGGGAGGGGATAAAAGGGAGGGGGGAGCGATAAAACATCCTTAATGAGCCAATTCCCTGCAACGATTTACCGCCGCCGAATTCAAACTTTCCCAAAACCAGAACGTCAGATTGTTTATATTTTTGAATGCCCTAAAACGATCAATTAAATCTTCAGTACACTCACAGGGCGATTCTTGGACAACGTGACTCGAAAAAAGCAATATCTTAACATCGTATCCTCCTCTAGCTAGATTAAGCCGATCCCAGAAAATAGAGTACAATATAATATCGTTAAAAATTAAACTGTCGCAAATGTGACTTAACCAGCTGTTAACGACACAATTGTAAGTTTTTCCAATACTGCCCTCTTACTGTCGTCATTCCAAACACGAAGAAGGAAAGCTATTCCGTATAGAATCAAATTATAAATGGAACTCCTTTTGATTCCATGAGAACTTGGGAGAGAATGACTTCATCGCCGCTCTGATTCGATATCTGATATATATTTAATACTATTACCACTGAAAAATTGGAAAGGAATCCTAAAAAGGAGTTTGGAACTTTTTTAAGACGAGAGTTAACATTTAAATCACAATCTCGCGGTTTTGAAGATCAAAGAGGAAAGAAAATCGCATTTTACTTCTTCTTAATGAATTGTCAAAACCTGTCCCATTTCTAAATAAAATCTAATGAAAAGAAGAAAAGGTTGCACTAAATACATGTATATGGTTCTCCATCATATTACATTACTTTTATATTATTAAAAAATATAAAATTTCGGAACATGATTAGACAAAGTTGAATTTGAAATAGTAGTGACTCAATGGAGCGACAGGATTAGCAGATATTCCACTTTCACAGAACCAGGGAACCTTATATTTTCTTTCTATTCATTCATTTCAGTTGAGGTTTGATAGTTACTAACTTCAAAAATTAAACTCACAATATCTACTTCGAATAATTAATTCCTATCTTCCTTCAGCACGAAATTTGCAACAGATTGGGATCAAACTTAGAAATCGATCCTTCAGTAAAGTTTTTATTTCCTCTACCCTCAAATTGTCAATTTCAGGACATCCGCGGTTGTCATAAAAAAATCGTACTGCATATTCATAGGGATGACTGGAAATTACGTAAGGTAAAATGAAGTGGATTTAAACTTACAATTTCCCTCATTCTTGACTCAGTTGCCTGCAGAGTTGAGAGACGAAGATCAACTATAAAGAGAAAAAAATATTTATTACATAAAGCCAACAGATATTTTTACGTATCTTAAAATAAATCTTAAAGGATATGGATATTTGAATGCACAAATTACAAATACAAATTGTACTAACATGCATGAAGGTTAATATTTTTGCAGATAAATATCCCCAGTATATTATTCTGATGAGAGAAATTAAGGTTTCGTTGATAATAGATTTTGATGTCAAAATCGATATAAAATATTTCCTTAAATATCAAAAATTAAAAATGGATTATGACGACGCTTAAATCTACGGCTAAACGAAGTGCCCGACACTGTGCTGCACATTCAAATAAAAAGTCTATTACAATACTGCATCAGGCATACTATGGTAACGAAAAATATTTGGCATGTATAGTAATCCTCAATCAGGAGGCATGCGAAAACAACCAGTGTCTCAGTGCGTCGCTTAATCAGGTACGGCAATTCAACTCCGATACCTTTTCTTGGGAATTTCATAGGATACATTATACTGAAGGAGCATCTTAAAATCATTCAATTTTATGAAACTATCCATAGCGCCTAGTATCTTCTATTCAATAATTTGTGAAACTCTGCACAAAGTTTAGGAAGGTACTTATAAAATTTTCCAGTTTCAGCTCTGAACAGTTAAAATAAATATCACAAATTTACACACAGATATTGTTCGCAACACCCGTCAGCACTTTTACAATATTCAGTCATTTTGCTAAACTTGTAAAGTTGCATCATTCTAGTGATATAACTGATACAAAATATACAATAGTAAGTACCGAAGATTAAAAGGATGAGAAATTTAAATCGAAATATGACAGACCAGGACTAAGGTCGGTCCTAAGAATTTTATATCAAATCCAAGAGAATCTATGTAAGCAATATAACCAAAATTTAAAAATAGAAATTCTAAAAACGTAAACAAAATATGATTTTACAACCGCACTGTTTTAACCATGGATAACTGACCAATGCCGACTAATTAACCATAAAAAGTTGACCGATAGAAATGGGAAACATGCACCATACTTCGGTAATTTAATATATAATGTACATAAATTCCAGGAGAGTTTGTGGCTAAGTCGATCTGGTCTAACGGAACAATTTAAACGTACAAAGCCCAACATTAATATTTATAATAAAACGATAATGCCTGGATGTATTGCATGGACTGTATTTTCATTCATTTCTAATTCAAACAATTTGAGGACATTTTTCAGGAATCCCACTTCTATGCTTTTTAACAAAATACATGTTGTAAGAAAATGCTTTCGGATAATCGTTACCGTCGCATTCATATATTTTCGATACTATCCAAGAAATATTAAGGAACAAAACTGATATGACTAAGCGTAGCTTAGTGGAATGCCATAATAATTATTTAAAAAAATCTCTTGGAATTTTCCACAGGATTATGAAAATTAAATCCTGTGGAAAATTTTATATCTATTTTTTTTAATTATTATAATGGATCTGCTAATGGATCTCCAGGTAGAACTCAAAGGAGAAAATAAAACTAGGCACTGTGATTAAAATATTTGACTTGAAATTAAGCTGTTAGATATGGATGGGAGTGAGTTTCCACTTGAGTGGTTAAAAAATAGTCTTTGCTGAAAAATGCGAAAACAAAGTTTTAATTCAAAGTGCACTCCATCAGCAGCCATATACTTCTTTCACTCCTCAGATAATAAGCAGATTCCTATTGCGAAAAAATATTGCTTTTTAAAAGTGATTATTTCATACACGTAAATTAAATTTGGGTACTACCTTACGAAGAATAATCAAATAATACCATCATTAGAGTCAATAACGATAATGGGAAATCGTTTCAGAAGTATGTAACACATGAAATTCTTTTGTTCCTACAAGATGCACGTATTAATCTTTAAATGCTCGCTTTATGCAAGATTTTCCCGCCTTCACCCATGATTTTTTTTACCTTTACAGCTTTTGTGATGAATCTATTTCCATCAGTGCTGATTCGACGAAAAAAAATTTTTCTTCTGTCGTTCAAGCAACATCTCCCGATCAGACGTCATTCGATGTCTTTTCCAGTCAACTTGTACGGAGCCCAATTTCCACCCTTTAAGTCAACCGCTATTATATTCACACATTTTTAGACAGTGCATCGTTCAACTTTTGAATCAACTGTCAACTCTTCAAGCGTTCTACGTGGATCTTCCTCGGATCTGCATTCCCAAATCTGCATTCTCAAATATTTTATCTTTTATTCTTAACTCACGTCATAACCGTCGTTATTACATTACCGCCTCCATTATCTTCATATTGTAGAAAATATGTAAGCATGAAAAATAGTTGTTTCTCTGAAGAAAGAATTATATTTTACGACCAAACGACGGTTTTTTAAGTTGAGTTGAGGCACTGAGTTTTAAAGATTTTACAGATTCCTTTCAAATGCATTTATTACCGTTATGCAATAAAAAGATCACTGCTAAGGCTATATTTTAAAAGGGGAATGGCAGCATTCCCATAACTAATACTATATACATCCGCATTCAGAAAAACAAAGAGTACCCGAACGATAATTCATAATAATATAATTTCAGAATTGTGTTTAAACGCTTTTTCTACGGTCGAATAATAATTAAATTAATCCAAAACACCTTAGTAAAAAATAAAGCTCACGGTAAAATTTGTGCGTAAATTAGCAAGAAAGTAATAACTACACGATTGCCATGATTAAAAGATAAGTTGGCAGACTCATTTGTTCGAATTTCAAAGATGAAATATTTCTATTCTATGGAAAGCTATAGGATATGGGTATGGTATAGCAATGGGATGAAATTGCGAGGGAAAAATTATTTCTTTAAAAAAATTAATGCTTTACTTTCAAACTAGAGTGATATGAGGCCACATGGGACTACTTATCAACTTCCAAACACACTTAAGGGATATACTTAATAACTTAGATAAACATACTAAAGGATATATTAAACATCCCCTGAAGCATTGTACCATTTCATGTCACTTACAGCATTTATATTATTCGTCTTATCATAGCAGAAGATATTTGAGTGTGTACTTAGATAACCAATGAAGTAGTTTCGGCTCATTAGATGATGCTATTCGTTCTGATATATGCCTACTGGCTTCTATAAAATAAGATAAAAAATTTCATACATCATTTGAAAGAAAAGTAAAACTTGGCAGAAATATATGAAATCAAATTACTTCCAACGATTAAAATAAAGGAAGAAATTGCAAAATTTACCCCATCTATGAATGTTTTCCATATGGATGATAAACCGGCAACAAGAGCGAATTATTAGTTTTGGAGGCTTTCTGGAGAAGACAAGGAAAGACAGGGTAAAAAAACGACTGAAGAAATTCACACCCTTATAAACAGCACAAGACACGCCACCCAAGGATGAAAATCCGGTTCTGATAATTATCGAAAAACAGATATAATTGAGAAAATCTACCAGAAATATCAACAACTGTCAATGACAGCCGCAATCATCTGCAGAGATAGCACTGAACGGTTTTAAGGAAGTATTTATCACTCGCTACCATGTTTAAGCGATATTTCGAAACCTCATTTTGAAGTAATGAATACAAAAAATTTATCATCCCATACATATCGAGTTACATACACTTTTAAACCACTAACTAAAATCGACTGCCTTATTTCGTACATGGAAATTGTTATGTTAAGCATTAAATATTAATTTTCTTCTTCTTTCTTTCTTTTATGCTCTGTCCAATTCCATTTTTGTGTTATTTTTTTAATTCTGAGTTTTTAACTTCTTTTTCCTAATTTTTTCGGTGATATTTATGTGTTTTATTTATTTTCCTTTTTGTATATTATATCACATGTAATAGGGTAGTACAGTGGTACCTTGGTTAACGACGGCCTTAGTTAACGACGGACTTGGTTAACGACGAGTTGCTGTAACCAAAACAATATATTGGGTAACGACGTAGGATTTGGCTTACGACGCCTCGTCGATTGGTCTTTCCGGAGTTTCACGTTTTTCAGCACGTCTATTTATAATCACTACATTATAAACTAATATTTGGTGTACGTAGGTACCACTGTATTACCTGTTTGTGATAAATAAATTATTATTATTATTAAAACAATTTGATCTGTGTTTAGAAAGATGACTAATTATTAGGGGGCTTTGTTATGAGTGTTATTGGACGTTCCAAATCAGAATACACTAAACAGTAAATGATTACAATACAAAACTAGAATTTTTACTTGGTTTATTACGTCATCGGTGGAAATTTACTGATGATGATAGTGCATTATCTCTTAAAAAATATCTTCTGAGCTTTAGTATTTTGGCTGAAAGTTATCATCATTACCCTTGCCACATTAGCTGGTAGAAAGAAACGTAACTTCAGTAGTTTTTCTGTCTTACCTGTGGAAAAATAAATGAATACATATTTTTAAACATAGGAACGCAATCCTTTTCGTGATAATGATATTATATCGAATAAATGTGATAGTAAACATTCATTATAGATACTTGCAAGTCGCTCCTACGCATGTTCAGTCACGCTTCTTCCCATTATTCTTCAGTATAATAGTGTTGCTGGAAGAAAATCGAAATGGAAAGGACAACAGTTTTTTTTCCGATTTCCGGTTCGACGACCCGAAATTACAGTACTTAAGGTAATAGTAATAAAAGGATTTTTTTAGGGCGAGATTGAGACTATAAAGCCTCTTCTTAGATCTAACCCTTCGTCATATAAATGCGAAAAAAGAGATAGCTTGTAAGAAAAAGTATAAAGAAGATTATGAGAGAATAAAACAATGACACTTGAAACAATGAAACAATAAAACTTAATGAGAAAATAAAACAGAGGATCAGACAATTTCGAGTACGAGTGACTAAAACTCTCCATAGAATATTGATAAGCTACCTTTCTGTGACAGTAAAGTATTCAGCAAGATGGAAGGTTGGAACCTCATCATCACCTTTAGTATTAGCTATGAAGAGCTAGTAGGGAGGGAGTGGGACGTACGAAGCAGGATGAGGCCTGAGTTAGTTTACCCACGCTTTCCTCGCTAAATTAGAACGGTATAAGCGAAATATTTCCACGTAAGTGAAACACAGTGACTACGAGTAACGTTTTTCTTAGCATTCCATTAAGACCTTAGATCTTAATTAGCGCAATGATAAGCTCATACCTCACTAACTTTCATGGCATCACAACCATGATCAAGACTATGACAAAAGTAAATGAAAAATAAAATTTTATCTATCCTGCAACAAAATACAAATGAGAAATATCCAATTCACTAGAACACGGTAGCAAGAAATATTACTCTATGCTAGTATCACGAAGTACTAACATCCCATCCCACACTTAACACATCGCTATGTCTGTTATACGAAAATAAATTAGGTACCGACATTCCGAAATAAACCCTAAAAAGGCAAAAATATATGAAATGCCGGGGAGAAAATCATACTGCGGAGAGAATATGGGTTTTCTAGTATCGGATTCCGGATTCTTGGAAGCACAGTGGAAACGGACGTTACAATCTGCGACAAAGGGGAACCTTCCGAGGGCGGCGAATTTCCCTATTCCAGATGTTGCCCCCGCCCCCCCTCCGCCCCATCGGCCTCCGCAGATCGATAGTCGGCAGCCACACACACTCCGACGTCTATCCTACCTCTTCCGCCTTCTTCCCACGATATCATACTAAAGAGCCTCTTCTCGCATCCTCTACAATTAGACATTTAAAGACCCCTTAAAAAGGATCGCTAATCTGTTCTCACGTGAGGAAACTCATTATTACGGAAAACTTAATAATTTGTCCCAATAACGAAACCATCTATTTCAAATGTAAGATTTTAAATATTTCATTAATTGAAACTTCTGGATTACGCCACAGGTAAACAATTAAAGATTTTGTATTCTTTATTCTAGGAAAAATTTTATTCTCGTTTTTAGGAACAGTAATAAAGTCGAAGCATATTGGTGAGGATGAAAGAATACCTTCTTCATAGCCCCACAGAATAGTTGAAAATAGAGATAGAAAAACTATTGAAATAGACTATAACTATTCAAATAGATTCAAAATTATTTCGTGGAACTAAGAAGAAGTTCTTTTTTCCTCCACAACTTTATGGAGTTCCGCACAGTGACACCTAATTTAATTAATAATGTCCAAAGTGTATTTTTTGTTTATTTTACACGATACAAACGACCAAACGATTGGTTAACGTTCCACGTTATCATTTGAGACGCTCGTTTCTACAGAGACCTAGAAATACGATCACATATTCCTTATAAATTAAAGGAGATAGCAAATCCTCCCACGCGCATTCCATCACTAAAACCTTAACAACGTGGAAGATGTCCATGCTGTTCACTTAAGAAACAGCATACACCTCTCACCAAATCCACACAACGAGGAAAACTGATTTCCGCAAATACAGTGATTTGAATTTAAAATTATCTTAGCGACGATCGTACTCAACTACAACGAAATGTCAATTATAATCGATTTAATTTATACGAAACGACTAATAAAGTTGGAATTATATCCAATTACTGGTATTTGCGAATTCCAGATCTCGTGAACTGAATCATTTGCCGCGAATATACTGATTACTTTTTAACGTCTTCCTAAAACTAAAATACATCATAAATACATCGAGCAGAGCAGACGTTTAACGACATTATATCCAGAAACAATTAACGTTTTATTTCAATGCAGCGGGAGATTCAAAGAATAAATATAAATTAAAATCGAGACTGCGAATTTAGCGTTAGCAAGTTGTAAAATGGAAACGATGTTGTAAAAAGGAAATGCAAGAAGTAAGAATACGGAGAATGAAGTATAATCATATTCCGTGATCAGATACTAAATACTCAATAACCAACTGTGATTCCGAGAATCATATATTTCAATGATTTACTTTCGAGTTATTAACTTTCAATCGCTAATTCAGTTCTTGAAATAGATCGAAATAAAACCGCTGATTTTCTCCGGAGTAGGAGAAATGTTTTTCATATAATTGTTAAAACAAGATTCTACTAAAAAAACAGTCAGTGGTTAGTACCGTGCAAGAGTTATATCAATGCAAAGATATCGGACTCCTACTTTTAATTATAGGGCAGTAATAAATTACCATTTATATATATTTTGACAAATTGACTATATGTATAACTACTGTAATAAATATCTCCAAATAATGTTTTCTTTCATAAATGTATCCATTATTTGTAGTTAAAAAATCTCGTGGAGTTATTTTTCCCTAGAGGAAATTGATCTGAGCAGTCGAAACGAAAGTAAAGAGAAATGAAATCCCATCTTACTGGAATGGAACACCAATCATTTATCCCTTCATTATGAAAGGAAGTGATTGATCGTGAGTATAATTTATCCCTATAGAAACCACGATGTCTGGTACGTGCATAAAATATTATTCTCAGGAATATCTACAGTATTATTATACCTTTGACGGGGATTCAAAATTTAATTCTACTGCACACAACCATCGAATGACGAATGGAGAGTTTTAGCCAATGGCAATCATCGAAGAGATTGATAGAATAGGTTACATAGTTCATATTAAAGGGTTATATCGATAGTATTTTACGAATGATAAGGTTGCAAACGAGGAAAAAAGGATAAAACCGTTCCTCGATAAATTCACAATCCTTATAATTTCAGAACTCAAATCATAGGGCAAGTTTTGATTATGCTTATATATTCTGAATGTTATTCCTTACGTAAAATAATGAGACAATGCGAAAAAGGAATCATGACAAATATTTATTTCGAATTTTGCAAATACTCAATAAAGCGATATCCTAAACCCTACCATTAACTGATTGGTATATAATCAATGATTGAAATGACGCCTTGAAAACGGCGAGATATTATGCTAATCAAATATTCTCATACAGGGTAATGCAAAGGAAAAATAAGAGGAGATGACGAGTTTTCTGAATGAACTGCTTCGATCAAATGTAAACTAAGGTTTTAAAAATAAAAAGCGCAAGATACATTCATGAATGTATTATTTGCCTTCCATATTTTGCGATGTAAGAACTAAATCAATAAAGTTCCATTATCGTTTGAAGGTGGACCTTTACCTTCGGTCGGTGAATTCAGAAGTACACGGAAGTATAGTATATATACCTGTAGTAACAAATGCAAAGGGCCCAAAAGTGAGGATGTCTACATCCTAATGCCCAGAGGAAGACGGTTTAATAGTCGATGAGATCCGGTAAAGGTCCGAAAGAAAATATCTAAAACGAAAATGACAAGCGAAGATAAAATGAAGCGTAAGATCGCAGTATACGACACAAGAAATACATAAATGGGGATGGAGGACAACGTTTCAACATATAATTCACGAATGCAAATAAGTACCACGTACTGTGGGGAAATAAGTACCATGTACTATTTCATAAACTGTCCAGAAAAGTTGATAGAAATAATGAGCTTTATCTCATCCATTTATCAGTCAGCATTACCGAATAATCAAAACTCTTCCTGTTCTCCATTTTTAATACAAGTCGTTCACAGACAGATATGCCTTCTGCAAATTTAATTAAAAAATAAACGATAAAACATAGCTGTATCTACAGTTATAGGAAGTATTTCACAATTAAATACAGAATTACGACATCGCCATGTAAAGCTCTTTCTTTAAACTCTTGATTTAAGAATGTCAGTGGAAACTAGTTTAAGAATTTTGTTTGGGCAATTTTTCCAGTAAAACTATTTCAAATTCCACAAAAGGAAGCTCTTAAGACATAACTATTTTAAGCAAGGAAATTCAGACGAAGAATAAAAGAATAAAAAACAGATTAATAAGGAAAATTTGTAGAAAGAGTAGAAATATGGACGCCTTGAAGGTCGATAGTATCTATTACCATTTAAATGAGTAAGAACCGCACCTGTTACGCATCTTAAGCTCTACGTCATTTTTCATTTCCATATCCAAAATGCAAATTCAACTAGGATCCAACTATAAGGCAGTATATAAGTATTCGTTCCATTATGGATAATTTCACTTTTTCTAACTGTGAAAGCATTATAAGATGTTGATGAAAATTCTTTTCCTGTCTATATCATGAAAATATTTGATGGCCATAAAAATGCCTCAATTTGGTTACCGGAAAATCACTGATCGTATTCAGTTCCTCCTTACATCATATCCGAAGGAATGATAGAAATCTCCGGAGTTCCAGATCATTTCTTTAGAGGATTCACGGTTCGCAAGAGTAATGTTTTGAAAACCTAAAAACCGAAGAAAAAATGAAAACAATATTTCGGTGTGAAAAAGGAAATAGAATCTAAAAATATATCTTGAGCACAAAGCGACTTAAATTATTTTATAGCAACACCATTATTATTATACATGCTAACATATTATTATAGATATGAGGCAATAATTGAGAAAATATGTATTCCTCTAACAATCGATACGTCTATAATAATTATTATATGTTATAGATACAGATGTTTAGATTATAATCTGGTAATTAATAGTTATTTATAAGTTATAAGAGTTAATTAGTTCAAAGGAATCATATCTGATTTCATGTGATCCACGTTCTGTTCGTGAAGGAATACAATTTTAATCGGAATTTGATTTTTCTATCATTGAGTATTCTTCTCTTAAGAAAATCTATGTTCAAATATTGCGCCAATTGCACTAAATGGTTCTTTAAGCTCCATGAAAGCTATATACATGACTAACTTGCCTTTCCTCTCATTTGTAGCAGATTCCTGTACTGGGTACTTTTTATTCTACAACCAATACCAATCTTGAATCTCCCCATCTTTGACTGAGAAAAATTCATCTCCTAACCCGCCATATTCTTCTAAGACGTAGTTTGTTTACCAGTATCAACTATTTCCCTGCCTAGCGCAATGCAAATAACAGAAATGACAACAGTACATCCTCCTAAAACAGACTCGTCCTTGACCACGAATCGCCTGAATAAAGTCCACTATTATCCACTTTCGCGAAGGAAGAGCACGAAAGTGAGGCTAATGATCGTTGTTAACGCCCCATGGGAGCCTGAATTATGTAATTGGTACTTCACTTATAATGATTTACTCTCTAATAAAATGCTACGATAATAATGCAACCCTTGTATTAACCTTGAAGAACCTCTTTCCACGGTGAATCTTTTTAACCTGTTAAAAATATCAACCGTGCATAGGAAACATCGCAAAAAAAACTAAGCTATCCCAAAAGATACCACAAACAAGAATGCTCCTTTCGTGTTTCAAAATATTTCGGAGAAATAGCAGCAATGTGATGGGATTTAACCACGCCACAGACGTGTTTAATTTCCGTTACGAAGAAAAATATGATTAAAATACAGACTAAAGGTTTCAGAACTTACGTCGATGAAAATATTATGATTACCCGATATTCTTAGATAAGGGGAATGAAATATCGTAATTAGACTAACTTAAACTCAGGAAAATTATGGGTTTCCAAATTAGAAAAATTTCAACAAAATACATTCTTTCTTCATTGTAAGAGGAGTCAAAAGTTACATGATAGAGAAAATTTTGACAGGGTTGATCAAAATCTGCTACCTAAAACGCAATGTTTACCGAAAATGCATGAAAATAATTGTGTAATAAATAAATATATGTAAATAATTTAATTTTAATAATATATGTAAATAATTTAATGTTTAAATATAAGACGATTCAATTATTAACCTACTACCAAAAACCTGTTTTTCTCATCCAAATTAAATCAGGTTAAAAGTAAATGAACTCGAAGTGCATTGGTTGCAAAAAAATGTATTTCATGAACGTTAGATAAAGTAAATTAGAAATTAAATAGAGGATGCCTTTTCTAATCTTTGATATCAAGAGTTTGCAACTTTGTGTTCAGCCATGATTAAGGATGCGTAATTTAAAATCCGAGATTATAAGAGGAAAACTGTAAGAGGAACTGTTGGTGACGTAACATCAAAAGCAAATTACGACAAGGAAGGAAAATGCTACAACGGCGAATAAGCTTATAAGTCTTTCTTAGTGATTTAGTTTAACATACTGGCAAACGTGATGAAAGAACATAAAAATTGAGATAACTTATCGTAGTGTTTTAAAACTGAACAAGTACTTAACTTTCGTTATTTCCTTCTTTTCATTCCAATAGAATATTTTGATTGCAGGTTTTTTACCGAATTGAAATTCGAGAGAAACGACGTTCAGCTCCATCCCAAAAATTTAGCCCTAAAAACGAATAATAGGATATCATATTGCTTCAACGTTTCGCAGTAATTCGTTCCGAAACACACTAGAAAATTTTGTTGGCGCCTTTACTTATAAATATTCTTATCCATGGCTCATTATCTTTCCTCGGCGGTCACTCTCCTTCCCTCACTAGAAGTAATCCTTTTTCTAGTGCCGTAAAATGCCTTCGCGGATACGTCGTATAACCAACAGCCGAAGATAAACTTTGACGAGGCTATTACTAAAAGCTTGTTTTCCCTCTCTACGAAATCCTTCTCCTCTTCGGCACCAGAGAATAAGGGTATCTCGGAATGATTTTACTTTTCTACGGCAATTACTAACGCGATCATTTGAAGAAATTCAAATTACAGGATAAAATATCACTATAACTTTTAATGAGTTAATTTTTTTAACTACATAGCTGGCGGAAAATGTTAGAACTAAATCGGATCTTCACATAAAGGAAGCACATTATTAACGTTATAAAAGTTTATAAAGAAGAAATTCAACGCTAGCCTATAGCCAACCCTAAGAGAACATCTTTCTAAATGCCATAATGAATTCTGAATATGGAGGCAACATACAATTAAAAAGTGTATGATAAAAATTCTGCAACATTTTGTTATGAAGCGACCGAACATTTGAGCCAAAAATACGGTTCTCGGTTGCGGATCTGTTTTCACTCGAATAACAGTACATTTCGGTTTCCAGTTAATTTCCATAGTAGCATCATCTATCCCATACTCGAAACATTTTGTCGAGTATGGGATAGAAACGTTTCATGAGCGCTAGAACTAGGAAAATAAGTTAGAATTTATCCATTTCTGAGTGACGAACTATGTATCTATTTACGGTCGAGCAGTTTCTGATGGCCCACATAAGTACGCTTTTTGAATCTCTTCTGGGAGAAACCGGGCTGTTAAGTAACAGCTGGAAATCTGCTTCCTTCGATATTACAGCCATTCTTGCCATTTGCCAACAGGAGAAACCGTTACAATTATTACGACTTCGCAAAATGTCGACTCTTTCTTTACCCATCTCGACAAAGGTTATCGGCAAACAACGACTTCTTCCCTTCTCCACTTCAGGGTAAAATACATTAATATTAAAAAGTAGCTGTTTAATTTTACAATTACAACTGAATTTAAACGTAATCGAAATAATTCACAAAACTGGCCGAAATATTAATAAAAAAATTACAACGTCCGGGAAACAATAATGCAAAAAACTTGTCTACATAGGATAAGATTGAAACTTAACAGTCATAGCAATTAGTAACAGAATCCTTCTTAGGTTCAACACTTCCGACATAACTCGAATAAAAAGGATATAAAATTAATTTCAGTAAATCGTCAATTATAGGGAAAAATTTTTGCGATAAAAAACACAAAATTACACTCAATGAAAACAAGCCAATTAGAGGGAGCTGTGGAAAAGTTATGAAACCATATTAATTTGGAACTAAAATTTAAAAAGAAGAAATAACGGTGAAATTGAGGGAAGTAAATTGTCTTGGGAACTTAAAAGTAAAAATTAGACTACCCGATAAATGTTCAGTTGCAAGAGAGACGCAAGTGAGAATATTTTCCTTCTCAAAAAGGAATAAACAGTTTCACTCGATCAAAAAATTCGACGACGTTCACATTAGAAATACAGCATTTATTACAAAAAATAATTAGAACTTGCAAAGAAGCAATTCAAAAGAATAATTTTATGTTTATATATAAAAGAAAATATTTTCCCTTCCAAGCAAACACGTGCCACGAATGATAGCAGAAAGCCTTATCTCTAAGAAACTGAATTCCCGAGATAACTTATTTATTTATGCATTCCATTCCGCGTAAATACTGAGAGAAATATCACTGACAATGACAGATGGTCTGGAATTTTTCATTGATAACAGACTAAATAAAGACTTCCATGGACCCCTTCTGTCCTATTTGGTTATCTTGACGCGAATGATTTTAAACAGTGTCAGAAGGATGTTTTGTCGAAAATCTTTATTTGACAATCATACATAATTAACTAATATTCTTTTCTTAAAGCTGCGAGGCATATATTTTAAACACTTCCCCATCAGCCCTAAATTAGCAACAACATACACCTAAGGTTATCAAAGTAAATTTTATGTTCTTATTTAAATAGTAAACGTTTGTTTAAATGTCAACGTGACTATGCTTATTGATGTATCCCATATATGTACCTATTGATCGTGTATTTATAAAATATAATCATGTTTCTTACCATCTTTTTAGTTATGACTATCGGTAGGCTTGCGCAGGTTTTTCATACTCCCCTTTTTAGTGGGTGTTTTCCTGCAGTGGATAATTTTTTCTATTAATTTCTTAGGTTTTTTACATCCACAATTCTTCTCATATCTTTTTCATACCATCTCTTTAAATTGATAATTTATATATTGTATGACGATGGGTTAGATGGAAGGAGATTGAGAGGAGTTTCAATCTTGCCCGAATAAAGCCGTTTTATTATTATTATAAATCTTGCTATTTCTGGCGAGTAATGTGCTTGAGAATCCCACAAATATACCCACAAAATAAAAATTCTGTCACAAAACACCTAAATTTACCTAATATAAAAATGTAAAAACTTACATATGAGACCATACGCTGATGAAACAGGAAAATTTTTATAAGAAGAATACAGTTTAATTATCTTTTTATACCACTAATTCGATCATAAAAAAATTGAATTACACATCACGCTGACGTCGACGTATATGAATCCACAATGAGGATAATTGACGTACCGATAATCTCAATCTGGGCGTTGTTTTAAGAAGCATCCTCACTCGAAGCAAAATATTTGTACAAAGTAAACAGAGATAGGTAAAGAAAGCAACGGTAAACTAATTCACTCCTCATCTTGTCTAGTAAGCCTCATTCACCTCTAATAGCTCAGGTTAGCTAATGGTAGGGGAAGTTCCGACCGGCCTAAGGGCTGAATATTTTACAGACAGATAAATGGATACACGAAAACTATGAAGAACACACTGATTTATTTTCTAGGATGCTGGAAAGTGCAAACAAAACCAGAAAGCGAGAATATGACGAATTTATATAATAAGTAATAATATTAAGATGATAATATTACGAATAAAGTAATAATATTACGAATTTATATAATTAGTAATAATATATATAATAATGAAATGGATAAAATTTATTGAAATACTTCCTATTAGAAATAATGATTAAGATAGAGTTTCCGGTTAAATGCTATCCCAACCCACAAAAAACGAAAGCATTTCTAGGATTTACCCGAAACCAAAATAACGCGCAAATATCAAAGATCTTAAGTCACCCCGAATTGATAAGAGCGCAAACCATGACACGTGAGGAAACTGACGCATCACCGTTTTAACTCTGAAACTGCTCGTCTAATTTTGAGTCATATCCTGTTTTTCATTCGCTTAAATTTCGCAAAAACAAACTGAAATCATCGTTTGTCGAGAGACTAAAATTATATGACCGCGGTTTTCTCTTACTTATCAAAAACTTAGAAACTGCAAGAAGATTTGATTAAAAGGAAAACACTGCGCTGACTATACAGACACGTTTGAGTATAGTTCTCCGATCACAACTCTTATATAGAGGTGAACATAGGCAAGGATAAAGTTCGTGGCTTCAAAATAACTGTTCAGCTGACCGTAAATTCGAAACCTCATCTAGCAGTGATCACCTAAATAGTTGCTGTCGCATACTACTGGACATTTTAAGTTCCCAGTCGGGCGGTGCCTATTTTCCAAAAGATGAAATTCAAAGTCGAGGCCGAGTACGTGTGGAAATTAATACCCGAGGAAATTCTAATGCATTTGAAAGGACCAATAATGTTTCTTGTAGAAAAGTGCTATTAAGAGCATGATCATTTTTATACCTTAAAGTTATTCCTTGAATTATGTTAAATTATTCCCTTGAGCGTTCTCCCTCTAATATTGTACTTACGTTTGCATAGTATTTCAATGGAAGGCGATATTTCTTTAAAAAATAATTTGTATTTATATTGCACGGGAGGGTCACACTAATATATACCGAGTCGATAGTGCCAGTAGAAATTATACACAACATTAATATAATAATAGAAATATTTTGCTTAATTACTTTCATTGACACAATATTACGCGCTTGGGACATTGGTGGGCAGTAGGTGAAATGAGGTTGGAGACCTTTCCTCTTGAAGTTATGTCATTGGGATACGTAACAGGCAGGGAACAAGACTATTTTGATGAGGAGCGACTGAGAAGAAATTAAGACCAGAAAGTACGGTATTTTACCCTGACAACAACCATACCCTTCCCATGATATATTTAGAAATAGGACTCTTCAAATAAAAATTTTTCCACCGTATTGGGGGTTTTAACATCAGAAGGGTCTCTGTACACTATACATAAAAGCATTAAAACGTATCATTTTGAATGATACTAGGCTAATATAGGCAATCATTTCCATGCTTTCTGAATCTTACTCCCGTTACAGTCAAAGATATACATGCTCATACGTCTAACATTTTTCTCAATTATTCATTAATTTATACTAGAGGTGCTAATAACGCAACAACAATATGGTATAACGTCACTGAAAGTAATTTGAAAAGTTTAAAATTTTTGATATATAATAGTGTATGATTCCTCACCTCACAAAAATGTTTCTTCCTTTCCAACGAGAGTAACGAGAGTTAAGTTTGGACGATATGCCCATCTGAAGGTAACAAATCTTTCTGGAACGTCTATCCATTTATGCCAAAGAGCACATAAGTTTACGTTCTGCGTGATACTTTAAATGTGCCGAGTTTCAGAAAGCGCCGTTTAGTTTTCGGTGGTTTTTTGAAGATAAGCTGGTTCGTTAATTCCGTCATCGTCTCAGGGTATTCGATATCAAAGCGTATCCTTTTTCGAATTATGTTCACAACCTGAAAGTAGCCCAGAAAGAAACATAAAGATAGATTTTTATTCAAATTTACATTTTATAGTTAGTTACATTTTCTTTAGAAATAATACAACATAAACAGCAAAGCATGGCTCAATGATGACATTGACAATCGGGAACTAATTTTATGAAATAGCAAACAGTCCAAACTAAATCTCAATCAAAAAATATACGAGGAACATCCGTTCATACGTAAAAACTAATTGCGGAGTTAGAAAAGTCTTGTTAATCATAATGTAAATGATAGTTTGCCTCAAGAAATAAATACTTAAACAAAAAAGCTATATAACAGCCTTACCACATTCAACATTTTACATTCCAATAATCATCAATATCGATTTGATGAAAATTCAGTTTACGTAAGTAAAATCTGAATTTAAACCATCCGGACGTCTTCTTGCTACGATTAAGTAATCTTAAGAATACGCAAACAAGAGTCGTGGCTCTGTTGGAAGAATTAAAACTCCCAAATAGAATTTGTAAAGTTAGTTCTATAAATTATGATGAAAAATAATTTTCATTAATCATTAATTAATTTTGATCTGTGGAACATGAATGATGCTAATCAAGTAAGTATAGTTAAGGAGATGATTTCTACTGGTTGACAAACTATTACTTTCAGCTCACTATACAAACATAAAAAACTAAAACGATAAGATGAAATTCGGTAGAGAAAGAAGACGAATATTGAGGATAATACCGCATCAAACCTCAAAGAACCGAGCATTAAAACTCATTTGCAGTTAAGTGGAGACATAACTGACTAAACAAATAATGGAGTTGGCTTTGGATTACATCCATGAATACACATAGAAAAGTCAGTGGGAGATCATAATTAAAATACGACGCCGATTGAAGACATATCAGAGCAATAATAATATTCTAAATAATAATAACTAAATTCTTCCAATTTTACTTCCAGCCGTTAAAAAGGTATAAATTTCACGGCAAGTTGCGCAGATATGTGAAATGAATACGTTATTTCTTAACGAAATAGATTTCTTAGAAAGAGAGAATGTATTCCCTCTCAGAGAGAGTTATGTATTTCCTCCCAGAATATTTCGTCATATAATAATTTCAACAAATAAAGCTGCCTAAAATCAATGGAATCCAGCTAATAATCAATTTCATTAATTAATTTAATACCTTGAAAAGGCCATAATAGAAGAATGGCCTAGCATTTCAAACAACGAACGTTTTTCCTCGTAACGTTCGTGGACTAAAAATTTAACCTGAAGAAATATATAATATATACATTCTATATTGTATATATCGGATATAGGTTAGAGAGCACAAAATATTCGGAAATTTCACGTAAGTATGTACAACAGGGCGAAAGACATATAGAAACACACCCATTAGTAGAGGATACGGTGTGACAAACGATGTGCCATTTTTACTTTCTCCCTATACGTAGTATAGAGAAAGTATTGTATTCGCAAAAAAATTCGACCTCCAGATTTTGACGGAAATAGATGTTTTGGGGCCCATAGAGCTCGTTTTCGCTATTTTCCCGAACATGTCTGTCTGTGGTAAAAAGGTTTTTGGGCGCTCTATCTTAAAAAGTAATAATCCGATCATTTTAAAAATTCATATTTAGTATTTTCCTAACAATGCCAAGAGTTGATTAGGTTTTGGTAATTATCGCTTACCCGGAAGTTGCGGTTTATCCGGAACAAAATTTCGTTTCTTAAATATCTCTGTAAGAATGCAAAGTAGGTATATACAATTATAAACAAAAGTTGTAGATAATGTACTTTACTACCACTTTTGTATGAAACATTTTTTCGTAACACTGATTGTTTAGAAGTTATTCTTCAATTATGGTTAACCGGAAGTTGTTTATCCAGAAATGGAGGTTTTTCATACATATCTCTGTCAAAATGCAATGTAGGTATATACATTTACACACAAAAGTTATAGATAATTTATTTTACTACAACTTTTATATGAAACAGTTTTTCGTAACACTGATGTTTTAGGAGTTATTCTTCAATAATGGTTAACCGGAAGTTGTTATTTATGCAGAAATGGAAGTTTTTCATACATATCTCTGTCAGAATGCAATGTAGGTATATACAATTATGTACCAAAGTTATAGATAATGTATTTTACTACAAATGTTGTATAAAACATTTTCCTGTAACACTCATTGTTTTGGAGTTATTTATATATTACCGGCATAGGCTTCTGTTTTCAATAAATACGGAGAAAGTCATGTGTTGGCCACATCAGATATTTTGCTTTAAAATTAACTTCTTAGAAATCATAGTAAAAATAACCACATTTTTTTGGTTATTTTGCATTGCCATTTTTGTGACAAAAAATGGGTTGATAGGAGTTAAAGAAGGGCATGTGGATTTAAGGGTGTAGCAACCACCGTTTGAATCCGTTATAATAAATGTTTGCTTGTGTGTTAAATAATGAATAATAAAAAGAGCAGCAGCCTTAGCCTTCTACCAGTTAATACGGGATTTTTGTCCACTTTAATTTTATCTGAAGGTTATAGATAACTTTCTTCACATTGTGATAAAAAAATCCGCCTAGGCTATCAAAGTTCATAGCATTTCTACGTCATTCAATCAGAACGGCGGAGGAATAAAAGGAGACTTAACTACTAAATAATTCGACTGGTAAAGTAGGGAAGCATCTAGAAGCACGATTAAAAATATTTAAGGAAACGCCGACCTCGTAGAAATCCAGTTTGAAAGTCTGTCGAAGTGAAAATTGAAAAGACATTACAATGGAAACTTGTTTCTGCGACTCCTAAATCAGCTCATTATAAGTCGCGACTTAACTAAAGTTTGCAACGAGCAAAGGAGAAGTTTTAGTTGATTGATACACAGTTTCATTTTAATTAATTAAATCCGAAAGTTGTGGTGGCGGAGTGGTTAGTGTGCTAGCGCGTTAACGCTCCAACTTCTCGGTCCCGGAATCGAAACCATGCTAATCGGATTTTTCCCGGTTATGGAGTGGTTGTCTGTGTATGTTGAGGGAGTGTCTTGTGTTTATTAATAAAGGAAAAATGCAAAAAAAAGATAAAACATAAAGGGGGTTGATTGGTAGAGTAGCCTTCAAAGGCTAAAAATTCGCCCACGAAAAAAAGAAGGCATTATTAATATTATTAAAGTTAAACTTCCTTTAAGAATAACATAAAATTAAAATAAGTGAATAAAAATGACTGAAAAGTGAGACTTCGAAAGCAGCTCTACATTAGAATTTTGGTTTTGGAGAGGCATTTATATGTAGTAATAGAGCAAAAAACAAGAAAGCAGAACTTGTAGTCTTAGATCAGAAACTAGAGTGATTTAAATCACGAATTAAGTTACAGTCATTAGTTAACCAACTAGCCAACAAAAAAGATAGATAACTAGCCAGCAAATAAGAGTTTGTCAACCCTGAGACCTTCGTCTATAATCAGAATGATCTGAAAGACCATATTTTGCCGTTGTTACGTTCCATATGCAACACATTCACTTAGACGATGATTTACTCAACGTATTCTCGAAAATTGTGGATTTATTACGGTTCTATATTATGCATGAGACCAAGGAGTACAAAGGAGTCATTCTTTATGGGATCTAAGAGTACAAACATATCTATAGCAATAAATATTGAAATATGCTTCGGCTTTATCTTGATCAGGGCAAATTATTTAAGAAACTTGGTTCCCTGAGCTTTACTGAAATATAAGATATTCTGTACGACAATAGGAGTATGCAAATTGGATTTATTCATTCGAGTCGACATTTTCAATGAGGATGTACTATCAATGAAGAAATATACGCCCTATTCGAATATTTTCAGTTTGCTGTTTGCACCTGGTACTGACCCGGAAAAATTGATCCGAAACTCTGAGCCCGGAGAAACTGCTTTCTCTGGAGTCTCCGGGTCAAAAGGCCCCAGTGAGAAAAGGGCAATTCTGACTTGAGGACTAAATTATTGAAAATTTTGAAAAATAACCATTTGTTTCACTAATCACTCTTTTTACCATGACCAAATCATTAGCGTAAGCAACCTAAGTGAGTTAACAATCAGTTAAGTAAGAATCTAGAAGATTATATTCCTTTATCCTAAAGTGCTAATGCTATACTAGAAGGAAACCCAGGATAATTTATTACCGAATAGATAAAAGCAACATAATCATTAAAGATGATACCACAAACGACGTTATGAGCATCAAAGAATACTACGCTAGAATACATTGCTACTTCTCAGTTTCATTGCAATTTGAAGTTTTACTGTCAACGCTTTTCGTTGCTTACAAAAAAGTATTGCTACGTATTATGACCCCCAATTACTTTTAAAAATCATTGGAGCTAATAAATGAATAATGATGTTAATAAATATAACAATGAGTAAATAATAATACTTGTTAACTTTCGATGATAATATGATTAGCAAATAATATAAATCTAAGAATATCCAAATTAAATAGGGACAGAATACAGAAAAAGGGGCAGAATTCAATAGTTGAGTTACCTTATGAAATCTGCCGTACGAGTTGAAGATCTCGAATATAAAAATATAGTACCCCGTACATTTATTCACATTCTCATAAGTATGGGCTCATTATATGATGGAAATGATGAATTATCTAATGCAATTCTTTTAGTAATGCAAAAGTACTACGAACAAGAGTAGATGGTAACTTTTTAAGAAAAGTGAAATCGGATCCTCTTCATAATAAGCAAATTATCCTTAGTGAGCAGTTGAAGTAGCCAATCTTCACTAGAAGAGGGACTTCCACTATTTGAGCCCTGAAATCAGTTCACAGGATACAACAATAGACAATAGTAAGTTAAACGACAAAGCTCTGCAAAAAACCTATCACCTCTTCGTAGATTACACCTGGCTTAAAAACGACCAAGTTCACAGTAAAACATTTCGATATCTTTCCCATTACCTAAATTCTGTCTATTGTCAAATTCCCAATCATAAATGAGAGTCACTCCAGAATGAGAAGGATTTATTTAGAGCCGCATTGTTAAGAATTCCCTCCCGAAATAAATGAAAAGAGAATCGCAAATTTATAAAACGTGTAAGTGATAGTAAACAAATCAACGTCCACCGGGAAAATCACCACGTAATGGTAATACTCAGTTTTACCAAAATAATGATAGAAATTTTCAACTTTATATCTCACAATCTGAGTATTTTAGAGGATTTTAAGGGTTAAAAACACATCTCAGTGTTAGTGCATACATATCATTTGTGCTTAAAATTTTTTATTAAAAATCAAAGATATTTGTATGAGAAAAATTATACGACTGAAAAATTTTAATTGCACCAACTGCGTAATTATTTTTGTCAATTCAGACGAAAACTACACTTACAGCATATCGAGTTGGAGATTTCTCTTTGCCTTCCCGATTTGAAGCTCTCGGTAATAGTGATAATGATTCCAGCTGATTCAATAGCTGGAAGATCGATTTACTTGCGTCAATAAGATTTTCAGACAGCATTTTAACATCGCATGCAGGTTTTTGGAAATTTAGTAAAAGTAGTATACTTAGTAAACTTACTTTATCTTGATTGTAATGATTTAGGAACGAAAAAAATGAATAAAAGACGATTTTTAATCTTTTTTGGATAGAACATGCTAAGGACGAAAGAATAGTTTAAAATTAAACACAATTTCGAATTAACCAAGTTTCACCGTAATAGCTAATCATATCTATGAACTTATTACATTTTTCACGACGAAATAGAATTTTACTGTTAATTATAGATAATGAAGACAACTATACTATGGCCCCTTTATGATACGTGTCACCCAACATCGTCCCCAGAATTTAATCGTCCCCCTTGCTTAGTTACGCCCCTTCCTCCGACCCAATAACGCTCAAATCATGCGGAAACTACCTTGGGAATACCACAGCGGTTTTCGGCGTTCCGTAATCCGCCTTTTTTCGATCTAAAGACCGCATAAAGACCCCCACTCAGCTGTTCCGTTACCTCATTGCGATTGGTCACGGATGACGCGGAAGTTGCACAATACGCAGTCTCTTTCGAAGAGAAATTGTCTCGGACAAAGAAGAGCGTGTCTATATACTCGATGAGTAAGAATTTCGATACTTCGAGGGAAAAGCGATGAAAACATGGGAGGAAAAACGATGACCACAAATGAATAAAAGACTTGAGGCAGAAAAAGCGATCATGACCGGCGATGAATATCAGTTGGACGTGTAGATAGGCATGTGAACACCTTTGCCCAGAAAGCTTTCCCGAAGCAAAAAGAAATGACGACTGGATGTCTTGATAAAGGAGCCAGGAAAATATTGGTTAAGTGTTGACAGTTTTGCTATATGAGTGAGAAACGTGGATCTTAAGAAACGAGGAAGGACTTTGATGCCTTCAAGATGTGGGTGAGATGCGTGTCGTGGAATGGAAAAAATAAGTTGGGTCGATGTGAAAGCATACACGAAGGTTATGTAGATGGGAAGAGAGAGGGTTTTAATGAAATAATGAAGCATCGACCGATGAAATACGTGGGTCAAATATATTGTGAGGAAGGGAGTAAGAATGCGATTGAGGGTGGAATTCAAACGAAAAAAAAGATAGGAAGGCAAAGGCAGAAGTCATTAGATGGCATACAGAGTAGGGTAAGCAATCAAGAAACGAAATAAATGGCTTGAATTATTGAATATTGAGGCTCATGAACCTAACGAAGGGTAAAACATTCCTGTATATCAGGGTTCTTAACCTTTTTAATAATCCCTTGAAAATCTGCTATCGCATCCCCTTAAAAACGTGTTTCTATTTTTTATTTATGAAAATACATTTATTGCGAGATAATTAATTTATTGCATTGCATATTTATTGCATAAATATATGTATGCATATAAATTAACACATTTACAGCAAATATTACATTATTACGTATAAAAAATGGCTACGTTGTTTTAAATTTTCTTAAAAATTTTGAAAACTCCTCTCGTATCATTGGTGAAGAGCCATTGCAGTGCAAGATCAGAAGTAGAATGAGGTGAAGAGGAAGTTGTAGATAAATTAAGGAACTGAGGTAAGAGATGGAAGAATTAGGATAGCCAAGGCAATATTTCTACGCTACCAAAACAAGAAGAATGCCTCAAATGAATGCCCTAACGAGAAGAAGCGATCTAAGACAACGATCGATGATCTGTCGATAGTTCGTTCTTATTTTAGACAAAAATTCATTCCCTTCAAACAGCTTAATCATACTAGGGTACGGAAAGCCGGAGTTTTTCATAGAGATTCCAACCTTGATTTCAAAGCAGCGCCAACTCGCTGCAGTAAACGAAAGATGTGGTTACGGCTGTTGGCACGTACATTTTACGTCGTAAAAGTTCTTTGCGGTGGATATACTAAAGGATACTTTAGGCATGATCCCTCCTTGTTGTGAACCAATAAACTTCAGCATTAAAAATTTCGCAATTAGCATTATTGTTAAAGAGAAAATTTTTAGGCCCAACCTCTGCAGTATCAACGTACATATCCTATTTCGAATCTTAGACTATAATCGACTGAAATCGAGAAACTGGAATCCTTTCTAGATGGGAGCTGGATTAGCAACTACTAAGGACTTTTGGCACGAAGTTTCCTCGGATGAGAGATTCATACCTTATCCAATAACCAACCCAAAGAAAATTTATGTTCATAAAAAATACCTACAGATAGAAACAGAAAAAGAGAAGAATGCCATGAAAGATAAGCAACGGATCAATACCAGCAAAAACCACTGGATAATTTCAGTAGATTAGCGAGGAAGAAAACAAAATTCTATTGAGGTTTAGTCTAAAGGCAAGGCTCTCAGGACAGTATGAGAACGAATCTCAGACAGTGCCGTTGAAATCTCACTTGTACCGCACTAAGTAGCAGTAATAACAAAAGGAAATCAAAACCAATACCATATCATTCAGCGAAGTCTATTTAAGTATCATTCAAAAGAAAAAGCGGGAAAAAGTGATGATTCGTTATTCCAGTTATTGCTACATATCATGAAAGAATTCGAATAATTTGATCGTTCAAGTATTCATTAGTAAACACAACTCAGAAAACAGAATCTGTAGCGGTAATAACTATCATTTCAATTGAACTGAGTAGTAAGAGCGTGGAATGCATGGAGGGAACCCTTCCAATATTCAATTCAAGTTCACTCACGTGCATTGTGTCGACGACCCGTAGGAAATACGTAATCTAGATTTATGCGATATACTCCAAGAAATTCCTTATCGAAGGAACAATCGCTAGTAGTATGATCGAATCGATTGTAGGCCTCGATCAGAGCCCAAATAGCAGGTTTCGCCGTCCCCGGAGAGGGACATAATGGGGAAAAGATAATGGCAGGTAGGGAGTGGGCGTACCTCACGGTGGCGTCGTGTATTAAAGGCTTAAAATAGAAATGGGACGGTGACTTCATTTCGGGGTCACGTCTCACGAGTACGTCGCAAGGGAAGGTCCGATCGCGGAGGTCAGTGCAGGTGAAAACACTGAGAGGGCCGGTTAATGGAAGTTCAAAGGTGGACGACCGCGACTTCTTTTGATCAATGCGTTGCTTTGTACGGGGATCATATTTTCCTGACGGGCATAAAGGACGAATGTCCAGAGGTATTTTGAGAAATACGTTCCAACATGTCGAGTGAATAAACACTCGCACTTTCCAAGGCTACTAAATGGAGCTAGCTGAGTAGTCCATAATGCTGATATTTATTATAGAACCCTTTAAGTTAGCTTTAAAGAGATAATTTCAGATCAGTGAGCAAAATTATGCATGCAACATATTTTATTTCTTTTCATGTTTACACATTCATTTATTATTCAATAAAATCTGTCAAGAATGACAATGGTAGGTAATATATAAAGGTAGGTACTGTACTGTACTTTTGAAAGCAAGAAAATCTTTTTCCGCCTTTCACAAGTTCGAATCCAGTTTGAAGGAATATAGATTTCCCTCCGCAGTTCCGCAGTAATATTTCTAACGCTTCCGGCTTAGGAATGTTTTATTATATTTTTAATTCTTCTCCTAAATTTTTTATCGTGAGATATTTACTCTTAACGATGCTTTTTATGTGAATGAATGAATGTATTTTATTATGCTCTAAATATTGCATATAAAATTATATCAGATACTAGAGCTTTAGGTGTCAACTAAGGTATTCCTGTATTATTGACACCGATGATACACAGCGGTTATGTGTTCACAAAACATAGAAATACATTAAAATGAATTTATGAAAATGAAATGAATCATTTTGATGTTTATTTATAGTATCACCTTTGTGTGACTTACCTGCATGAGTTACGCAAATACATGAAGAACAGGAGAGGGCTGAAAAACAGCTTTTGATGTATGATCATAAAAATACCTCGGTATTTTTAAAAGACGTAAATGAAAAGTCAACCTGTATGGCTGAGAAACAATGCCACAGCGGATGAATGGAAGATTCGCAAGGAAAAACGGAACAGGCGGTGCACGCCCTTACGTGCAAAGTTACTTTAACCCTTTCCTAGGCAGGAAGATCTTAGAAGCAATAGAAACTGGAAGCTCCAGAAAGGGGACGAAGATGAAACGAATTGACTGAGTAACTCAGGTATAATTCAATATAAAAATAAACTCCAAGAGGAGGAATTATAAAAAGATATAAAATTTAGTAGGTAATATCTTAAAAGTACGATAGCACTCTGAAGACACTCCTTGAAGAATGGTAGAGGAAAACCTACAATGACTTGTGAAAGGTCGAAAATAAAGTCAGGAGTGAAGTAATTGACAAGGTGTAGATTGGTTTGGAAAGTTATAATAAAACTTTGTGCGATATCCTTTGATCGTGATGGTGTGTGAAATTTTATTTATTGAATAAAAATCCCGATATAAAACTAAACTTGAGTCGATAAAATTTATTTACTGAGATTCGAAAACAGGAATGGTCAATGGCATTGAATCATACAAATAGTAGAAATTGATAGAAAAAAGATGAAATCAAAGTAAAAAAACAATACAAGAACCATAACTAAGTAAAAGACGCATAGATTAATCTTACCGTTGCCACCTGGTATTAATACCAACTTGCAGCGTTTAGATTAAATAAATTAATTAATTAAGTAAAGGAAGAGTGAATTGATCAAAGAAATTATGTCGAGAGAAAAGTTGAAGGGTGAAAGAGAATTTTTAAGTACCGCGAAGCGATTAAAAATGGATTTTTAAGAGGTGGAAATTCGGAATCGAAGTGTGTGAAATAGGCTACAACTAAGATTCAAATGAGAAGAAACTCGAAGAGAAAAACAAGAAAAGATGTCGTTGGATCTGTATTGAATTCAATATTACTTGAAGACGCTTTAGTTCGAAGAGAAAAAACCTTTTACAAATAAGATAAGAAAGTTGTGTGGTAATAACTATATCTTTATAAGAGCATACTAATTCCAATCCCTTTATGGCCACTGCTATGGAACAACGTTGATCCAAAACTAAACTATACATCAGATTCACCTATTCTACTTGGAAAACGATACGATAATGATATCCTTTCATATAAACAGAGGATCCTACATATATCATTCAATAATAATGATACACGATGTAAATACACGATTCCAGTTTGCTGACTCACTTAATATTCCTTAGGACTGCCATTCTATACGAATGAAAATCTCGAATTCAGGCTCCCTTTTCAGAGTTGTAACTTAATGGATATTTGAGTAATAACAGCATGAAATTCTTCCCCCTTTTTTAGACAGGAGAACTTAGGAAGAATACTTAAATAAATTTGTGGTCGATGATCAGCAGTTAGTCTGATAAAAGATTTGGATAAAAAATATTCCCTTTCGAAAGGAATTCCACAAAGCGAAAAAGAATTTCCGAAAGTAACAAATGTCAAAACGAGCTATAAATTATTTCGTTCGCCAACCGCAAGGGGAAAAGATTTTCAGATACAGACTGCAAACAAACTGCTTGGCAGATATGATTCGCTAGGTATAAGAATTTTATTATTCTATAAATAATAGGGTAAATAACGATTGCAGTTAATTTCACAAATCTCACTTCCTTAAGGAAAACATTCATGAATTACAGTTATTAAGACAACTATAGCACTAGCGAAGTAATTCGCTTAGCGATACAATTACCACACACTATGATAACGTGGCTGGATTTCCTAGCACGATGAGTAGCTACGCCAACATCAATGCGTGAACAAATCTTGAGTTCACGAGTCCTATGCACACCCTTTCTTATAAATATCCTGTAAAAAGGCCACCAGAAACGACATATACGCCAATTAGCGTTAAATTTGACAAGGAATAAATTATGCATCAAGAAATAGCAAAATCCTTCACTACCGGGGAACCCTTTATGAATTGTGGTAAAAACAGTATTAAGGATATTGCAGTATCCAATCTCTCCCTAAATCTTTTTATTCCATTCAGGTGAATTCAATTTTTCAAAAAGTATGTAAGTATGTACATCAAACGAATGGTATGTAACATAGGATGATCAAAATGTTCCCGGAAAAAGCTCATTGCCGTCAACAGAAAAATGTTACATCTGTGACGAACGCTTGGGCAACCTAGGACAACGTCATTTATCTTTGCAGCAATATCCAAAAGAAATATCGTTTCTATTTTAGTTGAAACCAATAAAAAGAGTAAAGCTTGATTTCGGGAGCCTGTTGAATTATTTTGTTTACTTTTAAAGGTAACGAAATGCAAATTAACATCATAATGAATGTCGTCATAATGAAAATTGATACCACAGTTACGTAATTCTGAAGCTCTTCGCTGATTTTTTTTAGTTTAAATTCGCATCATTCCCGAATGAGGACTTCAAAAGGAGATTTATTGGGCAATCGTTATGTTGTATCATCAAGCCATAAAAATATTGGCCCCAACCTGCTTTATCAAAATTACGATTAAAGGATATATATTTCAATTAAAAAAATTCATGAGCATGAATATCTCATAACTGAAAAAAGAAGAAGGTAAACGTTACTCCTTTTCTAAATCACTAGAAAATCATTCTAATTTTCCATTCAGAGGATCCATTCCCCGGGATTCATATTCATTTAAGTGCTGAAGAGGAAGTGCAAAGGTTAGTGGAGAGGCAATAGTACCGAGGATTGAAGTGTTATCCAGAAAAAACAAACAGGGTCATTAAAATAAAAAAATTGGTAAAGAGTAATTAAGAAAATGGTAATTAGAAGAAATGGAGATTTCTAACTCGAAGTTGAGCATTACTTTCTTAAATATCCCCACAGTGAATAAAAATTAAAGAAAGAAGAGTGCAAGGTGGCATTAAGTCAACAACGCAACAGAAATTTCCCATTTGCAAATAACATTAAACCTACATCATTCGGAATCTATCACTATTTTTCGACTGATGCGGACCGAAATTTCCAAAGGACACGATCGAAGAACATCACTAAATAAGGTCGTATTCGTGGGGTCTCTACTAATAATATTAGCTATTCAAACTCAAAAATACGTTATAAAATGTTCATATCGGATCCGATATTCTGCTGAAATTGTCTCCTAAGAACAGGCAGTAATTGACGTCTCTTCCTCGTAACATAATGATTAAGTTTCGAAATTAACTTGTAAGTTTTAAAACACCTCCTAAATATAATATATATGAGAACACGTAAATCCTATACTTAACTAATTATTTTAATAGCCTAAGAGGATATTTACAGTGACAGACATACGGTAATCACTTTCAACCTACAACGACGTTTTCTTATTTCAACAACCACTTTAGTTGTCCTGAGGAAGTGTGAGTAGTATGAAAGTAAAGCTGTTTAGATTTCTAGAAATAATATTTGGAAAATAAGGAAGCTCATGACGTCTTCCTTAAGGAGAAATAATGATGTGATACAACACAAAACTACATATTCTGCTAAAATTGTCTATCCCAACTAAATCTGAAGAGATCATTAAAAATAAATACCAATAGTAATCTACTTAATAGTGGGTTAAACAATTTTTACGCATTCACATTTTAATAAATGTTTAAAAATAAAACATTTTCTCGAATTCGACAGAAAATAATAACATGATAATACTCAATGAATACAAGACACGTGTGGGTAAAGTAAACACATAACATTATTTACAAAATGTTATTAAGGGAAATGCTAACGGTACGGAATTTAGTTGAATAAAGCCTGTATCAAAATCAAAAAAAAAATTAAAATCTCTCCCTGTCCATGGAGATACTATAATAATACATTTGACAAGAAAGATGATCTTGATGAATGATTCTCATCACTAACATTTGAAAAGTACAACCAATTCGAATACGAATTCTGATTTTACAGTACACTTTAAAAAACTATAACTTCTGCAAACTACAAACTAACAACAGAAAAATAAAAATCATTCATTATGCTCGAAAGAGCTGAGCATTAGGGCGTATCGAAAAACAATTTTTTTTGTACCGGAAATGTAGTAGGTCTGAAAAGCACGGCTCCAACAAAGTTCATCTTGGGCCTGACCAAGTAGATAAAAAAAATACGAAATTTTAGTGAAAATTGCGTTTCTTTTAGGAAAGTTGAAGTTTTTGACTGAGCCTACATGCATTTGATTAAATGACTGTTTTAATGTGTTTGGATTGAGTAACAACTATATTGAGGCATTGAAACCGATTAGGACGAGATATTATACTTATAAAATGGTAGGAAACACTATGGAATGTATCAGTTCTGTGGCAGTTCAAGAACTCGGTCCAGTCCGTCGTTGACTTTATTTTATCAGGCTACAATATTTTTGGCATCGAACACAGATCAACTTGTAAGGAATTGATGCACAGATACCCATTGAAGTAACAGATAAGACGAGAATATGCTAGCGAACACTGGAAGAGCAGGAATAAAAATGGTCCCCAAAGTTTTGCACCAATTGCAAAAACTAACGCGGCTGTACCTGGATTCATATTTGAGTAGTGATGAAATTAATTTGTGTAACATAGAGTAATACGCATTTTGCACCAGACGACAGGGGATTTATATCACGCTGAGCCGTATAAATAAAATGTAAGTAGCAACGAGATATGGCAGCGAAGGATTTTTTAAAAGCGATGACTCGAGGCTTGCGCTGTGGGAAGCTTCTTTCCGGGTATCCCACTCTTCCAAGTCGGACTCGTAAAAATAGAAAGAGGCGGAAGTGGAATACACTGAACTGCCACATCCTACGGCTGTGTTTCGACCTACAAAATAATAATTCAAAAAGAGTTCGTCAGAAATGTTCCTGTTGCCGACGGCAGACGGAATTGCGGAGTTATATCGCCGGCGACGAAGCTCCGACACAAAGAAGAGATGTGGTGGACAAATTACCACCATAGAATTTTATAGGGAAGAAAACAACCAAGTGCTACGCAAAATATCAGCTTATTATAATGCGACTAATAAATGCAATGAATAATAACTTATTTCTACAAGCCAATTAACGACAGCAAATCAAATTAAATTTAAAACTTCGTACACCACAGGAAAGTTTCGGTATAGCTACCGTTAAGTACAAATTTATGCCAACGATTATATTGATTAACTGATTAAATTATAATTTTCTCCCGTTATTATACACAATACGTCCTTCTTCATAATATGGTTTTGCTAAGAGTTCATAAGTTAACATTAAAGACGGACAAAACCACTGTTAATTATCATTAATAATTTAAAGCATAAAACTGGAGTTACATTTTAGACAGACGCATAAAAATAGAAGTTCTGCCGTTAAATGATAAAATATCATGGACAATTAAATAAAATTAAGCAACTATAATTCATCGTTAAATTATATCTATGTAAAATCTTTTTATCACAAAGAAACGAAACATCTAAAACGGCAGAGATCAATTAAATAGTCATAAATGATAAAACCAAGAAAATGGTTGAGAGGATGAAAAAATTCCACAAAGAAATAAATGAGAAGATAGAAGCACAGTTGAAAGAAGCTAAAACATTTCGTTGAATTTACCGATCGTTCAAGAATGACCATTCAGGAATTATTGGTCAATCGCGATGATTACTGATATGATTTTAAACGCTCGAGCGGTTTTAAACATTCAAATGAGTAAAATTACGATAAGTGATACACCTATATGATAAAAATAAGGGCACTATTCCGTGATTAGCAAAAAAGCAAAGAACAACCAAAATTCAGAGACACGAATGTTTTATAATTTCGTTCAGTTAATCCTTATCTTTTCTTTCCGAAGACAACCGATGTCGATCATATTAGTATAAAAATCGATAGCAGCGTTAACCTCTACTTTAAATTGTAAAGACCACAACTCGATAAAACGCCGAAAACTCTTGCAATTAAAACAACTGCACAAAAATATTACAGCACGTACGCTCTTATAAATTCCCATAACAACTTATTGAAATCAAACTGGATTTCGTTAGATTCTAGCGAAAAATCTGACGGATCACGGAATCACGTTGCTTTATATTCATAAGGAATATAAATCACTTCTATTGATTGATATATACGATAACAATAATTTAAGCTTTCAATATTTTAATTTAAAAAATAAAACTAAATAATACTGAACGAGATAAAACCATTATGAATAAAATTACATGGAAAAGCGAAACAGCTATTGAAAACCTATAGCTTTTGAACTACGAGGTAGTTTTATTGCTTTCGCATATTCTTCGCATATTTTAGGCATCACTCTGGTTTTAGGTGACATAATGAGCGGATCCCTAGAAATTCCGATCATTTTGGGAGCATCAGCTGCCAATAAAAGCGGCACGAACAAGCGTCTAGAACGCAACTTCCGCAGATAAAGATCCGGCTAACTTCCGGAACGGATTCGAGTGATAAGAACATCTCGGCGCGATTCATCTACCGGCTTAAATTACCGATATTAGCCATGTTAAGCGATGTTCCTAGTTTTCCAGCTGTTTTCTTTCTCCAAATCGCGATCCTGTTCCAGTTAATGAAAAACCGAGCATGGCTGAGCAATGCGAAAGGAAGCGTTCCTGAGAAGGCGACGATTATGACTCAATCGTCGTAGATTCGACGCCAAATGAAACTCAAGAACACTAGACTCTCGTTAATGCGGCCATTCCTTGCACAGCTGGGTGCCGGATTAGCGTGAGTGCTGGATTACTGAGAGTGCGAGAAGACCATTGTGTCATGACCGAGTTTTCGGTGCGCAGCCATAAAGAGGAAGACATCCTTTTTATATATTACGTGGGATATATATGATAATATAGAACCCTTAATTAGTCGCGCGGGGTCAATACGTATTTCCTTCGGTAACACAGAAACTAATGAAGATTTTTAAACCAAATTTGTAAAGATGTTTGTGATGAAATGATTATCTGAGTATTTCGTTTAATTTCAAGTAATACAAAATATGCAATTTTAGCAGTGTTACAAAATTTACAAATGTATATTTAAATAATTATGTAAACAATATTTTAATAATTTATAAACGCCTATAAATAAAATAATTCATTGCTAAGTACCACATAAGTAATGAACACCATATCTCGCATACCAAGTGAAAAAAATCAATTTCCAAAACAATTTTTCGCGGATACTTATAAGATTTTACCGAATATATTTCGAATGCATCTTAAAATGTTTAAAATGCTCTTAGGGTTCACAGAACACTTTCATAATGGTCACTGAGTAAATCTGTGTTCGTATATTTCCAATATAGTAACAAAGAGTTACGCAATAAAACTTTTGAATAATTTGTTTATAAAAGTTGGCACCCCTGCTATGTGCAGTTTATACGGGATATAGGTTTAGAAATGTTAACCAATAGCAACTTGTCCAAAATACATGTATAGGCCCCAAATTCAGTCTGATACAAAAATATAATTTTTTAAATTACACTTGTATAGGTCGGTAACACTGATAAGGATTGATTTTGAAAGTATTACTAATCGTCTCGTAATAGTCGAAAACCCCTAAAGTGAAAGTTTCACAAAAAATTCGAAAATTTATTTTCGTCCCATATTTTGACTTGTTTTCCGAAAGGATTGAAATTAATTTTTATTATTTTCCGACAGATGGCATTTATAACACAGGGTAATTTGGCTAAAGAAAATCAAAGTAATATACACTCTACTACATATTTCTAAAGTTTGAAACTCTTAAGCTCGTTCTTAATATAAAAATATCAATTATATAAGCTACTGAAATTTCGGTAATGTTTAAATATTTTATTTAATTAATAATTAATGGAGAAATATATTTCGTTAAAAAAGTTACATTTATTCTTTTAAAGAATCACTTATGAACTTTGATAAATTAATCAGTTGAGTTACCACTGAAAGATATCTTAAAAATTCAGATTCACGCGACTAATTACCTAACTTTTTCTGACGCGACCAATTGAGAGTTAATATATAATAACGTGTGATAATTCACATATACGAGGCGGCAAGTTAATTTAAGGCTATGGCTTGAAACTATAATCTAGTATGTAAACAGAAGATTACTTACAATTTTCTTTAGAGAGGTCATTCATGTTCTCATGAATCAATACAAGTTTCCGGTATTACATATAAACATAATTGGCGCCTACTGGTCTAAAAATTACCCTTCTCCCCTGCAATTGCACCTTTCATAATTTTTCTTCCACGCTTATACTCGTTACATTACTCCGTGGTTGTCTTTTACGTCAAGGAAGGGTACCGGACTACTGAAAGGCCGGATCATTGAGGGCCGGATTAGAAAGATTAACGAGAGTGTAATAGAAATTCAAAAATTGACGAGGAATTTTGACGACCGGTTACGGAAGAGAAATTTATAAATTGAAATAAGCTGACGGGAGAAAAGGTTAACATGTAATTTTCGTCTACAGACTGGTGGTGTGTTCATCCGTGTATAATAACCATACCGTAATCATTTTCGTTACGGCTTTTGCACAGGCTACAATCGTCAAACTGCTTCGGACAGCTGTTTTTGTGACAATAAAACCACCTCTCTGCAGACTGTGTTCATAATGAACGTAATGCTAAAATACATGAAGTTGATCCTTGCCTTAACTACCTCACTCCTCATCTATCCTAGTAAGCCTCATTACCCCCAACTAGCTCTTGCAGGGAGTGAGGTACCAACCAGCCTTCGGACTGAATAATTTACAGGCAGATCCTTACTCTAATCTCTACGAGTATTCATATACAACAACATACATTAGTTTTGAACGAGCTATACTTGATTTTTTATTTCTTGATTACATTTCTTAGACTGTATTTTATGATTGTATCTTAGTGATCGTATTTTCTTGATTTTATTTTATTGATTCCATTTTCTATATAGCATTTAAAAAATTTTTTCTTGATTATATTCCGTATTGCAATAGTATTTTAAAACTCTGAAAACATTTTTATTGTAAACTGTTAATGGGATAACACCCATAATAAACATATTATTGTTGCAGCATTATGCGTTTAAGTATTCCTGCTATAATTTATAAGCCATTAAAGTCATTTATCATAATTTATACTTAAAACTCTCCTAATACGCAGATAAAACACTAAATTTCCTATTTCTCATCCATAGACCCCGAAAAACAGAATGGCTTCAGTGAAAGCAGGCAGTCTCAAACATCGTATTTTACCCCGATAGAAATCTTCACCAAATATGTGCAAAGCTTAGTTTAGGTTGGATTAAAATGGGAACAAAAATTTAAAAAACCTAATCCACCAATATCTACAGCCATAAGTTTAGACTGGAAGACAAAATAGCACTACTTTATCCTTTCTCCCTCTCTCTCTATGGATCCTCTCACAATTAATCGAACAAAATATGATCTTTCTTTTATGTATTCTGTTTTTAATTCCTTCTCTGAGAGTCCACCCCCAACTTCTCTCTTCACCTCGCGTTCCTAGCAGAACTACCCGTTTGACGTCATTACTTCATTATACCATTCCTAAACTTTCACTTGCTAAACGTTCTCTTTTCTTTCGTCTCCCCTCCTTACTGAATTTCCACCATCCAAAGGGACATACTTTTGCATGGGATTGACTCACGCAAAGTAAAACTCCTTTCCTAATTATTTCAAATTTCTAATTACCCTGTTTTATATTTTGTTGCTGTTATAATTTTGTGCTTCACTTGGACATGTTCTGCTTATAGCATCCTGGCTCAGTGAGAGAAAGTAAGGGCAAACTACCCCACTCCTCATCATGCCTAGTGAACCTCGATCCTCTCAGCAAGCTTTTAGCTGCTTATGCCAGAGAGGGTGAGACACCAACCGGCCTTCGGGCTGAATACTTCACAAATTGTTATAATTAATCTAATATTCTCTTTTGTTATATTTTCACATTAAACAAGCAATTACGCAGCATTTGAAAACTGAAAAAATAAATGAGGGGAAAAATTTGATCAACCACGATTGAACTTTGAACCAACGAGGAACACCCTGCACCAGGTTTAGGGTAGATGCGTGCTGTAAGTCACCTAGTTAAACGGTACCAAAAAATAGGATAAACTGAGCGGAAGAGCGGCAAAGGATAAAAAGAGGTAAGTTGGAGGACAAAGGTCGGCGGAAAGAAATCGACCCGCACGTCCGATGGACGGACGTCTCTGAGGGGAAGTCGGGGTCAGGGGCGCTTCGGGGTCCAACCGAGGGGGCTCAGGGGGGCCTAAATGCGGCGGGAGATGAGAGGATCCTAGATTCGGGCGTAGAGACCCCCAGACTTACGGCCACAGAATCAATACAGTGCGCCGAGGATCACATCCGCCCCACACACGCGCGCATCTGCCTCCGGCCTAGCCGAGTGCCCCCCAGACGCCTCCGCTACGCTCCCCGGTTCCGCCTTTAAGGCCCTCGCTTTGATCATCCACTTTACGCGGCGATTCACGCCTTCTCTGTATTTAACCCTCCTTTACTTCCCTCTCTTCGTGTACTACATCTCGCCAGTTATGCCTCTGGAGCAGATAAGCCCCACCCTTTGCACCAACTATCGCCAGGCGCCGTTTTATCTCGTGAAATCATCCCTGGTTATCCCTCGCACCGGAATGTGACCCTGAATCGCTTAAATTCACAAATGCCTTTTAATTTGAAATTGTTTTAAGTGAGGTATGAAAGAAATTAATGTTATCTAGATTTAGTGACTGGTACTATACATAGTTCTGTAAGTCTGTACGATCAATAAAATGTTATTATTATTATGATTAGAAATAATATTTCATTTGGTACAGGATGGATAAATATGCATCTTTCATTCACTTTCTTGCTCACGGCTATGAGTATATGAAAGCTACTGAGGTATGATACTGAATAGTGGAAATTAAGGAATTTCCCTAGGTAATACTAGAAAAATATAGCTCGTAGAGCAAATGTGCTTCATTTAGAAAAAAGTGTTCAGCTTATAACATTCCGGCTTGATGAAGGAAACGAGGGCGAACTACCTCATTCCTCATCATGCCAAGTAAGCCTCATTCTTCTCTGTTAGCTCTTGGTACATACATAGTTAATTTTATAGAGGGTGAGATTCCAACTGTCCTCGGCTGAATACTTAACATACAGACAACACTTACTGAAGTGTAAACTTGACTATCATTATTAATGTACTAAATACATCTATTCATTGATTGTGTATTTATATTTTTATCGTGTTCTTCTCGTCTTTTAGTAATTGCTGTCGGTAGATTTGCGCAGGTTTCTCACACTCCCCTTCCTCGTGGGTGTTTTACCGCAGTGGACAAGTGTTTCCCTAAGAATCTCTGCGACCAGAGGATGAAAATCGTCCGTCAAAATCAATCGCGGGTTTTTATTAGAATAAAAAACCTTTTCCTTTTACAGAAAAAGTACAATTATTCTAGCTTCTTTCCAAGATTGCGCAGTATTGAAACTATGAGGAAATAAAGCAACTTACTTTCATTATTTCAATAGCTATTCGACTATTATGAAAATTCCAATTACTCTGTGATTATATCAGTGACTTCCGGGCAACCATCTCACGAAGAATTTTACATGGGGTACCAACATCCGTTACAAAAGTGAGCGGCCACTTGAGAAATTATGCTTTATCGAGGGAGTTGCCGGTGGAGAGGATGCATGCGGTGTACGAGACATCGTAGACAATTTTATCATTCGTAAATCAGAATAAAATCCAGCTTAAATGCGATTTTGTGTTAATAGATCGTTACGACAAAAAACGATAAACATAGATAAGCATAGAATATAAATAGAGAAAACAATTGCTTAAATGGATTACACCACTTCGATACATTCAGAGGTGTTTTGTTCCTGGAAGGCATAGTGAATATTATGATTCACCCTATTAATTAGGCCTATCAGCTTATTTAAAATATCAGGAATTTAGATGCTATAACTAACCGCTTCAAAAGTTCATTATTATTATTACTGACGACGATACGCAACAACAAATTATATGATATCAATGTCAGATCAGATTAAATTTATTTATTAAACACTGATCAGAAAAATGCCCCCTCCTGCCATAAGATGATTACAAGTAGAGTAAAAAGGTAGATGTAGCATGCCTCGTCAAATCCATCTTTTACTACGGAACAGCAGGCAATTCATACGAGGGTTATTTCGGACAAATTATGTAATTCACAATAAAAAATGTTGCCAATAATTTGCACAATAATGGTACACAGGAATTCTTTAATGTGATATACTCGAAATATAAATCCTCTTAAAACCGCGGATTTTGAACCAGTCTAAATGTTATCCTTTAGTATATCTTCCATGCGTAACAGGGTTGAAAAATAAACTTCCCGCGATCTTTTGGTCATCTAATTCCATCCCAGCCTTTGATGGCGAATTAAATTAACCGTTTCAAATATGTGACGCTTATTCGATGAGATTAAGAGAGAGACAATAAATGGATTTTCGGAAACGTAACATCATGGCCTGAAATTTTAAGCCGCAGCGACGTCATCGTTAAGTCATTCGATCGAAATAATGTGCAGTCAACAGGAGTCACGTGGTCACATAAGCCTTGCTCTGATCGCAATGTAACTCACTAGAAATAGAAGATAAATTAGTAGAACGGTCTCATCACTTGAAGCTACTAAAAACAATTTTGCTTCAAGCCAACCCGATTCCATTCCCGAAGGACTGTTTACATGCCGAAGACTAACAAATGAATGACAACTACAACCTACATGACAAAAGGTAATGTTCCGAAGCACAAAATATTTTATTTTTATTATATTTCACAGTTTGAGGATGTGGCTAAAATTCCTCGTAATGTCACTTGTGTAAAATTTGATTTCCGTTTTATGGAATCTACAACGTGATTTTTTTTGGAATGAATATGTAGGGTTACTTTACCGAAAAAGTACCGAAACCATTTGCTTGTAGGATGCAAGCAGCATTTTACTCGTATATCATATTAATAAGAAATTGCTTACAAATTCCCGAGATAAAAAATAATTTTAAACAGAATTTTAGTACAGCATATATATTGGAATAAAGTTTAGAAGTAAATAGATGTATCGCAGCTTCATCGATAAAATTTTCTATGGAAGCAAAAAAAAAACGATTAAATATTTTGCCAGATAACTTAAATCCTGAAAATAAATTCCAGAAAATAGAGGCGTGAAATGTCTCGCCGTACGCAACCATAAAGATCGATTAAAGTGAAAACCGATTATAATACGGATTTTAGGGCGAAGGAATTACTACGATGTTTTCAAATCAAACGCGTACGTTGACATAGCAATCTGACCCAATTATTTGAAAGAATATTATTTAGCAAATATGAAACCGAAATATGTCGAAGTAGATTATTATTAATCCACATTAAATACATACACTCAGGGATTTGTAAAAAAACTCATCATTATGAAAAATTTCTATCCTTCCATTGAATTTCATTCCTGCGTTGGATTACACTGAATCATCTTCAGAATAATTTGCAAAAATCCAACGAATGATATTGTTCATGTAGAAACATCACCGCATGGAAATTAATCCAAGGAATATTCCAAACATAACTTAAACGTCGGGAACATTATCACCAAAGCCAGACTTCCTGTCAGGAACTGATTTCAAAGAAAGATACTTAATAATATAGCAAACTTATTAGGATGAATTTAGAGCGTTAAAAATATTTTCGTAACGAATTAATAATGGAACTAACACAAGCCACAATTAAATCAAAATAATTCTTCGGAAACATTCCTAAAGTTTAGGGCATTTTAAAGGTCACATTAATTCGGCGAAGCAAAGTGTTTCTAGATAAAAACGTAATAGGTTTAAAATCGATCATTTTGATCACGAAAAAAATACACTCCAGAAAAATCCGATAAAGAGAAGGGGATTTGAAAACCCTTAAAAATGTGTAGGGAAGATTGAAAGAAAGTTCACGACATAAAAGTATAATGAAAATTGCATTAATCATAATGAGCATAAGTCCAAGTGATGGCGATGTAAAGAAGAAAATTTATGGAAAAAAGTGAAAATTCATATTCATAATATCAAGAACATTCAAGCAACGACGAAAACAAACCTGTCGATAAAACACAGACCAACGGCCGCGAAAATGAAAAATGAGTAAGAATTGAGAATTTATTAAACTCTTAACAAAGCTAAACGATTTAAGCTTACCTAGTAAATAAAACATTACAAATTAAATCAAAGAGGTTCCAAATTTGTAGGAAAACTAGTAAAAAAATTCCACTAAAAACTAACTATCCAAAAGAATCCCCTCCTTTCCAAAATTTGGGATTATGAAATTACAAGTAATAGGCATTGTAAAAGTATCCCCCAAACGAAGAAAAAACTTAAACCTAGTGTAATTTATTTATTTTTCTGTTTTATATACCTGTCTTTGTGATCCTTTCATATAAACTGTAAATTGCTAGTAACTTTTAATAAAATTTCCATGGAATTATCTGGATAAAAAATAATAATTAAAAAATAAACAAAAAGGAAAAAGAAGGAAATAAAGAACAAAACCCAAACAAAAAATAGATAAAATGTAAAGAAAAGAAACAAAAACAATTCATAAATATACAAATAAACCAGCAGCAATTCTTTTTGTAAAGGCCAAGTAATGGAATTCTGGATAATGTGCATTACAACAGCAGTCGGTAAATTTCCCAAGCATCGTTGAGTCATACCAAGATTATAAGTAAAGACGGAGTGTATCTGAGTAATGAAAGCATTTAGGATTTCTGCTGTAAAGGAAAATATATTTTTGCAGGGAGAAATCACTCTACTTCCTTCACACCTAGTTCATTTGAACGTATTTTAAGTTTCTGGACACCAGAAATGTTCGAAAGTTTAAATATTTATCTGTTCCGCAATGAAACTGTTTCAAGTTGCTGTTTCGTGTATCAAGATTTATTAAGACGATTTACCAGAACCAGGCACATTTTTACTTCACACACTTCTCAGCTCCACAATCACGAGACCCTTTGCTAGCATAGAAGTACCTTTAGAATGACGGTATTAATCAATTTTATGAGTGAAAACAAGCCCCCACATGGTGATTCTAAAGCGGGATAAAGAAAAAAAAATGATTTTCAAGGGTCTCTGCTAAATTATTAGTGGAAAGCAGAATCTCCGATGTAAATCCGATGGCAAAATGCTTATAAATAATACATGATCTGAGTCGAGCATTCTTTTACGATCTGCGGAAGTATTTAATAACTCATATCTAGAGACATGCCTCTTTATTTAGGGTTCAATTGGGACTTACTTCCCCTTCTTACATATCAACCGAAATGAAGCAATTAAATTACTTGATATAATATTTCATTCACAAAGAGGAATGAAAACTAATGCACAAATCACGAAAATTGAAATCGAATGAAAATAGTAAAACATTATACTCATTCGAAAATAGAAAAATATGCTTATAAGAAAGAATGAGAATCAGAAAAGAGAAAACGCTGGATTTTTTATTAAAAAAAATAGTATAACAATCGACAAAGAGAGGGTCTAAGGCAGGGCAGAAAAATAAATGCAAATTTATAGGAATTATCAAATCGCTGGAAAAGTGCATGGATACTGGAAACTATACCATGTATAGGAAAAGAATGACTCGGATTATTTTTCCATCACAATACTTCCCATTTGATGGATATCTGTTTGATGTACTGAATGGCATTTACAAATTCAAATAATCACATTTAAATTCTTCGAAAAAAAAATAACAGAAAAATTTGCCATTATTCCTTCCTATCAATTGAGAAATAGGAATTCAATTACACATAATATCTCACAATCATTAAAAATTACATTGTGTTTGACCGAATTCATTCTTCCATGATAGATAACCATACATTAAATAAAGGAACAATCTCCAAATTCACAATCATAGGACAATAATTCAAACACCCCCTCAGATACCGAGATATAACTTTTCGGGCAAGTAGCACGCGCTCGGGCTTTAATCCAAGCAATATCCGAAAAGAGAATTCGCTAAATTACTCACGACCATTTCCTCCGGGAAGGCCGGCAAACGTGAGGTATGGAAAACCTTTTGGGTGAAAAGTTGGCGATGCAGAGCGCTCTCGGATGGTGTCTCGGGCCGCCGACTTCGAAGTAACCGCCGAAAGAAAGAGGCCCCGATGATAAGCGGACAAAAAGCGGATATTACGAAGCAAGTCACGACGGCGGAAGACAAAGGGAATGGAGGAAATGGTAGGAGGGCGATACAGTCTATCGACCCCGCCTCCGCCCCTCTTCTCCGTGGTAGTGGCGTGACTCGGGGAAAGTTAGCAAGTTGTACAGTTCTCCCGTTATGATGTAGTTCGCAACTATACAACCTACTACCTCACGCCGAATGCACGCCTTTTCTCTGCCCCATCACCGCGACTAATCGGCCCAATCCATCGACGAAACCGCCCCGGCAACCCAGACCCATAGAATCGAGCTTGTGGTGGAGTTTTTGGACACAAGTTCGGATCTACGGGTTCAGGCAGTCGGGCGATAGCAGCCACTCTCTTCTTTGTTGGACGGTGGAGTTTCCACTGGTCCCTCCCGAGATAAACTCCGGTGAGATGCCTGGTCAAGGCAACATGTTTATATTTATATTATACTTAACACCAGAAGAACGGGAGTTTAGCTCTACCTGGGAAGGGAAGTCCCACTTCGCTTCTCAATACCTATTTTATTGTTTCTTTGCATTTTGGAGGAGTTTAATTGTTTATTTAAGGCACATCTATATGCTTACAGCAAAATTAAACACTGTTTTTCCATCGATCGATAGATTATAATTATTTTATAGATACAGCGAAGAGTGCTTTATTTTCTCTATATAGGACTTGGATTTGTAATCACGTTCTACTTAAGTTTCTTTGAAACATCATTTATACGGTTATTTACGAAATTAATTATTCAAATATAAATTTCTGCAGGAAAGTATTAAAAAATTGTTATAAATTGGTCAAATGACCACACACCAGCCGTCTGTCTAGGTATAACATGATGTAAAAATTACTACATCAAAAATTTAAATGTTCTTATCAAGTTTGGGATAGTACCACACAAAGTCAAAGAGTTTGAAAAATATGAAAAATATTTAACTTAAAACATTTTGAAGTACAACGCCGAAAAGTGGTCCAATGACTACTACCGTCCTTCTAATGTTAAACCACAGATTAATCTTATATCTACATGATATTTACACATCACATACATTAAGCATACATAAATATACACAATACCCACATGACAATTAAATACTTCGATACATAATCAAGGTATATCTGACACTTAAGTGGTACACACATGCTAATGTTTATATGTAATCTGCTTTCTTTGGAGTTTCATGACAGGGGTTCTTGGCTACCTCGATTCGAGACCATTCTACTAATCTTTAAATATCTTGGGATTATATCCCTAGAGACTAATTACAATAATTTACCTTGGAAGTACATATTTTCGTAATTTAATAATTCTAGTAATAGACTTCTTAGTGATGAAAATAGTAGCTCTTTAGTTAGAAATAATTATAAATATATTTGAGGTTTAATGGGGGAGAAAAAGACCAGGATCTGAAATATCGATGACACATACCAAACTTCAGCAAATGTTATACGTATATGATTATAAAGATTATTCATTACCTAATAAATTTCAGAGATATACGAAATTAGCATAGATGTGAAAGCGAGGAAACTGAGTTCTTTTCAATAACAAATAAAGATTTGAACATTCAAAATCTGGAGATAGGGTAACGGGTACACAATAACAAAGAGCCCCTTAATCTCGTACCACCTGAGTAGGTGAATAAATCATGGGGAAAGATAAGCCCGAGAGTAATTAAGACTTGGAGGGTCTCAAATAGACGAGGACAAAATCAATAATGAAATATTCTCTGCTGCAGCCTGGCCATCTGATCTGAGCACCACAAGAAGCATCCAATGGGAACGTAGTAACATACCGATTCCAATGCTTTGCTTATTACAGAGCTCTTAAGATCCTTGTGAGCAGATTCTATCAAATTTTAGACCAAAAACAGATGATTCTGATTATTTTTGAAAATTTGGTTCGACCGAAGAATAAACATTTCCACTAAGACATGACAAACGTTGAGCGGCATTATATAAATTTGAAAAATAGATCGTCACCATAAATCTGATTGAAATTTCTTCAATGGTTCACGAGAGCCAGGAACAGTTATTGCACAGAGAGCATTTGAGAAAAAGATCATTCCTTCAGCTTCGTTTACAAGATGTATCCTATTTGACAGGAATTCTAAAGGCTAAAAAACTCGTGAAAAGTAAACACACTACATTCACATGGTCAAATTATTCATAAAAGATGTATATAAAACAATACAATACACAATTTATGAGTACAATAATTCAATTACAATAAATACACATCAGAATTGTAAACTACACGCATGTAATTACAAACAATATATATTATCACACACATATGAGAGCGTCTAATGATTTCGGTTCTTACATCATAATCAATTAAACTGATAGCAGACCAAGGTATTAGTCATCATAATTAGAACAAGAACAGCAAAAGCGGTTGTCAGAGTCATAGCATTTAAGACATCACATAAGAGAACTACAAAATTGCATTATAAATTTTAAGGGAATTGTTAGCAAAAAAATACCTTTTTCGGTGGTCTCGTGAAAAAGATATCACGTGGGAAGTAATGTGATGGATAAAATTCTATTTTAAAAGTAGAGATTGGAGAGGAATCGTCTCTTTTCGAGCATCAACTTTCCAGGAAAAAAAATTCCGGAGGAATAAATGTTTCTAACGAAATTCGTTCGCGTGTGAATAAAATACGTAAGCCCAAAATATATTAGCATAGGATCGAGATAGTATGTACCTGTAAGAGCCACGAAGAAAGAAACACAGGAAATAGACGATTATTCAAGTGCAACAATACGATTTAGAAACATCAAATCTCAAGAGTTCATGCCGGGAAGACGAAAGGAAATAGAACAAGGTGAACCGATTGATTGAAAACATATAAATCCAATGGAGGGCAATACATAGCAATTTTAAAATGGAGGACTACCACAGAGTCGAGGCCGGATTAGTAGATTCTACAGCAAACTCTCAAATCAAAATCGAGCAATGTTCGTAAGATTAACCGCCATAAATGGACCGAGTCGAATCGTCCTGCCAAGATCATAATGATACGTACCATTTTTATTGCGAAACAATTCCATTAAAAGGAGAAAAATTCGCGGAGGAAAGAAATTCCTGGCGTCCGAATATAAAAATGTGAGAGAACAATTGAGAGGTCGATAACCGATAAGAAACAGGCATCCGAGATAAAAGCAGAGGTGTGCTTTGGCCAGCGCCAACTTTTCTGCCGAGATAATGGCCGCAAAAAAATGCCAGACATCTTCGGCGGCAGATCATTCGCTGCAGGAAGGCCCTTCAAAATACAAAGCGAGCCATTAGCCGCTCTCAACACATCTCCACGAAGAAGGCAACGAATGGAGAGGATCGTCATTTACTTTTGCAAAATAAATTTTCGTGGTGCGATAGCAATGCAGAGCCGCCAAAGCTGCCCAGAAACCAAGTGGACTCCGACCGAAAACGGATTTACACTATCAGAGGCGTTGAGAACAGAGCTAAATCCAGACTATAAAAAAATCGTGGAAAATTTGGTAATGAAAACCGATTTTTCTTAAACATTCTTACAAATACATTCAATCGAAAAATTAATGAAAGAATTTCACCTAGAATACGTGTTTTGCCTCTGAGAGTTTTAATAAGAATAATTATAATTAATTCAATCAATACCGAATACTTTTGAATAGTTAAATATTATTATTATCACACGAACACTACAAGCAGATTTAAATCTGGTGGCAGTGGTTAAAAATTAAACCTATATATAAGCATACATACAGTCGTACGCGGTCAAGTAATACATTGATAGTCCTATTATAATTATACAGCGAAAATCTAATATTTAAAAGGAAGAAAACTAAGTTATGCAATATATTTTCTCAACAGATTCACTTTCAGGAAATAAACAGTCATTTTTTCAAGATGATGTACGAAGGAGTATTAAAACTAAGGGCTAAGGAGTTCCTCAATTATATCAGTTAAGATAACCATGATTTAATAATCTAAATTCTCATACTCACTGTCTCTTTCTCTCTACGAAAGAACTGATTCAGTTATCGTTATAGTTTGTCATAAGTAAACAACATTGAATTCCAAAAACAATTATATAAATTTAGGGGCATTTCGCAGTAAGGTCGTTTAATATTGTTAGGCCTCCGAAAGAAACAAACTAAATCAATTAGGGAGAGAAACGAAGTTAGCCTGAAGAATGCCTAAAGGCGCCGTTGGCTGGAACATCGATTTTTTTAGGCTGCCCCTACATTTATTGACCGAACCCTAGATATAAGGACCCTGGGAATAGAGCCAACAGATATATGCTTTTAGTGTGTATGTGAGCTATGTGAAATGCCTTCGGCGTTGTTTATCGAGGTCAATGTGATTTCTAATAACTGAAACTAACTACCGCATAGAGTAAATTTAATCGAATTAAGATTTAACTTTGAAAGTTGAAACTTAGATTTTTGAAAGCTTTTTCTTCTTAATACCATTCGAAATGGATTTTGGAAAGACGTTATTTACTTTCGGACTAATCGATTCATGCCAGCACTCCCTTAAAATACGTGAGTGACTTCCTCTGTCTGGTTTAGCGCAATTTTACCTCGGATATTCTGTAACGTCCATGATTTCGCCACTTCGCGTACCTATTCATATATCACTCATTGATAATTTTTAAAGAAATGCAGCGGTGGGAAGAAATAATTATGTCTAATAGTCTAAATTAAAGTTACAAATATACGAGGATAACAACCCTATCGGTTGTATTGAAGATTATTTCAGTAAATAACATAAAATCATCTCCTTAAAAAGGAGTAGTTAATATTTTCTGTCCGAAAGCGATTTCAAATCCGCACTTGCATTTGGTAACTTTTCGGAGAACCCTACGATTTGCGGAACAAACATTTGGGAAACGCTGCTTTAAAACAAAGACAGTACATACTACATGTGCATAGCAGTAATATTTTAACTCTTTCCATAAAATGAACACTTCCACGTAATTTTTGCCGTCAATGCCGGATTAACTTTCAAACTTGATGGAACTAACCCAACATAACGTTGACTTATGCGCACTGGAAACCAAACTTTATCATGCATATGATTTATTAGTAAGTAATTACTGTAAATGTAAAGTAACCGTCACTTATTGTTTAAAGCGAAATTCAGAATTTCCGTTGCGAGAAGATCAACGCATCGAAAAATTAGCTGAGCTAATTTTCAATCGCGCTAACCCAACAATGGAATCGCGCAACAATGTTCAGATCGACGCAACCCGACAATGAAACGCCTACGCTCAACCTCCGAAGAGCACAATGCCTCTGGAATACCTTAAGCCCCAGAATTTTTCCAGGAAAGGGCTCATTACCGCTTGCCCATTTCGGAGGAAGCAGGCGTTGACCATGCAAGGGTCCGTCGTCGGGGCGGGGGAGGCGAACGGCCAGACTGCCCGTCGTCACCCGGCTGCACGCAGCCTTTATTGACCGCGGGCGCCCCCGTTTCCCCCTCCACGCCCACTCGGCGTTTGTGGGTCGAAAGGGCTGTCGCGGAAGCTGATACATGTACCCACGAATACATCCTAGAACAGGTGCGGAGATCTGCGAGAGGAAGCGACTTATCGCGGGGCCGACTTCCGGGGAAATAAGCCAAGATTCGGGAATTGGTAGACGAGATGCCGGGGCCAGCTCAGCCAGTGAGGCTGTCGGCCTAGGGCGCACGCTTCAGGAAGTTATACTTTACGCGGAGCATCCATTTCTCATCATTTTAAATCTCGCGGCAAAATCGGGCAATTATAGGATTTCAAATTTTTAAGGTGTGTATTTTCGTGATCACATAGTGGAACTGTGGAAATTCGAAATTATATAATTCGAAATCGTCTTTGATTCGAACTTTTGCTCTGGTCTGTAGCATTTATAATACGAACAACGTTACAACAAACTCTGATTACTGATAAAGTAATTTCACAACACAAACTACACAAAAACCGACGGGCGACTTTTAAATGCTGCTGAAAGTCTTTGAGTTGAAAATGAATCGATTTTACAGTTCTAAGAATCAATCAGGATCTTATATTATTTATGAGAGGCTCAAATCGAGGAAGAAAGTGTAAATATCTTACTTCGAGACAATGCAAATGTAGTTTTCGTATTAATTCACATGCTTAACAATGCAGTTGGTAACATAGGCTTTATGGTTGAATTTTACGGTTATTTTACGGTTGTTTGATTTCCAATTCAACAATTAAACAAAACCATAAATAAATCGATAAGTTTAAAAATATATGTTGTAATTGTCATGGATATAATGAGGTGTACTTTTCAACCCTACTGAGAAACTTCTTTCAATCCAACTTTTCGGTAATTCGAAATTTTTACCTGATTTGAATAATCCAAGTTCCGCTGTAATTTTGAACGTAGATGCTCCGATATTTGTGACCGTTAAGGGGCCTGTGGTACGGGGATGGCCAGAAGCCTGAAATTCTAAATCGACCTGCTCTTCCCCATTCAGTAGGAATTATTAATGGCGAAGAGCGAATTCTGGGGAACTGGAGGCAATTCGAAGGCCTGCCTCGTCCGAAAATGAAGATGAAAAAATCTGATGTGGCCAGCACATGACTTTCTCCATATATAAGATGTAAATATTTATCTACGACAGTAATTTCAAACTCTATATTCCATCTAAATTTGGAAGATGAGTGATTAATTTATATCATATTATCTTTTACGTCACAAACATTATAAATAATGTTTTTCGGGACATGCTCGATAAAAAACGATGAATTTGGCCTTTCGCCCATAGAGCCCAGAGCGTACACAAAGTACATAATCAGCAACTTCCGGTTTATCAGTATTTCATAAATAACTCCTAAACAATCATTGATACAAAATTATTTTTCATAAAAACGTTATAGTAAAATACATTTTCTAAAACATTTATAAATAATAGTATATACCTAAATATCATATTTATGGAGATATTTTGAAAACCGGAAATGAGCTTTGAAGAATGAAGCTCCACTTCCGGTTGACCGATTTACTCCAAAAACTAATCAACTCTAACGACTGTAAAAAAAGTACTTTATATGAAATTTAGTGTTGATCCGACAAATAGTTTTCATGTTAGAGCGCCCACAAAGTACATAATCATCTTCTTCCGGTTTATCAGTATTTAACGATTAACTCCTAATAAACCGGTGATACAAAACTATGTTAAATACAAAAGTTATAGCAAAATACATTATCTAAAACTTTTATAAGCATTACAATATACGTATATATCATATTTATGGATATATTTTGAAAACTGGAAATGAGCTTTAATGAATAAAGCTCCACTTCCGGTTGACCGATCTACCTCAAAAACTAATCAACTCTGACAGCACACACCACAGTACTATATATGAAGTTTGGTATTGATACGACTAATAGTTTTCACGTTAGAGCGCCCACTAACACACACACACATACAGACACACACACACACACACACACACACACATACACACAGACATCATTCCGAAAATGGTCAAAACGTGTTCTAGGGGCCCCAAAACGTGTATCTCCGTTGAAATCTCGAAGTCGAATTTTTTCATGAAAACAATACTTTCTCTATACTTCGTATATGGAGAAAGTAAAAAGGTAGAGGTGCAGGGCCGGTGTGAGAAAACTAGCGTGAGAGGAAAACGCCTAAGGGGCGACAAACGAATTATTTCAATATCATAACATCAGAAAGTAGAGTGAAAGCTTAGAATTACTGTAATAATTGACGCCGATGAGGAGTAATGTTACAGAATACAGAACACATGTTACAGAAAAAAACACAGAGGAAATACAGGGGGCAATAAAATTTCTGTGGATTTCCTTGATTATTTATGGATAGGGAAAGGTGTGGGAAGCTTTAAAGTTAAGTCTTGAGCTAAAATAAAGATGGATATTCGTGAAAATAAGGAAAAGCGAACAAGAAGGAAACCGATACAGGAGATATTATAAGTATTTGAAGAGGATCGTTTGTTCAGTATTTACAGGGAAGAGAAATCGATTTCTTGGAGAAAAACTAGATTAGTTTACAGATACAACTGAAAACGAATTCAGATCAAGCTCACGTTCCTAAATATAATTACAGAAGACTACTTACAAAGATAGTTTGAAAATCTCTTAGGTAGAGACAAACCAGCCTATTAGAATCGAATGCGAATTTTCAAAATCTGATATATCATCATATGGTTTCTTTTAATCCTGAAAATCTCACGCTGGACCAATCAGGATGCATTGGCACGGTTTTGCCAAAATTGGCAATATTACAGCTCCTAATAGACGTCCATTTGTATTAACGTAGATTTCGATGAAAATATTTAATAAACAGGAAAACATACCAAATATAAGATAAGCCAAGTATGGAGTGAATCTATCGATTAATGTCACAGGATTGGGTCACGTCTGCTCAAGCTATTTCTAACGTTGAAAGATATGTTACGTAGCAAGTTATCGTGTACCTAGTCTCCGAGAAGGAATTTTTATTATGAATCATTCTGATGAGCAAAAACTTGAAAAGTACAAGGTGTCGTAGAGTTGGTGTTTTTCTTGTCACCAACGTATCGCCGTAGACGTCATTTAACATGGGATTTTCAAGAAACTTTTTCGCATTTTTCAGGTATATTTTTTACTTAGCGTACCGATTAACACTTCCGGGCAAATAAAAAACTTATAAAAGTAAAATAGCTACACCAAATGTATCTGACTTTGTCAAGGGCGTACATCAAAGTTATCTAAATGATCAATCGATTCGGATGCTGTACAAAAGAAACCGCTTGGATTGAAAACACTCTCTCAACCTGGTTGTTTTAGTGAAATTATGATTTGGTCATGTATTTATTATTATTCTTTTTATTACGTTACAATTGGGCATAAAGTCCGATGGTAACAACCATAGTGTAAATAACAATCAGGATACGATATTAAATATACTACGCAGCCACCGTCATGTCAAGCTCATTCGTCGCCATTTTAATTCTCTGTTTATAAATCCTTTTCTGTGATTTCTAGGGAAGGGCTTAAGGACACCTGCAAGTTATTCCATTCTTTAAAGGCACGATCTAAAAAGGAGAGAAAATATTTCGTTGCTTCATTGTTTTAACTTAATGTGTATGGTCTCTCTTACCAAAATAATTCAGTTTTTTAATTTTTTCTGACAATTCCATAAACGAATTTACTCCTGTGTACACTATTAAATATAAAACTCATATTTTTCTCGATCTTCTCTTCTCTAAACAATCCCAATCTTATTCTCTCTTCATCTACATTACGCTATCATGCCTTTCATATCTGCCTAAAACGAGTCTTCAGCACTTCTCTGAACCTTTTCTTGTATTTTTCGCTTCAGACCTACTTTCTCTTTATCTCTTAGGTTTTTTATATCCACAATTGTTCTACTTTTTTCTTTAACTATTCTTTTTAATTTAATTATTCTATAATTAATGACAGGTACGGATCTAGAAAAATATTTTGGGGGGGTCCGATCGAAAAATTTAAAAATAGAAGATATTTCGGCTTTCACAAAACTTGACGTTAGAATTTTGTTAGACAAACTCGAATTTTTTCGCTAGTGATTGCTTATTAAATTGTGTTTTATTTGCGTTATTCGAGTTTCATTTTCGAAAAATAGGCAGAAGTGATATTTCGGGGGGGGTCCGGACCCCCAGGACCACCCCCCTGGATCCGTCCCTGATTAATGACGATGGGTTGGATGGAAGAAGAGACTTAGTCTCAATCTCGCCCAAATAAAGACGATTATTAATATTACTTCATACGAATCCTAAAAGCTTTCCCCGTACTCTAAAACGGGTCTAACGCATGGTATAGACGCAGCCTCTTTAACATTCTAGTTAGACTACCTAAGGGTACGAATCACGAAGTTCAAGGTTTTGCTGGTTTCAGATGCATGAGTTGCGGGAAACATAACAAACAAACACAACCACCAACTCCACGGAATCGTCAGAGTGAATTCTTAGCGAAGAATGAACCAATTGGCGAAAAAAGAACGTGGAGATAGCTGCGAATGTGGGAAAGACCGCTGACTCCGAGCGAGAAGTTGGCGAATTCGAAAAAGTAGAGCGCGGCTGAGTTGACGGAATGATGCGGGGGACCTAAATTTAGACATTGGCATCGGCCGGCAAACGGGCGGAAGGTCGGCGAACCCTTGTCTCCATCATAGAGGAATTTAAATCGGAAATATCGATATGCGAGGAGACGATCGCATTCGGCCTGCTCCCAAAATTAGCCCAAATCGAATCCAGGGATGGAATTCTGCGCGGATCGCGGATATATTTACACCCCTATGGTGCGGACACTTCGCTGCAACACTCGTCCGACCGCTTCCATCAGGTGTACGGAGTGTTGCGACCCTGAATTGTCCCTGTTAAGCTCTAATCCTGTTTTAGAAAGGGTCGCTGAGGGGGACAGAGAGGGAATTACTCTCGGATTAGGGTCCTCCGAGCGAGAAATGTTATGGTTAATGAAACCATTTACGCTGACATTTTTCGTCCTAAAGAGTATACTAGTGCTCGAACCTTAAGACCGCCCGGATTATATCTCCCGTCCTACATGCTACACAAATCATTCATCCATAAATGAATCTGTTTCCCATGTTGCTTTACTAGCTCAGGCTAATTTTTTTAAAGCAATAGATAGATGGGACAGAATTAAGTTAAGATTTCCGGAAAATACTCCTAATAATTGAAGTCCTTGAAATTGAAACACATATAGATGTGGCCCGAATTGCACGAGAAATTTAATATGCGGCCCACCGGGTTTTTATTTGTTCAGCCCCACTTCTACAGAGAATGCAGAGTCCATAAATTCTTCACTAAGAGTAGGGAAAGAGGCTAAAAACAAGGATGATTCGAAAAAAATGTAGAACTGGAGTCCACATTCAGAGAGGGGCACGACTACAGTCTTTGATACATCACTCTATTTACAACTAAAGTCCTTGATGGACTACCCTATTCTTGAAGATTAGAATAAAATAATAAACTCTGATTTGATCTGGCGTTAAGAAATTAAAAAATAAGTCGAATATGGCGATTATATCATCTCCGTTCCTCTGAAGTGATGGCACGAAAATCTGCAGACTAGTGTTTTGGAAACAAACTCGCTTTTCGTGAAAGAAGAAAATCATCCGCGATAATATTAGTTTGGGGAATGAGAGCGAAAATTAAATTAATAATGATAGGGAGCGACAGCATAAGGAAAATGAGAATGCAACGGAATCAAAAACCCTTGGAATGAAGCACAGAAAAGGAATTTCTAATTTATAGAAAAAGTGTCGTAGATGTTGAGAATTGTTAGGCATTGAATATTGCAGCAATGGAGAAAGAAGAGTGAGGTCAATGACATGGCTTCGCCTTTTGGGCGAGAATAATTTCCTGAGTAATTTCCAATTATTTTCTGAGTGGCATTTAATCCTCAGGATGCGTGATAAATATTGATACTACATTAAGTGAAATTTAGTGAAATACACATTCTCAACAGAGGGCGAGGTAAATACACGAGAGTAGAAAAGAGGTTCCACGTAAGAAGCCGGTGAGGAAGACGCTGGTCCAACAACTTCCAACGGAATGGTCTATTTTCCTCAGGGGGTATATTTCTCTAAGGAATAAGGAAACACATCGGACGTCATATTCTCACCTTCGATGGTCAAATACAAATAAGTTTAGATAGAAAATTAGGTGCACAATTTGCAAGGTAATTTGAGGTAAGATAGGAGATGTAACGACTGACATGAGATTATTAATCACCATGATTTTAGGACAGAGGAAAAAAAAGGGAAACCAAAGTCAATGACCAAATTTCTATCTTGACGAATATAATGTTTTTCAGTATATACACACTATCTTAAACTTAAAGGTTTCGCTTACTCATCAAACATATACTTAATGAGTTTTCCATGTACTATTTATATTTTTGGTATGTTATATGATGTATTATTTATATTCCATCGAGTTCAAAAGTGAACAAGGAAAGTTAAAATTTTTCAAACTCGAAATAATACAAATTCAGACAAATTATATTCTTGTTTTGTTATCATAACATGCTTTTGGGGTCTTATGGTGATGTTTCGTTCAATATGTATAATCGAGATATTGTAAAATAAAATAAGGCTTCGTACAAACAACAAAGTAACTTTTATTTTCCAGATATAAGGATTTCAGTGGCGACTACTTTCGGCTAGTAATAGCCCTCTTCAAGCCAAGGAAAAACGAAGGAGTAAGCTTTCCTACTTCTTTTCTACATTCCTTTACCTAGGCTTGAAGATGGTATTACTAGCTGAAGCTAGCCGCCACTGAAACCCATAAAAGTGGAAAGTAAAGGTTACTTTGTACCCTGTTACCTTTACCCTGTTTTTATAAAACCTAGTTTTATCGAACAATTCCTCGATCATGTCGAAATTACACTATATTTCTGCCTGCTCCGTGAATTTTATTTTAATGTGTATAAACCTGGCCCTCTTGTATGCCAAAACACGGCACACGGATATTTGCGGAGAGCAACCCGTTGTAAGATACACCGATCGGGACCTCATCGCCCGGCAGCACCAAAGGTCCTCCGCGTTTTGGCACTCTCGAATGAAGCACGGCGCGTTGACAGGGAATAACCTTGAATCCCCCCGATGACACGGGGGGGCCTAGACGCCTTCGTCAAATATCAGCCGCGAAAACAAACACGATTACGATCGGCGAAACGTGTCGGCGAGAGCATTCCTTTGATGGGAAAAACGCGTGGACGTGCGAAATGAGTCATACCCGAGGATGGGAACAAAAAGAATTGTGGCAAAAAAATACGTCTCCGGCTGAGAATGGCTTCCTTGCTTACCTGTCCGGAACGATGTGAATTTCGCGCAGATGGGACGATCTGCGGAGAATTCGTTCGGTGCGGTTTTGCGATCGGGACGCTCTCTTTGAGGAGGAAAACTCCGAAAATCAGAAGAAATTCGTCTCCGAGCACACTCTTTGAAGGAGCGTCATCGAATCCCTTGTATTCCCTGATCTTTCCGTGTACTAAATAATACAGCTTTTGTTGTCGTTAATGAAAGAAGAAAATCCGACGAATTTTCCCTGTGTTGCGAAACAGCCTCACACCAGGTCACATATATTTCGAGTTACACTATGAATCTTTCGGTGCAGAATAACGGTAGTTCATCAACGATTGGCACAGCCGTATTGGTATGAAAGCTAATGTGGTATAAGTGAATGGTGAAAGATGACTTTGAATAGTCTTTCCCTATGTAATGCTAGGATAAGAGATACTCGTGTGATTCACTTAAGTGTACATGTTCGGATTATAAATTATTCTCGTCATTGGCGAAGAAAAGGAAAAAATAATTCATGCCTATTCTAGCCAATTAAGACTCATTCCCCTGAACTGAATACATTCTTCAGCTGATTTATAAATTGTATATATCCGTAAATAAAATTAGTATATATATAATGGAGTTGGGCCATCTCTAAATCCAAGACAACGCTTACTCCATGCGGATCCCAAATCGCGCACCAGCATTCTGGACTAGGTCGAATAAATAAGAGAAAAATAAGCTATTTCCTCAGACAGTATTTCTAACGCCAGTCACTGGATGAGAAACAAGAAAGCTTGGCCTCGAAGGATGACCATCGAGGATGAAATTTAGCTCGACGAACGAAATTGCAGACGCAGTCGACTCAACAGCCTCCGCAATCCTTCAACGCAGACCGAAAGACACTCCGGGAACGATGAGTTCTCCGCATCCACCAAAAAGGCAAATCCGCGTCGAAGGCTTCCAGACTCAGAGGGAAGGCGGCCGAAAAATATAAAGCCACCTCGGGGGCAATTAAGAAGGAGAGAGCATCACCGGACATCGGGAAAGGAGGCGATGGGAAACGGAAAGCCTATTACGATAGAAAGGAGAGCGAAGGGAGACGTGACGCAACCGAGGACGCTGAGATTTAAAACGTGGAATACATCCGGGATGGTGTTAATCGCTCCCCCGACAAATCTATGGCCGAGAGCCGAGCTCACGAACCCATCGGATGATAAACCTATCCGACGAGGGAGATATAGATTAAATAAGAGAGGCGTTAGGCGGGCGAGAGAGGGTGGAGACGTGGCAACGCCGCGCCGTCCATAACTCGCGCCGCTGTTGCGTGGACCGGCCGCCGCCGGCGCTGTTGCTCGCCTCGATGCGCTCGCGAAATGAGTCCTGGCCGCGCCATGGCCGCAACGAAATGTCTTTGCGATGTCTCCTCGCGAGAAACTGCTTCTGAATCGATTTCCCTCAAAGGGTTATCCGCATCTGCTGCATCGATCTCCGCGCCTCTCGAAAGCGCCGTTTTCGCACCCTCGATTGATCGAACCACCTCGAGAGGCGTCCGATGACCACTTGGATTGCTTTCGGACATTTCGCGACGAATGCAGAAGTGAACACAAGAAGAACGACGGTGGTCATTTGAGTAATTTTCAGCGCTTACCTAAAAATTTTTTTAGCTAAATATTTTTCAGTTTGTTGAATCTCTCAGCCTCGGTGTTATACTATATAAAAATTTAATAAGAACAAATTGAAATTTTGCTAACACAAATGTGGTAATTTTTACATCATGTTATACGTAGGAGGGTGGCTGGTGGTCATTTTACCACTTTCTCTTTTTTAGCCAAATATTTACCTTTGTCTCCGATTTATAAAATATTCTCCTGGAGATATTTATATTAGAATAGTTTATTACATTAATACCCATTATGTTTCAAAGGAACTTGAGTAGAGCGTGTTTATTATTTCAAAGCCCTATACAGTGAAAATAATGAACAATTCGCTGTACCTAGAAATTTGTTTATAAACAATTGATCCATGGAAATCAGTAATTTAACGTTGCTATAATTATATTGACATGTCCTTTTTTCCTTGGGAGTTTTCCTGGGTGTACGCACGTATGTGCAATAAGGCAATTTAAATAAAGGAAATAAAACATTTCCTTTGAAGATTGGGTGTGAAAAAATTCAGAGGGAATCGATCCCGGATCTCGCGATCTCTCATTGGTTGCTCAGCCGATTGAGCTTTCCCGCCAGAACTGAGCAATCCCGGTTCTGAATGGAGGGCTTGATATGAAGGACAACCAATCGGCAAATAGGAGATCCGGGTTCGCGTCCCGGTCCCCTCTGACTTTCAATCGAGGATAAACTAAAGCGTTCATTTAAATTAGTAGTATAAAATCTGTTAATATTTGGGAGGTAAGCAAAATTGTCTTTTCTTAAAGTCTCATATATCGTTTAATTATTTTACACAAATTGATGAATACAAAGGTATAGGGAAAGGAAAGAGCGAAGGAGAAAAAATACAGGCAACTAAGACAAAATGCATACTGTGGGAAAATACACCAAGAGAATATACGCGAAATTGTAACAAAAAATAACAGTTAATAGGAAAAGGTGGGATACAACATTCCCAACTTCGATAAAATATTTATAACAAATGAGAGATATCGAATAATAAAGCTGTTTCTACAACGTATAATGCAATTCTAACATTCAATTTCTCAGGGAAACATAGCTTGTATTAAACGTTCCTGGTTTATATAAATATATTTCTATCACTTAGAGCATTCAGAATCGCATGTAGAAGACTAAATCTTTCAGAGTAAGATTAATGGGAACATTTCCTTCAATTTGCCAAGACTATCTCCAATTCATGAAGTGCATCAGCGAAGACAGCAAGTTTTCGAGCCGTGCGAAACTAAAATTCCATTTCTGTAATGTGACAAAAACTTCTCCGAGAGCCACATTTCGTAATATTGAGAATAGCTTTCAAATAAATTGAAGTTTTCCATCACATCTCCTCGAATGTAAGTCGGGAATGCATCTCAGCTTCCTCAGCGAACATCCATATAAAAAATAGTACCGCTGTATATCATTTGTAATTAGACACTCTCTATGGCTTGATAATACTTTAAATGTTAGGTTAATCTATATTGGTATCGATTATGCACCCCGTTTGTATTCCATAAGAAGAGAGAAACGGGCACATCACTAGAGAGATTGGAAGATTGAATCGATGAGATAGACAGTGCATTAACAAGATGAAGATCTTTCCGTACAAGAATCGTAATATAAAACTTCGGACGAAAGGAAGGCAGATGAAAATAGAAAAAATCTAAAACAGAATATATATATAATATATATATATATATAATATATTCGTCCAGAAAATAATGGTAAATAACGGTGAATACCGAATTAAAAGATCAACAGGTTGTAAAAGTAAGATGTCTTTGACCAGTAAGACCGTTCCACCTAATTAGGCCATACGAAATTTGTAAATTTGAGATTGGATCAAAAATAGGGGCAGAAATTACAGCATATGAGAGGGAAAACTAAGAATGCATTCGAGGATATTGGGATATCTCGAAAGTGGTCTCAGGCAGGAATCTAATGGCAAAGAGAGCAAACTGAGACAAAACACAAAGGCGAATTGATTACAGAGCAAGCTTAGGAAGGAATTTTTAAGAGAATAATCGAAAGTAAATTCTATAAACGAAAATATACGAGTATTTAAACGAATAGCGTAGTAAACAAGCATTAAGGATACCATAATGCGGCGAACGAGTTGAAAACTTCTTAACCAAAGTTTACGAAAGAATGGTACCTCCGTATCATGACTCTATTTCCAAAATATGAACTTATGATGATTCATCATTAGCCTTTAACTATTTAAGACACCCCTCAAAAGTTCGGCACACTATGGTTATGCTATAAATTATAAAACTGCAGTCGTTTGTCCGGTTCTGAAGGGACTGGAAAACCGGAAATGAATTGATTAGCGGCCAGCTACTGAGTCTAGAGAAACGTATTTGGCACAAATTATGAGAGGTAACATATGACATTTCCCTTTGTAGAGAGGGATCTCCGACAGAATGTTAATTCGAGGAATATTTATCGATGAACAAGAATACTGCAGATAAGTTTCAAGTACGCTATAGAGCAGCATGATGATTGGCATTTTCTTTGCAATGACTGAAGGGTGTCCAGGCTGAATGTCATAAAACAGCATGAATCATATCAGCAATATCGAAAGCAAGACTAAGAGAAAATGGACGGAAGATAAATTTTTATATAATTAGTATCAAAAGAAAAGTTTTTCTTTAATCCAGATTTAGACGACAAGATGCGATAAATTACATTAAAGAAAAGAAAGCACTCGCTCAAAACGAAAAATGATGCACATTTCAACTTCAACGATGAGATGAATAGGAAAGCTTAACTTCAACCTGCATCGATAGCAGCTAAAGTCGAATGCAGAAACTAGTAGATTGCAGACAATTTTCTAAGGGAAAATGAAGCTCATTTCGACCCCTACAGGAACTTGAAATTAAAAGCATAACACCAACTTAAATTGATAGCAGCAAAGGGATGAAGTAGAAACTAACAGATTACAGACTATATCCTCATACACTAAAATTAAAGTAGCAATGGTCTTAGAGTTTTAATTCTCGCTAAAGAGAGTTGAAATTGCCATTTCGTCAATATCAATGTGGAGTAATTCAATCGTGCGAAATCTACCATTCGCCATCACTCCGTCAATATACTCCGTCGTATAGACTCATAACCTAGACAATGAGATGGTCATATTAAATCACAACGGGAAGATTCCCTCCTACGCTGGTATTGCCTTTGATACTGACAACGAACTACGAATTGACGACAGCAGAAGACAAACTGTCGATCGGTGAAAAATAGCTGATGGAAAGAGATTGGTCATGGGCTCAGTCTAATCCGGTGAGGCTAAGTTGATAAACGGAAAACTACGAAAGACCCTCTTTCTCGCATATGACCAATCTTGTTTCTACGATTGGGCTTCGTTAAAATTGGGTTCCGTATCCGCAGCACGTGTATTAAACCGTGACCCGCAGACCGTAACCTCTTCTGCTCAGTATTTTCCTCTGTATTTTTATTTCACGACCGGTTCCGCTTTCATCTTCGGCTCCACCACAGAACGAAAACCGGTCGTGAAATAAAATGCTGCGAAAAAAAATGCTTTTTTCTTCCTTTTGTCTGGCGAAAGAATGCTCCCTTCGATGTGAACTTTCTCATCTACCTAGAGACTTCGCAAGGGATGAGCAAAAAATTATGTCCCCGGAGAGAGGTGAGGTAAATGAAATTTTCTGATACTCGATTGACACGAGGAAGATTCAATTTTTGCCGAAAACCTCCAAAGCTGCGAGAAAATGGCTTGCTAGGAAGGACGTGAAAACTATTTTGAGAAGAGTTACGGATAACCACTTCCATGTACAAGTATAATGAAAGTAAATCAGATTCCCAGCTTATACATAGACGTCTAAATCAATTAATAACGCGATAAAAATTTATTTTATAACCTGCAAAACCTGCAAGGCATCTTGAAAGTGAAAGTGAACATAAAATAATCTGTTACGAATGGATATAAAATATATTGGCTCACTTTTGTAATATTTTTTTTAATGTTGTTTGTTTTTTTATGCTATTGTTAAGTGTTTTTAAGTATGATACATGTTTCTAATTTTGCTGGTATCCTTTAAAAAATTGATGGTCCAATAATTTAAATTGATATGATCTTTAGTACTTAATTGGGAACGATATCGTTCTTTGTAATTGTTACTGGATGTTTACAGAATCATCTAATGGAATCTTTCATAAGTAATTCGTAAATATTTGGTATTTCCTCCAATTTTATATTTTCTAGGACTACTTATACAAACGCTCTCTCATGAGTCACTTACTGTCGACTTTGGGAGATCAATGCTTTGAATTTGCATGAATAATGAGAAATCGTAAATCAACGTTTGTGAACAGAATAATAAACTTAGAGATATTACTATACTTATGCTTCAAGATACTTTTATCAATCTACTACACAATCAACTGAACCAATATTTTATACCTCTTTAATGAAGATTTTTGTCGATGTCTGACTTATGAAATAAAAAGAATAATTGAAAATGGCTACTGAATTCGATAAAATTTTGTTTAAAGTAATCAAAATATCAAACAGTCGACGCACCTTTTCCCTGAAATTTCATTATTACGGAAAAAAACTGGAAAATTGTTCCTTTTTCCAGAAGAAGGTCTTATATTTAAACAACGACACAACTGGTTTCGACCAATTCTTGCGCTGTAGTAAAAAAATATAAACTTTTTTGTGTAAAAAGTACTATTTTTCTAGTTTAATTCCATTATGGACATCGAAAATATTCCGCCTTAGTCTATGAATTTTTATTTGTTTCGTTTAGGTAAACGAGACTTAAATTTGGAGATTAATCGTTAGTGATAACAAACCTTCGCTTGAGATAAGATCTGCCGAGGTGTAGAGGATGAAACCGAAAGAGAGAGTAACTAGAGATGGATAGCGAAGGTATGTAATGGATGGCAGACGACTGGAGGTAATCTACAGCAACCTTCGCATTCATTTCCGCGCTTCGCATGTCCGTCTGCCGGACACGCTTCGGCGAAGAAGAATTCCACAGCTGAAAAGCCTCCATCGCACGCCTCGATGACTGACAAAGCACACCACAGTTGCCAATTTTTGTTGATATTATTCCCGACGTTTCCATTCTAACATAGAATCGCTCCTCCTTTTTGTGATTCGGAATCTAATTTTACGAAATTTATACATTATTTGATAGCGGGTATTTCCTTGATTACATATAAAGGCATTTGGTTATTCTAACAGCCACCTAATAGTGGCGGATGTGAAGGGAGGATAGACGAGCTAAAAATACTTCTCTTTTATAAATTATAAATGCAAATTTAATTCAATCGTTTGTAAACATTCGGTAAAATTTGTCTGAAATATCTTCCCGTCATTTATCTAACCAAACAATTATATAAATGCTATTAAATAAAATGCTGTATATACACAAGTATAAGCCGATCCAAATATAAGCCGAGGCGCCTAATTTTATTTAAAACTGGAATAACTAATTGACTCGAGTATTAGACTGGGGTGGGAAATGAAGCAGTTACTGGTTAACTTCGAAATAGAAATATATACAAAGAATTTCAGTAATTGAGACATCAATAGGTTAGTAAGGGAAAATTGACAAAGTCAAAGACAATAATTGAGCAAGTGAGGAATTTACAAGCCAATTTCCAGTTACGTCCGACTTTTTCCACCGGAGATCAATCAAGTGGGACCTTCAGTCGAGTTTTCGCAGAGACTATTTTTAACATAAAAAATGTGCTGAATAACTCGCCTTATACACGAATATATACGGTATAGTAAACATTTGATTTATTGGTCGCCGGAAGATATCTATTTGAAGACGAAAATAGAAGCCCTTTCGAGAACTATATTTTGCGGAAATTAGTGTATTTCTTCTACAGAATGGTATTCTAAATGAACATCACTGGATAAAGTGTTAGATATTTTTTTCAGATTAGGCCCTCGGTTCCGAAGAAGTTCGACAACTCTAGTCTCGAGTACACTGTGCACATTTATTAATATCTATTTATTGTATACAACTGCTGCAGTTAGCCGCGAGGATGTTAATGACGTTAACTTATACAACAATTAATTTAAAAAAATATTGCTATGCATAAATACAATAAACCCAACAACATATGGCAAGGTTTCCCAAACTTTTTCTGCAATGGAACACTTCGCAAACATGGGAAGCTTAATGGAACACTAAGCAAACCAGGGAAATTTAACGGAACACTAAGCTTATATTTAGGTTAGGTAATTCTACTTGTAAAATTAAAAAAATCATTTAATTACAACAAATTATTTATTTGGAATTATTTTTAAATATAAAACTTAAAATATGAGTCAATAAAGTATTTACTGTCCTTTATTCTCCAATGACACTCCAAATTGTCGCGGAACACCTATTCAGGATCAGCGGAACACCGGTGTTCCGCGGAACATAGTTTGAGAAACCCTGACATACAGTATAAGCATGCATAAATAATAAAAATAAATAAATAGAAACATATAAATATGCTATATAGAAATGAATTATAAACAACACCGCTGTGAATGGGCTATAAGATAGTATGAACTTCAAATAACCTTAAAAACCATATACATTATTTGTCTTGTACTTATCACGCAAGATTTTTCAGGGTTCCTGATAGGCCTTCATAGCTGATCTATATACGGCTCATATATTAATTTATAACAGCTATTTCGTGGGTGCGTAGAGAAAATCCTTGAGTAAGGGCAGAAAGTCTGAGTGGATGGTGCAGGGGGAGTGCATCGACTGGGATTTGCAGACGAAGGGCATCGCACCCTCTCAAGTGGCAACGCCGCTGCAGCCACCGACGCAGACAGCGAAGAAAACGGAAGCAGATTCCTTGGGCAACTCCCCTCGACACACACAACCATTCCCAAATCACTTCTCGTCTCGCCTACTTCCGGGATTCCACGTCCCAAGGACGACGCGAAATCGCTCAAGGCTAAGCCGAAATCCCACAATTGGGTGCAAACCAACGACACTGCGAATTCGGCCCTAAGAATGGCCCGTAATGATAATCTATATGCACAGAGCTACCCCCTCCTAGCGAGATATTTCCCTATTTTGTAGGCGTATTTTACCTAGTCGGTCTGAATGTAAATACGTCAACTAGACGTGGTTGGTTCCTCAATACCTCCACTTATATGCGGATTACGTCATAATATGAATTTTATTCCTATATAGCGCCCAAATTGTTCTCCTTGCTTCCAAACAATGTCTCCATCTCACCCGATGAAACATTTTTTTTAGGTAAACTGAAGGATTGGCTATTTTTGCAAAACGAGATAGAAGTTGATTTAAATATTTATATTGTATATTTTTCCTCCAGTACTTTTTCCATTTCTTAACTTATTTTTTCCGCTATACTTTCTACTTTTTTGTGTATTTTCTGATCCTCTAAGCTTTTTCCACATGAAAATTGTTTTTCTACATACGCCGAAAAAACACGACAATTTTTATTTAAAGTGATGCCAATTCCTATAAAAGAGTTTCTTCTGAGACATCTAAATTTCTTTACTTGCTCCTGTTAAACTTTCTGAAGCATATATCTCTTATGAAAGTGAAATAAATATTGTTAAAATAACAATCAAAATCCAAGTAAATGGTATGAGATTAGGATAAATGATAGAGGCGGTATCCGAGCTCTACGCAGGTATTTCTCATCGTGGGTCCCACGCCTCACAAGGGGGCAATTTGATAGTTTGGGGGGGCATGCAAAATGTCTTGCATGCCTTGAAAATTTACTGTTTTCATACAATTTCCAAATGATTTACTCCTAAAACTGAAGGCCTGTGGCCTAAACAAGTTGCCTTTTCTGCTTCAATCAGTGAGAATAATTTAAGTTTATAATATTAAAGATTATGTGTATGTTACAAGGGGCCATTAGGATTTTAAAATGGTTTAGGTGGAGCATGGGGAAAAAGGTTGGAAAATACTGCCCTAAGCGGACAAATCCCGCGTAAACACACCACTCAAGCGAGATAATAATTACCATTACGAAACCAATAATTTACAGGGGGAATGAGGCTTAGATCAAGATATAAGAAGTGTGGTAGTTTGGTTTTACTATGCTCGATGAGCTGCAATTCATTGAGGAAAACACTGCTTTGCGTGCAACTAAATGACCGAATCAATTACTCTTTCCTTAGCATTCAGAATTAGCAGAGAATTGACCAGAACGGATGGCATTCCTCAACATCACTCATACTCCATACATTACAACCTACTTTCTTACTATCGCAGACATAAGAGAGGAAAAATAGAATAAATTAATAATATTTATATAATTAACTTGCTCATAATAAATTGACTACGGAGAAACAAGCCCCCGAAATCATAGGGGTCGTTTTATTCCGCTCCAAATATTTGCCATTCCAAACCTATTTAATATGAATTATTTTTAATAAAAATAATAATTAATAATAAAGCCGATATTTTTAATTATTAAAATATGACGGCTGACTCAATAGCATGATGATAGAAATTGAACCAAAATCCATAGACGAATTAAATAAATGATCTAGAGGCAAGGCCTCGTAACCTAGATCGTGTCATTCTTAAATGAAGTGGTCTAGTAAATGTTTAGTTGCTATGGATTTTTTACTATTTAAATAAATATTTAGATGAATCTTTTCCTTTCGCAATTCGAGGGAAATTCCAGCAAATGAAACGAAATCATTTAAATCTTGCTAATTTTCTGACAAAAAATTAATTTCAACAAACCATGAACGCATAAAGTCAAAAAATACCGTACTTCTTACTTCCATATACCCGCTTTAGAGATGTTTCAACGACGGTTTTGTCGGTAAATAATCTTAGAGAAACAGTCTCGCTTTACGAGAAAATGACCAGGCAGCTAATTTACGCTAAGGGTGGAATTCCAATACATTCTCCTCATAACATGCTAATTATTGGGTCAATAGATTGAGAGATTCTTGTTTAGACCACTGTGAAAGTGTGACAAAATAAATATTTCAAACGAGAATATAATTTTTTAGTCTGATAATCACACGTGTCTCTGTACTGATGCTTAGCGGCCTGGAAAGAATCTTGGCACAAACCAAATTGGCTGAAAGTAAATTTGAGAATCAATTGTAGACTGCATTTAACATTTCTTCCTCAACCTTCTACTTCGAATTTTCATTCAAATCGGTAATTTGAATCTGTTTCGTGCACAATAGGCGGACGGACGAGACACTAAATGCTTCCGCGTGCTACGAGGGTGGATCAGATGGGATTGGTCGATAAAAGGCACAGGAATGCTGTAAAAATTACGAGTGTTACTGAAGAGCGAGTTCCCTACTTCGGAAGAATCGGTTGTAGAGAGGAATGAAAAGCTGCTCGATGATGGCTATCGAGTTGAACCTCAACCGCATTATAGGAGACTAAAATAATGTTCATTGGTTAATAGTTTATCAATTAAACATTATTAAAATTAACATCATTAAGTACCAGTCAATAGTTTATAATCTTGAACAGAGGTTTCACTTTGACATCACTAGCGGAGTATACTGAGATGAAATATATGATGAAACTATAGAAAAAAGGATTCATAATCATAATTCTCATAATAATTACGGTATGTAAATTGTTGCAGATGTTTCGGAAAAAATAACCAAATAAATATGGAATACATATATGATGAGATATGGAAGGAAATAGACAGAGGCAATAAAATGATATGCTATGTTTCTAAACGTGCTCCTACCTCCTAGGTTGGGAATCCTTGAAAGAATGGAGATTGGAAGCTAGGCTGCGATTTCTTAATAAATTCAGGGAAACTACATTTTCGGAAGATACAATCGGTATCATACAACCCCCCTGATACCTCGGTCGATCCGATAATGCCCGTAAGTTAAGAGAAATAGATGCTAGGACGAATCGTTTTAAAAATTCATTCTTACCGCGAACGATACGCGACAATAACCGAATGAGGAAGTAGTTTAGATTCAATTGGTGTTTAAACCCCTAGCCACATGCCGAAAGGCGGCTTGTAGGGTATTAATGTGGATGCAGATTTCTAAGAAACCATTTGTAATTCATAAAATAATTAATTTATAATAATTATAGAACGAACTAACATTCCTAAATGAGTATGACTAGAAGAAAACATAGATCATATTTAATAGAGGAGGTGAATTTCAACACCAACTGGAACGCGAAAAGACGATTTGGCTTAATTGAAAGTAGAGAAACATTAATTCCTACCGATACATATTTGGATTACGGTCTCAATAAGAAGGATGGGACACTTAGATTCACTTTTTGACAACTTGTATTCAAGAAAAGTACTTCGAAATCACCGCGACAAAACTTTCCAAAGAGGAACATTCCTCAAAAACCAGCTTTTTAACGCTGAATGCCGTATTTACGACCAACTTCATCTGGGGGACGTCTTGGCACTCCAACTCAAAAATCCTTGATTCGAATCCTGGCGCGGGTCCATCCTCGCTAGCAATAGCTTGGTTTATTATTCCGAAAGCTTCAAAAATGCTGGGTTGTCGGGGGAAAACGGATTAAAATGGGGGGAAAATAATTTAAAGAATGCGGCAGGAACTTAAATCGCCTGAGCGAGTGTTTTTTCACTCTGCGAACATCTTCCGCATTGTATCCGGCACTGCCATCATTTATCACCCCATTGTTTACTCATGAGTGCTCCTTATTTTAGCCGTGAGATGATAAACTACGTCCTACTTGCAGATTTATGTTAGCGTAGACTTTTTGGACGACCGCCACGGGGTGGGGCGGACGACGGCCCAGGAGATCTTGACTTCTAGACAACGGCACTCTAACATACGCCATTTCCGCTTCCTTCAAAGAGGAAAAAACTTACAAAATCTTGAGTCTAGCGCAGACTTGGTGAGCGGCGCCTTTACTCAATCGATTGGTGCAGAACTGGAAGGATTCCTAGCAGCGAAAGAGCGTCAGACACGGAGGTAACTTGGGAGGGGGAAGGATGGGGGGAGCAGATGGGTCAGGTCCATCTAAGGGTTTGAAAGGGGGAGCCTGAAGTTGCGACTTTTGTGACCAAATATTTCTGCAACTGGTGTCACGGTGGCTGACGGACACGAGAATCCCCAATAGTCTTAAGGCAGGATGAGGAAATGTTGTAGTAGTTGTCAGCAGATCTTATTGCAACAATTCAACTACGAGACAATTCGCAAAATTCCGCGAAATTACATTAATATATAATGTCTTCTACAACTTCCAGAAATATTTTCCCATGAATATATTCGATTTGATGGCAAAATTATGAAAAATATTACCAAAGACATCTTGATTAGAGTATAATACAGTTTCTCTAGACGTTAATGATGGATTATTTTGGCTGAAATCCTAAGTAATTTTCTTCACACCGCAAGTAAGGCCTCGTTGTAGGTACTCTCTACGCGGTGTTTTTGGATTTAATGATTAAAATGACGATCTACAGCTCATATAAAAAAATCAACTATAGCTTTCAGCTATTAAACAAAGAAAACTTGAATTCGGTATACTATTTAACCTCTTGTACTTCGAGCAATTATGAAAAATTTCTGTAATTAGATTCCCTATTCGATTTGGTTATTAAATGCTATTATGATATATTTCAGTTATTTATTAAACCGATTTTAAACCATATGGTGACGCAAACTAATAACCACAAATTTTATCTTCAGAAATGATCGAAACCTCGGGGTTCCCCCCCTTGAAATAAATGTAATAATGTAATCCTTTAAATTATGAACGAACTGAGAATTGAAAGAGTGCGATAGGAAACAACTGAAGACCTCGATAGATTTCACGACAAGTTTTCACTTTCGTCGAGGAGAATAAAAACCTTTTGCTATGATATCAGCGACGACAAAATGTAATTTAAGTTGGAAATAAGGAAGAACGAAAATTTGGGACCATATTCAATTAATCATGAATTCCTTTCATCCCGAATTCCTGTCACATAAAATCCAAACTAAGATCCACCACTTCGACGACTTTACTGGCCTCCGAATTTAGAAACTTTCAACTGAATGCACATGCTCTGGATTGGAATTCAGTCCGATTGTTATTTTGAAACGAGGTGCGAGATTACGCATAATTATCAATCAGGGGTCATTTACCTTTCGCGATATCATCAAGTCTAGACGGCATAAATAATGGCGAAACTTCGCCTACCATACCACTGATGTGTGAATGAAGGAAGGACCAATGAAATGAGATTTAGAAACGAAGCATTCCTTTCTTGCCTAGTGGTATTTAGACGAATACGAAAAGTGTTAGAATTAGGAAATATAAATTATGCTAGAGCTATGGAAAAAACGGGTTCCGCAGACTTCCATTTATATTGCAATATTACTCAATTACCCCATAGTGTTCGCAAATATACTCGTAATCTTAGGATTCAAACCCACTGTACCTACTACAACACAAATAAGTGAAAAAGGCTCATTGAGTTGTAGGCGATTTATTTCATTTTAACCATAGATGAACCGATAGTGAGCCACGACAACCAGCTTGCAAGAAATTTCTTAAGGATTATTGCAGTTAGCGAGCAAAGTGTATAACATAAAATACGTGAGATAATCCACAATATTTCTACGATAACACTTGACGATTTTCGCAATAGAATAACCTTGTTATATAGAGGTAAAAATTGCATTACCGTTATTACTAATTCTGGTTGCTAAGCGAAATAAATATGTCCTTTCTGAACATAGACTTTTCGAGAAGCGACACAGGACGACCGAAGTGGACGTAATGCGGAAAATGCGGAAAATTTTGCATTCCCTAATGGAGACTTGAATTGTAAATGTGAAGAATAGACGCATTAATCTATTCTTCGGGAGGCATCACTTACCGATCAAGTAGACGTGGAATCCGTTGTCTCCGGGTGTGTGGGTTATCCTGCAATGGCAAGAAGACGAGGAATTAGTCGGCGGTAAGTGAGCAAATGCTCGCATTTTGCAAGAGGATGGACATAAAACACATACCGGCTGGGAAAAGCTTTCTTTGGTAATAAGCGACTTGGGGCAGAGAGAAAGGGGGAGGGGGGAAGAGGGGTGGGCGGGGTGAGGAGGAGGGGGGATACAGATAGAGGCGGAGACAATAGGAATCGGCTAAGTCGAAGCAGGTGTTATGACCGCTATTGTTCTGCTAGGAAAAGCAGTAAAAGTTGGGCGGGAATCCCTGTGTCTAGGAAGAGAGGATCCCAGACACCATTTCGAGTTGCGCGGATCAGCGGGGATTCCGCAACGAATCGACCGTGAATTTCATAAGAACTCTTTTATAGAGAAGCCGATAAAAGCAACGCTTAGAATAAAATGCAGAATTGAGCCGAAAATGAAAAATCAGGCGCATAAAAGAGACAGGGTGTTCAGAACGTTAAAACGAATGATACAAGAGGATTGTGAATTTGGAAAGGAGGCACTTTCAAAACATAATTCTTAAACACCGAATGAACATTACTCTGGGTTTATAGAAAGCCGTTGAGGATAACTTTTGCTTGGATGTGAAAGGTTACTTCAGAGCATAGCAATTGATTTTATTTAAAAGGGGTAAAAACGAACAATGCATGATGATGTAAATAACTTATGAGAAATGCATGGTTCACAATGTGAACTTCACACGCTTAATTTAGAGAATTTTTCTTCTCTATGCTGATGAAAATTAATAAGTTACTCTATTCGCGATACTGCAATGCGTTCATTAAATTTTGAGGACAAATACATCCAATTCTAACGAAAAAAAATCTCAGTAGCTAAGACAAATGATTTCATTCAAATTAATATTTTCTATAGACAACACCATGAAGTAAACGATATGGGAAGTAGAGTCATGGTGAAAACACCCCCTGCCACTTGCCGGAAGTAGGTTTGTAGGGTACATATATAGATGAGGATAAACACAAAACATTCAAGGATGTATACACACGCGATAAGAGGACAATTACAGTAAAAGAGAGGAGTGGTTAGATTAAAAAAACAATTATTATACTTAAGTAGCTTATTTGCCGTCTAGACGAGCATCAAAACCTGATCTCATTACTTGATTGTAAGGAGCATTGATAGAACTGAAACGATACGTTGACCGCAAGACAGAATAATCTCGCCCAATTGCTAATACATTCATAATACAATTGCTAATAATATTACTAATATAAGCTAATAACAAAGAAAATATTTATTTGATTTTTTTCCAGAGTAAGTGTTCGGTTCAGTCAGGTGTAAAATATCCTCATCAAGTTCTAAAGACGACGAAACAAGAGTATTCCTTGAGCAAACATTTTTTTAGTTGGATCGTCAGCCAAGGCATAATTTTTATTCTTTATTACTGTCTTAGAAAATTTTCTATACCTATCGTAGCATTTCTTTCGATCAAGGCACCTTGATTTTTGATGTGCATGTAAAACTGGGCCCAGAAAATTTCGCTGAGAGAAATAAAGTACATACGTTTCGCTGTATGTAGTTTTATTGTCATTTTATCAATGAATCAAGTCCTACATAGAATTCATGGGGGTTTCTAAAGGTCTTATAACCAACTAAGAATTACCCCCCTCAAACGAAACCCAAACTTAATCAACCCACTCCAACGGAACTAATGAGTATGCTCTTTAGATATTAGTCTACTTCCAGATTATGTTTATAGAATATCGAAAAAAACATGGTCAAAACAGACAGAAAAATTCCAAATATTCTACAAGTTGTATAAATTGTATACCTAATCTAATTATTAATTTTAAAATGATGAAATAATAATTAATTATACGCCTCACATACTATACTCAAGTATGAGGATTAATTTAATTATCGAAAATTTAATTGTACCTCTAAGCGAAATGTCTCATTCTCCATAAAACATCTCAAAAATCGCGCAACCGGTGGCCGGAAGAAAACATTCTCGGAAAACTATAGAGAACTAACGCATGAGAGCGAATTGAAGCCACGTAATTTACATTTCCGCGTGTTCGCGTGTTTCGCGGGAGGGGGAGATTAGATTACTTCTTCATTTCGGCCGAGAATGAGCCTAATGAGCCTCTCATTATACCCAGTCCAGCGATTTCATGCCGCTCTCCTCCGCTGAGCATCTTCCACGGCGTGAGATATATCAGCGGGCGCTCAGACGGCGTCTTATCCTCGTGTAAATCAATAATCGCCGAGGTTTCCGACTTAATCGAAATATCGCGCCGTTTTGGAAAACCTCCGTTCTCTTGATTACTCGATTTGACTACGAATTGGAGGCGTGGGATTAACGGGGAATAATGCGGTTCAAATTACCAGAAAATGCTAAAAGCTCCGGCCATTAATGTTTAAATTTCGGGATTATTTGATGAGCTCTGAGGAATGTCGAAACGAAGTACGTGGAAGGTTTCATACTCTCAATTATATCAGACGCCTTGATCACACATTATAATGAAGGAACGCGGGAAGAAAACCTATGTTGAGAAATGTGCTGTATCAATCAAATAAAATCAATTTACTTAGAAAACCTCATTTCGATGCCATGAAATGTTAAAATTTTCAAAAATAAACTTTTAAGTTCTCAAAAAAGGAGCAAAAAGGTAATGGATTCTTGTGTACTTCATAAGTTTTTAAATAAACTTTTTCTGTCGGGCAAAGAACAAAATCCTAAATGAGGAACCGGTCGTACAAAGTAGCCGAAAGAACCAGTCGGACCAAACCACAAGTCTTTGACCACGAATTATTTCGAAGGGCATGTTATAATGCTCTGGCTAGACAGATCTATGTGCAACCGGCAATTGAGAGATCCAGGTTAGAGTCCCGGTACCATCAGACGCTTTTTCATGCCTATTCCTGCTCGGAAATTTTCCTCAAGTGTCGGAGGTTAATGAGAGCTTCTAGTCACATCCTGGGCAAATTTTTAGTAGTACGAATTTATCAACGGCGGCTAAAGACGAGGATATTTGTCATGAGTACATATTGAATAATATATAAACGAATATATTATAGATAGCGAAGATAGGAAGAAAGGGTTACGGAAAGGCTGAAAGGATTGAACTGAGAACCACTTTAGTGATAGGGGAGAAGAGACTTATTTGTAGGTACCGGACATACGCTGGTGAGCCATCCAGGAAGGAATTATTGGGTTAAATAATGCCCCCTTGTTTTCTGGGAAAAAATTACCGTAATTTTAAGGTCAGAACAAGAAAGACGTGGGCAAATACTTCTTAAATAGAACAGCTGTTGATTGGAATGGCTTACCAAAGGAAATTCTCAGTCCTTTCCCAGAAAATATATTAAGTTTTAAGAAGAAAATAATTCGAAATATTGAAAATGTTTAAATATTAAGTGTAAATAATAAGTCAAGATTTATTATATTTTATTTTTATGCTATTTAAGATGTAAATATTTTGTCTACATCGCCAACTGGCCTTAGCCTACTTGCAGCTTAACATAATAATAAAAATATACATAACATACATTCACACAAACACGCATTCATTAAAATTGATCGTCAATAATCAGTCCTTTTATAGTAGGGTCGTGAGCGGATTACTATATGTGCCACGTCGCGTCTTTGTGCAAGTACGTATAAATAGGCTGGTGGGAAATTGTTACGATTCAACAGTGGTGGCGGGGGAAGACAAAGGCGAAGTGGTATCGACCGGTGGCGGGTGTGGGGCGAGCGAGGGCGCAGGCGTGGACATGGCAAGACCTCAGGTGCGACGTAGAGCGAAGGTCAGGGATCTTTCTCCACGCACTCGATTCCCGGCTTCTTTGTCCCCTTCCGCGACGGCGACCTCTCGGTGGGAAAAATCCCGAACAGGATTACCATTCGCGATGACGTAAGGCGCTTTTGCCCGCAATCTCGAGGAAAAACGATTCCCCATTCTACTTTTCAATTTTCCGGGCCACTCTTTCGAATGAGGAATGCTACGGACGTTCTCCCCTTGGCAGCTCTTAGCGTATATAGCCGTCGTACATCAAATTTTCTGAGAAATGATGGAAAACAGCCCGTGATTATTTTAATGCATGATGCGATGACCGAATTCCTCAGAGATAAATGCATTATCGTTCTCGATAGTGTATTAGGTTAATCGGTAAAAAAATAATGCGTCTGGCCGAAATACGAAGAAATTCGATGCATAATAACAAAATACATAAAAGTATGAACAAAATATCCGGTTATTACTCTATGTGATTCTATGACTATTTCCTCGATACATACGTTTTTATCTATACTTTTTCCTCTGCAAGTTTTAACGATGTATAATAATTGTAAAATCCGGAATGTGATAAATAAATAATGATTCACTATCACTGTATCATAGCATCTAAATGCAGGCGTTAGCCGAGTCGAAGAGCGGGTTCTACGCCAAAGGCCAAACTGGTTTTCGAGGTTTAGTTAAATATCCTTAATTTGGTTTCTTGTTTGGTTTGATATAAAGGCTGCATTTATCTATAGCCTAGCTCCTTAAATCTAGGAGATTCTAGTCAATGTTTATGACACTTTGAACCTCTCAATGGTCTTCTTTACGCATGATATCATAAGCTACTGCAGTAACTTGACTACATATCAGTAATATCTTAGCAAATCCATGAATTATAACTAACCATTGGGTTTAAGAAAGAGCCTCGCAAATGTAGCAGCTTAGCTTTGTTTTAAAAACTGCGCTGTATTCAATATAAATGTAGGAGTATAATTGGTACAAAGATTGATGCCATTGGTCCAAGGTATGCCTTCAAGCAATTGCCAGTCGATGACTGAGTGGAATAATGAACTCTCTCTGGTGCTCCCAGACCAAAGTTCTGGAATCCTCTAAACAGCGTCTGCAAACAGTCTAGCCACTCTGTCACGCGAGATGGGGTCGAGCCTTGACCCTTAGTCTGATCACCGCTAATTGATCTCACCGCATTTTAATAGCGCGTGACGTGCGAGGAAACACCTCAAGTTCCGTCCACAAGTGTTCGGTGCGAGATTTGCTCCTTAAAGCAACAGCACTCCTCCAAATGAAACTTAATGGAATTAAGATGCACGCCATTCTAAGGATTTAGCCGTCTGCCCTCCCTCCGGGGCCGTTGGCCGTTGAGGATTTTAATGGGCTAAATCAACACTTTCCGCGTAATTGAAGCTCGAGGAATCCGATTCGCCAGTATTTTCGTAAATGTGACATTAGCGCGAGACTTTTTACATTTCGTCGACCTCCATTTAACCTTAACGAGGAAGATGAATTTTCAAGTATCCATCCACGAATACCCGACGTTCTACCTTGCAACAACTCGGGACGAAGGTTAATGAAAACTACTCAGGACCCTGAGAAAACCTAAATTACTCTGATTAAATCGATAAAATTTCTGAAGAGTAATTTTTGATCGAGAAATTTTTGCTGGAACTATTTACATGCGAGTGTATTTTTTAAGAGCCCAGTGGTACCAATTATCGATATCAGTTTCTTACAAAATCTTTCGCCTAATAATCCCACTGATAACGAAATCCTCATTACATCCATAAACGGATACCGTACGCCATAAAAATTCCCATAAAAAGACTTTCGTTGCAATAATACCGACATTTTCTATTTTAATTTCCATATCTTTAGTTAAAGCTAATTCCTTATAAAATCGGTGTTGATAGAAGCCCATATCGCGTCTGTTAATTCGAGGCACTACTTAAGAGCCTATTTAATCTTTCTTATCACGGAATTAATCTTTATTTGAATAATTCTGGATCAAAAATATCTTCTGGACTGGTAATCAGTCCATATAAACGCTTTTGCTTTTTGGTGAGTAAACGAGAACCATTGCAAAGAAAGAAATATAGTAAAAATGAGATGTTGCGGAAAGTGAGGAAATAAGCGTAAGACCCGGGAAGTTTCCTCAGTGAACTCGTTAGTTCCCATCAACCTAAAGCAGTCTTAAGTTCGTTCAGTTCAGTTCGTTCAGTTCAGTTCGTTCAGTTCAGTTCGTTCATTTCAGTTCGTTCAGTTCAGTTCGTTCAGTTCAGTTCGTTCAGTTCAGTTCGTTCAGTTCAGTTCGTTCAGTTCAGTTCGTTCAGTTCAGTTCGTTCAGTTCAGTTCGTTCCAGCGCAATCATTTTCAGCCTCTTTAAGAAAACCCTCTTGGAGCGAATGATTTATCATTTTTTGCATCTCAGCGAACATCGAGAAAAGATTAATAACTTTGGTAAAAATAAGAATTCTCAGTATTTGATGCAGTTGTCCGAGACCGCTTGCTATAGAGTCATGGGAGCCATTCCCGCTTTATTGAATTTATCAATAATCCACAACCATTCTATTGCGAACCTGGTTGACCATGGCAATTAGTTGTCGCATCACTTTTATTCTTTATCTTGGTACCCTCTTCATTAAAATGTAATAATGCAAAGAATAATGTTTTATAAAAGCCACATTAAAGTGTTGAATGTTCCCTCCAAGTTCAGTGCAGGCCCCAATGAAAATCATGGATGTAATTCTTCGATCCGAGGATACTAGAATTGCATCAAAAATCTAACAAAGATGGATTAATATTCTTTCGTCCACTTCATTCAGAGATTTACCACCGCGATTTGTAATTCTGTTGTCGGCCTATCTGCGCGTAGATTGTCATTATTACAGACTCTTACAAAACGAAAAAGATCACACTTTTGGTTCGATAATTATTTTCATCACTCGAATTTTAAAGGTAAAATTAAAGATTAATAGTTTCATTAGGTTAATTAAAAATATTTTCACAGAAATCCACTTCACCGGAACTATGAGATTACGCTATAATAAGCAGCTATGTAAATTTGTATACATGTAAAAGAAAAAAATGTACTATAACCAACCCTTTTAAAAACCCTCAACGTATATATATTTCTAATTGAGCATTGACTACCTATCGCTATTTCTGCGATAGTTGGGTAACATATTTATTGCAACTGAAATAACCATTACGGAAGGTAGATAGCAGACTGAGGGAAAACTTAAGATAAATACGCGTCCCTCTCCCGCACTTCAAATAAAAAAGGAACTCCCACAAGCATTTTCTACATATCATTCATCACATTACACAAAAGGCGACACTATCAGAGTTCCAAATACGGTATTTAACCAACAAGTAGAGCGTAATACTCGGGAATGGGGATTGGCAATAGCATTCTTCGCAAAGGCTCTGATGTAATGCTCTGTGGGAATCCACCCCATTCCATCGACCGACGCCCCCGCGGTTCCCGACCGCTCTTCGGGCGTGAAGGCCGCCGCCCGTCTGCCCGCGGCGGCTAAACGACTCCGCCCTCGGCAGTTGGGACCGCGCCCATCCGCACACCACTTCTGCACCACTATGAGGTGCAATCGACATCCACCGTCTGGGTCACCAAAAAGGAAGGGATAAGACTTCCAAAATGTAAGGAATCCCATTCCGAGGCATACTTAATCCATCATGTATAGAATATTTAACCTTGACAGGTCTCCACATTCTGTTTTTCAAGTTCGAATTCTCTCTTCCATTTCAGCTAACAAATGTACTCAACTTCGTCTATAACAAATTCGTTTCATCTTTCTTTACACGTTTCTGATTGATTTCCTCGTTTCGGCGGACAAATGCAGAGGTTTATATTAAGAGTCTCGGTTAGATCCTCAATTAAAGCAGTTGTCATGAAGATCAACAATCATGGCACAGATAAAATTTTGAATGAAGGATTTCATAGAAGCCTTATTCAGTTTAGTTCATATCCTATTGATAATTTGTGTTATCTATAAATTATTAACAAAGCGCAAATTCACCAATACCTCCTTTTTTATATTAATCTTTCTTGACTTCAAAAATCGTCGTATGCTCGTTATAAAATCAGGAAAAAATACACGAGAGCTTTTAAAATCTAAATAGGAAACATTCCAACGCCCAGAATTGTTCAAATGTTCACACATTTGATACTCATTAATTAATCCAACTTGAAATAACTTACTAAGCCATTTTGCAGATTTCCTTCGAATTAACAGGTGCCTCAGATTACTAGAGTTTTGCATTTTTGCTTGAGATAGTAGTATTTGAATTTTTTTAGCGGAATTCGGCTAGATGCATGAATATATCAGATGCTTGGAAAAAAATAAACAATAAGGAGGTTAGGATATCTCAATAACGCAGATTGGTAAAACTAAGGAACAAAGAAGAGGATTGCCTATTCTTCTTCGGATATTTATTTTTCTAAATGTACGAGAGCGACGGTGGAAAAACGTCACCAATACAACATAAGTAGCTACAGATGTATTGAAAATGTCGACTTTGAATATTCTGAATCTGGCAAAAAATTGGCGATTTTCCACAATGTAATTTCTATACTACACGATAAGAGCATCTGTTACTGAGAAATCCAAGCTGAAAATCTAAACAAACTCGTTCGAAAATGATTAATAAACTATAAACGCACCAAATATAATGCGATAAATTTCGAGTAATTATAAAACTCAACAGAAGAAGAAATACTAAGTTACTTAATGAGGAATATTTTCCTTCCGCAAAATTACTAGAGAGCACTAAAGTCGCCAATATATTTTTCGAATTAACTTATTTTCAGGATTGCTGGTCGAAAATCCAATCCTTGCTCAGTGGAAAAGAGGAGAATTTCACTGCTCATTTGTCAAAAGGTTCTATGAAAATTCTCTTGAATAAAAGTGCGATGATAAGCTCTCATAAAATAGACCAGCATCACAAAGCACCCACATAATTTCTTTCGTAATGTCCACCATTCAAGGATAATGAATACTATTAATAATAAAAAATAATACGAGATCTTAATTAACTACTTAGCTTATTGGATTGGTACCTCAACGCCTTTAGCATTAGCTACTAAGAGCTGATAAAGGGACATGTGTCTTACTACGTAGGATGAGGCCTGAGGTAGTTTTCCCTAGCTTTCTTCATTAGTATGAGCGTAACAAATTAGACAGATAGATAAAGATTCGCATCGCATTTATAGACAAAAATAATATTTCTGTAAAATATTTATAGAACCACATAATAAGGATTCTGGTAAATATTCGTACATCAATATAATTGTAAAAGAATGGAATGAATTACCTGAAGATATTACAGTAGTACATATTAATCTTAACCCCTTCCCAAGTATACATGCAGAGTTTCGACGAAGGAAAGAGGGACGGCTCTGAGGAAAATGCTACTGCAGTAAATTATTTAAAATTTCTGGAGTCTTATGCGTTATGCTGTGTTTCCTATGTATGTATTTCACTTGATTTCCTACTCATGTATTTCACTATGCATGGATATTTCCTTTATATGTATTTCACTCGCAATAATCGTGCCACCAGGCTTGTGGCCTATCTATAAGGATTACTTACAATAGTAATAATACTCGCGTACGTGAGGCACAAGGACTCAGTGAGTAACACTTATTGGCAATCCATAAGAAGAGACATCAGTGCCAATATTCAGCATCACTCATACCTAAAACAGACACAATCACGAAGAATGTAACAAAAGCAGCCGAGAGATGAATTTTCTCAATCCCGAACCCAACGCAAAATATCCCATTCATGGCGATATGGCGGCAGGGGCGCTCAACTCGGTACGCGCGAATAAAATCCGCGTCGTGACATCACCCAGACGACGCTCACCTTCTCCGAAAGGCGGAATGTGGAATCAAAGCCCCCGTAAACGGGAGAGATAACAATATTCGCAGACGAAGGGAATTTCCTACGGCCGCGATTGCGTTATTCATCCAGCGAAGAGGCGTCGAGAACCATAAAGATCCGCGGAAACCCACGCCGCGAACATCACAATGGCTCGCTTGGCAACGTGGCGGAGTGGGCGTCCGGCTGTTGGAACGTCTGAAGAGTGTGGGTGGGCAGCGTCTGGGACGATTACCAGACAAAAAAATGTACAGGTGGTCGCTGATAGAACTATAAGAGGCGGCTGCGAGAAGTCTAGTGTCACGCCAAGGCCACGGATAAGAGTCCTATCGACGGCCATTAAAAAAAAACATTTAAGAATTGTTCTTGCGAATGCTGGTGACGTAAGCGGCAGAACATCGTGCGGCCCAGTCACAACCCATTTCCATGGGCACGAACCTCGATAGAGCACAACTGCAGACCTCCGTCGCCCCCCTCCACATCCTTCGTTTTTTTTTTACCCTTCGCCCTTCAATCTCAAGGAGGTAAAAACCCAGACGCGCTGTTGCCGATTCTCCGTTGGCGGGAGGGGGAGGGATGACAGCGGAAGTCGAGACGGAGGGGAAGGAGATCGAAGGGGGGGATGAAAGGGTATTTTGCGAGGGTAACTTCGCAAAAGGGGAGGGGGCTGAGGGGGGTATGGGAGATTCGCGCCGAATGACGGGCTCGAGAGAGACTTTTGCGGTAGATTCAAACGGGAGATGGAAACCGACTTCAAAGGTGGAGATCCCCATTTAACCCCCGTGGGGTCATTACGACCCCGAGCGATCGATCGTCTCGCTTCGTACAATAGTCGCTCCGAATTATGAATCGGCATGCTCGTCTGTTTAATTCGTCGTGTGCTTTTCATTAGGGAAGATGCGGCTCCAGAGGGTGGTCTCCTCTTGTTAATCCGAAAATTAGCCCGAGGATTAAAGAGAGGATGTTCCGAAGAATTTGATGGCCTAATGGTGAGTCTGGGAGACGCGAAAGCTAACTCAGGGCAGAGTCTGCAGTGCGGGCAGTCTGCAGAGCACTCGGGAGAGTCATCGCGCCTTAAAAATTGTCGGCTTAAACGCCGGGAATACCTCTGAAATTCGAAACTAAAGCGGAAAGTTAATGAAATATTTCTCTGACTGGAGATGGGGGTATGGGGATAACCCGATTCGTAATTTCATCGACTAAAGGTTGGGGAATCAAATACGTAGATTATTAATTGAAACAGTGTATTACAAAGGCAGAGTAAAAAATGATAATATGGCATTTCGATGCTTCGAGAAATTATGCCAGACAAATTATGTGAAGTAACGCCTGCGAATATGAGTTATGAATGACCACGCCGACAACGACCTTACAAGTTAAAACCTACATTCGAATAATGATTATTCTGGTATGCTATTTTCATTAACTACATTTAATCCTTATATTTATAGTCAAAATGTGTACCCTGTATGACGTGTGGCAGGCAATAACATTAGTTTAGATTAAGAAATGTACCCCGCGAGCAGCCAGTGACCTATGACGGGGTGTAACACCAACATTCGAATCTGAAACGATATTACACCACCAAAACGAGATTCTCTCGTTAATTTCGCGTATTTTTTTAGAAACTAGTAGCGTGGTTGGGTTACATCGATAGGTGAAATAACAGTTGATTTCTAGTAACGGTGTTTCTTCTTTCCTTTAGTGCAACGTTACATGGCACGTGGAAAATCACCTCCTTATTCAGTCCTCATATTCTTCTCCTCGTATAGTTAGCGATATCCAAACAATGAAATAAGATCAACTGCTGAGAAGATATCCTTTTCGGGGTCCTTAGGATCAAAGTGCGACTGCGTCATCTCCTATTAAGTTGTGGCGTGAGGGATAGCATATCCGGGGAAGGATTCTTCCGCGGAAAGTGATATGACACTACCTCTTCCACGATGAATGGGGTGGAATCAAAGCTATTGTATACATCACCCTGGAAATGAATGGCGAATAGGGGAGAAAAGGAGTATAATTTTACGGGAAGGTAATATAGCCGGCATAGCATAAGAAATTCATTCATCAAGAATTCATTGAGTACTCGAGCATATTCGGTCTCGGGGGCACACAGGCGTATCTACTAAGCAACAGTCCCGGCTTCGAATCCTACTCATTGCATGGTTGCTGGCGTAGGTAGTAAAGTAGTTAATAGCACTCGAAAAAGACGCCTATGACAATTACGGTACTATTATAACATCTTTGTATAGCATTTCTCAGGAGGATTTACGGCTAGTCATTTTCAAGACTTTCTAAATGAAGATAGTGTTTGATTCATCTATATCTCTACATTCCAATTTATAAACACGAATGTTTGCTCGTCCTCATGGACTAATTAAGGTTTTGATGCTCTGATTGTCAATTTAATTCTAGGATTGATTATTTTTTAATGTCCTTGCATTCAAATAATTTTAAAAATTAATAAAAAGGAAAACAAGCAATAGCGAAAATACGAGGACACAAAAACATCAAAATTTTCATTTCCTAACAGGGAATGCGAATCAATAAAATTCCTTTTGATGAAGCTTCTTAAAGCGCCTTCTGGGTTGTCATAAAAATTAATCAAAACTTAACTTAAACAGGATACGAAATATTTCCTTTAAAAAGGCTAAGGAGAATCAAGCTAAGCTAATCCTTTTTCTGTAATGATTAAATTTACTTGTTTACTTTAGGCGAAATCAATATAAACTGAAAACATTTTATCCACATTTTTAATTAAAATGTTTCTAAATTTATTATTTCAGAAATCATTTAACGAGGAATGAATATTTTCCATGATTCGTTCCTAGAACTTGGGTTGAAATGAATTGGAAGCTCTCGAGAAATATTCCTTTACTATATCCTAAGTTATCCATAATGTTTGAGAAGTAACAACAGGCCTTAGGGTTAAACACTTTATAGATACATTAAATCTTTATAGATTTCTAACTCACATAATATTATTTTTATTATTATTTTATATACAAAGTCACAAGAAGGTAACAACCAGGAGGTAACTTGTCACATCACTTCCAACAAAATGTATACATGTCTACACTAAAATTTTTATCCTATGCAATAGCAAAAACCTTGCATGTTTAGAACATCTCAATATAAATTTACCATATTTTATACCACTTTCGTGTAACAACTCCACTCAAAACTTGATCCATTTACATATTTTCAAGGTATTAAGGCAATCCTTTATTAAAAATAATTTGTTTAGCGGGAAGGCGGTGAAAATTTCCTTTGATGAGCCATTTCAGTCAACTGCCGTTCTGTGAATAAACAAAACTTTTCCCACATCTCTTCTGTGACCCTCTGCCCTTTTTTATAATAGCGGCCATTTTTTACTATGGAACTAGGATGCAATAATCTATCTTGCAGATCTTTCTAAGGTGGCTCACAAGTGTATGCTCGGTACATGCATTTACGTTACACGCTCTTCCTTTCAGAATCGTCCTAAAACAAACCTCGCCGATTTCCTCTGAAGCTTTTTCAGTTTATGCATATCGTTTTTTACGAAAAGGATCCTACACCGACGATGAATATCCAGTCTGCATCAAATCTAGGCGTAATGTTAACCAATCAAGTCGGTGTTTAAACGTTGTTATTACTAAATCATTGTGAGTCACCATGAGGGAGGAAAGAGACGAAGTACAAGTTCGCGAAAGGGGCGGAAAGGGAGGGGGGGATAAATGGGGTGGGAGGGGGAGGGCGTCGACCGTGGTATGAAAGAGGCGCGTGAAAACCAAACAATAAGAAGTCCGCTGCCCCATCCAGTCTGCGACCTCATCTGACCTCTGTGACCTCTCGCAGCCCTCCCATCGCCATCCAATATATGTATTGTGCTAAAAACCTCGCCAATCAGTGCGAAAAGACTTCCAAACAAGACAGAGCATCGGAGGTGGAGGGTTTGAGCAAAGCCAAAAGTATTGGAGCGAATCGTCGCTAGTCATCCTGGGGCTTTTCGAAGAGAGGAGAGGCGATATAATTTAATTCCGAACAAATATTTGTGATAATTCGATTACGCCGTGGTTGAGGAGGCAAATGAGTTTTCTGCTAACGTAGATTTTAGGGATGTTTCTCGGAATCTTTCTGCGGATACATCCGCTTAAGCGAGAGGGCAATATCTTTTTAAAAAATTCCATGACGTATTGGCAACAGTCCAGCAAGGACTGGTAGATTTAAGGCAGTTGTGAAGAGCATTTGAAAAATTTGGACTCGAAACCGGTAACGTTTCTCATGCATATGTTCTATGAACCTCAAAGTTTGCTTTCATTGAATCAAAAACTAATTTTCACTCTGGGAGTGAAATTGTATTTGTAATATTTTGCTTGTATATTTTGCTGGATTGTGTATTTTTGGGAAAGTCTTACTATAGGGTTTCTTTCGACAGCGTACGTACGGTTCCCACCTGGAGAAGGTTTCAACTTGCAGCATATTCGCAAATAATGACAATAATCGTTCCTTTTACAAATTTAATTTCGGTCGATGAATCTGGGCAAAGAGGGTGATTTCGGAATGAATGATCTCCTTTCAGACATATTTTATTTCAGACACGAACGGAGTAGACCTGAGGTAACAAACCGATGGAGTGAGAACAAAGATTCGACGTCGTTGGGTAGAGAGTCCGCCATGCTTGCTTAAGCCCGCCTCGGAGGATCCGGGTTCGATTACCGGTCATTCCATCCTTTTGCTCTTTTCTCGAGGCAAGAAATGCTTCACAAAAGATGCCTGTCTGGGTAACAGGTGGGCCGTCTGCCTCAGGTGGGGGTTACCACCCTTCTTGCAGACATCAATACCAATCCCGGACAAGACTCTTCCTTAAACACCTCGCTTTATTCCCCCAGATATGAGCTCCAAACTTATCGTTAGACGTGTTTTATGTTAACCGACGCTAGCCCGGAATAAACATTTTACAATGAAGACCGCTGCTCATAAATGCGTACTCTTACAGAAAATGTTCAGAAAGGATATTACTGCGAACATTATCTCGTATACACATCCACCCAAATCCATATAAATGTACGTATTATTAAAAGTCTACACATTACTCAAACATCTGCTACATTAAAATTTACAATCGTCATTAGGTTACGAAAGCTAAAATAGGTACTACATATAATTACAAATGTAATACATATTTGTATGTTTTAATGAAATTCGATGTTTAAGAATAATCCTTCCGAAATTATTAGCAACCAGAATAGACGTCTGGATTTTTGAATAGGAAAAGTTAAACCAATGTATTTCGGCATTTACTAGAAGCGAAAGATCCTAGTACAATAAGGAGAAGAAATTTTGGTGTACATTTGAATAGAAAGTATCATTAGCCTGCTTTACCGGAATGGGAATAGAGCGATTCTTAACAACTTACACATTTCGGAAAACTTACGCTTCCTCTAAAAAAACATTGCCAACGAAAATGAAAAAAAGCTCGGAAAAAGATTGTTTCGCACTTCCTTAACGGACGAAGTGAAAATGTACTGAAAAAGTAGCCTTCGAAGAATAATACGGAATAGATGCATATCTGCATGAGAGGGGCGACACAATTCATGAGGATTTATTTTGTGCAGACGTCTGGGGTCCACCGAAGGTAGTCAAGTGTCATGCTCTGCTCTGCTGAACTGTGAAAGAACACGAGTCTGCTATTTCATCTCCGCTGAGGCTGCCTTTCCAGAGGCGAAAATTAACCTGAGGTTGCCATTTTATCGATGACGTACATCGCTCTACACACGTGCGGAAAGAGAAACAAGAAGTTACCGATGGGGGCACTGCCGTCGAGCTGAAGATATATTTGTATGAATAAAAGAGAATAGTTGAGCATGTGAATAAAAGGGAATAGTTGAGCATGTGTATAAAAGAATTACTAAAATTTCAAACTTGGAGAAAACTTAAAGATAGGTATTATCTGAATGGAAGAATAAACATCCAAATTTAACCTTTCGAGGGTGGAATCGCTCTGAAATTCCCGATGTAAGTTAAGCGGCTAACTTATTTTTGGGGAAAAAGAGAAACATTCACGAGAAAAACTTAAATCCGAATTGTTACGTGGAGCTAAAACCTTTTGAATAAAGGATAGAAACAAATCTATCAAAGGTGGAGTATATGTAAATAAGCTAAAACTTTCTAAGGGTAGCAATACCAATAAAAGCCAAACAAAGACGATGACCAACAAATATAAAAAAGTAGGTGTTATTGGAGATTACATCTTTGAGATAGTTATCAGAAACCAAAAGATAAGAGTAGAACGAAATATGTGAAACATCAAGGAAACATAGAAGAATATCCGTTTAATTTTTTTATGGTATATCTTCTCTATTTTCTACAACAACATGTTGAAGCCCATTGGCAATAATGTATTTTTCAAATTGTAATACATTGCATTTTTTCTTCTAAGAATACTACAATTCGGTTATAATGTCTTTAACGAACGATTGCGAGCAATAGCCTCCAACTACCGATCATACATTAATCTCTACTTCAGAAACAAATTTATAAATAAAGTAAATAATGAAAGAATAAAGCAAATGAAAACGTAACAGCAGTTTAAGAAGAGATGGCTGGAAAATTTCGAAGATGAACGAAGCTATGTAGCGAGGAAAAGGGAGTTATCAACCTAATTCTCTCCAACTCTTTCTAATTCCGGTTCTTTCATTAATAGCGATCCTTTTCTAGTCATCAACTCGAGAAGTCATCGCAGCCTCTATTCAACAGAGGTGATCCTAAGTACCAAAGAATCGAGTGATTGCTCACCAATCGCATATGAACAAATTGGGCGGAAACACAGGACTGTTGAAATGAGTGAGGGGCGTAGACCGGCTTGTACATAATAGTAGCGGCAGGTGGTGCTCTAAACCAAATACTCCCCAACAAGAGGCTAATCTCCCTTCTATTGTGTTTTCTATTCTTCCTACGAGCGAATGACCTGTAATCAGAGGAGGATAGGGACTTTCCGGTGTCTGTGACGTCACGATTGTACGTGCCCTCGATTTAATGATTATTGCAGAGACTGTGCAAAGCACTTATCGCAGTCTGGCTCGAAGATAAAGCTCTGAAGATAAACGATGGAGGTATTATTAATATTTAATTATTTTGGTGTTTTATACTCGGAATTGTATAGCTGAAAATACTTCGGAAGAGCTATTGGGCTATAAAATTAACACAGCCTCATAAAATACCAAGCTTAGCGCCTCGGTGATCCTTCGGTCCTATGATCCATTAATAATCTAGTATTTCACCACATTTAAACTAAGTCCGTTCATATTTAACTCTTTTGTACATAACTTGACGCATTACATTTACGTAACTAGCTTCCAGTGACCTATGACTGGACTAGGAAATCCAACATCTAGTACAACTCTAGTCCATCACCTTCTCTAATGCTCTACATAGGAATAAGACCAAAAGTCACTATCAACAGCAATCAATAGCCGGGTGGATCGGGAAGCACGCAAAGCATCATCTCATTATTCGTAATCGTTCGAAAGTAATTATGGAATTCTTAAAAGAGCTGATTTATCACGTGCCCTCTCAGGCATAACAATCAAGACCACTGAACGATCTGGACACTTAGATAGAGAAGAATTACATTGTAAACATGTAAATAAAACGAATAAGTCATCGAGCTATAAAAAATCAAGTTTAACTCTAAAAGCGTTCAAACCATAAACCATTGGAGATGTTATGACTGTTTCAAGTATGTGCATATGGATTGGGAGCAAAGTACAGGAAATACTTGCTGGCTGATATTTGGAAAACTATTTCCAACAGTTTGTAATTTTATGAGTTGTTGTGCATTCAGATTATTCTAAAATGAATTGAAAGTATTGATTAGCAACGCAAAAATTTGTACAGAAGAAAATTGAATTTGAAAAAAAAAATTCACCCCAAAAATGCTAGTTTTTAATAACTTAACCATAAGAGTACTTCATCATTTTTCGTTATAAATAATACAATTAAATGATGAACAATAAAATAAAGGCCAATTTTGTAAGAATTAATAAAAAAACGAAATCAGCCAGTTAATTAGAATTAAATATTCCTACTACGTTAATGAATTAACTAAAACATTGTCCCGGATTCGTCCTGGCAAATTCCTAGTTATGTCCTGATCGTCCCGGATTTTTCGTTCTTAAGGTAGTAAACGTCCCGGTTTTTCACGACCTGTCTCTGGACACCCAGTGGAACACCAACTTCCGGCCCTCGTTGAAACCACACCGAAGGCGCAACAGTAACAGGTCAATATCAAACCTAAACGTGCAGAAGTGGGATGCGTCGACGGGGAGACACGCGGTTGTCGGAGGACACGCGAGGACTGCCCCAACGTGATCGAGGGTCGGCCGGCCAGCTGGACGCCATCTTTGCGTGCAGATTCCCCTCGGAGTGGAATTTCGCGGAGGACGACGGGCGGGAAAGAGTGCAGCGGAAGCGGGCGTCGCGGCGACGGAAAAAGGCGGGAAATCGATGGCTGGGATGCGAAGGGGGACCGCTCGGGGGGAAGGACTGCGAGAATGCGGAGGGGGTGGGGGCACAGGCAAGGTGAACCGGTGTCTGGCTGTCTAGACCTACCGTCATCAGCTGCAAACGCTCGGCCGTTACCGGCGCGAATCGGATCGGACCGACGAATTTGCGGCTTTTTTGACGGGGGCGAGAAAGGGCCCCGGGGCCCGTCTGGGAAGGGAGGGCCCTCCGTGGACGGCGATGTATCGAAAGTGCGCTGGTTGCGAAAACTCGCGAGGTGTCGCGGATCGGCAGGAAATGGGTCAAACTTTAAAAGGAAGTGGGAATAATCGTAGAATAAGGCTCCTTTTAAAAACGACTATGGAATCGAGCGGTTCGGCCGCCCTGAGGCGACATTAACTCGCTCAATGAATGCCAATTGCCCACTTCCGCTTCGACTATTTCGGCGCGGATCATTGTTTCCCCACGCTATGATTTTCGCTCGATAATATCACGTGAACTCATTTGATAAACTTTGAGAGTTACGCAGCGGATGAATACGGATTGGAATTACCTCGAAGTTGAACGCACTGATTAGTTTACGCTTCTGTTAGTTGGAAGCGTTACTAAGTTTAAGATACCGAAACCCTCTCTGCTTCACAGCCAGCCTAGCCATCAAGTTCCCATGATTTCCACCGGATTTTAAAACTATGGTGTAGCAAATATAGCAAACTAACACTGGACAAAAGTTTGAAGAACTGATAGAATCATTTATAAGCATCCAATACATTCCAAAAAATGGGACTTTGACTTGTACTTTTTCCTACGATTTATTTTCTCTTTAAACAACAAAACGACCAGTTTCGAGTAGGTGATCTTTCTCCTAAACCAGTTCTTTGTTTGTTTAAAGAAAGTAATCTCGTATAGACATGTATATTTCGCAAATTCTTCGTCTGCTGAATTTTAATTAGCAATTCGGTAAAAACTTAAATACCACTCACTAATGCCCATAACTTAGCATAACATAAAGCTGAAGTCCAAAGTGAATTCACGATGTTTAAACTCGTAACGATTTACCTAATAGCCAAAGGTGGCCATCAACGCCAAACCGACTGATTAATAACATATTGGACTATAAAGTCTAGGCTTGGACAGCAATGCTAAGTCTGTTACGAAATGTAAACACAAACCGCATTTTGGGCAGCTTAGAGGTTGTATTCTTTCCCCAACCGGATCCAGAGGATGATATGCCCCCATCGCCCCCCTAAAAGATCTGCCCCTATCTTCATAAAAAAATACGAGTTAGCCCGGTCGATACGTATACGTCCCTCGTGTATAGATGTGGCAGACACAGCTTGACGATTCGCTTCGAGAGATCTTTGGGTGTACACCCTGATTTTGTGCGAATCAATACGAGTCCTCCTGGTTAGGTTTGACATTATAATTCTTAAATGTGTTTAGAAGCATAGTAATAGTTCCAATATTTATGCATAAAAAATCTAGCGAAGAAATGCTGAAATAAAAAGGGTAAAACAATGTATATGCTCATCACTTCAGAGATCATTTGTCGTTTTTGCATAGAAAAGAAGAAAGTGTTTTTGTACATGAAACTTTAGTAGACAGTCATAGTTTCGTAAATGTAACTTTAGTAAGTCATTTAATGACATGCTCCGCTAGTAGATTTTTTGCATAGTGAGAAAATCAACGGCAAAATACCTCACCCCTCATTAATTGTTGCCCAATAAACCGCATTCCCCTCCACTTGCTCTTGATAGCTAATGTTAGAATTGGTGAGGTTCTAACCGAGCTTCGAGCTTAATTATTTGCAGACAATGTGATAAGTTAACCACCCATTCTTGCATTTCGTTCATAAATTATGAAATATCTTATACAGTAAAGTAGGATATGTGAGAGTTTACTTCAATTTCTACATTAACCATTAGTTAAGGATGAGGGAAACGCATTATACTTTGAACGTAGAATTGTACACCTAGAAATACCAATTCCTTTACAATACACTAAACAGATTGGGTTTTAAATCGCAGCAAGATAACTAATTGTAAGAAATATCTTGTCGTAAAAGCTACAGCGTGGTTCGAATTGATATAAGAGAGAAGGCTTAGAGGATAAAGTGAAGAAATGGTGCATTCACCGTGTATTGCATCTGGGATCATATCCAACGAAGTCGACACGCCTGAGAAAAAAGTTGCCCTTTCGTATATTGTAAGAGACTCGTCGAGATCTCTTCCACCGACGGTTCATAAATATTAAAGCCACGACATCCTCCGCAGTCAATTTCCACGACTCCGGAGGCCGGGTTCGACTCCCGGTGCCAATCGCCTCATCACGCACGCCTAGCGTTCACCCGACCACCTTCCGAATGGCGAAGCGAGGCGGGAACGAGCACCACAGCGCCACGCGGCGGCCAACGGCGAACCACGCGTCCGAAAAAAGGTTTCAAAACAAATGCCTAGGCGCAATAAAGGCACCGGCGGAGTCCAGGTGGGATCCATATTTATCTCCCGAAGAGCGCAGCAGGTGTGCCGCGAAAAAGGAAGATAACATTTAATAGAGAGGAGAAAAAAGTCGCGGAGGGATAAAAAAAAAATAGTCGCGCCGAGGAACAGCTGATGGAACGAGATGGAGGGGAGGTGATGAGGGACGGGGTGGGGGAGGGAGGGGAGGAAGGGGGAGGGGGCGCCGAGGAATCCGGGTCACTCCGAGTTCGCAAATACGAGGTGGGGAGCCGCAGCCTCCCGCGGGCACTTATCTCATCGATCCTTCGCTTTTTTCCCTCTTCGGCCAAATCGCACAGAAATAGACGCGAAACGGGGCCACGGCGACCGAGGGAAAGTGCGGGGTTAGCGCACGGGAATTGCGAGGAATGCGTGCCATTCCTCTTACGCTTCGCCACTAAACGTGGAATCAACCGCTGACATGTAACCCTGAAAAAACATCTATTACGAGGGAAATATTTGATAAATTAGCGAATAGTTATAAGCAGTTTTTTGTATATGTTCAAATCATGTACGGTTAGAATATTTTTTGAATAAGTAAATGTATACGATAAGTGTTACGTTGTAACTGAAACCTTCACGTAATTGCATGAGCTACGTTATTGTTTTCTTGACATGAGTTGTGTTTAAGTTATAAATGTAGATAATCTATTCAGTAAGTAATTATGATTCCGCCGGACGATTAGTCCAATTGTATCATAACTGATAATAATAATTTTGCCAAATGTTTAGACGATTGGTACTTCACTCGCTTTTACACTGGCCACCAAGGGGGCAATGAAGCTTATTAGGTAAGAGGTAGTGAGGAGTGAAGTAATTTGCCCTTGGTTTCCTCGTCAAACCAGAATTTCGTAAGCGGAACTGGTCCACGTAAGTGAAGCACATTGACTCGGAACATTTTACCTATCATTCCAAAGGGAGATGCCTTAATTAGTGCTAATGTTCAACATCACTCGTAACTGAATGACTCTTATATCATCGGGGTCGTGAACCACTGTGACAAAAGTATATGAAAGATACATTTTCCTACCATCAACTAACTGGCGAATGAAAAATATTCCATTGATCAACATATGGAGACAAACACTTTCAACGTCTGTATCTATACTCTCCCATTTCCTGGCATCGGGAATTGCGCGAGCGCATGCATACTTAATACATAGATAAGAAAGTGCACATACAATATATTTTTAATTATATTTAAATCGTTAGTTTTTAGAACTCTCAAAAATTAGCAGCTAAGTCAGGTTTTAGCTAAGCGACAATTAAAAATCAAATGTGATAATTGGAATGCCGCTTTGTAAATATAAGTTATACTGCCGCTCACGTGGTGCCAATCAAGTTGGCAACTTCCAGAGCAAATACTCTCGGCATGGAAACAATTTAAGAAAACTATCTTTGCAATCGGAATAAACCAAAAATATTATATATTTATCAAACGATCGATTTCATTTCGAATATATTAAAGGATGGGATCCTAAAAGAGTGGAGGTATCATACGAGAAAAGTGACGATGGTCTTCAAAAATGCTTGTTAAAACAAAGGTATTGCGTGAGATAATAGGTGAGAATGGAGACGAAATGAATCAATCAAGAAGAAACTGGCGCAAATAGATAGTAACCCGATAAGACAAGTGTAAAATAATTATATAAAAAATAACAAAAATAGAAGGCGATGAGAGAATAACTAGGCAGTCCCATCTTCCATTTGACCATTTTCTAATATTAACAAAAATAAAAAAGAAAATAATCGATAATATATACATAATTAACGAGTAATGTGAAAATAAAGAGGAATGGTTGAATAAAGAATGGTTTCAAGAACAAATAAAAACTGATAACTTTGATCAGAGAAAAACATTTCCTGCAGAAAAACACCCACAAAGAGAAGAGGGATGCGATGAACACACGAAATGCGTTGGAAAGATTGAAATAAAGAGAGATAATTATTAATATGAAGGACAATGAAAATTGCATAAGATATTTATACATACAATATACCTCGGAACCACAGTGTTATTTGTCGTAGCATGTCAAACATATGAATAATCGTTAATACTCGCATGGTGATCGAATTCACTGTCAGATACGTTTTAGATACTAGCATAACAAATAAGAAAATTATGAAGAAGGTCCTTAATTCGTTTAATCGTAAAGATAAAGATTTTACAAGAAGCAGTGTAATGTACAGGAAAGCAAACAGATAAAGCGAAATAAGGAAATTGATAAGATGGTAATGGATGGATAAGTGCATTGATGCATTTATATGTAAGAATGAATAGTGCTACTGTTGCGTTGGTTCACAGATTAGAGCCATCAATGCGACACTAGAAGGTATTTAACGTTGTTTGTGTCAGTGTTCATCCAGTGCACCTGCATGAACCATCCACCACCAAAAGAATTAACAATTTTCTGCGAGCGACAACTAGAAGATGAATTATATTTTCAGTATGAAAAAGACGAGAAGATTTAACATGGATTAACGGGGAACATATTGAGGCTGAAGATGCTTTTGGAGGGAGATTTAATCATTTACCGAAAGATTTCAATGGCAGAAACAGGTATGATTTTTTTGCTAACAGAGCATTAAGAGTTTTCTATTAGGATAAAATTATTTCAGTATTTATTATTGCTAGTTAAAATAGTTAAAAAGGCCAGGTTTTGGCAAAAATATTGATAGCTTTTTGCATTTTTTCCTCAATGGAATGCATTATATATATGTACATACATTAGAAAATAAAAGAGAAAATACTATCAAGATTGCATAACGACCAATACGATACTTGACAACAGGTTTCGAAGATAAAGATTTAGACTTCTTGTACACATCTCGATCATTTTCTTCTACTCAGACTCCACACATATTATTTCGTAGACAGGATTACTCTCCTCCAACCTTTTTTGCTATTTCGACTAACAAACGAGGTAAACACGCTCAAAATCAACCTCACATTTTCCAAGAACTATACCAAACGTACAATTTCCGACTAGTAAGGTAAAAATGGAACTGTGCACAATCAGAATACAGGAGTGAGTCTGAGAAGTACAAACGATAGTAACGGGAATTTTATGCGGCGGACTGTGATAAATTACATGATCCGATACGTAAATATTTGATATATAAAATCGCCCGATTCGGATGATGAGGCCCATCAACAGTCACATCAGCTGGCACAGTACTCTTTGCCCCAAGGGCGCAAAAATATGCATCCACTCCAACGACAACTACACCTTAGTGTATGATCGGCGAGCCACAGCCAGATGTAGCCGTCTAAAGAAAGCGATAATTTTAACTCCAACAGAAAACATCCAGTGTGATATAATTCTACGACAAAGAACATGGTCCGGAATGTCGCCCCTCTCACCTCTAAAATGTCGAAGAGATATCTGAACAGACTTAGGCTTGAAATTGCCTCACTAAGTGAATGAATCTTCAGTTGCTGCACTCATACGTATGGATCAGTTAATATGAAATACTCGAGAAGATATCGAAGAAAAATATCTGACTTTGTCTTAACCTCAGGAGAGGTCTTAGAGATCAGCATTTAAAATATTATTTTGAGGAACTTCTTCGAATTAAATATATACAAACTTTTCGCAAAACAGAAGGGTTTCCGATCTAGACAGAAATGAAAAATAGCTACATGACTGGGAATAAAACCCCAGTCTCCAACATTCCGGGTTGAAAACCACTGGACTACCATGCCCTGTCACTCCCACTTCTTTCAAACGGGTGTTTGGTGAATTTATATATGGTACATTAAGTACAATTTTACACGAACGACATTTTAAAAGTTTCTTATTCCTTGGTCTAAATATCGTAGTAAAAAAAGACATCGGGGGTTTGCTTTAGAACCATGTAATGAACCGGAATGCTCATTTTTCCTCGATGAATATCAAACATAGATTCTATGATCTGAAATTCCTATTCGCAGACTAATTCATAACTTAAGGACTCTAGCTATGGATGAAAATGTAGCCGTGCGAGATCAAAACCGACAACAGAAATAGGTAAGTTATATCGTTTGTGAAAGTAGGAAGAAATTCACAGCTGTGCTTCCTACACATTTCATCTTCGCATACTACGGCTCAAGAAGAGGACTGGGCTAAGGCAACATATGCTGAGGTAGTAGAGAAAGTGTCGAATTCTCTATCTGCGCACGTGACGAGCCCTCATTATGAGCCAGGTGTAGAGTTTTTTATCCTACGTTCCTCGCGTTGCAAAACAGCCTCGTGTTTGCATTTTGAATTGAGGAGGAAACTTCTCGCGAACCGAACTAGAATCCATTTCGAGGCGAATCCGGGGAAAAATCCGACCAATATCTCAGGACTCCACCGACAATATATAAAAATGCATTGGTCTGTGTATTGCTTACTAATTCGCACTATGTTGCTAATTTTGCGATAAAATAAGTTCGGTCAAATTATTTTTAATAATGATCAGAATTGAGTGGAAATGATACCGGCATAATAGTGTATTTATTATAAGTTAGTTATTGACGTAGTCGCAGAAAAAATAAATGTTAAATTTCAGAGAAATGAGGAATTTGCTTCCATATTAGGAACTGATGCCTAAACTAGCAATCTACGAAAGAGAATTAGTGTCTCGTACTGAGATTACTTTTAAGATGGTCAACCTTTGTATAGCTATGGATCAGCTTGTATAAATCGTACACAAACTAATGAGCCACTCAAGAAAGATCTTGGTGATAGGATAATGCCTCATTGTTTTCTGGATATAATAACCAGAAATTCAAATTAGAAGTAAGGGTAACCGAAAAGTTGTGGGTAAAGTTTATTTCTTAAATATAAAATCAGTGAACTGGAATGGATTATTCAAGGATATTTTAAGTCCCTTTCCAGAGAATACTCTAGTTTTAAAGAGATATGACCAAATTATTTTGAAATATAACTTGGGAAGATAATAGGACAATGTCTGAATGCCTTGACTAATTTTATTTAAGTATCATTGTTTTACAGTGCTATTTAGCACAAGTGTATGTATAGCTGTGTATAAAATATACATCGTAGATAAATATTTCACGATTATAGTTGCTACCTACTATCTGAGAGTTGGTACCGCGCTTAGATATATTTACTATCGCGGATTGATTTATTAATTTGTAATAACAATCCTTACCCTTAGTGTAGTTGATGACGCACTGAATAAAGAGTGCTAGATGACTAAGTTAATTTTTGAATGATGTGACTAAATTATGTGCCTGTAGACAATGTTGCCACTTGTCTTTCGAGCACTTGCAACATATGCAAGCACAGAAATACCATTCATCCGCTTGGGATTATTTTTCGCGACCTCCGAAGCTCCACGAAGAACAAAAGGATGCTGTAGCGACTACACGAGACGCCGCAACGAGAAAATATCTCTCCAACTTCTAAGCACGCCAAACCGGAGAAAAGAAACCCACAAGCACGCCGCTATGGCAGCGAAGCGTGAGCGGAGCAAAGGCGGCACGGAAGAACCGCGGACAGTCGGCCGTGTTTGCGGATGGTTTTGCAAAGGAAATGTACGGGAGAGATGGTGCGCGAATCTAGGAAGGGCGAGCAAGTATCGATATAAAGGGCTGGCTGGCGGAGACTTGGCAACGTGGCCTCGACGGGTTGCCAGCGGAGCGATAGGAAAAAGGGCACTCGGCCTCGATGTGGAACGATGCGACCGATCCGCGAACAACCGGATGCAAATGATGTTTAATGTTTTGCACGCGACGGAGCAGTAAACAAGTGGCAATGGAACGGACGCTAACGCGGTTTTGCACAGAACCGAGGCATTTGAGAGTCTCGGTCGCGAAACGAGGATTTTTTAGAGCGAATTATAACCGAAGACGCACGAATGGTCCAGCGACGAGGCTTTATAATATTTGCACGTACGAGTAAAAGTTAGAGCGGGCGTATCATATCTATACAGCTTGCTTTTCGCACGGAAGGTTTCCACTAACGCCGAGATATTAATTGCACTCCTTCCTTGCAATTCTTAAATTACGCAATCAATACGAGGCATAAGAATATAAATATTTAAAATATCTCGACCTACAGCATAATAAATTCTCTGATGGAAACAGTAAGATCCCAATTACATCCATTCCAATAATCATTACTATTTACAAACACACATCCATCCCCTAACCAGAAAATTAGTTTAGCCGGGATTCGAACCCGTAAAAATATACCGTGATATCGGTAGCGTGATGGTTACCGACGCAGAGGTTCAATAGCGAATCCTGAGTGAATAATGATTGCTTTTGAACTTACAGAAATTGCTGGCGGTAAATCTTTTGTCTGATGATTCACCAATAACGACACAGTCAACAAAATATGCTTTCAATGCTACGGTTTGTGCCTTACAAAGAAGTCGATTACGGACATGGATAATTTTGACATTTTTTTGGCACGTGATACGGTTCATAATTCACGTAATAAATGGAGGTAGAAGAACCATCTGACTTCCTTCATTCGATAAATATGCATGCTGACAAATAGACAAAATACAAATATGCTCGAGAGAATCGCTCATGAATATGATGTTGCAGGATAGATGCGGGCACATGAGAACATAAAATAGATATTTATATTACTTGTGCCAAAATATTATACCGCTAATACGGCACTCAACCTCTTTCATTCGCATTTTTCTTATTTAGCCATAACGTGTGCTCCGTGGCTGGCTAATGGTTTGACATATTCCTCGAAATGGAATTCTTGAAATAAAAATCAAAAATTCTGCTTATATCTAGAGTGGCATCATCGTGAATTAAGACCAGAATACGGTACGACGAACTGGTTTTATATTTCGCCCTTAATGGTAGAAAAATACGATTAATAATCCACTCATGAGAAAGAAAAAATATGGTTACATATGCCTCTCTAATGGACTACTACAAATCATATACGAAAGAATAAAATAATGCGATATAAAATTCACACAACAACGTGTATTTTTAGTTGATACCAGTCAACAGATAATAAACGTGTCACTCTTTTCTCAAACATAGAAAATTAATATTCGAGGAGAAACTAAATGGAATTAGAAAGGAAAATAATAGCCTATGTAATTGACAACTCAACTGGGATCCAATGCTGGGGAAATGCGAGAATGGAAATTCAATGAAAATATTAGTAAACATAGACTTAGTTACACGATTTTTATGGGCTCTTTATTAATTACATGCATAAAATAGATCAATAAAGGAATGAAGTATGTTCATGGGAGCAGAAAATGAAAATAAACCAAAAAGACTAGAAACTACCTTTATGTCACTTATAATGTACGAACTACTTATCGGCATTATTAATTAACGTCAAAGCTTGATGACATTGCATATGCTCACTTTTCTTTCCAATCAGAAGTTTCAGAAATCAACCAGAAAATATAAGAAGCGATCTCATGACTCTAAATAAGTTCGATGCAATTGAAAAGAAAAACAAATAGAACAGTGAAATTGTCCTACATTTAGATAAGAGAAAAATGTGATACGAGGTAACTGCATGTTCTAAAAAATCTCTCATGTCATCCAGCAAAGCAGGCTTGCGAATACCCACATAAGGTTGTAACGGACGAAAATGATTACTATTGAGATATTTGAACAGATTCAATGAACGCCCTGTTTTCTCTCCTATTTCACCTGTAAAGTGCCCACCTTATTACGGAATCAAACTACTTCGTTAAAATAACAATGACAAATTAAGTCAGAGCCGTGCCAAACATGATTCAAGTATATCGAAATGTCTGTCTTTCGATCATTCATTTCGGTCATACTATTCATAACTAGAATATACCAACTTTCTTTCTTCCATGGCGGACGAAGAGGGTGTACACATTGACGGTATAAAAGGCAAAAGCAATTTTAGCGGAACGTCTGTAACAAATTGCAAGCATTCTATTAGTCATAAATCTTAAAAATTGGATATTACTTTGGCTTTTACAGATACTGAAACAATTATAAGATATAAAATACTGCGGAATACTTCCTTTCTTGTAAGACGACATCCTCTTAGCTATAAATTTGTTTTATACAATGACAAAATGACAGATTGAGATAAATCTTAAACACCAGAGTCGACTTTGCAGTTAAAATGCACTTTGCGAATAAAGTGGTAAACTTAACCTCAGAGAGAATTAAGAATCAGACAAAGATAAAATTTAACTATTCTAATAAAATTCATTAAGACAACTCTCAAGATGAAAATGCAAGAGAAAGAATAGAAATAGCGGTAAAAAGAATAGAATACAAATGGGAAATCACAGGGTTAAATAATCAAAAGTTACAGAAAGCCTAAATTCTGTATTTTACTTTGATTCGGTGAGAAAGGAAACGAATTGTAGCATTGATTTCAGGCGTAACACCGAAAACTTGAACCTTGATTCGATGATGGAATTTGTAAAAATATCAGCATGTCGATTCATGATATATTTTAGTGAATATCTTTTTCACTCCGGAAATTCAAGAAATATATTTTCTACAAATCTCATAATACCTTTCTTCGAGAAAATTAAATTTGAAATTTAAAATTGGCTTTACTTCTACCCCTTAGTGTTAAGAAATCTTTTCCATAAATGCTCGACAGAATGCCTTCTACATTTGCTCCCATATCTTCAATTACATTACTTCCAATCGTCCTTAATGACTTAAGGTACACTGCTATCATTACATAATCTAACCAACACAGATGTAAACTTACTCTGCGAAAGGAAAGTAGTAAATCGTCGGATCATTAGTTAGAAGTTGGCAGCTGTGAATCAATTTTCCAGACAATAACCGAATAATTCACGATTAATATTATCCCTCTGCGGTACCTAAAAACATCTCAGAACATAAAAAATTGGCAACAAGCATTCTCATGATCCTATGGAAATATAATATGACGACATGGAAAAAATAAATGCTTGATAGAACAAATTTCTACACCGAATCTGCCAAAATATGAACCATTATCTTAAAATATAAGGTTTCTAACCCAAAATTTCAGGCTATTCATGCAATGGTAATCTAAAATAATCTAAAATAGTTTTGTCGCAGTTAAAGATTCCATCCAAGATAGAAGCCTATTACAATTTTTACTCGACCTTTATCTTCATAAACTTCATGAGGAATCTCATAACGCAGAATTCTACAAGGCTAAGGATGCAGAATAAATAATTTAATTCCAGAATAATTGATGAATCGCCACTCCATACCATATTTTCCAAGATAATAAGTCTACAGGTAAAAGCCTTTTTGTTTCTCAACTTCATTTTACAGAACTGAAGAATAACACAAAATAGTATACTTAAGCTGGTGATTACACCATTAATAGTATGTTTTACTCCGCGGAATTCTAAATATTTCATCATTCTGAAATTCATCTAACTCTGAAATGATTTGGAGCTCCTTACAAACTAAGTTTTTCTTAATCTAAAATCGATTGCTAATACTGATATGGTCCTTCTTACTCAGTATGCAGCTTTTTATGATCAAATTCAACGATTAATCGATTATATAAAAGCACCGAGGCGATACATCCTTGCAGGGATGCTTCTGTCCGTGAATAACGTGAAATTGGGTCAGAGAAGGTGTCAAATAGTCATGTCTAACGATACATTTCAAAATACCATTCACCTATTATGTTCCCAAGGAGAGTCTATCCATGAGAAATCCTTGAAAATTAATTGCCGCAGCCGCGAATTTTTTCCGAAGTAAAAGAAAGCCACAAAAAAACATTCCCAAAAACACTGTAAGTATATTCATTCGATTAATTAACTTCTATTCACTCGCTAAGATTCGATGCACGATATCCATACTGGAAATATCACAAATAAGTGTACAGAAGTTATCAACTACTTCTACTTAGTTCATGCTTAGTTTTGTGTCCCTTAAGATATGCAGTGGCCATATCGCGGATCTGCAAAAAAAGTTTACACACGTAAAGAAACAATAATGTCATAAGAACTAACGAGCGAATATGATAACCTACATTTTGTTTCCAGGAATTGGAGTCAACAATTCCTCTAAGACATTACTTATTACATTATTATATTACAACATATAACAATTTAACATTAATTTTGATAAAGCATAACATACGAGAACGAATTTCATTTTTTATGCTTTGACTACACGACACAATTAGTAATTCTTCAACAGGTACTTATTGGGGCAAAAATTGAGCAATTCTGAATTGCTGAGAATAAAGAGTTTAGTGCCTCTGATAAGATAGAAGAACTGAAAAATTACCTCATTAATAACACCAACATAAAGGAATTATTATCTAAATTACAGGCACTTTTTATGACGACGCCAATCCCCAAGCTGTTTTAAAAACAACTGGGATTGCGAAAAAAATGGCGCAAACTCGAAATGAAGAAAATGCTAGTCAGACTAACAAAATATAATATAAACAACAAAATATGCGAGATGATTCAGACTTATTCTAAGTAGGCTATGTTGAAATGTATTTACCTAATGGAAATCGCCAGCCTCACCAGTTAGATTCGTGGAATCAGATAGTTACATGCTCCAATAATCCACACTTATACGGCATTGAGATAACGAAACTATTCATAGCCAGTCGAATTTCGAACTACAGAGACGTAACATTCATATCCTCAACGGTTTACGGTAAGAAACAAAAGAATTACAGCGAAAATTTTTGCGAAAGAAAGAAACGGCGACGCATGTGGTTCCCGTTTCCTCCGCTAGGAGGCAGCAAATGCGTCAGCGTACGGCGAGATGACGATGACTAACGCTGGCCAATTCATTTCGCAATTTGGCGAAGTTTCCGCGCAAGAATAACCATTTCATTCAGACGTGAATACTGACCGATGTCTTCCGTATAATCGAAATATGGAGTGCTATAATGCAGTAGAAAACCCGGAATCTGAAATTCCATCGAATTACACCGCAAATAAAACAATGCTCACACGACCATATTTGTAGGATTTCGTCAGTTTTTAATGGAGATAACGTAGTGTATTAAAACTGTAAGAATCAATGCTGTAATTGTAAATGAAAATGTAATCTATACTAATGACTCTAACACGTGATATAAAATATGAATTATCCAACGTCTCTCCTTTTCAAGGTTTTCTAGCTTTCACAGATGAGATGAAATGTGATGGACAAGGAAATATCGTATGAATTCCTTGTAAACGATACAATGGCAATGTTCATTCCTATTAGTAGCTATTCCAACACATTATACTGATGCAACGATTCCTGGGAGCCAGGCAAATTTGGCAAAACTGACGGATAGATTGTCCTTAAAATCAAGCACCAATAACAATTCGATATTCAAAAACATAAGTGTGTAATCATAATAGTGAAGAAAACTACATTACACTCTCCATTGCAGTTTTAAAAAAACCACGAATAAAATTAGAAATTTGCAGGTGCGAAATACCATTAAAATAATCCGACTTATTTTTATTATGAACTAAATTATTAAAATAAAGGACGATTATGATCACCGTCAACTTTCAACGAGATAACACTAAGACTAACGAATAACCCGCAACGTAAACATACATTATAATATTTGCTCGCAATGATAGAGGATAAAACTAGACGAAGGTCAACGAAGAAAGGTCAACATGACGATGTAACACACATTTAGGCAGCCTTCGCGGATGAAATGCTTCATTCAGCGTATTAATTCATGCGATTCTTCGATTCCCATAACCCGAAATACTGCTTTGGTAATTTAAGGAACATTTTGAGCCTAAGATGGCCGAATTTGAATCATTTAAAACTTGGTTTGGAATGGGATAAAAGCCGACTCTTGTCGTTGAATTTCAGTTAACGATCAGCTGCTTGCAAGTTTCTGAAACAAAAATGGTTCTTTCACGAGATACGAAACAAAGTGTCTTCTCATCATTTCATAGAACTCCGTCTCGGCAGGAACGTGATACCGGAAAGGAGTGTGCTGAGCATCCATTCATCTTCAAAATTAATAACGAGATTTACGGTAATATCTCTGGCGATAAAAGTTGCACGATGTGACTGAAATATTAGGGTGTGTTGTAAACTTCAAGATCAAAGAAAGTTCATGACGAGTTGGGATATAACGCAAATTACCCAACTCAAATTTAGGATACATAATGAGTTATTCTTTGCCTACGACTGAGTAAGTAGTAGTGTGTAAGTATGTAGTAACTAAGTAAGAGTACTAAAAAGAAATGGGAGTTAGGCGTCCGTGGAGAACCGATGATGGAGTCAGCACGGAAGTGGCGTGATATGCGATTCCACATCCCTTTCCTCAAAAGTAATCGGAATGAGAAACGGAACGAAAATTATAGTATTAACAATTGTTACAGGAAATTATAAAACCCATCAACTGCGATGTGATTAAGTTATGATCGTGAGGTCAGTTTTACTTCCATACGTGTTTTGCAGAGGTAAAAGAATATGCTGTATGATACATACTATCGTCACATATTTGATCATACACAAAGCAATCAAGTTATGGAAATAAATACTCCCTTGTTTCGCAGACAAATTTTGATCTAGAATTTCAAAAAATCAAAACCTACTACGATTTGCATAATTCTGAGTCTGAAAAAGGTTAACATGGCTCAGACAGTTTAAAGTATGCGTATGTCCTTCCAAACACTAAAATTGAATTATTAGAAGAATATTTTAAAATTAAATAGCAAGAGTTAATAGATGCGTTTCTTCATAATTTTTAAATTTATTTCCAAGAATTGATGGGTCTACAAAAAAATTCGACGAACAGATTTAGCTCACTTGTGATACTATACGTTAATGTTTATTCATTTTTCATTAGTTCTGTACTTAGCTTGAGGATTTGGTTATTTATTGGCGGAATTCGCAATTTATCGAGTGATTTTCGTCTCAATAAATCATTATTTACGATGAATCTCGAACTTTATTTTACGGATAATCTTAATTTTCAAATGCTATGCTAAATGCCGCGGTCAGGGCAACACTGTTAACCCAAAATTCAGCAATTACCAATGTTAGCTTAGGTACGAGCTGTAATAAGAAGACAACCTTAACACAGAGAAATGTTAATTAATCACTCCTGATAACACATTTACAAAAATTATTTGCAGTCAGATAGAAGATATAGGTAAGATGATTTTCCTGATAGCAAAGAGCAATTATTGCAAGAAGGTCAATTGAAGAAAGCACTGCGAATTTGAAGTAATTTTCAAGTGATACATAGAATAAATGAAAATATATTCATTATATGATAAAAGATGGGTAAATAAAGAATTGAAGACGACTACAATTTACCGCTAAATGTGTGAAAATTCAAAACTTATACTATCTAATAGGATCAGAATAAATAATATGGAGATAGTTAAGATGAAATATTCTTACTACTAAGTGGATCTTCGAAGCACAAGACTCCCAAAATGTTCTTTATCTACGATCAAAACAACCTTTTGCACCTCACACACCTTAGCCGTGTGTTTTTAAGCGATAACGATGTAACCACTGATGGTATTGGAAAACATGTTGAGGTATAAGAATGACAGGGAAGTGGCTAGTTCCTTTATCTTACTTCTCTGAATGAAAAATTATGAAAAATAAAGACACAATGCATGTATAAAGAGCATGGATACTTTTTAATATAAATGAATAATTTACTGAGGATTACGAAATTTAAAAAAATACAAACGCAGAAATCTACAATAATTATTTATCCACACTGGCACACCGGTCATGTGATATTAAAATAGGAGGTTCTATCTTTTTGCCATTGGGGATCGGATATTGCAATATCAAAGTGTGTACCATTATCTACATACGAGAAAGGTACTCAATACATCGCGAAAGAATGCCTATGCATGCAGTCTTTTGAACTTTTGATCTAGGCCTTCCGTTAATATTTGGACGCTTATATGCACCCACTCATAGACGAAGGACGAGAGAGATGAAAAAGTGCGGATAAGAAGTGATCGAGAAAGATGTGTCGCGAATAACGGTCCAGGGGCTGAAAAGGCCAGGTGGTGGAAGCAACGGGATCTTGAGAGCGGGGGCGGCAAACGCTAAATACACACACATTTCGGCCCAAGGTACCGCGGGGATCTTCACTTACTCCAATGGCGGACATAGGTTGAGTTAAGTTCAAATAGGAAACATCGATAGTATGTATAATATAACCTCTATAGCGCCACTAATCACTTGAATAGTAGTGATACAATTTTTAGGAAATTCTGATTTGATAACCCCAAAGACAATTCTGATGACATCCACAAAAAAATTCTCTTAAGTTTGATTACAAAGCTTTTTTGAGCAACAATTTCAATTTGATTCAAATAAGGCGTTTTTTCAGGTTAATTTCAGCTTCCATTTCTGAGCCTACCGTTCAACCATGATTCGTTTCCACTTTATTCATAAATTACCGTAATGTAAGATAATGAAAGTTTTGCGTACATTGGAGAGAGGTTTGAGATTTTCCTAATACTTTTCCTCAGAGAGTGTTGGTTATTGCAATATTATTTGTATTGATAAATCATAAAACCTACTAGAGAATATGCTGGAAACATTTTATAACTCAAAGACCTTTTCTGAAAAACTTAACAGCTACAATAGGATTCAGCATAATATGGTAATTCAGAATCATTTTAAAATATATCCAATGGAATGATGATTTACACAAATTTAGCTCTCGATATAAAAGATTTGTTTGAAGATAATTTTCTTAGAAAAACAGGAATGACCTTTATTTCTAAAGAAACTTCGGGACTCTTTCGAGATCAACTAATGCATTTACGAAGTAAACATCTGCCTCAACATTGATTTGGTACTTTGGGAATTCAAATACGAAATTTAATACAAATAAAATTTTTGCTTCAAGATTTAACTTATATAAACGACTTAGATAAATATCAATGATAATAACATCGACTGCCTACTGCTCATCGAAACATAGATTTTATAGACTACATTTATAGAAGCTGAATTTTAGTGAGGTAAACATAGAGAAAGAGGAAGGAAACATATGTTAGATTCATCAATGGCGGGAAAAGTCACCAAGAAAAGAAAGAAGGTGGAACGAGTAGCAATATTGGGGTACATAAAACAAACAAAAGAAAAACTGATATAATAAATCTCTCAACAGTGGAAATAAGAAAGTCACGATCTTGGATAGAATGTGTATAAAATCGTAACTAGAATCAAATTCACTTCCCAGGTCCTCAACAGTTAATTACGCTTAGCCCTTAAATTACCTAGATGAGGTTTGTTGACCGATCATGGCTATGAGAATGTACTGGCTACCTTTGTCATATCACCGAATAATATTGTCCTTGTGAAATCGAGAATTGATGATATGGAGGAAGCAAAGGTGAGTCTATGAGTAGAATTTTAATACGTAAGAGAAAATTTATACTAATTTAGCATCATAACTTACAATTCAGACGATATATTTCACTGTTAATTGTCTGGTTTATTACAAACGAACATTCTCTCTCAATTTAACTTAGTTAAACATTACATCTACTGTCGCATGAGATTTGGCTGTTTCGATTCAGAAATGGATCTGACATATTCATTCAAAAGAATCTAATTCCACGCATTACCCTGTATTATATGCTATTTATTTAACGTCAACAACGAATAAGCAATGAAACATTTCTAAATATACTGCTAAATTAACACTTAGAGAAAGAAAAGAACTAGACGGGCATGGCCCACTAGGAAGTATCATGTAAGCATGGAATCAAGACTGATGATGAGATTATTTGAAGTATATACGTAAAAAAATATAAGATTCACAAATTGGTTTTATGAATCTTGAATGATCGTACATTAACCATCTTCGAAGACCATAACAAGGAAAAAAATAAGATTCTACTGGGATAATTACTAAATAATTGTAATATTACTGGGAAGATTTTACTTATTTTTATCATTACTTCGTTTTTTCTTTCTCTGAGGAGCATTTACATACACGGATGATAAGAAAATTGCAACATATAACATTAGACCACCAACGCTATAATATTATCTTGTCTTTGTCAACAACTGATAACCTTACTGTTTGAAGTCCTTGTATTAAAATATTTTCAAAATTACTCCGTCAATTTACATGATTGTTCGCTCAAAAGGTTTCAGCCGTGGCAAGTAATTGAAGAAAAAATAAATTGTGACCATGAAAAATTCCCGAAGACATACATTACACTATTCGCTAAGTTCAGACAGCCATTCTTCTTCTCTGCCGATATCATCAACACACCACAAAAAAAGAAATTTTGCACAATTGGAAAATGCAGTAATCAAACGATGATATACGACATAGGAGATCCGACACTAACAATAAGACAAGGAAACCATGTGTAACACAGACGTGGAGATATTTCGTTCAAACATTTATTATTCTATGGGCGCGAATAGAAAACTAAATAACAGAATTAGCTCGTTCTTATCACCTCTGGGTCACGTATGAGCCACTGGGGGAGATAGTGGTAACGCATCGCAAGTATCAGCCTTCTAAAAAGCAAACATATGATTCGCTACAACTTTGGTACATTGAGCTCGGAAGCATAACTAGCGATGATGATGAGGAATTTTCCCTAAGAGGACCATGCCATTTGCATTTCAAAATTTTATCAGTCCCACGTGCACTACCTCTATTTGTATACTTAGAAGAATTGTTCACCCGATGTTCTAGAAGCAGAAGCGGAGATTTTATAGGTTAAAAATAAACTTATGATTAATATGACTAAATTATGATTTTGAATTCATCCGCTTGTGCTTTAAAAGGTTCCTTTGTTGAATAAAATAGATGAAAAGGGACCAAGGATAACGAAAAATTAATCGTACATTTTTCCACCAAAATGGCCGATTCGCTTATGATTTTAATCTTGTAAGTAATATCACCGACAGTGAATGCTGTAAACTGAAAAAGTTGAATGTAAACTTTCTAACACAATGATTATCAAGTCCAAAAATGTCATCACATGAATTTTTAAATTATAAGTTTTTGACAGTCACCTTTCACCTAAGGGTCACTTATTTCAACAGGCATTAGCAACTTCCTTTTGTTTTTCCGATCTTGTAAAAATTGGATTTGGTTGGGTTAAAGCTGAGCTTCAGTAATGAAATTCACAGAGGGGACCGCATGTCTGTAGACGAGCGATATTACCGAAATTGTCGATTAAGTCATAATAGCTGAAAAAATGACAATTTAATGCATATATTTTATTTTATATTATTTACGCATAATATAATCATTATATATTTGTAGAAATTCGAAGTTAAATGTTCAATTGTTGTTTCGTTAGTCTTTTATTTCTTTTCTAAAACAGCAAAACACTTGTAGCATATGGATTCTTCCGATAGAATTTAAATTTACGCATCGGTTTACGGTCTGAAATGCGTAAAGTCTATCAGAAAGCTTCATTCTTCTGAGCATAAATTAAACTTGAAATATAGGCGTTGATTAAAATAAAGAGTCAGACCACAAACAGACCTTTATGAAATGGACGTCTAACTGTTTAGAAAAGCATTTCCATACAAGTGACAACTTCTCCAGAATGCTCTCCGCTAGCATAAAGTTTGCACATACTCACGCAATGACGTAAGCTGGAAATTGCAACTGCAAGTACTTAAGTGCTGGCGTAATCTCTCTCGTCAGATAACGAGACCTTTTGCGGACTTGACACTCGACCGCTGCTCATGCTTGCAGTCACTGCCACAAGTACGCACACGACTCGCCAGCTGGCAGCAGTGTCCGCGATATTTTGCCTAATTCATTCCGTCCATACTTTTTCAAGTTGGCATCACCGAGAGAAGTACATCACTTAAGTTTGCGTTAATACACCGATTTCTTATGCAATTTTTATTAATTGAATTTACATTCATTTCACGGTCCGTTGGTAGCAAAAGTTTCAGCGATAAATTACTTTCTTATGATAGCTCTGTCGAGGCAGTTAATTAAACATTGAAACCGAAGCCGGTCGTAAAATAAATCTAGGATGGCTCACTTACTCATTTTTGTAATAGAGATATTCCCAATTTAAAACGACATCAAACCGCGGGGCTGTACAGCAAATTCAGACCGAAATAAATCTCTAAATCTCTGCTTACATACACAGTGTCTATGCGTAAGTAGAATGACCAATACAAGAGGACTCCTTACGTCCTTGTGGTCAATTTGCCATACAAGTGATTCACGACTTTGGTCAGAGAAGTCTTTATAAACACTACGGACAAAGAATCGCAGGGTAGCAATACGAGAAAGGATGTAATTTTCTTCAGAAAAGAATTTTAGCATCAAAAAAATGTCTGAATATTGGCTGCAGTTGATTTTATCAAAATATATAAGTATTTACGAAATAAAAATAATTTTTTTAACGCTAAGGTTGTTCTATTCGCAGATTTTATAGAAAAGGGATTAAATATTTAAACGGCAGACAACTTTCTGTAGAACATTTATATAAAACAGTCCGACCTACGCGATTATCCATTCATTTAACTTTCCCTGTAGAATTTGTTAACGAAGCCTATCGTAGTAGTAGAATGACTCGAAAACGAATGGAAAAGTCCTTCCCATACATATGACCTGTTGGTACGAGAAAAATGCTGGAAAACCAGAACATGAGAAATGTTCTTCGTAACTCTTTTCTGTAATGTAACACTATTCTTTCATTTACTCATTACGGTTTTGGAATTTTTCTCACCGTACCTACACGAAGAATAAATTCATGAAAATTATTCACGCGAATTTCCGATTACTACACTCCAGCTCCGAGTTGGTATACACAGATATCATAATGTATCAGTGCGAAAATAATTAGAGGACAATTCGCGGAGATTGTGAAAGGTGTGCTCATTTATGCAGATATCCGAGAGGAAGGAGGGAAATAAAGAATGGGAAGAGAGAATAGAACATTTTGCGAGACATATGTGGCAAAATATGAAAAGAATCCGTCCTCGACCAGCGATTGGGACCTTAGCACAACCGGCGACAAATATACATGCTTATCACCTGGAGATTTAGGAAGCAATAGTGTTGAATTCTGATAGAGAATAAATAATCATGCACGATTTACACAAAAGGGGAGGTTAGAAATGAAGACATTAGAGAAGAAGAATGTGTGCACAGCATGAGTGATGAAGTGAGAGAAAGAATCGGATAAGTCAAACGTAGGCAAACCAAGGAAGAGACGTCTGGCAATTTAAAAACGGAAAAGAGAGATAGAATAATCCAATATTTGATATATTTCCCTATTGAAGCTAAGCGAGAATTTAAGAAATTATACCAGACGAATTATTCAGCAGCAAAGAATAATATTTGTAATGTTTAGTATGCATGTAAGTATTCCTTAACGATTAATATTTTTAATTACAATGGTTCTATGTCGATCACCATTTACAGCCAATTATAAGTAGTTCCTGCCGATTAAATGATACGATTAGAAGCTTTGACAAAAAACACCCGAAAATGACGTCATTTTTTGCAGTGCCTCATAATTTCCAATATTATGAATATTAGAATTATTTCTTTCGAAAATGGTGATTATTTGCATTTTATTAACTATTCTAAAATTAACTATTCTAAAAAAATCAAACAGGGACAAAAAGTAACACACGTATATTGTGAACTTGGAATTGATACAGAAATATCTTCTGGTGGGATATGGGCAATTTTATCAGACATGCCAATTCCAAATACTGAATTGCGAGCTTATACATAGTGTGTTGGTATTCAGCCAGATAAAGTGCATCATGAATAGTTATTCCCTTTTAAATTATCCACGTACACATAGTGCCCCTTTGGGACCTTAGAAGATTACAGCGGCCCGATCAACGGAGTAAACGATTTCAATTTTAGATATTTTCAAGTGTGCTTCAAGTGCTGATTCTCTAGTGATTTCTATTATACGATAAGTAGGTTTAAACAGGATTCACATCCAAAACTTGTTTGCATGTGTTTTCCAGCGGTGGATCTTTTAAGATAATACCTCAGGTTTATTTCACATTCACAACTCCTTAAGTTTTCCCGATTCTTTATATTGACCAATCCGTTATTTTTTAAGTTAACATCACTGACGACAGGTTATATGGAAGAAGATGCATCCGAGTCTGAATCTCACCTCAATAAAGACCTTTGCTCTGCGTGATCATCCACCTGATAGTAAACGCATTGCTCAAGAGTCACTTATCGCCCCACTAAGGTGCCAACCACACCCATGGTGTGAGCCTAAAAGACATTTGGGGAGACGAAGGCGGGACGTGAAAGCAGCGTGCCGCCACGCCGGCGTCCCTCGCCCACGCACCTCGAGGAAATGAATCGATAGACTGCCTTACGCAACAGAGGAGGGGACACTCACTGCAGGAAGTAGAAATAGAGAAGGTGCAATTGGCGATAAACTGCAGCAATTTTCGATGGAGCAATGCCCGCAATGAAGGACTAACATTGTCGATGGACCGATATCAAAATGACTGCGGTAAATGAAACGGAACACTAACTCAGCAACAGATGATTAGGGTATTCATAGGGTGTCTGACATCCGAAATAATGTAATCGTTTGACGAATAAAGAAAGATATGTTATCAGAGTAAATACTTTTTTACTAACGCAATGCCTTGAAGAGATTTAACTAAATGAAGATGCCTTCTAATTTCAAATGTACACAAATATATTTAGTTAAATGACGAAAAGTGCTTGCAAACGCTTCAGTATGTGTAGGAAGGTAAATTATAGTTATTAATTAAAGTATTGTTCTGAATAATGATGCGACGCAAGAATCGCGACCATCAACAGCGTGAACATGCAATATGCAGTATCTTTTTAGGAGAAAAATATTTCTGATGATTGTAGGCGATATGGATAGCACTGTTAATCCTGAATTCGAATGAACTAATTATATCACTCATTCCACATACTTTTGGCTTGGACAAGGAAAAGTTTCGGCAAGGAAATTAATTTTCCATATCTTCCAAGGTTTCGATCTACGGATGAATATGAAATTATAAAAGACTATTGAGACTGAACTCCTAATGAATATAATGAGAATATTATATTATTTAGCAAAATATTTCAAAAAACGTAAAGGGTAGTATGCAATAGTTTTCCAACGGCACTTTAAATGGAAATTTCGATATAACAGAGGAATGAAAACGTACTGCTCAAACTGATGTTTCGAACATCGGAATGAGGCGACAAATTCAAGAAGAATGAAGATAGTAAGCCTCGTAGATATTAGCAATTTGAATATCATAGGTGCAATGGATGAAGAATACAGAATACACGCCTAAATAAGTAACTTTTCTCGAAAATAGCGATATTTCCAAACAAAGAGATCGCAGATGAAATCTCAATAATCTTTCGTACAGATGATTGACAGACAGAAATCGAACCTTATCGTTATTTTAGCAATAAAAACAAACATGCTTAGCATGGAAAATCTGCTTATCTGCTTCTCTAGAAGCATAAGAAACTCAATCTATGTAAGAATGCAGTTTGATAAAAATGAATTTCTAGCTTAAGTTGCGTTTTCATATACTCTAAAATTCTAACAAATTCAGACTAATTGAACTGAAAAATCTATAATAGCGAATGATTTGTAATGGCTGAGAAACTGATCGAACTTCTGTTAATTTGAAAAATAAATGCAATGACTGGGAGAGAGAAATCGAAAGCTAGAAAACCACTTGCAAATTTTAAAGGATAAATTTAGTACCGTTTTGTATAAATTTCAGTTTCAAAATTCGATGAGAAATGACGAACATTGACGAAAACGTACTCTTGTTTTTCTTTGGTAATCAAAAGAAAAAAATATACGTGCATAATTAAGCAAGCAAAATATCACATGGAATGCATTCACAAAAGCAGCCGTACAAATGGAGGCGAATTTGAATTTACTAAGGGAATGTTCAGTATCTATTTCAACCAAGCCTTATGTGCAGCGAAATGCTCCAAATAATCAATATAAATACATTTTCCACGCGTACAATACTATGCAGTAGGCAATTTATTTAGAAGAGAGAGGAAATATTTTCAAGAGCAAAATTTCGTATTTTCGATAAGATTACCGATAAATGTGACGAAGTTAGAAAATTATAAACGTTGTTTCAAAGTTTATAGATAAGAGTATGACTCGTAAATACATTTATTCCTCCTTTTTTAAAACAATTAACTCTAAGAGGGTCAACGCCTTATAATGTAAAACATAAACACTTCCTCATAAATCAGTTTACCTAGACACTTAGAATAGCATTCAAAGAATGACTACAGAATTACCGATAACAAACTAGTTAATTGTAAAAGGAAGGAAGATTGGAAAGTAGTGCGAGAAACTTTCCGACGAAATGACGCCTTCATTTTAGAATAGATCTTACTCGTGGATCTAGAAATCTATTCCTGTCCTTGAAAAAAATCATCTCAATAGAATACTCCTAGACTACAGACAAAACAAAAAGAAAACATTCGATACATAATACACAAACTGCTACAAAACGTAAGAAACTTGCGACCAGAGGCACTACAGAATTACACCATTCAATAGACATTATTTTTTATAATATATATTACTTTACTTTGTTTCTTTCCATACCTAAAAATATCTGAGCATCGCCATTTTGAAAACGATTATAATTTCTCGCTCCAATAATGTCATAAACCTTTACTTGGTAGACTGATATAAGGAACGATTAATAACTAATAAATAAACCTCCTTCTACGTACATTTATAGAAATCAAGAGAAAGTAAGGAATATTAAGGATTCATATGCAAAATTTTTCGTTACTTAAGCTACAAATTTAAAATAAAATAATACACTATAGGATTTTCCTCATGAGCAGAAACGATGTATGTAATTTAAACATATACATTACACAATTGTTTCTATCCGTGGAGATATGTGTAATGGGAAAGCATCATTTTGTGATCAAATTTCATTTAGCCATTGATTAAAGCTAACAAGGGAAACACCAGTTGTGGGGAACGGATTCAAACGGAACTTTCAGGGCACATTCTCTGCTTAAAATAATGGACACGTGTTCAACCGTTCAACTCAATGGGCCTTTGTTTATGAAAAATAAGCAACTAGTACCCTCCATCACCTTTGAATTCCAACTAGATGCATTATCAGAATCCTAGGAGGCCAGAAATCAGGAGAAATTACAAAACTCAAGCGCCAGAAAGATAATTAATAGTCCATATGAGAATATGAGTAGCAGACATCTTTTAAACGTAGGATATAGTTTATCCAAATATACCGCTTCCGATTTATAAAGTTTAACATTTTGATCATAGCAAATGCGCGTAATTAAGGAGCTGATTCATTGTTAAAATTCTTTAAAATAGCTTCATTTATTTAAGAGCATTAAGAACAACACTTAAATGATTATTTCGGAGCAGAAAGGAAAGATGCTCCTAAACAAGACTACCAACAAGAGCATAACAAATTCTTAGCAGACCAAAACTATGTGAGTCAGCAATTTCTACACGTATAAAGACTACAAATATGTCTTTCGAATATGATTCAAATCTCATCAAAAAACCTTCCTATAATTTTCATTTTACTCCACATCCTGTCAGAGTGTTTATATCCTTACATTGCGAAAGAGGTTTTCGCATTTCATTTTATGGGTGCATTAAACAAATATTTTACTATGTATTTCAAACGTCCAAAATTAATAAGTAAAAAACATCGAGGGCTGAGTTCTTCGGTGCTTGATATCCTAAGTAATTACGCTTAATCATTTAATTGGGACAAGCATTATTTAGTGAGTATCGAATTCCCACAGTTCTGAATCTTGAGACAGACAAATGAATTAAAGAAGTAATTATCTAACGTATTTCCCTTGAAAACATATTCATTTTACACAGCTAAAGAAGACAACTAAAAACTCTCCCGTTATTAAAAACAAACAAACATAAATAAACTATAGCATTTTCTCAACTAAAATACGGCTAAAAGGAGTTTAAAAGAATTAGCATGGTTTGGGACGCAAGAAATCCAGCTGTATTTGGCGAAATCATGCTCTGAAATGATCACGTGACTTCATTCGATAGGAAGATTCAAAATTACGAATACGACTAACTTGGGATGATTTCCATAAGGGAATCGGAATTTTCTGTCGGAAAGAAGCGACCTCAAGAGCAAACCATTTGGTCCAGGAAGCCTCAGCTTCCGAGAGAACGGAACGAACGACGGCCTCGCGAATACATTTCACGCCGCAACAGCGGCCGGAGAAAGCGGCTGCGACCGCACCGGCTGGTGCTGCCACCTGCCGAGACTCCGCCCTATAAAAGTTGCTTCCAAAGAAGACACGGCGAATGGTCGGCGAAAATGCAACTTAAGACCGCAAAAGTACATGGAGGGACATTTGCCAGGAATACTTAGCCATTAGCGCCACATCAGTGGTGGGGAAGGATTTTTTACGTAAACAAATGGTAACGATGGGTGTGAATAAATTATCAATTACCACGGCGGTACACGAGTTTTGTCCGCCGCAAAGCCCACAGAGGGCTTACCTCTGCAAGAACTTACTTCTTGATCCCATTGATCTAATAAGAAAGGTTGTCACAAAAGAACGCAAAAATGGATTTTCATTCAGTTGTGTATTTTTGTGGCAACAATTAATTTACGGATAAGAAGGAGGTATAGAACGGGAGAAAAGACTTCGTTAGACCGAAGCTAATATTCCATTGATACTGCGTTATAAATTGTTTCGGTGATCATCCCCTCAATCCGAATAACAATGCATCGTTGCACCACATAATCTAGCGGAAAAGAATGCGGATTTCTCACGACAATCTGCACAATCATTTTTGCTGGCATGTTGTAGGTATTTCCTAATATTACTTTAAGTCTCAATCTCGCCCAAATAAAGACGATTTATTATTATTATTACTATATTACTATGACAATAAGGCACGAATTTACTGTCTATACAATTTGGTTGTACAATATTTCTTCGCATATTCATCGTGAAACGAAATTTGGGCACGTTTCAGGAGGGAAATTCAACAAATTACTGTTTGCTTTAGATTTAAAACCAAGGAAAGGAAAAGGCGAGAATTCGCTGTGATTTTCGAATATTCGTTTTAATTTTTTCATAGGAAAATTTTAAATTTGAAGAATTTTTCGAAATAAGAAAAAAATAAATCCTCAGCGAAATACAAGTACATTTCTACTTGTAATTTGATTGAATTCTGTTATGTTAATATTATATGAATTCTTCAGAAAATCAGAGACCTGAGGAAATTACTCCTACATAGAATTCGTAAATATGTTTTGGGAGATTCCGTCAATTTTTCAATTAATATACGTCTTCGCATTAGGATTTCTGAGCATTAATTATTTTATCTATATATACTATCTTGAAACCTAAATCATAATAATGGCTCTCAGGAGCACTATATTATACTATATTTTATATTATATTTTAGCCATTGTAATTTGATAAAATCAACGTTTGTTTCATTAAAGTTGTTACGTAAATAAAAATAATTAAGATGTCATCGAACAATACTAATTCATTGAAATCTAGAGTAACAGAGAATGATAGTGAGTATTCCAACATGAAAGATGATTGTGAAAAATTGTCATAATTTTTTCACAACTGAGTTGTGGAAGATGTTTTACTGTGTTCATATAGTTTGTTTTATAATGTTTTAGAAGAAAAAAATCGTTTTGTGAAATGATATATCTTCGTCAATCCTCCCAATTCTCCATTCGCTTCTCCTTCGATTTTCTTTCTTTGGGCGCATTGACTTGGCGGAGACGATGCTCGCAAATATCAAACCAGTTTGAACGCGTCACTGCGCGGATTGGGAGAAACTTCCGCTTCCACAGAAGCCACTTCCGTTTACAATAGAACATATCTCCTTTTGTGCTTCCCTCCAATGTTGCACTTCTAGTACGAATCGAGGATTCCATAAAATTTGATCAGTTTACGTAATGTAACCGAGAAGTTGATACCCCGTTTGAAAATTTCCATCGATTGCCTACCTCATCTCTCGCGAGACTTTTACTAATTTCACAAATACATCGACTGCATTAATATATTGTCTTAATCTCCCTTGTAAAGGCCTAAGATAATTAACAATTACTTTTATTTACTAAAAGGTTTACTGGAGCATTTTTATTAAAATCAAGAAATGTTGCGGTCAGAGCTAAGCCGATTGATTCTTTCGCATCTTTGAAGCTTCTGTCCTTAACAGAATTCAAAGGAAACTTGTCCCCAAATCATTCTGTCTTGATCCTTTCAAATAATTATGGCAATGTATGACATTACGACAAGAAAAAGTATAATTTCGACAATAATAATCGAACAGGACATACACAATCGGACAGGACAGGCACAGTTGTTGATTGATAAACCATGTTCCACTGCCGAGTAATACATCACCGAAAAATATTCCAAAGAAATCACAGTCTCGATGTATAAGAAACCTTGATGAACCTCGATTCGGCTACTTCACCGATATCAACCCACGAAATTAGCGGAAAATTCCGAAAAACTACGATTTTCTTCCCTTATTTAGATGCTCGATTCACGCTGCGAATATTTCCAAAATATCAAAGTCGATCTCAAAAGTTTAATGAGGATCTCGGCAGGACTTGAAGAATATGTGAGCGAAATTTCGCTTCATTGGGGAGAAACAAAGAAACGGAAATACTGCAAATTTTCGGAGAGCTCTTCAAATGTCAAGCGGCTCAAAGTTCTGCGAGCCGCTTAGTGCAAGATCAAAGGATTCGAACGTCTCGCTCATCCGAATTACGGTGAAGAGCGTCTCAGATGTGGACATAACAGACGAAAAGAAGCATAATGGAATCCCTTTCCTTAGGCGATAAAATAACAATAAATGAGATGACCTGACTAAAGAAGGGTTAGGAGGCTACGTTTGTATTCAGAAACTTATTGTTAGTTGATATTGAGAAATTACTAGTGCGCAATTTGTCCTCTTTGCTATCATTCTTTTATAAATTCTATCATTTGATTGAGTTCCATCCGAAAGAGAGCTATTTGGCGATAAAATGAATGTGTCTTTCCATAATATTTCACTAATGACAACATGAAACGGTACGTCCAAGCTACTGTTTTAACAAGTCAAACTTTCCTTTGAAAATAAACGGAAAATTGTACAATATTTGATCCGTCCCAACGTCTTCATCTGGCACTTTTGAGTGATGTTCATAACCCAAAGAAATTATATCCCTCCAAATAAACTAAGATAACCATTGATGAACTTATCTAAAATATATGGATAACTATATCCATTATGTAGTATTGAACTTCCGTTCGTATGTCTGCGATAAATATCACCGTAGAGTCAGCAGGAAAATTTGAAAAAAAAATTTTTTTATTTGCCTATACATTTTAGCGCAATATTTTTGCAAGACACTTCCTTTCAGTTTAGGATATTAGCTATTTCCTGCCTCGAGATATTCACTGCTTAAGTACATCAGAAAACTGACAAGCTAACAAATTATCGTTCTTATGATCAAAATTTCTCGATGCCAGGAAAATGATTCTTCCAAGCTTCCTTTGATGATCGCAGAGGGGAAGATGAAAGTGACGCCGAGCAAATGGAAGGCGCGGAAGGAAATAATGGTCAATTTTACGTCACTAAAAATGTCAGGGAATATTATGATAAAATACTCTGCTCCTTTAAAAAGTTAGCATAAAGTAGGTTTGCGGTAGATAAAAGAATTACATATTCATTAAGAGTCGCCGAACTCCATAGGATGCGACAAATATGCCAAATGGAGGCAGTGTAGCGAAAACAATGCGAGAAGAAACGAAAAATGAAATGAGGAAAATATATTGGAAATCGTTACAGACGTTACAGAATTAGCGATACAGAGCGGATGAAAATAGAAATAAATTATAAAAGACTAAAGTTTAGTAAATAAAATTCGGAAACATACTATATATTCGTGTGAAATTTGTACTTGGCTCGATTTACCATTATTTCGTCAATTACCTTGGCCGAGTTTTCTCATGAATTACAAACCAGATAAGATATTAAAAGCTAAGACTGAGTGATTCAATCAAACAATAACTAGGTGTGTACAAGAAGGCTGTGTAAAATGCGCAAAAAACGTATGATTTTCGAATTTAATAATATATCTAAATGGAAGTGAAAGTTGAGTTCATTAAATCATATCACTTAAGGATAAAGTGATAGAAGAAAGCAATTATTCAGTATAACAGTTGGGAAAGGCTGGAATTAAAACTATAACCGATGATGAATTTAATAACAAAACATTTCTCAATGCAACGAAATAATTAAGTTATATTTAGATTTATGATAAATTTTACGCACGGATTGAATTAAAATATTTTTTATTTTACTTTGAAGGATTCTAAAAAGTAAAGAAACAAATATAAATTTATAAATTAGAGCATCCATGTAAAAGAAGATCACATGACTAGTGATATTGAAGAGTAGCTCTAATCAAACGCTAAAGTAGTTAATTATCATGAATTTTATGCACGAGTAGAACATTTTGTAATAACTATACCCGAAACTGCAAACGGAATTCGACTATAAAGAAGGTAACATAAATTACAGGGTGAAATTCGTGCAGAAGCTAATTCAGCTTAATTTCGACAGTTCGAGTATGCGGAATCGTTGTTCTAGTAACTGATAATTGTATTAGTAGAGTTAAATAAGAATGGTGCCTCGACAACTTAGGTCATAAAAGGATGGCGATCATATGTAAATCTGCAGTAATTATAATAGTTCTATATTTGGCAGCCTACGGTAGATTCAGCGTGTGATAACAAACAGCTAATGTTCTCCATTAAGAATTGATAAAAATGAAAACGAAATGCTTGTGCCGCATGTAAAAAGCGACACATATATCCTTTTGTCCATTTCTTACGAAGGTTCACAATAAGTCTTTTGAATAATTTCTATTCTAAGTTTCTAAAATCTCACTGGCAAACAAGCGGACGTCATCAACTACTAGAAAGGAAGGTATTGGAAATTAATTATTATCCTCGGTATAAGTGACGTAGAAGCGTGAAGGAAAAAAAGGTACGGAAAATTTTACTTTTGCTGATGTCCATCCCACAATAATAAAATATATTTGTCATTCGCCGATAATTATCATCATCTTAGGAAACTTATCTTACATTGAAAAGAAGAATAAATGATAAGGGTCAATCTTCCTTAATGTTCTGCAATATCTGAATTTACATTAAAAATGATTAGCAAATTTTGAAGCGAGATAAAGATGTTTGAAGTATAGGGAAGTATTGAGACTTCAATTTGTACTTTCTATCACATTATACTGCGTTCATCTTGAAATCCGATGATTTATTATTCAGATAGATTAATCCCTAGTTAATAATATTCGAAGATGGACATTGAAACAGTATCTTTTCAAACATCAGTGAGTTCACTAATTCCGGAAATATACTACTCGCTTTCATTTGCGATACTATTACATGATTTAAAATGAAAATAACGTTGCCAGGAAGGTAGTGGTTATGACTTCTATGTTTACCTATCAAGTCATACCTTCATATTTACTGAAAGTTTATCTATCATAAACATTATTACAAGATCTTTCTAGAAATATGGTTATCGCATAGCAATCCGATATTCTGGAATATAACTTCATGCGCTGTAAGACATTTTTCTCGAAGAAAGTTTAAGATAACGATTTTTTCACAAGGCGAACTTCAGATGTCCAAAACATTTTCAGTAAAGTTTCTCATGATAAAAACTATGGATAGATTCTCAATTTAAAAAAATTTAAATTCCTCACCTGAATTAACGCTCTAAATGCCGTCCCTGATCAACCTTTAAGTATGTATTTGATTACATGGATTATCGTTATAGCATGAAGGCAGAATTATTAAGTATATCATTACTGCATAGTATGACGACCAAGTAAGAAGCAATGTAATATTTTCATAATTTTAAATTATTTTAGAATTATATCTATGGCAAAATCCATTAATCGATCATTTATTTTTTATCGGTATCCAAAAACGTAGCTTCGATGAAGAAAAACGAACTGCTATTCAAAATGGGGAATTTAATAAGAGACGTATGCGGTAAATCTACAAACTCAAGGATAATTCTTTGTGTTAATCAGCTAAACTACTAATAACAGTGATTTGAAATTACTACAACTTCCGGCTAAGAAGATTTAGAATTTGGAGAAAAAGGACATTCGTTGAAGAACCATAATGATTCTCTGTATTCCTCTTTGAGATGGATAGAAGAATTTCCTGATTTTGAAATCTAAAAGTGAGAAAATTATTTGATCTTCGAGCCCTGCATTTTTGTGAGACTGCTGATAAGCGACGATTAGTGCAACATTTTTCTTATTTTGGTGCGTTAGATTAGTTCAGATAGGCTGACTATGCATTAGTTTGTCTCCTTCCAGTTCTAGAGTTTTCTATTTTCATTGCTAAAATTTAATTTTGTCCGTATTCCAATAATCTGTAACTTATTACGGGATATTACGCTTAATAATGAGTAATTTCTTAGTATAAGGCTTTCGATGCCTTAGCGAAAAGAAAAAAAACAATTCGATAGCAAACAGTCATTTTAAAAAAAAATAATATTTTCTATATGAATAAACAAGAATTGATACAAATGAAAACCAATTCCTCGGGTCCCATCTGAAAATGAATGATAAAACTATAAATGATAGTTGAAATACAAGTGCAATTATAAACCTTTAGTTACATTTTGGTCAAAATAATGTATACGAAAGTTTTCGGGCACAGCTAAGGCAATATTGTAGCAAATTTATTTTTGATTAAGATAAACTTAGCACGAGCGACTCTTATTCTTTCTAACAATGCTTGAACTAAGGTCATGATAACATTCTTCGAAAATGCGACGTGTCTTTACTGTTGAAGCATGTCCCGTCTTAGACCCATCAGACATGCTCAGCTAAAGTTTACATGACCTCCCATAAGCATATATCTTACCAATTATGGTGCAATGTTTTAAGAAATACACTATCTCAATATTTAATATTCATAATTAATTCCGCATTAGATAGCGCGAGGGCATAACTTGCAGTGGTTCCTTAACACTCAAACGTTCGGATACGTGGACGCTAAGTAGTCGACTAAATTCCTCGATATTTACGCTTAAAAATACCGCTTTCGCATAATGCAAAAACGACAAAGGTTTCGATGATACATGTCCTTGGAGAGACTATTAAAACTTTAATGGCACGTAACTGGCTCACGCTGGATTCCATTCTTTCGAAACGTTTGTTGCTCTCCTTGACAAATAGGCAATAAGCAACCAGATGCTCTTTAATTTCATTATTTATCCTCAGACGAGGCAAACCAGACATACAGATATTCCTCTTCCATCTCGGAGAAACATTCTGATAGCTTGTGAATCTCAACGTTTGCTAAGCTGAAGGAAGGAAAAATAACTGCAATTAACTAGATATGTTCATGGATACTTCTTCAAGGTTCAAACCTCTATTTTGAGGCTATAGGGACATTCAAATAATTTGTAATTAGGAAATGGATAAGATTTTCACCAATCATTCACTATGGTCCACTGAAGTTTCTCAAATTAAGCGAAGAGTTCCATTTGCGTATAGAGTTTGATTCCGATAGTAGTTTTAACTCAAGTTAAGTGTAATACACGAGATTTGCCTAACTCAAACGAGAAATGCTCGCGATGTTAATGGCTAATTAACAGTAATTGGAGAGGAAATCCAGAATTTCAGGAGAAAAACAATATTTTTACATTCGGGGACAATAAGGAACAGTTGGAAACTAAAGCATCCAGAAAGTACAATTACGGAAACAAAAATTTATGGAATGTTCTAATACATTATTTCAATCATTAGCCACAAATTCATCAATATAAATAAAGTGATACTCTGTATCGTTCTTTACTAAGTGGAATCCACAGGTTTACGCAGCTACGGTGGGTATGGAATACAAGACAAATCAGAAACTGATAATGACTGAAGAAAATGCTAGAAGAGTGATTTTCCCGCTTAGAAAGCCGCTTATCTTGATAAACCGATAAAAAGCTTCACTTCAATAATTTTTCACTTTCTACTAAACTGACTGGAAAGTGGGAACAGAGACTAGGAATACTGTTCATCGGGTAATTGAAGTGAGGGTTTACTTGATGGCCACAAACGTGTGAGACATCAGATGAGCCACACTGAATGCTGTTCGTTTTGTTTATCTTTTGGCAAACGATGGAGAAACATTTCCTAATCAGCCATTTACTTCTGATTCGGTATTACTTGTGGATGAAACAAAGTGAAAGTTGCAATGAATAATGCTATTATCAATTAAGGTCACTCCATACTGAATGCAATAAAAAGTGATATTCATAGAATAATTCTGCTATAATGACATGGGTGAGTGACCTGTGATTTGGAATATATTGATAACATACGTAACACATTGGGCGGGAAAACAGATTCAGATAAATTGTGAGGGACATGTTAACATAAAGGGTTGGGGCAGAAAAGAATTCGCAATAAAAGTCCACGGGTGTCTCAGGTGTAGGGGTGGCCTAGATTAAACGAAGGGAAATATTACCGAAAGGCAAGAGATAATGTTTCTGAATACGACGGAGGAAGAGAATGCATTGCACAAACTGATGAGTCAATGAACTAACCCTAAATATAAAAGTAAGGCGAAGACGAAATCATACAGCTAATGTTTCTATGGTTTTCCTTTGTAGAATCATGGATTTAAACTCGCTAATAGATGTTTGAATTCTTGCTAAATTGAAAGTGCCTGATTTTATTAGTGAAACATGCTCGCCTATAAATTCACGTGCCCAAAAATAAACAGAATCATCTTTACCAATATTATATATATTTATTTCGCAATGGAGTCAAAATACGCATGTAAGAGCCTCGCTTACTTTTTATTAACTTGCGATATGGGAAAAGTGAAGGTACCCTAAAATGCAAGAGAAGCAATTTACATAAATCAGAACTTTTGTAAATACTGTCAGATAAGGCATGTTTTCGGAGGGTAGGTAAGAAAATTATCTCAATGAAGAAGAAAAATAAAACGAATAGTTAGGATTAGGGAATAGCATAGCTTACAACGGATTGCTATTCACGACTAATAAATAATTTTCTTAGAATAGATAATTACGAAGCATTTTAATTAGTTAGTTACAGGATTGAGTTCTTTTTAAAGTAATTCATCATGGTTTTAATAGAACGGTATTTATAAATTTTGAGTATCATTCCACTCAAAGTTCTATCTTAAAACGAAACCAAGAGAATCACATCAAATGCCTAATTCTGAAATAGCGAATGATCTGTATGAAGCACTATTTGGAAAATACAAATTTACCAACGATATAGCTAAACAATAAGTAATTCGAGCAATAGCACATGCCTCCTAAATGAAGTCACAAGTACAGAAATTCTTAACACGGATAAGATCAACTCCTACTTTTTAAAACTGTCACACGATAATTTTTCATGAATGTTTGCAGGAAAATGAGAATCGCAATGCATTAACATTTCCGGATACTCTCTTTAAAGTTTCGACAAAATAATAGAATACTTTTTAAGGAATAAAATTAAAGACTGTATTTGCAATTTAGATGGTTATAGTGTTCAAGCAATTTCACAAAATGATCTCTAATCCTATAAACACTTCAGAGGAAAAATGTTACCTAAGGATAAAAATAATGCCATTTATTTAATAAATTTTAGTTTGCACAAAATTATGCTAAGATATCTTCGTTCTAAAAAACATTGGAGCAACGATAAGAATGTAAGGTTACTGGGATATGACCCAAATTTTATTTTTTTTGTCTCTCTATAACTATAATAAAAAAAATTTCCATACAAAACTAACACAGCTAAGGGCAAAGGTAAAATGCCTATTCTTCAATACCGATACCAATACACCTAAGTATCAGACACCGCTAAGGAATACTCAAGGTACCTACAGGAATGAAATCGAGTTTTTAAGAAACGTTAACACATGATCGATAAAAATGTGCAACATTAATGAAATTATTACGTGCGAAGTCACATTTATCCTCTTCCTCGATAAAATCATTGATGAATATTTGGAACATTGATGATTGCTGAATCAGTGAGAGTAATGAAAGAATAAAGAAACGTGGAAAATCACAAGTCGCTGCGTTATCAAAAAACGGAATCGGAAATCGTAATTTTAAAACAATCATTGTCACCTTCTCCCTATGCTTGACACTGATTCAATTTCCCTTCGATCAGACGAGTTAAATCTGTGTAACATGAAAGAAAATTCCAAATACACGAAGGATGAAGGGTAATGGTATTACAGTACATAATCCAAAGCAATTAACTCCATAATGAAACTTTCAGGTAAATCCAAGGACCGAGATCAAAGTCCTTAATTGCCTAGGGAAGTCAAGTAGGCAGATAATAGGAAATTATTGAACGAGACAAACAGCAATACCTAATTAAACGTATAACAAACCATTTAGGTACATATTCCTGGTGATTGATACTTTTATAGAACGGAAATTTCAGGTAGACGCATAACCTGGCAAAATTGCGCAGACATTCAGAAAATAATTATTGGAAAATGAATAAATTAGGGATGCATAAGTAGCCTGGCTTGGGATCATATCCGCAATATGGTAAAAGCTGATGCAGATATCCGCGGTTGATAACGCACATGAGATGAGTGATTGATGACAAATTTTTTCCCTCTAATGCTAAAAAATACACTTGATTTAATAATTTTACCAATCATCCATTCGGAGACGACAAGAGGCAAAATGTTCATCCTTTTATAAGCAATTTTACATTACTTATACGTATGGTACACAACAAAACACATCATAATTACTAGGTGACAACGAGGAACAAAGAATTTTATTCTAGTTAAGACATTAGCTTACAAGAAGCCAAAAGTGGCTGACTCAGAAGCAATTTTCCAAGTGGGATTTAAAATGAGATTACCACAGTCATAGTCAAACGACATAAATTATGTAAGTGGAACTAAATAGACTTCAGTGCATTTGCGAATCCCAATTTGAACTTAACGGGAGCAAGTAAAACATAAGCATCTTTAATTGTACTACGTATATTCGCAATTGCCGACTGACATCTACAGTAATCTTTCTCTCCTAAATTCCCTAAGTCACTAAGTAGTGCCTATGCAACCACGTAAACAAACAAATATGATAAGAAAAGATTAAATGTATTAATTCATATGTATGATATGCTAATACTTCAGAATTTCTTGAATACATGTTTTAGCAATAAGGGAGAAAGTATGATGCCACTTCACTTGAAACTTCTGACACTTTTTCAATTCGTTCGAAGAATTATTTCGTGAGACAAAACAGTAATAAGCTTGGTTTTGGCGCAAGATTGTCTCGATCTAAGTTTATTTTTTACTTACTTCTTCTGATGATACTAAAAATTTACAATGACAATGAACATGAGGAGCGTAAGAAGAGATCAAAGAAGTTCTTTACTATAAAATCATTAGAGCCACTCGTAATAACTTCCAAGCAAACTGAAATTTATAAAATAACTTTGGATTAGTGTTGAAATGATAACTCCGAATGAATTATCCGCGAAAGGATTAATTATGCACAGCTGCACTATTTTTCATTTCCATTTCGGTATTCAAAAGCCGCGGGGATAAGCCCTCGATAGTAATAAACAAAGACACGTAAGTGATCAAAAAAAAACAAAAAAGCTATTGCAATTGATTTCCTCATCTCTCGATGAAAACAAGAAGATTTTCACCGACTTCGTTAAGATATGGAATGGTCCATCATAGTCCCATCTCAATTAATTGCAAATGCGTAGATAAAATGAAAAATAATGCCTGAATGCGGAATGTTGGAATTTGAATGCATGGGTAGAGGCTTAGCGATTTGATCCCGAGCCACGGGATGACCAAGGGGGGAAACCTACCGAGGGATGCTCCGACAAATAAACATTCACAATGCGGCAACTGGCGACCCGACCGACCCCCCTTCGGGACAGACTTAGGGGGGCACCAGACTCGGCCCGAGGCCTGAAATCGGCGAGGAGGCACCTCCGAGATTCCCCACTCGCAGCGGATAAATATGAAAAATATATTTCGAAAGCTCGGCATTGGTGAATGAACGGCGCGTTATATTGGCAATGGTGCGGGGAATATTTGCGATACTTCCGCGACGAATACTCGGAAGGCTGCCAATGATGCACGCGAATAGACGGAAATGACAAGTGGGTTGGAATTCGCGATACATCCGCGGAAGACTTGCTTGCTAATTGCAAGAGGGTTAATATTGAAGGAATGAAAACGAGAATATAAGATTGGAGAAGACTCCGGAGAATCGAATCCTCTTTTCCAGAAGACATTCTGCCAATGGAAGACAGTCCTAGAAAACCTCTTTCGCAGCAGAATATGACGAAAATATAAATCCAGATTTTCCATGTGACATGCACGTATAAGTTCTTATTTCCTTTCCTGAAAACTAAAGTCACACCATTTCCCGAGTGTATAGCATCCTTACTTTATTTTAAGCCTACGTATATACCATGGGAATCGCCTTTCGGCGTGTGGCAAGGGGTGAAATCACCACGACTCTACTTCCTTAATCGATTGATTTCGCGTATCGTTCGCGGAAAAAATGAATGTTTGAAGCGACTCGTTCTAGCAGCTATTTCCTTGATCTTCCTCGCAGTGTGTGAACGGCCTACACAGCAGAGAGGTAATATCGGCTACATCCTCTGAGAACGTACTTTCTCGAAAAGTAATAAAATCTTGCCTTATGTCTTCTAAATATTCCCATCTTGTAACCTTAAACTTCTGAGTAACACTCACTGCTTCGTCGTATCAATTCTTTACGAATGTACTTTAACACAAAACTCGATTTATTTGAAAAACAACGACATATTTCCTAATCATCAGCAACTTCAAACACCAATCCGCGTCAAAGACTAGAATTTTCTTCGGACGAATTTATTCCGCCGCTGTTACCGGCTTTTCGACTCCCCCGATCCACGCAATTGGCGCTGAGTTCCAACAACGACCGCGCTGATTTGAAAATGTTTATCCGGAGTGAGCGAATGAGGAAAAGACCGAATTTATCGCTTGCCTATAAATAGGCCGTACACTCACGGGTATGCGAGGCGAACGCCCCTTTCGAGGCCGACCAAATAATTTCGCGATCTGCACTTGCTTCCTCCGAATGAAATTTTCCCGTCGTCCCTCGAAATCGCTGTGGAGGTGGCGTGAGAAAATTTCCTCACTGCCGCACCATTTCCGGGACTTCCTACCAACTTCCATTTTTCCTCCTTAGGACTGCTGACTTCCGAGGTATTTCAGGACCGAAACTTCGAGGCCTTCTAGTACAAAATATGTCTGTATTCCTTTAACTCTTGAAGGAAATTAAGACTGAGAATAACCAACTATAACTACGCAAGTCCCTGCATAATCTATTCTCTGGACCAAGAGATTTATATTATATATTATGACGTCTTCATCATAAATACACAAGAAGAAGTAACAGTAAGTCATAAATGAAATGAAAAATCGCAGAGAATGGTCAACCACACCTATGGTGGTTGATTCCCTGCACGTTACACACTGCATTGAAGCTAATCTACGAAACCGGTGGCATTCTTCCTTAAATTGCGACTTGAGCAAAGATATAGATAAGTTCCGTACTGTTGCGATGCCATAGACGTAATATTGATCTGATAAATTCCCGTTGTGAGCTAAAACAAAAACCAGAAATATATGAGAAATAGTCCTTTATGTCCCGATCTGGTCCTTACTATTGCAAGAAGGTACGGCACAAAAATCGCGAGGTCATCCGATCTGAAAACGGTATCGACTCGTCAATACCAGCGCAATACATAAAATGAATTTTTAGAACATAAAAATCTACAACAGGGGATGAATCTCACAGAACACAATTTCCCAACATTTCTACATTCCCGGGAAAAAGACTCGCGGACAAACAAACGGAATTTCGACATCGAAGATATTCCTCCGGTTACGCCATGTTAAGACTCCGGAGAGCCCCGGAACAGAGCTCGGAGGAGCGACCGGTAAATCTGCAAAAATAGTCGCCGCGCCCGCGTAACCCGTTCTATGAGGAAGATCCGTCGGGCGGCGGAAATTTCATCGATCCGTTGTAAGCTGAACGAGAGTTGTAATACGGCGGAAAAGCATCTCATAGTGGAGAAGGTGCGCGCGCACGACGGGTATTTGCACACACCCACACGCATTCACACACGGCCTTATTTCAATTACTACGGCTCCGCTAAAATTATGAACCGCGGGTGCGGCGGGAGGGCGCGGGAAGGCATTCCTGTCTGCGGGACCAGGAAGCGTCCGCAAGTCATAAAACGGTCGAAGGAAGCGGAGGAACGTTTGAATTGCAGATCGATGATTCATTGATCGAAATTTCCAACGGTCGCCCTTACGCGCGCCTTAGATTCGCATCGATCGATTTTCAATTTACGAATAAATCCGGTGAGGATACCGATGAATTTTTCTCCCATGTCGTTGAACATGAAGGATTATAATTGGTACGAAATTTGCCTTACCTTTGAAATGAACATAGTGAGTTCTTGAAAGATTGTTAATCCGAGCCTTCCTGTTATCCCCGAATAATAATAATTCGTCCTGTTGGTCGTTATCCAATGATAGCCATTCTTACAATAAACCCCATTTTTTAACACACACATACAACCATGAACTAACCAGGATTTGAACCCGGGACCTCAGAGTTGCAAGACTTATAAATGTATAATTGAACGTGATGAAAAATTAAGATCGTAGGAAGTCATACGTGAAAATCTCTGTAAACACGGAATACTGATGCAAACTTCCAGGCATAGCCGATAAAAAAAGACCAGACGTGCGCGAAAAGATGCGAAATGCAGATTTTCCATCATCCAGACTATTTCCGCCGATTACCCTCATGCTAGCGACCACGCGATCCGAAACGAAACAGAATTGCTCCCTCCGAGCACCCCGTGGTGTGGCAGAAAAAGAAAGATTTCCCACGCCGACGGAGCGTTAAAGGACCGGGAAGTCCGAGCTCCGGAGTCGCCGGCCGAAGCGGCTGCTGGTGCGGAGGAACCGAGGGGCCGGCGGGCGGCGAAAGACGGAGCGGAAGAGGGACTCAGGCGCATGCGCAGAACACTAAAGAAAGAGGCCCCGTTTGCGACCCTCGCGGTGGCAGCCCGCGGCCATCGTCCCGCCGATTGAATCATCGCTTGGCCACGCCAGGACGCTCTTCTACCCCCTTCGCTTTTCGCAATACCTTAATTGGGGGATAATTAATACGATCCGGCGGCGAAAATGAACTACGGCGCGTTTACCGCTTTCGACCCTTCCTGCAACCGCGGGCCGCGGAGGAACGACGTTGAGGACGTCGACGTCTCGGAAGACGTGGGAAGCGGAATATGGCCAATCCCGCGGTCTATCCAAAGAAGGGGTTCCAGGAGGCAATGTGGGTCAAAAGGGAGAGGCCGAGGAATCAGCAGAAAAATGGAAGAAGCCAAAATTTCGCAATCCGATTTTCAAAAAGAAATACTTCTGACTATTTCACTAGAGGGGCCTATCCGTGTCACGACCGGGATTCAAACCCGGAACAAAAGAGCACGCATCCGCCCAAATCCCTCCTCCGTCGGGGGACGTCCTGAATGGCATCCGCGATCACTACGTAACCGAGAGTTAAAAAAATCGGGACCGAATTCGCGGCGCGAATAACAATGGCACGAGGCTAAAAACGAGTGGCGACGGATCGAAAAATGGGGCAGATGGGGGCAGCGGGGGCAGAGCGGACCTTAATGACGGCAAAGGAGACAAAGAAGGAAGAAGGTATATTAAAGGGCGAGGATTAAGGGAGGCGAAGGAAATCCCCACGGAAATCGGGAGGGGCGAGGCCGGAGAGGGGTGTGAAGAGAGATCAATACCGAACCCTCCTGCGGCGGAGGGAGGGGGCCAGCGCAGGTTCTCCGGGTTTCGGCGTCGTCCGCATACAGAACACGCCAAATTGGCGAAGAGACTCCCCGCGACGGGGGGTCCGGAGGCTTCTTGCGCCCTCTCCACGAGCACCAGCGTGGTGTGACGCCCGTGACGAAAGTCCGCACATGCCCTTGCTACGTCCTCCCTCCCTCTCCCTCCGCCCGCGCGTCCGCCATCTTTATCAAGAATCAACGGTCGCCAACGACCGCGCCAACTTTTGCAGACGCACACCGCCGATCGACCTTCCGCGACCGTGGAAGGCCCTCGCGCACCATCGCACTCACCTCTATTCCGCCACTCCTAACAACTTTCCGGCAATCCGCCGGGGGCGCACACCTTAACCGCGGCACCTGATGGGGGACAAGAGAAAGCACAAGGAGACACCAATCACTGTCACAGGTTACGAGATCCGCGGAGCCGCGGCACGCACGGGTAACATCCGGTGGACCGCTCCGACTGGCCAATGGCCTCCTCCTCCGCCCAACGGCTTCTCTCTCAAGTTCAAATACTCGGCCACCCCCTTCCATCCGCTCGCCCCCACTCGCCCCTTCCCCTTCGCTCAATTTTCTTCGCGTCATCCACGGACACCCCACCCAAGCGACGGCGGAATCGTGGCACGAACACGGCGTTCCCGGAATCGTGCCAATTCGCCAAAGGAGGCACAGAAAACACTGACGCGGGCACTTCCTCGCAATCACAGTCGCACTTTCCGTCTTCCCCATGCCGGCACTGGGCGGACGCTTGGTGTCCAAGGGCCGCTCCCCCTCGCGATCGCCGCGGGGCCCCTCTCGTCGACCCACGTCCTCCGCATCCCGCCAACACTAACGGACTAAACGTACGATCCCGAGTTGCGCGACGCCGACGCTGCCGCTGACGCCGCCCTAGCGGAGGTCGATGGAACCGCGGGGATCACCCCCCGCCCCTCGCCCCATCCGTCCGCCGGGGAGCCCCACTCCGGGGGCCCCTCCCCTGCGGCCCCTCCACTCGCCACGAGAGACGCGACTCCCGCCAAAGCCACTCGATCAACGCCCTCGGCGGCTTGCTCCGCCCCGGAGGGGGGCGGGGTCTCGTCGGGGGCGTGGCCCAGGGCGAAAACGGGGCGGGGCCAGTGGAGTGGGGTGGGCGGGGTCGGGTGAAATGCAAAATGCGCGAAGCGGGGAATCGGCGCTGCGGCGGACGGAAGAGGCATCCGAAGGGCGAATGCGACGGCGGCGGCCGACGAAACAGCGGAGGGAAAAATGGGAAAATCGGCGTTAGAGCGAAATCGAGCCTTTATGTCTATGCGACTTCGTGGTCATTTTGATTCGGATTCCCTCCGCCAGGGTGGACTGCGGGCGCGTCGGAGCGCCAGTGTATCACCGGCGGAGAGAGCGGAAACCACGATGATGATCTCTCGAATGATCTACTTACCGATCGGAACGGAATTGAGGAAGTCGATTCCAACCAATTGCTTCACAGAAGGCGTATAGGAATTCTCTAAGATCTGACGAGTGGAGGGAGTTACCCTGAACCTGAACTATTATGATAGGGACAAGAGTTTCCATTCGACCTTCGAATATAAATTCGTCGTTCTAATTCGAGACTAAAAGAAAAAACCGAGAAAATTGGCGGGGCCTATTGCAATCATTTGTTGTCAATAATAATCTAATTTATAATTTTTTTAATAACCACTAACTGTGATTATCGATTCTCTTCAATATTGGATCTGACGGACTCACCTAACCGACAATAAAACTTTGAGAAATGTATGATATTCACTCTGGAAGAAGGAATCAATTTTTGCCTACATTATAATGGCAGTGAGCCACTTCATACCAAATATTACGAGTTTGTAAATTTTAATGGAGTGGAATGATAAAAATTGAAGAATATAATTAATTTATAATCAACAGCAGAATGCTTTCAATTTTTCTTATTTTACTAGATAAAATAAATCAGATCCTCCGTTCGCATGAAATAGCTGATTTGTATTGTCCTGTTTTAAAAACAATTTAATTGGGAATTCAAATGCCGCATTGGTCCAACTAATATTAAAAGATTTAGGATGCTTTTAAATCAGAATTCTAACTGCACAATATGAAGCAATAGCAAGCCACGTGGGTTTGAAATAAAAAAATCTACATTTTGTTGATGATATCGGAGGACTATAGGAATAATAATAATTTAGTTGCGTTTATTTTCTAATTTTCCTCGAATTTATTATCTGAAATTTAACCGTAATTACTATAGGAGGATATCTAAAGGTATAACATTAATTTAGTTGCATTGCCTTTTCTACTGTCTTCGAAATGAGAAGCTAAAATCAAAATGTAATTACTGTTTGGATCACTTAAGTAAGATTATTACTATTACTACTCAAGAAGTTAATAAAAATTAAGCGTAAATATAGAAGTTGATATTTTTACAAATTTGGTAAGATAATTTTTCTTTTTTCAGCAATATTAAATATGTAAATTTGCAATAGCTATGAGGCATCCCTCCTTACTCAACTGTCCATTCCCCAAAAGCTACTAGAAACCCTAGATTCAAATTCTAAGGAAGATTTTAAGAGGGAAAACATTCGTCCTATCTTGTATAGCAATAAAAAAGATTTATTAATGGAACATTTGATATGATTCAGTGATTGAAATTGATAAAAAGTATTGAAAAATATTCAAGAGAGTCATAAATGGTTGAGAAAAGCAAAAGAATGTATATACCGTTGAACTTTCTTCACCATTATATAGTATGATAATATTGAAATACTGCATCAGAGCCGTTATGGCAGTTATATGGAAAAAGGTAATCAGACAGGAGATGAACCGCGTAAATCAAGGTTGCTAACAGCTCATACTCGAAATCCCCACAACAGTTATAGAAGTGTATTCTTAAGAAGTAAATGCTAAACTCTAAACTAAACGATAACTAATATTTCTATTGACTAGTTTAGTCGACGTATATTGTAGAAAGTAGGAAGTGTTTTCTTTTAAAATGATCATTTAAAGCTTGGAATATCTTATCATTAGGGTTAAAAATTATGAAGTCTTCCATTTAATCCCACAGAAAGAGTCCCTAAAGGCTTCTATATTTTGCTGTAAATTTATTAAATGAACAATAAGAAATAATTATAATTCCATCCCTAATGTCAGCAAATTCGTATTTAAATATTTTTAGAAGAGCTGCTAGAAAGGACTGCGTGTCCGGCAAGTATTAAGGTCTTATAAGATCTAGCAGGTAGCAGACCAGCGCTATCAATATAAATCAATCATGATATCAAACATTTGTACATTGATTTCATTTCCAAGATAAACAAGGGAATGTAATGTTTGAGTTTGAAATCTGAAATACAAAATAGTACAGACTGCAGCTGCTGTTTTAATTTAGTATTTCTTTCTTTCATAGTTAATTGGAGAGAAACATCAGTAAATAAGGAGAATGGTATTCACGGAATCATCGAGCGAGGATTCTTTAATTGCGAATAGGTTGTTAAGGAAGATCCCCTTCAGGGATTAGGAGGATTACCTGTAGAGTACCCCATACAAATTCCTTAGAGGTAATCCGTTTGACAGCAACTCTGAAAATCAATAGAAATCATTAGTGGGAGAGAATCAAGTAAAACCAAATTAAAACACATTACAAATACAGAATCCTCGATTTTTATCAATTCGTCCCCATCATTTTGAATAACGATTTGGAGTAATAAGAAATTGGGTAATTTTTATAAAGTTTTTGGTAGTAATTAATTTGGCATTTTTTTCAACAAATGTTTTCTTTGCTTTTCTCTTCCCAACAAATTCTAACTTTTCCAGATCATACAGTGAAATGTTTGAAGTGGTAGACTTCGGTAAAAGATTTGCTTCATCATTTGTCATAATTTTCATGAACAATTAAAGGAACACTCAAATTAAAACTGCCAAGACTAAGGATGGGGGAACTTCTTGGTTCTGATTTAATTTCTAACTTCGTTAGAAATTAAATCAGAACCAAGAACGTCAATTTGATCAAAAGGAATTGCTTTTTCTAATAAGTCTAATTTCAGGTTTCACATTTAAATGTCATTGTGTATTAAAATTGGATGATGAAGAAATTTATATCATTAAAAAGATAATTCCTTCGTGAAATGGCATCTATCAGAACAATTACATTTTAATATGCATTCCAAGATTAAAAGTAACAGATAATAAAATTATGTATAAAAGAACTCACAAGAAATCAGAAAAACTCAGAAGAATGCAGATTTTTTTATCTACGTAAATTTACAGATTGAAATACAACATTTATTAATACACTCAATGGTATTACATAATCAGATTCTTTACCGTATTCTAACACCCTGTACTTCTGTAAATCTTAAATTTTGATTAGGTGTAAAATAATACCTTCAATTCGTTACAATTTAAATAAAATTGTAACACGATACCATCCTCAAATTGATACAACCTGTGATATGTGTATTTCTGTATAATACAATAAATTTGTCATGTTCATTATCTTCAAAGTAATGAATAAGAATACTAAACGAAAAGAACTACGAGCATTAGACTAATTACATTATGTGAAGACTGTCAGAGACTCATAGAATATACACGGTTATTTACGAGACATAATTTCTAGCCAGACATATCACCCGAATTTATTTCAGACTATGTATTTTATGATGATTTTTAACAAACATGAATAAAAACTATAAAATCAACTCGAAAGTACTACTTTTAGAAGGGAAGGGAAGATGTGCATTGATCTGCTTCCTCCAAGGCGAAGGTCTTCGATAGTTATCATAAATAGAATCGAGGAGAAGTGATTTGGGTCCAATTGAGATAAACGTATCTTCCGCGGCGAGTTATTCTTTCCGGTGCGACTTAACGATACAGTGGTGCCCTATTAGTGACGTGCATTCCACTTCTATGAGCAATGTAGCGTGGGGTATGCCGGATTCGTAAACTGTAAGGAATTTCATCCTTTTTAAAACAAACCACTTCCCGATGCAGTCAAGAGTTACAAATAAATATCACTGTACATAAATAAATAATTAATCTCACATTCTTATTAGGATGGCTCATTCATATCGTAATGAGATCCGCTTCCGTGAATACGAACATTCGTTTATATCTAGGAGCTTCAGATTAACTAAAACTTAGGAGTATTTATCTCCTTAATTAAATTTGGTAATATGTAATTAAATATAGAGATTTAAGAGATTATATGCTTAAATATGTGAAACTGGGCAGAATTGATCACACGATTTACAAATTCGGGAAACCGAAAAATAAGTTTCAAGCTTAACCCCGAGGATGGAGTATAATTTATATTTTACAGATTCAAACTTTATCGAATGGTTAAGGCAAATCGAGAGCAGTAAAAATAGGATTAGAGGCGTGGAAGTTGCCACGCCGCCAAGTGGCGGAAGCAGGTACTCAGTGTCAGAGAGGCGAAAATTCCAAGATTCGGAGACTATAAGAGGAGAATAATGCTATGATGTGATTTTGGTACATCGAATCGCTAGCATCTCGCAATTTTATACACATTTACGAGGAAAAATGGAGGGAAAAGCGGACTACGAACGCGTTCGAAAAGGAGGCGACGAGAGAATTTCACTTTCGACGCCGTCTTCGTTCTCGCGGCGTCTTTGCGAGGATTTCAAGAAGGACGCCATGATATTTGCCTCCGTTCACCTCCTCCACCGTTGCCAACCGCGCTGTAAAGGAATCTCATTTTGAATTTCGACCGTATCGAATCGAGCGCTGTATTTTTAATAATCGATGAACCTGACCCCAAATTCGAATATTGCCATCTTCGCAAAAATCGTCCGACCAAAATTCTCGGCCATCGCTAATGTTCGCGGAAGCATTTCCGAAATTGAGCGAATTTCGATTCCCATTCGATCAGACCCGACGAATCTTTCCGCAGTAACACTCGTTTTGGGTTACCCGAGCGGGAGGCGTCGCAGAAAATGGCTTCTTTCGTTAGAGGAAAACGTGGTGTAGGTTCGGTGACGCTCGCAGGGCTGCGGAGCCGGAACGGACTTTGGTAGGAGTCGAAAAAAAATTTACCGACATCAATCGATAGATTTGAGGGCATCGATGAATGAGCATCGAATCGATGCCATTATTTTTTCGGAGAGGATTATCCAAGGAATTGTTAAGGATACTAAACACTTCGAAGTATTGTATAAGTAATCTAGCTGCATTCCGATCGTTTCTTCAAATAATATATTTAGTGCTTTTATATTTTGCAGTGTCGGGTGGAATTGATATCGGCTCTTAAGAATCTGGGAAGACGTAGTCGAAGTTAGAACAAACATAAACTATCAAAAACTATGCTTACATCGGCCATATATGTTACTCTTCACAAAATACTGAACTAATTTAAATAAATAAAACGAAAATCAATTGATGAGTTAATATAAGGCGTGTGGCTGATGCTTATTCAATTGATGAGTTAGTAAGAATCAGTGCAAAATTACCTACAGAAATCATTTTAAATATATTCAGTTGAAATGACATACATAGTTCAAAATACAGAATTATATGAATATTTTAGAATAAAACATCAAGGGTAAGAATATATAAATAAATTCTTAGATATAATTATTATCACCAAAAGAATTGAAAAACGTATATATAAAAGGAAATAGATGCAAAGTATATATATGTTTAATACTTCATGTGATTTGACATATCCAATGATTAGGACCACAGCCATCCTCTATTTCCGTTCCCCTATTTCTTTCTATAAATTAATACTCAAATTATAAATTCAAAATATTGGAAATTGATTCGAACTGACTTGATATAATATTACAACAAAAAAATCAAATTTCGTTATTCATTTAGGTATGTTACATCCACCCATTATACCATGCTCAAGGCATGCCGGTATCATAGAGTTCTCTTCGCGTATTATCACGTTCCAGTTTTTCCCAAACGTAATTGGAGGCATTTACAAAGTTTCGTGCGAGGGAATTAGAGTGGAGCTAATTCTAGATAAAGGGATGATGCGATATTTCGAACAAAAACGATGGACAAGTACTACAAATTAACTTGGTAAGCAAGCAGTGAATTGCCGCACAGGCCACGGCTTAATAGTAGTTCACTTGCATAAAGAAGGTCAGCGGCTGTGGAAATCAGAGGTGTTAAAGTAGCCATCGATGAAATAATCACGGTTGGTGCTAAAATAGGCGAGGAAAAGCATTGGATAACTTCCGTGTACGAGTCATTACTTCGTGTGAGAATATGCCCTTATCAAATTGATTATGAGCATCTAATCCGAATGGGGAAATTAAAATAGAATTACTATGTGAGGTGGCACATCATATTACAGGGTGCACGAAACGTTTCTTTACAAGTTCAAGGTTTTATCTGAAAACACAACTGAATGGATATATCAGTGGAAATTAACAAAAAAATATTTTGGTCGGTCACTAGAAACTTGAATAAAGAATTATCACATAGGACGAATTTGAATCTTGTATATCATCAATTCTAATTTAGGTAATTTTTAAAATTATAAAGTTTATCTGTGGACATTCTGTACTTCTCTAATCATGGGTTTGAAATTAATACATTTAAGGCAATGGGTAGCAATCAATCAGCAAATACGAAAAATATTAGAGAACTTTATTTAGCCTTCATTTCCTTTTAATTAGAGGGAAGACACAGGATATGTCTTATTTATACTGTTGGACACAGTAAGTAGACAGTAACTGCGACCTAGGTTTCAGATCATTGCTCCAGAGAGAAAGGGAGAGCGGTAATAATAATATAACTGACAAATGCCCATTGCGAAAATATAATAGTTACAATTCTATTTGAAATAAATATCCTGGATTAATTATACTTTATAACCACGAAATATTATCAAATAAAGCACAATCTGTTATATTTGAGGAAGATTAAGGGATGTTCAGAATGCTTATATAAGCAAATGAAGAAGAGAAATAAAAACCAAATATGGGACAGTATAAATATAAATAGGGAATACTTTCTGAAGTATTTGAACAAGACTTTGCACCTTTATAGTTGAGAAAACAAATGAAGGTATTGAGATTACTCACAGAAAATTTCCCTGAAATGCCTTTTATAGCGGTACGTGTCTTATACCATCCTAATTTGTAAATCGAGGGAATATTGCTTTCAAAGCAATGCAACGAATTTAGTTGCAACAAAGAATAAAGAGGCAAATTTAAAAAAGGATTTCTTCCTGATCTTCTTTATAGGGAAGAATGAACTAAACATATCTAAGGAAGATTAAAACTACAAAGGAAACAAAGAAATAGAATTTTCTTCCTCTCAAATCGAAAACAAACAAAAGTATTTTCGAGAAGGTAAAGCTAAGATAGCGAGCACTTTGGCTGCAATTCAACCTCACGTGAGTTTTGTACTAATAACGAAAACTCTATAAATAATTAAAATAGAGAAGCAGAAAATTTAAAATACGTAAGCATGGTTAAGGGAGAGAAGACTGAATATAAATAATATTGAAACACATTCAGTGCGGAATAATACGATTGGACAGAATGTTATCAGATCATGGAAAAATTTAATTTTATTCGGTTGCTGAAATAACAAGATGATAATATTTGCATAATGAGAAATGGGGCCACTAAAAGATTAAAGAAATCGTGGAAAAACCTGGGAATGGCAGTAAAGTTCCACTCAATTGTGTAAGTAAGTGCTATCGCTAACAGTATTTAAAATTTCAATATTTCTCCTCACGAACAAAATCAGAACTCAGAAAGATCTAACCGTTGACAGAGTCTCTCACACATACAGCATACAGCTCACTTTATATCTAAATAGATGCTCGAATTGCTATATCATGATTGAAAAATTAAGATCAGCTGACGAGAGATTATCTTCTTTCTCTAAAGAATGCGTTGCAATTGGTGATTTATCAGACATTAAATTTCTAAAATCAGGTTAAATTAGAATTTAAGAATAGGAAAGATAAAAATTTATTGGAGGGAATTGGGATATTTTGCGGGTGAAATAGCATTATTCTAATGCCCCATTAAATTACCAAGTCGTTAGGCATTGATTCTGAGGAATAATTACCGAGTCCTTGTTTACCTTGCTTTTGGAAGCAGTTTTTCGCTCTACTTCGGTCCTTTTAATAGCTCTACTCGAGAGAGAAAGGTGTGAAAAGCATATGTAAGGCATAGAGTAGAACGATGTTACCCAATGTTACTGATATCTCAACTTGAGTACATGTACCTAATGTAAAAATATAGATGTACTACGGTGTAATAGCATCTTGAGTGTACAGCATGTACCTGCTTGAGGTAAGATGTGGGAAGCAGATTGTTGGCCTACGCAGTTGTCTGATCAGGAGATAGTTCTCGCTGGTAGAGAATTCCGTGATCCTACTCTAGATCATTGCTTCTTAACATTTCCCTTCACCTTTACCAACATATTTATTCAGCTTTCGCGGAACAGTGAATTCAAAGTTAATTGCCTTCAGCGAAATTTCAAATCGCCAAGAGAGAGAACGCTACTTCTGTAGTAATCCTTCCACAAGGACACCATATCGCATTTATACAACCGTCATTTCTGTTCCAATCTGCTTCACCGCTCATAATCCCATTAAATGATCAATATCTTGTCTCGAGTACATTACATCCTCTGTACCACTTGAAGTCTTATTATCAGTATGATATTTTACGAATCTTAGCATTATTATCTAACGCCCTGTATCAAATCTTCGTTCTCTTCTCGGGTCATCCACTGCAATCAAATAATGTCCTTCTCTATGCGAAGTGTTCACATTTATTTTAATATAACAAACAGTATCTTTCCCCTTCTACATTCAATTATGAATATTCAATTACACCTTTTTAACGAAAATTTCTAGTACTTAATTAGTATTAAAACCATCATGTCTAAAGCTTGTCCGAAATAAGAGTTTACGTAGATGTGCATACCATAAAGTATGTTGAACAATGTGGAAATGTGATTAAGTATAACATAAATCAGAATCAAATGCTACTCATAGGTATTTTGTGGATATTATAGTCCTTCGATGCGTAAATGTATGACGCGGCACAAAAGTTTGGAAGTACTGTTTTCAATAATTCTGAAAAAATAACGGTTTTACTTGCAGCAATAAAGAGTTATCAGGGAGCGAAAAGTAACAAGAGTGTATAAGGAGGCTGGTTACCAACTCCATACTCTCTTTCCACGAAAGCTACAGGAGGGCCACCAAATGACCGAACGCTGCATCCGAGACGTAAACAGAAGAGACAGATGCTGTGGTGATGAATGATGCAAGTTTGGCCTGCACTGAGTGTAAACACCTATGGCAGTCGAAGGGTTGGAACAGTTTAGAATACAAGGAATTCAGTGTGTTTGAGAAAGTATGAATATTAACCTCGCTGAATAATATGAATTTCTTTGTATGTATTACAATCGCATGAAAATCTGTCAGTTTACACTTGATGATCTACTAGCATTTTAATCCATAAGCCAAATTGTTAACTTTACCATCATTCTTATTTATATTTAAGGCCTACTTTTTCATTCTAGACAGAATATATTGCAAGTATAGAATATATTAAGAAGAATATACATGGAAGTGACCGTGATCAAATCATTAAAATAATTTCTTTTCAAATATGATGTTGAATTTGTTAAAAATAGGAGTTTGAAGGTCGCAGAATGTTATGAGTATATTTATTGTAAATTATTTTCTATTTATTGTATTATAAAATAAATCAAAGTTATTTTATTTTCAATATTATTTTTTATTTAATTTTTCATAAAAATTATAAAGAGTCGGTAACCTCGGATAAGGAGGTACCAATGCTCCTTTAACAAAGTTGTTTTTGGTTTGTATTTTGATAATTGGAATAGGAATAAAACATTATTATCAATAATAATTTGTAATCAAATGGGAATCAGAAAAGTAATTGAGTTGGTTGCATATTATGCTGATATTGTGGGTTTGTGTAAGAGAGACAGAAAGAAACTACGAAGAATTTCAGTTTTGGAGATTTGAGACTTGCTGCCAATGTGACGTTAGTTGAGATTCAACATCGTTAGATAAGAATTCAACAGTATAGCATCAGTTCTATATGGCAGGAAAATAGGAATTACTAAGTGCATGATCTAAACGTGGTGAGAGAGTCCGAAAGCGGAGTTGAACATAATTGGTCGCATCAATAAATAGTAGATTTAGCAAGAACGGGAGGAGATTGATACAAAGTTGGGCAGTTGTGGAGGATCGAAGCAAAAACGAAATTGATGGTTGCATTTGAATTGAATAGGATGCGCACAATAAATGGAATCGTGATATAAGGAATATCTGTGACGAAGAGAAAGAAATTTGATGGACGTGATAGATGGATAGGCGTTAGGAGTACGAAGAACGTTAGGGGAATTTATGAAGATGGACACGCAGAAAGTTAAACTGTAAAACAATAGGCAAACGAGAATTGAAGATGAGACGAAGGATTGATTATGCAAAACATGACGCTCAGGGAAACACTTGTGAGGCAGATAGGATAAACCATGGGCCATCGAAAATGGCTGCGATGGTAAGTAAGCGTAATAGAGGCTTATCATTGTGTTGGATTCATATAAATGTAGGGCAAAGCATTTCTCACAGAAATAGGTAAATTCCCGATAAAGCGGATGGAGGATATGATGTTGAATTTATGAATGAATGCAGTGAATGCAGTAAAAATGTCTTGGGAAATCAACCTGAAGATGGCTGCAGAGATAGGATTCGAAACGTCGACGTAAGTAGCAGTATCGCATTATTGTGTTGGTACTGCTTCTATCGGCAGAAGTACTACGTAAAAAATATAGTATAAGTGAAGAAAAATATGTTTATTTATCTTTTCTACAGTTTACGCCTTTTCGCTGTCGTTTGCATTTCTGGAAAATATCAGAAATATTTTATATTTTTTCAATCTGAGAATTAATTCTTAGCCTTCCCCTTTCATTTTAAATATTTGTATCATGTTCTAAAATATGAACCAAAAGGATAATCTTCCTTCTTCAAATTGTTTCTAATTTTCTTCTCTTTTCTTCCTTTAACACACCTGTTTTACCATCATTTTCGTATCCATCGCTTTCATCAATTACTCCCCTTTCTTCTCGCCGAAAATCCATCTCTAACCTCAGTACAACAACGTATTACAAACTTAAGCCTCGCCAAATATCTATCATACTTCTTTATCTAAGCGTTCACATTAGTTCATATTAGTTGTAAGGCTCTTCAGCAACCAACCAACTTACGAACCAAGCAATTATAGAGGAGAGACGTTTGGCAATTTATAATATCCTAATGCATGTCTATCAATTATATGAAAAAAGAAATATTTTGAATTCATTATCTCTAATGAATTCATTTCATTTACAAGTTAAGGAACGTACAGAAAGTTCCCATTCGAATATTGAATCCCCTTACAAGTTTGATAAATCTAATTAGTATTAAGAAATTTTATTTGGAAAGATTGAGCTGTACTTAAACTTTTCTAAAATTTAATCCTTAACCTTCGTCCTATTTTAAGGTTATCTAAATCATATGAACTATAAATGATTAAGCACAATTTTTATAATGCTATTGCAAAATTCTCTTAACTCTCTTTTAAACGAAAGGGAAATACTTCTCGACATTTCTGCTCCTGTATCTTCTAAATATGACCTAATATTACGCTGAGATCTGAAACAATGCCCGACGGCATGAACGACGTCGAGGAATCCTCCCTGAAGATTTGATCGCTGAGATTTCCCGTGGCGAATTCCAGCAAAAGTCTAAAAAAGAGAGCGGTGCGCGAATAGATGAGGGATGCAGACCTCCGCTAAGATACGAAAAGAGAAAGAAGCTACAATGGCTGGATAAAGATAGGCCGGTTTTTCAGTTGCTGTTGACTTTACGAGCGATGTCAGACAGTGAGGAAAAAATAGGATAAGACGCGTTCTCTGTTACCAGCCCTGTTTGCGGGAGTCTGTAAGCCCCCTCCGAAGTACACTTAGCACATGAATAAATATTTTTACCGCCGACGATAAATGAAATTCTTACACAGCTCGCGGCTACGCCGTGGGGATGGGAAGAACCAACCGAAGATAGACAGCTTGAGGTATTTCTAATAAAATTACCAAATTTTGATTGAATGGAAAATCGATGCGAATTTGTGGGAAGGCAACTTGATTATTGCTTGATGGAATCTTAAATAAAAAAATCATTTCATCATAAACGTGCCACCATAGCCACCACGAAGTCTCTCAACTTACATCTCTACTTTTATAATCACGAAACCTAGGATTGGTATAGCTCTAACCAATATCATACAAAAGTTTACGTATCCGTAAATACTTTCTGGGGGGAAATTTTCATCGATTTCTTTAAAATGGAAAATTTTACAAAGGAGTCCGATGAAACTGTGACCATAGGAATAGGGAATGCTGTTATTCACAAAAATATCAATTCTCTAGAAAATTGAAAATGAAGCTCAACTAGTTTTTAACCTTATTTACTCACTAAGTATTAAAAAAAATATTCTATAGATGCAGTTAGTGTGATTCTTTGCTAGTATGACCCTAAGTAAATTAAACAAACCTAACAATTAAAACCAGAAGATACTCTACTTGAAGATTAATAGCATCTTAGCATGTAAATTAAAACCAAAGGAGAGGATATAGAATTGTATTGCTTTGATTTTTAATTCATAGAATTTAGATTTCTGCTTCCTATTCGTATTCTTAATTGAACTCTTACTTCTAAAAGATCTCGTTTTCATTTATGGTGAGGATAATTCCTAAGGTTGGATACAAGTTTGAACTTTACTTTCAACAAAATATATGACTAAGTATTTATAAAGTAGCATCATCAAAAGAATTTTAAAAATTAATAATTAATTACGCTATGTGTACTTTGCATTTAATTCTAAACTTTTCGATCTATATATATCAACATTGCAATTTGTTTGAATGTATATTCGGCCACTGACAATAGTCAAAATATAAAATCAAGGACTCCAAAAACTTGTTTGTTCCTTCATTGTTTGAAGGTTTTTGGAGTCCTAGATTTTACATTTTGGCTATTGTAATTTGTTGATAACTCTAACGGGCGTACCATCATGAATAAAAGAATGGTAAAAATCTAACAAAATGTAAATATTGGATATACTACTATTATGCAACCATACATGTTATGGGGGAAATAGTCTACGCTCATTATAGACAGTTAAATGTGCGAGAATTACTCAAGAACAACCTCAAGTAATTTTGCATTTATACAATAGGAAAATATATATAACACATTAAAATAATATAATTTAAAGTATGTTTACATATATAGTGATAATGGAATGATACGTGCTGTTGCCGAGTTAAAAAATCAAAGGAGAGAGAATAGAAAGAAGCTACTGAGAAAAGTACTTCTCTAGATATTTATCTGTAGTTGGCCAATTTATCCTACTCAATGACCTACTGTGGTACAAAATACTGAAAACAAGGTGAATTAAGTAAGGAATCAATCTTTAAGGATCGCATCTACACATAGCTAGAAGAGATCAACTGAAATAATGAGTATAAGAAAGCATACGTACTCTACTTTGAGAGATGTGAGAGCACCTTCGACTAGCTAAATTAATTCTCCAAGCCAATAACTATAGAAAATCAAGGGGAAAATATCGATAAAATCCATCTCTTAGACAGCAGTTGTAAAAAGACACATCTATAATTCATAAAGAAATATTTAAGGCTCGACAAGAAATTTCATCGAAGCCACAACCCAGTATTAATTCTGCATAGAATCCTTTTTTAATAAATTTAAAAAAATAGACCGGTAGGAGAATCAACGCAAAATATATAGCTTCAAGACATCAACAACTAAACATGGAGGAATAAACTTTAGAGCTTGACATAAATTAAGCCTAAACACTGGTACTATCTATTATATATAGATATAATTCTGTAGCAGCATAAATACCAACACAACTTCCAGAGATCCCACTAAATGTCTGGTCAGAACACACATACTTAAAACAACTGGTAGTAGTAGGAAAAAGCAAACGGACTGATGAAGTTATCAGAGGAATTATACTAAGCTGAAAGATCTTCGTAAGGAACGCGATATTCCGACGTCATAAATGCCAATGATCTTGAGGAGGAAAGTTTGCAGTCGATTCAGTTATCACTCTTGACCCCATGAAAGTGGAACTTTTGCGTTAAACGGAGAAACACACCAGTGAATCTAGAACGCGCAAAGGAGTATTTGACTTACATGTTCGGAATCTTAGGATGGTATAGAAAACGCAGCAGATGACAGGAATGATGGCAATCGTACATAAATAAGATCATTGAAATGGACGTTGGCAAGCCGGGTGATGAGAAGAAATAGTGAACTTTGACCATTTGCACCACCACGATAATTTTGTAACAAGAAATGTGCAGCTATCAAGAAGAATACATGGCGGAACAGATACAAAATGAACTACCAAAAATGACATCGGGAATCTCCGAAAACAGAGAATAGGAAAACGCTCGCGGGAAGTTACATCCAACGTCAGATTGAGAAAGTATGTTTAAATATTTTTAACAATCTTTACCATTTGAAACTATTGCAGCTGCCTGAAAAGGTATATGATCCCAAAGCCTTTTAAAAACTATAATTAATATAGTAAAAGTGAGGTAATATACGAGTATGTGTGGCTATTCTTTGATCCAGAATGAGATCAAGCAGTATTTTTATAAGTAAACGTTTAAGGAAAATTACATAAGCAAAAGGAAGTAGATGCTCAACAAAAATAGAGGAAAGCGTTTGGAGAGCAAGAAAACACTCCATCTCTGGAGTCACGTGGAGCTAATGTATGTCAGACTTCTGGTCTTACGACTCTTGACCTTTTAAAAGAATTACAATGGAAGTCCAAGCGAGCAGTTTACTGGTCCATCGACGATGTATAACTCCAGTCTACTGAGACTGAATACATGAGGTGACTGATAAAAAGTAAAAAAGATCATAAATTCGTATGCTGTGCGACTGAAATTTATTTTCGCGAATCTTCTAAGTTTCCAGAGCATCATTCGTGTGGCTATGGCAGCATAGCAGTGTAAAAGTTCACATAAAAAACTATGTGAATTCCATCATTGTATTATTTTTCTCGCCGATCCTCTTCAACGCTTATGCTAAAATGGGGAAAAATGCATTATCAAAATATAAATATTTTATGCGAATGACTGGGTGCTAGCTTATTTGTACACTTAAGGGGATGGGAGAGAAATTTATGACTTCAAAAGCAGACTATATTGTTTACATCCTAAATAAGGGCATCGGTAAAGGAAAAGTGAAAATTGTAGTGTAATATTATAGCGGGATACAGATTCACAACAACGTAGGAAGGTAAGCAAATAAATAGATATTTTCAAGTTTCGAAACTAATGCTAACACTGGGAAAAGATGGCAGAAGGAAAAGATTGGAAGGAAAACCTGAATTTTGAAAACCACTTTACACTAAATATCTTCTCGAAATTAATTACTGCAACCCTTAATATCGAAAACCAAGCAAATTGATTCTAGACAGAATAAAATGCTTAATTTCGGAATATATTTTACTTGGCTTGAAATTATGTAATTCATAATAACAATCGAAAACAGAAAATATCAGTTTTCATACAATGTAAAAGCAGAAATCGTAACAGGAATCAAGAGGAATAGCTACGAACTTCGTTTATTTGTGGCAACTGCGTGAGTTCGATGGATATTCGCGGTAAATTGTGCTATGGCCATAGGCTGCATTAGAATTAGGTAAATATAGCCTTCTGCGATATAAGTTAAGGAAAAGGTACATACAAAGCCTTAGCTCGTTGAATATAAACTTTTTTATTAGCCAGAGAAGTCCTATTTGTGAGTTCAGCGAACAGTCTTATATCTTTACATTTCTATTTGAAATTTGTTACGAGATATATTCTATTATAGAATTTGAAGATTTTGCCACGATTCGATTACGTAAATAATTTGCGATAAATAGTTAGAATCTCCTAAGAGAAATCAAATGATGGATTTTTTCGATCAAAACGAATGAATTAGAATATTGGCCCATTCCTGGATTTATATTTTAGTAGTAGATTTTTACTAAAAATATCTCAAGATGCATGTAAGTCCTCCCATTTAATCAAGATGATTCATAATTTTACTGCGTAAAACTAGTTTACTCGTATGACGGAAGGTTGACTTACGGTATGGTTGACGGTAGGATACTTCACTATCAGACTTAATCAGGTGAAGGTAAATGAAAATTAGAACTAATAGATACGTTTAAGCATTGGACCTGCAGAATACTTATAAAATATACCGAATAAAACCTTAAAATCAGAATTGTAATCTTCCTTAAATATTTAAATAAAGACGATTATAAATATTGTTGGCAAATGATATCTTGAAATATTTAAATAATATGATTTTTTGGAATATTTTAACTTCTTGAGAACAAGATGAAATGGATTTCTTGAGATATCTCTAGTAATGAGAGATTGGAAACTTGTTTAAGAAAATGTAGAATAACATTGCAATTTTACCACGTCAGTTGCTACTGACCTCAGAAAAGAATTCCAGTAAATTTTGTGAGCTGTCTTAATTTTGTGCAAACGGCAGTTCATTCATTTATACATTACAATACACATCATGATCAAACTTCATCACTTCCCATATTTAGGTGCTTTCGGCCACCCATCCCAAATCAGAGGTAATAATGACCAGAACAAGTAAATAATGAAGATATTCTCGAAGGACAAAGGAAGAGGGAAAACTTTGAAAAGCATATAAATGAGACGAAACTGAATGGTGCACACACTAATTGTAAGACACGACTGCCCCTGAACACAGAATTGGGATGAATGGGTAGAGTTTGATATTTTGTGGAGGATTAGGTTGTATTATGAGAGTATTGGTCAGAGGCTAGGTTAAGAATTTTGTACTCGTTAGAGGTAAGATTGGAAATAAACCGATTGGCTGGGGAGAGTGCAGCCTTCAGAGCTACCAAAAAAAATATTTTCGGATTATCAATTCATGTTGTTAGTGAAAAATTAATGCCTTCCCTTAGTATTTTGTGTCATAAGAAAGACAAGGCCGAAAAAAAACAAGCTCAGGTAATTCAGTTCAGTCTTCTTACTAAAGTTACTTCAAACAAAACTTGCTGACAGCTTTACTCTAAATGCATAAACCAATTCTTAAAACCTAAAAGAAAAAATGAAGAACTCTCAAGATCGAGTGATGCTAAGACTAAAATATTATTTTCCTCCGAATCAATATCTCCTCAAATATTCTTTCCATCAATCTCCGAAGTAGCAGTATTCGTACGAATATGTTTAATCAATAGAATATTACAGGCTGTCTCTATATATGATTCTCTCTTATATAAAATTGCTCAATAACGTTCCGATATCACTCTAGTTTTCAATTTAGATCAGGCAATTCATTCAGAATGTTCATACCTAAATAGCTTAAACGAGCATCATGTTAATTTTGCCACCACATGCTTTATCCTTAAATCCTTTATCCTTTATCCTTTATAAATGAAACTCGTCATTAGATATTCCAATTAAATTACGCTACATAAAATGTTATTTTTGGCGTTAAAATCAAATAGTTCTGTATTCCCTATTCCATAAAAAACCTTGTAACAACCGCTCAGAAAATGTTGATAATGGTGAATACCTAGATTCGCGATTGACATTTCTCGAACAGATTCAAAAGTGACAGGTAATGGATTTGATCGAAACAAAGAGGAGATTTTGGAAAATTGTTCACAGCAAGTTCGGACGTAGAATAAAATTCCTTTATATTTATGACTAAACTTGTGGAGCTCCCAAAGATGCTGTAAAAAAAAGAATGACTACAAAAATGAATTTCAAAATAGACGCAAAAATTGACACCTCAAGCTATTTGGGCAAATTAATAACATTTCGAATACAACTCAGTGTCAGGCGACGTATAATTATTATGTTATAGTAATTATAATCAGGCGACATATTGTGGAAATCTATAACGTAGAAATTAAAAGAAAAAGTACAATTTCTATTCATTTCTACTTAATAGAATTTAGAATAACCTAAGAGGCCGGATATAGAAATTCATCTTTCTGAGTTTGAAATAATAATACCAGTAATATTTTACCTGTTTTATATTTATTTCATATTCGGTGATCTCTTTCTGTAATTATTTGCCATTCTTATGCGTTCACTTTTAAAATGGCATACCAGTACACATTTTTCTTTGTATTAAAGTAATAAAATTCATGAAAATACTTCTTTAAATAGAAAAATATCGTAAATATGTCTAGCAAACCTTCCTTAGGAAGCTTATCATACTACATTATTAAACATATCTTCATTCTGAGAGATGCATTTTGATAAGAAAGAGAAGCATATGATAAAACGTACCATAGGTCAAATGCAATTATTATTAATAATTATTTGAGCAGCTTGGAAGTTTTTGGCAAAATGTACTGGGAATGATTACATTGCAAACTTGCAACCAGTAAAAGGCCACGTAAGCCATTAAGTTTCGAACCATATTCACAAGAGAAAGAAATTAAACTGGAGTAAGCTTAAACCGTAATTTGCATCGACTTAATGGAAGTTAGAGTTACAGAGAATTAAAAATTAAGAAATAATGTTTTTTTTATAGAAATAGTGTTATTTTCTGTGCATATTTTAGTCACGTAACAATACAACATTTGTCCTTTAACAAGGTAAACAAACAAATTTATTTCAACTAGGATTCGAACCTTCGTGTTCTCGGATAACTGACCGATTCTCCACTAAAGCTGGTACAAACATCTTCTAAAACTACTATATTTTGTATGTACTACTTGATAGTAATTGAGGTTTCATGTCAGCAATTTCTTTCTGGGTAATTCATTCATCACCATAACATCATTTGCTCAATTAAATCTTGACAGCCTCATCTATGAATGAGCCACGGAGACGTAACGTTATCCATCGATATAAATTAAAAATATTACATTGTAGAAAATATCTGACCTAGTGCATACTTTGTTCTGATTGGTAAAGCTCACGGTTAAGTGATAGTAAAGTCAGATATCTAATTAATTCGTCAATACCACAAGGGTTAAAAAAGTATTCCATATTCTTAACTTTTGTAGCTTTGAGAAACTATGCGAATAAATTGGCAATTTTTTTATTGTTCAGTAAGCCTCTAACTGAAATAATTCGAAAACTTTTTGAAATATGTTGCTTACAAGAGTTTTACCTACCGGGGCCAAAAATTTGAAGAAGTCGCAAATTTCTTTCAGAGTGACTGATAGTAAATAAAAATTATAAAATATTGATCGAACAACTCGCGCAAGAAAATCTTTCTTCGAATGTAATTACTTCTCCGACAGATAAATCAATTATTTATGGTGCTTAACATTAATTATTAGTCCAAGTTTTCTCGTGCCATGGTGACACAAGAAAAATCTATTAAATCGATTAGACGAGTATGAGAAAGGCTAGTCGTCAAATGAAAAACAAACAACCTTAAGGTTAACGCTTTCAAACCGTATCTTTTAACCCAAGTCTGATATCTTTGTTCGAAATTCTTTTGTCTTTATACCTACCAATTCTCATCTGTTTTTTTTCTATTTTTTTCTTATTTAGAGTTACATAAATGTCTATGTTATACACAATTTTAACTTTTATATACTGTATGTATTATTTCGATGTTTTTTTAATATTGTTTTTTCCTCATATTGTAATTTATGGATGAAAATCTCTGAAATTTTTCCTTATTTTTCGTTTTTGTTTGTTTTATGTTATTTTGTATATTGCTATCTTGTTTTAATGTGAACTGATTCTTATTTATGTATCGTATGTAAGTACTTATTGGTAGTGGACATCTTTATTTTTTAATGTTTTTCTTATATTTTAGCTATTACTATTTGTAGGTTTGCGCAGGTTTTTCACACCCCCCTTCCTCGTGGATGTTTTCCTGCAGTGGATTTCTTTTCCTAAGAATCTCTTAGGTTTTTTTTACATCCACAATTCTTCTAATTGTTTCTACTTGTAATTTCATAATTAATGACGATGGGTTAGATGGAAGAAGAGACTTTGGAGTCTCAGTCTCGCCCAAATAAAGACGATTATTATTACTATATGAAGAAACGAGAATGTAAAGATTTATTTATACACTCTCCTCTGGCACCCAAGCAATGAAAAATTGTGATACTTTTAGTCAATAATCTACTTATACTGTTTAATATTGTATAATGATAATACACATCTCGTTTAACCTCTAGCTAATAGATAATGTTTCTTATATGTATCAATTGTGTTCATATTAAAAATCGTGGATGGATAGCCTGACTACACATATGATTTATGCACGTATATCTGAAAATTAGCAACTTAGATATTCATCATGAGTATGTGCGAGATATATTTCAAATTTTGCGTTGTGTTACGTATAGATTTATGCATAATTTGTTATTTATATTTTAATTGTAATTGCAGTAATTTGAAAACGTTTTTATTTACTTTTTAATCTGTATTTTTGCGGGTTTATTTTCGAAAATAATTATAATTAAAATTGTCTTCTTCAACCTTCATTTGACAAGATTTCTCTCACAAACCTGAATCTTTTTAGGGTTTCCCTTCAAATATCTTCAAATGTATATCGACAATTGAGGTTAGGTAGAAGGGAGGCCAACGAGGCCTCTTCTTAATAAAGAGTTAATTCGTCTATTCGTACAACAGAAAGTTTCTCTATGGAGATAAGTTAACGGGTTGAGCAGAGAGACAAAAAGAAACCGTAGACTGGAATTAACGAAATCAAATGAAACTCAAGTCTCATCGTCAATTTCGGCTGTTTTCACCATAACCTATCGATGAACTATCCTGAGAGTTTGCACCAATAGGGGGGAATGGTTTCCACGGCGCATGGGAGAAATTCATATAACGTGAGAAATGATCATAAAACGACGAATTTTTGCAAGAAAGATTCTAAACAATTGCGTGATGTTTCTAAGTGAGTTCCGTGGCCTGTTTTTTGTCTTTGGAAAAATGGTTACACAGAAATGAACTCTTTTACTCAATAAATATACCGATGCTCGGAATTGACCGAGATTTGTTGATTTAGCGTGTAAAGATTCATATATTTATATTGTTTTAGATTGGGTCGACGAATAGAATTATGTTTCCAAAGACTCCCCAACTAACTAAGTTTGTCAGTTTCTGGATGCAATCAACCCCAACCAACTACGTTTGGTAAGAAAATTACAGTTTAGGACTGAAATGCACCGAGCTGAAATTCTTTCAGTTAATGAAGAAATTGACTCTAAAAGAGTTTTTTCACTCTCCTTAACGAAAACAAGGTTAAAAAATATTATAATATGAATTACGATAAATTAGCAATTATAAGTGTATGAAAAATGCTAGCCCACTTACGAAAGCTTTGTTGGGGATTGTGATTAATAATTCACAGACTACTTGAAGAACTACAAAATTTTTAAGTTTAAACGACCGGCTTAGGTTTTGATACTTGCTGGATATAAGATAAAATCAAAACGTTTGAGTAGAATCCTAGAAAAAAGAAATGATTGGAACTCAAGAAAAACCAAAGAAAGAAACACAGAAATTGCAACTATATTTCCTGTGAGAGATGTTTAAGAGCTTACCTCAAGACTTGGTCCTTACAGCTGCCATCTCAGAACATACCTGCAAAATAGAAAAACATAGTATAAGTAAGGGACTTTTAACTGTGTAAAATTCTTAAATGTAATAAAAAGGAGAGATGAAAATTCGGACTTGAAAAGGAAAAGAATTAAGAAGTAAAATGAATTTTTATCAATAAAAGAATTAGTAAATCCAAGGCCCAGCCATTTCCAGACCAATCGTTCTGTCAGTATATTAATTATTAATTAATATAATTAAGTATTATAAATATAACTTAAAGGTTAATAATCTGTCGGCAATTATGTTTTAATTGAGCTAAATGACCTGTAAAGAAAATTAACATGTTGCGGCGTTGTTTGGTGGAATTTGTCCATGACCACACTTAAAGAAATATACTTGATGAGCTCCACAAAATATAATAATATAATAAATATAATATATTGGGGAATTCACCTAGTATAATTATTTAATTGACGTTAACTTGCAGACAATGATTCTCGATGTCGTTTTTAATATGCAATGAGTATATTAGCCATTAGAGTTATTTCGTGAAAGTATGTACAAGAAGTAAATGACCAGAATCAGGCAAACAAAAATATTATGAAAGAGAAAAAATATCAACTTATATCCTACTTGTAATTCCTCCATCGTTTTTGCTAATTTAGGGGCAACATCTTTAAAATAAAAGACGATAAATCAGGGCTCAAGGACTAAATCAGGACCTCTTTGCAGAATTAAAAAATTCGAGCGTTGGAACAAATCATACACTGCGGATACTTCCCTTCAGCAAACAGTCTGCAATGATTACCCCCAAAATAAGCATCCACGAATTTAATTTACCCCCACTTTTCGAGTAGCTTCTATAGCTAGATTTCGATCAATGTCTCACGCATGAAAACTATAAGCGGCAATAGTGTGTTCGTCCTGATAGAAACCCTTATCTGCTCCGTAACTAAGCTCTGCCAGGTCAAAAGTTCTTCCGCACGCAGTCAACGTGATACTTGTCGAGAAATTTCCCTCGCTTATCTCCGCGAAGAAAGCTGCAGAGTGCAGCTGCGAAAGAGAGAGAGGAGCATGCAGACAGAGGGAAGATGCATAGGAATGCGGAAGAGGTGGCCCAAAGGGTGGTGTGAGCAATCCGGATTGGGAGGTGAGTGGGTGAGGGGGGAAAGGAGAAGAGGATCGCATAAAGTTTACATGGGAGAACGAGGCTGAAACTAATGCACATGCCCTTGCTGGAGACACTCGTTTTAACGTTTACGCTCCAAGACTTTTTCCAATTTTTTAGCAGCAATTTTCAAGTCCTCGATGTCTTTGCGGGGGTTGGGTTTTGTGATCTACACCGAAACGTTTGGAACGTGCAAATTCTTCGAGAATGACTTCTTCGAAAATAAATTCTTCGAGAACAAATTCTTCGAGCGATCAATCCTTCAAAGGCCTAATTCTTATAAAGTAGACCGCACTAATGGATCTGAAGTCATCCAAAATATTTATTTAAGATACAGATTCGGAGTTGACATCTATTCGGTAAAGCTATGAACCTCCTTGAAAGTTGGGCTGGGTTGACAATGAATGTTGTATTTTTGCGAGCAAATGGTGAATGTTGGAAGAATTTGGCACTAGAAGATTCGATCGCTCGAAGAATTCGGTGATGATGAAAATTCGAGTTAAAATGTGAAACAAGACTATGGGGTAGATCAGATGACCGTTCGATTGAAAGTGCAAGAGTTATTAAATTGAGAGCACCACATCAGAGATCTCCTCGACTCCTTGAGGAGGGCTTAGACGAGGTTTATACTTGCTTCTCAATTTATTACTCTCCCAAAAGATACGAAAAATCCTCTGTAAACTCATAGCTGTTGCTAATCATAAAGATTTTATACTGATAATTTTTAGATTTCAAATTAATTTAATTCGGATAAGAACAGTGAAAGTAAATAATTGAAAAGAAAATATGTCTGTATTCACTGACGATACTAGATTATTTCTCTGGAGAGAACATTAGGAGGTGTACTTTTAACCAAAGTTTTATTATACAAAAATCAAACGATTTATCCATAAAATTAAATGATGCGGACACATTTAGAAGGAAAGGATGATGCATTTTCACGAAGATGAATAGAAAAATAAAATATCCTCTAAAAGAAGATATAAGATGTTTCATGAGAGCGGATTTAATATTTCAAGATATGACAGGAAAAGGTAAAAAAAATACCTTACGGTGTCCGTTTGAATTCCTTAGTTACATCCCTGAAAGTGTCACATCTCATTTCTTACTCATCTACCGCAATTCCTTAAATAAGTTAAAATTCACAAAATGAGATTGATGCAAAAACATTTAATATGCTACAAAAACTGGATAGCAGATATCTATGGAAGACTTCAATAAACACATTGAAAAATGGTATCATTTGTAGGGATAGATCTTAAAGTTACTCTAAAACAATGATAAGATACTCAAAGTGGGTTTAAGGACTAGGGTGAAATTCCACACCTTTCTTGAAAAGAGCATCAAACTGGTTAATCAATCATACAAGCATTATACAACTTCATACTGTCTGTATAGTCGTATTATCAGATCATTCATAACTTTTTTTATTTCTGTTATTTATCAATATTATTTTATGGTATTTCTAATTACTTTTGCCATCTGAAAAACATTTTGGTAATGATATCCACGCACTGAAGCCCAATGCAAACGTATTTATTTGGGTATACACAGAAACATTATCAATGTCGCTGCCATTTTCTCCTCCGCCATATTTTACCCATTTCCTCCGTTTGTACACATTTTAAGTCAACTCAAAATTTACTCCACGAAAAAATTAAAATATTTATCACCTCATTTTATGGAATTATACCAAGGATCGAATGGTTGGAGAATGTATTCGTTAGACTTAAATTTCTCGTTAAATGTGAGATGCTGTAGAAGTATTCAAGTCGTCTATTTGGGGGGACGATTTGGAAAGCTATATAGGTACAAAATCCCTCCGCCCGACCTTCACTGAAGCCATTCTCTGAACGTGGCCCCTCCGAGGCCCTCATCCAACTACTAATTACAAATCCGCCCCTAGAAAGGTGTAAATCAGTGGTTCGCGAAGTGGCCAACACTGCACTCAGGGGCGTTGGACTCCCAAGGGGAGCCTTGACGCAAAGGTATTATATCATGTTGTCGGTCTTCTTTCTTTCTTAATTGAGTGACACCGGGATGCATAGTAAAACAAATTGCATGATTGTATGGACCAAAAATTTCTGGATAAGATCGTGACATTATTATTGCTATTAATACTTTTTACTAAGCATTTAGATTAACATCTAGGTGGAGGTTTGTTTATATACTCAGTAATATAGAAAATTTTGGTAAATGATACCAACACTAATGATAGTTAAACAAATAAAAAATAACAGTTGACTATTAGAACAATATCAAAATTAAAACACAGCTGCAAGAAAACATATCACATTTACTATCTGACATTTCTATCTTTCATGAAAAAAAATTTCAATGAATAAAACAAAATATTAATACACAGTCAAAATTAAATAATGAAAAATCTAGAGTAAGTTACATAGATAAATAGAGGTTCCTTAATTAACGGGAGTGGTAATTGTAAATTCCAATTGGTATTTAAATTGCCAATAAAAATTAATGGGTATATAGGTAATACACGGAAAAAATTCAAGCTGTAGTCGTTTTTTTTAGCCAAAAAGTCGTTAATATGTACAAGTATGCTCGCATTAACCATCATAAAAGAAAAACCCTACGTAATTTCGTGAAAAGATGGTTTCTACGAAAATCTGCCAAGTTAGGATTGAACACATTAAATATTTATATATTATATTACGAATTGCATCACTTATTTCTATGTAGCATTAACACAAACAACTGCTATCAGAAATGTATTTAAACACTTCCCTTGATTTTATAATTATACATATCAAAGCACTTAGTCAGTTGTTTAATTTTTTTCTTAGATGTCCCACCGTTTACAGGAAGGGGGTGAATACGTTTCTATCATATTTATTCATTATACGATGCCAACACAATTAGTCACTAGAACAAGTGGCGATGTTATCCTAAATTACACTGAGCAGCCTACGTAAGCCATTTTTCTAATTTCTACTTAAAAAATACAGATCATATGCATTTAACAACCCCGTTCAATTTCTAAATTATTTTTAGAAACTACGTCGCTTTACAGTTTAAATCGCTGTAATCTACATAATGATTTACGATTGCTACACTGGGAGTTTGGCAATTACCTCGAACCAATCCCCAGGAGCCTAACATATACAAATAGAGAATATGACGTCATAAAATATAAAAATTAAAATTCATTTAGCACTAAAAACACTCACTAATATATAATATATATTGGTGATATTTATCGAAAAATAATATCCTTGTGTTAACATTAGCAACGCTATGCAGCAACACTGAAGAAAATGGTTTCCACCCGGGCTCGAACCGAAAACCTACGTGTAAACTAGAAGTGATAAACGATGGATCTTTTCGTTTAAAAGACAATTCGTTCCTGTAATCATGGTGGAAATAACACTTTGTGTAGGTCCCACAGAAGAGAATTTATTAGATACCCTTGGCTTCATACAATTTCGTTCCTAACCAGGCAAGCATGAACGAAATAGTTTGAACTCGGTCGTAATTAATATTTTAGCTTATGAAAATTTTTATTATCAACATCCTTCATTATACGAAGTCCCACCAAGTAAAAGCATAGGCGATTGAATTTATACTATAATTTCCATTTAAAATAGTTTGGGAAAGGTTAGCGCATATTTATTTACTAATATGGGCTTAAATTTTTTTACGAGGAAACAAAATTAAACATAAAGACCAGCAAAAAATCTAAGATCTGGAAGGTCTATATAAATACCTAGACCCAAGTATGAAAATTTCAAACATAATTACATATATTTAGAACCATGATTATTCTCTCCTTCACAAGGTAATCTGGCCAATCAGGGTTCTGTATTTTTGTTTATAAGAGATTTAAGGAAATGGCACTTTTTAAATCAAAAATTGGAAAATATTTTTTAAATAAACACATTCTTGTTTTTCGTTTTCTTTTCATTTTAGTTCCAACAAGATAATTTCTAATTATTCTCTACTTGTAAACTTTCTGGCTGCATGCCAATATATTTTGAGGTATACCGGGAAAGTTTTTTCCTCTGGGGAGAACACAATGTTATTTTTATTTTTCAATGTAGTTCCAACAATATTATTTTATGTAATTAACCTCTAAGCGTAATTAATTTGGCTGCAATAACCCCGAGAAAGTTTTTGAGGTAACCCCGAGAAAGTTTTTCTCTCTGGGGTATCTTTATTCCCACCTTCTTATTGGTTCTTTCTGAATTTGTCTCTTTCTTTTTAAACATCATCATTGTTAAATAATAATCGTTTTACTGGATCCATAAAATGGTAGAATAAACTGATGTAATTATCATTATTAAAGGTTTACGGAGTTGATAGAGATCGTACATACGATGGATAGTGACTGGGAAATCAATTTTACTCGTCGAGAAGAAAGGGAGAAATTTAGAGAGGATTACAGGGAGGAATGGCTTTTGTCTGAAGGGCAGAAGTGGGTGGAGTTGTCCCAAGTGGAGAGTAATGGAAGAGTCAACCGATTGAAGGGGCGATCGCAACCAACCGAACAACCTCCACCGTTATTCGGAGCGTGATTCTTTCACGAGGAGCCATTATATCAACTCTAGTCACGAAATGCACTGCGGAAAATTTCTTCTCTTTCTCCTCCTTTGTGCCCGAATATGCAGTGCCGTGATGGGGATCGAATACGACAAACCCTCTTACAGATGAATGAATAATTAACTTCTTTATTGGAAAGAGATTGAGACGGGAAAAATCAAATCTTCCGTGTAATTCATCTTCATCGGTAACAAATTCCATGACCAGCGATCAATTTGATTAGAAATTTAAAAATTCGAAGAATTTGTTTCTTTTTAAATACTTTGAAAACACTCAGGGGGGGACACACGATTAATCTTAAGGCATAGTTTATGAAATATGTATAAAAATAGAAATCAAATACGAATGAAGTTTTTCAAATATATTGTGATGGTTTAGTTTAGTTAGTTATATTCATATTCATTCAATTATTCAAATTTAAGCATCCGAGAAGATTTGAATTAGAAATACAAACTTTTCTGGGGCATGAAAAAGTTACAAAAATGATGAAAACGTACCACTCCTGCATAGGATAAAAATAAATAAAAGAGAATAATTTCCACGAACTATACATTGTCGATCTATTCATGACTTCGACTGTAAATTAAAGTGTGTTCTCAGTGTGATTACGGGACAACAGGAATCTCCCAAGAATTATAAAAATATGGCGAATCAAATTTCGTCGTAAAACTTTTCCTTGACTCAACATGATATTTGTATTAAAAATAATGTTCGTAATAGAGGTGAGGGCATCTTGCGCTCATATTAAATTCTTTTCTACTCGAAAAATCGTCGAAAGATTCCCATTCCATTATTTTAATTATATATAATAGAATTTAACGAAATTCACAACTTATAAACTTACATGGTTACCACAATTGAATAAAAATGTTATTTTTCATAATCAATAATGCCACACGATCTTCGTAGCTTTCACATTATCATAGCAAGATTATTCATAAATTAATACAGTGACAAAAGTAAAATAAAGATACATTTGCTTCCATTTTCCACCATCATGTATTAAAAGACACATGGTAAACATTCCTTTCATCAAGTACAGAACAAGGAACAGATTTAACCATAAAAGATGCAATACATGAAATTTTTAAGTCTTGATTTAGGACAGGGTACCTGAATTAGTTCTGCTCCCAACAAATGTTCTTGAAATTTTTTATAATAAATTATCAATAATTAATTCAAAAATGAAATCTTCCTCTTTATATAAGTGGAACAACAATTGTTATTTCTCTAGTTAAAAACCTCACCAGGGGATAACCTAAAATCCTTACTAAAATTCTTTTTAGAAACAGCAAAATAAGATAAACACTAATTTTAGGAAAGATCGTGAGACTTACTTTGCAGTAATCCCACTGGAATAACAGACAGCTGAATAGAATTATCCTTAACGGATGAATACCTTAATGAAGAACAAGATAAACTACCTGATAGAGAGGAAAATTAATACTAACAGTAATTTCCTTGTCCGGACATGTAAGAGAAATCAAGGATGAATTAAGTCTTGTCAGAACACGTTCGGACAAGTTTGCAAAGGGGAAAACATTAAACTCTGACACGTTGAGAGCAAAGCGATTTCAAAGGGAGGTCAAAAACAAAAATAAATATCCAGAGAAAAAATTCTTGTCATAACAACTCTAACAAAGGATTAGTGTAGCTATAAGTATAGATTTAAAAATCAGAAAACTAATGAATTACTCTCCTGAACGACTCATGTTAAATTTCATTCTTTTTGAGTCTCTAATCTGTTCATAATTACGCTGTGAAAACTACAATAATCGAAGCCTTTTGTCTCGCTGAAAAAGGACTCTTTAAAAAACACTAGAATTATGATTAGATGTACACTTATGCATGAGTAATAATGATTCAATGTGGCGTCATACATCAAGATGAGGATGCTCAAAATGAAAAACAGTTGCGGTTGTAAAACATTTAGAATTAAAAAGAGAATACTGGCTTATCTACTATCATTCTGTGGTATCACTAAAAATTAATCCTTTAATATATAGCTATCATACACCAACCATACCACATCCTTGAAAAAAACAAATAAAGTTTCCCTCATAGTCTGGCCAAATCTGCCACACAAAATAAATTGTTTCATCTCACTTAAGTCTTTATCTTACTTCGTTACTCTATTAAAAGTATTTTTATTTGACGGCAAATAAAGATGGTGCAACATGGTTTTTTCGTATACTTCATTCATTATATGAAATCCATTATTATATTAAACCTCAGTAACTGTTAAGGTGAGGGCTGTTTTCAAATGCTTGTCTTTCCAAGGGTAATATTACGAAACATGATACAAAAAATATTTTTTTATACATTTAAGGACCAGTAGATATAAGATAAAATTAGAAAAGTGGATGAAAATATTCGATATTAATTTGTCATTTATTTTTAAAACTTTGCTGTGATACGAAGATGAGCTATGTGCTAAAAATACTGTCCTTCATATCTTCAAATATCTTCGAGACACAGAACTTCCGAATCGTGTATCGTATGAGTGAACATTAGTTCAATTATCCGACCGAGTGAATTTTGAATTTTATTTTCCTGAACTTGCACCCAGAACCTTAATGGATGAGACATGGCTCGAGGCGAATGACTTCACTCGACTGAACAGCTTCCGTGGCGGGGACATTTGCAGCATCACAGCCAAACCGGAAAGATTATCCGTGCCTGAATGGTGCCCTCGATACTGATCTAATGAATCGATATTGATCCCTAACAAGACATCAATGTGTTCCTGGACAAATGTCAGGGTATCGAGCACGACAATTTCTTTTCTGGTCATCGATGGAGAGAGCTATTTGGCAATAAAAGAATAAACAAACAAATGCCGCAATTTCCACAGAGAGACGATAGTTGAATCATAAAAATTTTTATATACAGGGCAGATAGAAAAATTAAACTGAAATTTATAGTAATAAAAACTATCATGAAATTAAACAAATCACTCAACGTTGAATTCAAAACTATTTTGTTACGTAACAATAGTGATAAAATACTTGAACGAAGTGAATAAATAAAGTTTTGTTTATTGAGCGACCGACACTGAAGGTCATTGCCCGAATGCCCGATTCAATGGGATTGTTTGCAGCAATCGCTATCGTTGCCAAACCAGTGTTGCCATGAACAAGAAATAAAAGTTGTTCCTTCAAAATATTACGAATAGGAAAAAATTGCGAATACGCTGTACAACATTACTATTCAGATGACGATCGCTGATCTAAACTAAGTTCATAGTCCGTTGATAGTTTTCAGGTCATCTTCTAGGACATATATTTGCTAAAATTATAAAACTGATGAAAATATATACCTCGTCTTATCTGCTGAGATATACCTGCGGTTAATAAACATATCTTAATGGAGAAAGCAGTTTGGCAATAAAAAATAAATATCTTCTTCTCACCTTCACTATCCATTGCCTCCTCGGGGAGGAGGGGTGTTAACGGAAGTTGAAGGCAAAACGATGCAAAGAAGATTTTCGTCCACGGATAGACATCTTCAGGTGTTTTCTATCTATTGTCTGAAGATGTCTCTCCGTAGACGAACTTACTTACCTTTATAAAAATATATATTCTGCGAATATTACTGAGTGTTTTACTTCCTTAGATGATAATGGTAAATATAAGATACTGCACCTCATTACTGGGGATGGGGATAAGGCAATCCATACGGCCGCATAAAAGACTTCGTAGTTAGTATTCTGATTGATTCGAGAACAATTTATTTATGATATATTTTGGAGGGGCCTTTCTCCCTATTCTTCCTTCGACTATGGTTCTTTCACTGTATTATTTATTGTATTTATATTATTAATTGTTTATAATATTTATTTGGGGTACTACTGTTATAGATATAAACATGTGTGAATGTTATAACAATAATCTACCGTACATAGAACATTAAAATTAGGTAACAAATAGAGGTATTTATAGGCTTTCGTAGAAAATTAAAAATCAATTTTGTCGAGAAGGATATCTTACATGATGTACTCTTATGGTTAAGTTACAAAATAGCCAAAATGCGTGAGTGCCAATCCTTGCGAGTATCGAAGACACGTCGAGCATCTCGATAAATGGTACGGAAGAAAATAGCCTACCGGCATTTCTATCTCTTGTTGGAAGGACGCATACGATAAGAATGAGCAGGAAACGCACCGCATGCAGGCCGTTATCTTATCGAGGAAAATGCATAGCTGAGGCAAAGCGTGAGACAGCGGGATCAACGAAAAGGAAACGAAAAGCGTTACGCAACCACAATGACATCATCTGTGTACAGCTCTTAGAGACGTTGGCTCTAAAAATCGCCCAACTTCCTCTTCGACCGGTTTACGCGTAAAACAAAAAAGCCTCATATATGTTCCCAGAAAAGGGCGCCGGCTGACATCGCACTCGCAAAAATCGGACATTTTTCCCCGCGCACGGAACGGTCGTCTCCGCCATCGCTTCTAATGGTCCCGCAACCGAAATGGTCCAATGGCGTCATAGGCCACGCCCACAACGGCACGCGCTTCCTTCGGCCAATGGGACGCGTGAATCGACCCACTCTCTAATCCTCGCCCCCTCCCCCACACCGCACGCACTATAATAATCCCTATAAAAAAGGAGCGAAGATAAAATGGTGAGAACGGAGATGTGAGAATTGGGAGGGAAGGCATGGGAAAACGGAAGTGCGAAATGGGTCAAGGCAGTGAACGGGGAAGGGCCTCTGGTCACGTGACGAGTCTAGGCGAATTATAGACACGCCCACTCGGTCATTTGCTGCAGCTGCGACGGAAGTGGGGGGGGGGTAGGAGTGAATGGGAGAGATAGTGCCCTCGTGTGAGCTCTCTTTCGCTATTGACCACCGATAGAGAGTTATTTTTAGGCGAAGAACCGTTGAAAATACGAGTGGCTACTAGACATGCTTCGAGGTAGTTCTAGTCGAGAGAATTTCAAAATCTTTTCGCGTAGAGGTTATTTTAGCTTCTCGACGCTAATTATGATTTTGATTTCATTTGCTGAGATTAACATTGATCCATGTTAAAATATGCTGGATGACTAAGGATTTTCGTGGTTGAAGAAATGAATTCTGTAATCAATGCGGAAGAATTTTCGCGGTATAAGACGAAAAACTGGAAAATATGGCCGAAGTTTTGCGAGAAAAAAATTTACTTTACTTTTTAACCTCTCGTGTTCAAAATCATTCTTTACGAGATTTTTGAATTGTGATTTGTTACGAAAAGTGTGCAGAGCATGAATTGGTTACATTCGGTTAAGATATAAACGAAAGACAGAGTTTTTCATTTCGACGCTGTTTTACAAGACAAATTAATTAATAATTACGGAGACAAATTAATGTGTGACTATTATCACACGTAGAGCTGCGCAATGATAATTATTCAGATATGCAACCTCATGCGCTTTAATCTTTCGTGATTGACAATTCTCTATCTTCCACAGGAGGGAAAGGGATTCTAACTACAGCCATTGAAGGAACGGTGGAAGGAGAAAAGAGAAGAAGAAGAAGAAAGCTAAAGTTAATAGATGAAGTTAAGAGAGGATTATACAAGAAGACCAAAGAAGAGGCCCGGGACAGGATTAAGTGAAAACAGTTGTGGTGTATGGGACCTGCCGACAGGCAGAACACCAGAAGATGATTTTCCAGAAATGGAAGACAGGGTGTTGCCTTCCAAATATAGAGAACTGATTAAATGGTTAGACGGGAAGGAAATCGGGACATGATGCTTTCATTGAAACGAGATATATTATTACTATCATAATTTTAACACAAACAATGTAGGTAGATTAATCATCTGGTGGCAGTGGTTTTACGTTATTATATCCATACAAACAGTCGTTCATCGTTAAATCAAAGTCAATTAAAAAAAGATAGTCACATTGTGATCAGACAATATCGGCATATGTATATTTATCTTTTACTTGACTATGTATTCGTAAACGACACGGAATTAGGCGTAACTTTATGGTAATTATTAATTCTAACAAATACCATATTAGTAAAAGATTTCTCTAGTAGTTTAATAAAAGATTCCTCAATATGGATTTTGTTTATGTATTCGTATTTGACTGAGTAATAATTTATATTGAAATAATTCAGACAAAAGCAAATACAGAGGCATAGAACCCTATTAAGTGTAAGTCAACTAGGCAAACATAGGTTTGTGCAAATCTTTCCATATACATTCATGAATGATGGAAGAGAAATGTTTTCATCTAGTTTTTAATCTGAGATTCCCCATTGCAATATCATCAATGTAGGGAGTCATTATTGAAATTAAGTAATGGGGATGAATTTTTTCATAAGGAATCATAACTCAATTATAAGCTGAATAGAAGTGGCTTTAAGTACTAATAATTATAAGCAATCAGAATAGAACGTTAAAAAAACTTTCCGAGGACTAGGTCAGGTCTTAGCTTTGCTGATAATATCTAATATATGGTACACAACTACCCATGTCTATATTGGGTACAATTGAGACTGGGAAGTCCCATCTTTCATTTAACCCTTCTCTAATACGAACACACACACAACAGGAATATGACCGATAATATATAAAGATTTTTGATATGCAATGTGATAAAGGGGAGGATATATGGAAAGAAAGAATGGTATCGTGTGACAAATAAAAAACTGTGAAAATTTGGATCTTAGAAAAAATGTCAACTGAAGGAAAACACACACAAAGAGAAGGGGAGTTCGAAAAACCAGCAAAATATCCAAAATAGATTAAAAGAAATGTAGATGCATCATTACTTTTGGATAATGAAAATTGCAAATGGTATTTATAAGGATGAAATAAATAGCAGAACAAAAGTGTTCTTAGTGTTTGTATTTAGAAAGTTCTGAGATCTAATTAGTAATATGATACAACTATAAATTCTAGCACAACACAAATAAATACACAGACCGCCTTTACGCTAAATAGGTGAAAGTAATCGCTAAATAGGTGAAAATACTCTCTAACGCAATTGTGGGTTTCCTAACATTCCCCTGAAAGAACTAATTTCCTTCGTTAGTAAAACAATCATTTACTCCACTTTTTTATCTGAACAAATCTTGCTTTTTTTAAGTTGGCCAACAAACTCCACCAGGTTCTTTACTTCCTTGAAAATCACACGTCCAACCGTGTTAGTATTAGCACTACTGCATATTTTATTCTCTTCTTGAATGCATAATATAATAATGACAGTAAATCCCCTTTCGCGAATGACGGCACTTCGAGTCGTGATTCCATAATTATTGAATACATCTCTTGTCCATTCTGTAATTTTTTTATAGAATTCAATGATTATAGTAATCTAAAATAGAAAAACTCATTTCATGCTAAGCGAAACACTTAATAACATTTTACTGAACGCAATGCATTATAATTAAGTTTCCTAAGTTATTTTTAGTCGAATTTAATGCTAGCGTTCAAATTCAACATTTAATGGTAAGATTAAACCTTACATATAAAACCACCTCTCCTTTGGATTAGTAGTTTTATTCTTAGGATTCTCTTTTATAATACAATAAATTCGAGTGATAAGAATTACAATAACATTTGAAACAGCATTCATACCAACAGTATGGTATTTCCGACAATATACTTGATTAGAAATATTACTATCCTTTTATCATCATTTAATCTAGTCAGGCCCAAATTCCAAATGCTTATAAAAAGCGCGAGCATAAATAGTCTTTACGGAAACGGGTTCTGAACTGACAACACTTTACAAAATTGACGATGTACTAAATAAAAAAAGTAAATTCGAACCAAAAACTATATTCCATGAACGACTTAGGGGCAATAAAATAATGAACTTTACCTACATGTAAGCCATTCCGAAAGATGTGGGTACGAATCCGGGGTATTAGCTGCACGAAACTTGCGCAGCATTCTTATCGTGCTGCGAAGGCCAAGCGTGCGAGGTTTGTTTGAAATAGACGGAACGGTCTATGAGATATCCATACAGACATACAGTCAGGCAGAGAAACTCAGAAAACTATGATGTGATACCATGGCTCACAGGAGCACTATTAAGTCGTTTCGTCGCCGAATTCAAAACATCTGCTTGCAGATATTCGCGAGAGCCAGTTTGGCGACCATGATGGCCGTTACAAGAGTTGATTTAGCGCCAGGTCCTTAATGACCACTTCCTCGGTGTTTGTAGTGTTAAGAAGGGGATGGCCCCGGTGTAAAGACGGCTAAAATGGCGTCCTGCCTTTGTGTGTCGACACAGAGGCGTAAAAAAACGGGATTCCTCCGAAGCCGTGCAAGTGGTTCGCTGCAGAGAGGAGGCCAATACATTTTCGAAAGCACACCCAACACGCTGCCTTCGTATATCGCACCTGTTAGCTGCTGATCGGATCACGGGGTATGTCCTCAAAGACCATACTGCGAGGCAGAATAATACTGCGCAGCGTTGAAAAGCATCAGGGAAAAGTAAAAATGTCTATGCAAGAAATGTTGCATTTCGAACTTTACATGAAAATCGTTAAGAATGGAATCGAGAATGACTTTTTGAATCAGTAGAGCTCCTACGTGTCTGAAGAGGATAGAGTTACATCTCAATCACTATATAATTATAGTCTATAAGATGTGAACAGTCTTTATTAAGGCGAGATTGAGACAGAATAGTTTCTTAAAAAGATGAATATCATTGTTTAATTCTTTGAGTTCAACATGGTTACGAATGTTACCGATCAGAAATACTAAGAAATTAGTTACAATCCATCCTAGAAAACATAATCCGAAATGTTTCACTTTAGGTCTTCCAATTTTTTTCTAATTACACTATGAATAAGGTACTGACTGAAGGGTATAGTACTGATTGAAACAGTGGAAATCATTCCATGAAAGCTCATGATTGAAATAAAAAATTAAGCGTATAAACTATGAAAGAAAGACTTTTTGAATTCCTACGAGGGTGAAAAATAAGATACATACTGACAACTGCCAAGTCTTTAGTATGGAATGGTCTTGAAATGACATGATTTATTATTTTGGAATTAATCACAGATTCATTACATAATGATTATTTTGAAAATATTTTTAGCTCATAATGTTTTACTTGGTCAGTTGTCTTTTATTGTAAAATATATGCTGTAATCAAGCGCGAGTTAATAAATAAAATGAACAGCATAGAAGGGCGTAAGTAGTCTGAAAAGGGGAAGGAATTGCTTAAATGAAAAGCTACTTAAAACAATTAATTGATTAAAAATGTTGGTTTTGTTTAGTTTACTAGCAATTAATGCAGTTCGATATGGAAGGAGATTGAAAAACTCAAAGGCATTAGGGATTATAACTGCAATTTTGAATTCGAATTTCACACGCATCATAAAGCTATTCGATATGCGTTCCAATCTAACCTTCTCCGCAGAGTTCAACATCGCCACCTAATGGGAAATGGAACGCGGTACAGCATTCAATAGGAAGATTATTTACCACACTGTCACATTAAATGGAGGAGACAATGTAAAAGATCTCTTTCCCTAGGTGTGAAGTGCAATCTATTGCAAGAATGCGAGGCCCATAAACGAGTCAGCGGAAATTGGCTGTGGAATCTCGGTATGGATTGGATGACTGGTTTTTGCATGCAGTGAACATAGTTACGCTCGGAGCAGAGCTTGCGTGAGTAAAAATGGCGTGTCGGGTGACCGGTTTAACATTGAAAGAGGAAGCTGGAGGGATGCGATGCGAGGGAATCTCCCCTAATACCGACTACCTGATGATTGGCAAATCGACTGTCTTCGCTCGCAGTTGAAAGTTGAAATATGTTGAGAGAATGCTTCTCAGGGAATGGATTTCAATTCAGTTAAATGGCTGTACGGAAGTTTACACTTCTGAAGCAGGATAACAGAGATGTGATCCTCGGATTCAAAATTTCACCGCGAACGGCAACAAATAAAGAATTTTGTAAACCTATTCATTAACTAACTCTACGATGCCAACGTTATCTAATAAATGATCATTACTTAAATCAGCGACACATTGTAAAATTTTCAAGAAATATCCATTCACGATATCACAATATCATCTTTTCGAGATGCAATCTTCTTCTGACCAAAATATCAATTACCAAGAACTATGATTTATGGATAGTCGCGCTATATTTTTACGGTTGCGATATTTTATGAACGAGATGAAATTGATACATGAAATACTCTCAGTTTTGTCACGGTTTGTCAATTGTAAAACCAAATGATCTTTGTATGTTCAGTTTGTGCACCTAGGCAAGCGTAACTGCGACTTCGTAGTTCACAAAGAATAACATACTTAAGAAATAACTAATCCTTATATGAATCCCGGTAGCATTTAATTGATACATTACAATTGTACATATGTGGTATCTATGATAGAGCAAAGATGAAAGCGACTGAGCTATGGATGTACACTCCTGGCCAAAATTAACGCAGCACCTCCCTAGCGATCCTTATGGCTGGTGCTGCGTTAATTTTGGCCAGGACTGTACAAGAATAACGTTCTTTTTGATAAAGGATCTGGACTTCGGGCATCATATCAGATCTAACAAATACAATGAGCACCAAAATAAATTGTTAAGTTTACAAGGAAAATAAACAATATTATAAAGCAATGTGAATTTAAAATGCCTACAATATTTTCAAAAATTAAGGAGTAAAGAAAATAAGACTATTTGAGCCCTATAATTTGTAAACCAATTATGGACGAAATAATCAAAAGCATTAGAGGGATAAAATGGGTATGAACAGATGCAATAGTATACTTCATCCAAACGGAACTATTCTGGTAGAAGAAAACGAAAGCAGCCCAATCGGAATTCGGTTAAGCCTCAACAAATTCCACCCCAAGTGTAATACGAAAATAGTTTAGGGAAAATAAAATACGTTACAATTCACCTTGAGCCGAAAATATATAAATTAATAATTTATTTCGTTTTAACAGAAGAAGAGATAAGGAAACATTATCATTTCGCAGAAGAAAATTGTATCACAGAATTGTTAATAACCAGAAGTGGAACAATTCACAAATCGCAAGAGGTAAAATGCTGAATTTAATACTGTCAGGTAATACAACGCAGTAATCTGTAACGGATGAGTGCAATGATAACAAACTTGAAATACCAGGAGTTGTTAGCGTGTAATAAAGCCAATGGATATTTCTTACGTCAGGATCAGCAATTTAACGCTAAGGTAATGGAGGAGAATTAAATCACCGTCTTTCAAAGCATGATAGTCACTTTCAGATTATCTATAGGCCAGTTTCTTAAGGTTGATGTCACGTTTTAAAAATATTTGAGGGATACAATGGATCTTCTTTGCTTAAAAACGTTTTAAAAAGGTCGATGATTTTTCATTTCTATCTATCCTTGGGATTTAAGGGACACGTCAATGTGTTAAGTGTTTGTCTACTTGCCGTTGTATGTCTTTACTTTTAGATAGAACTTTCTAGACAGCAGAAAATCTTCAAACCCTCGATATATTGCCAGGTCAATAATATAATCATAATATATGAACATTTTGACGGGTTGAAATTTTGTATTTCTTTTCAAATATTAAGCGTTTCGTTCATGTGACTCCCAATGAATTACCCCTAAAATAGATTACTTGATAAACTCTCCTCTGCGAATAAAAATAAATAGAAAATTAAGGCTGATAATTCCAAATATAATTATGCAATATACGTTTTACTCACACAGAATAATTTTCCTGAGATTGGAACATTTTATAGATATAAAATCAAAATAAATTAATATAGTTAAGGACATTCAAGTAGATTATGCAATTACGTCATTCATAGAATCAATATAAACCGAGGGAAAGCTAAGAAAATTACCTTCTCATTATAAAGACTACGCTAGTTTTTCATTAAAATAATAGAATAGGAGAAAATTTCAAAGGCAATATTTAACACATTAATAACTGCATTAACATATTATTACTGGTTGATTACGGAAATATCCGTACATATACTAAATACTGTCAGGGTATTTGCTTTCAAAGATCAAGTATTCAAAGGCTAAGTTGCTTCTACTTAGACGATTTATTTTCTTTGTTTATGTACTTACAGCTATTAGGCATAATTATCACGTTCACAATTCTTTATTCAATTTCGCTTGGAGAAATTCTCCTTAGGGATTGTAAAATAGATTTAATTTTCGTCTTCTCAGAATAGTTCTGCAGTATGCAATGAGCTTCAAAGAGAAAAATAAATAGGAATGTGAGTAATGAGATAATTTGAAATTTAACTTTACGAATTCCATCATCATTGGTAATAAAAAAGACTGATCGATTTTTCATTATTGTATGAAAATATCTCCAATAACTCTAACACTATGAGGAATATATTACAGTAGGTTTTATAATACCTCATTACAGTCTTGTGAGGTAGTAAACGATAAAGACCAAGAAAGATAATCAAATGATTCCTCAGTTAATAGTAAAACGATGACCTTCAATACAAACAATGATATTTTGATGCAGATAGACTATCATTGAAAGCTATCGTTCAAGAATACAGCCGATAGCTACCATTTGATTCTTTCCTCTACTGTCATAAATACTTGTTGATAATAATTGTTTTGAAAGTCTCCCATTCACTTCTAAATTTTTAGTTCTCTTCACGCAATGACATGGTTTAACAACGAAGAGCAGTAAAAAAAATTAAGACCAGTAATGACTGCTACGGACGCCTCTGAATGGAATTAGCTAATAATCAATATCTTTAGTTTAATATAAACGATCTTTAATATTTATATGTTATACATAGAGTAATATTAATAACATAGATGTATGGTATTATATTCGTGAATTTAAAATTTGTATATCACCGAGTTAAAGTTAATAGCTTCCATTATCCATTTATGATATAATATTATTTATTACTTTATACTCGGATAGAACAATTCCAAACTACGCAAAGAAGAATGGGACGGCGTATGCTTGGAATTACTTGGAATAGACAGGAAACGCAACAACTGGGTAAGAATGATGACAGGAGCGACAGACATCGTAGATAAAGTAAGATGAATGGATGTGGACAGGTCACGTGACAAGACAGCCGCTGGACAGTTCTCAAACAGGTACCAAAGGGTGCGAAGAAGGATGCTAAGAAGGAGATTTTTCTATCTTCTACGTATGCATCTAACTGTTTTTATTGCTCTTGCTTTTTTCTATATTTTAGGAAATCCCTGTTCCAGTAGATATGTTCCCGAAGCCTGGGGTTCTTTTCTGTCAACTTGAAGTTGCGAAGATTCCTTTCCCCATCCTTCTCTTTCCTATGTCGTTGATTAAAATGAAACACAAAGGAGAAATACGTGGTGAAATAGAATCAAGGTACACTTGGTCCTAACCTCGACATCTCACTATCAAGCTATAATTATTATTAAGACTGTAAAAGCGCAACACTTAGCTGATTCCAAAACAACTTTCGCGTACTGTCCAAAACGATAAGCAACAATGATGTCCACGATGTTAAATTTAGAGGGCCTAGGAATTCTGAAAGGTTTCACGCGTTTATGGCTATTTAATTCAATTTTTCAGCTCGATAAATTATTCTTCATGTATTCTTCGAATATATATATTATATTCACTAGTGAACTTCAACATTTTATTAAGAGAAAAATAGATTTCGTATATTTTAAGGGGGACTGAAAATAAAATCTGCTTTTCTTAAAAATACTTGTCGTAAATATTGCGACATAACCATAGAAGCAATTCCAAGCCTACAATTGCATCTCCCTCCTCTGAAAATACGATTACAAATTCGATTGGCACCAAATGTTCAGTTATAAAACAACGAGTAAATATTATAAAATCGCCTTTCGATTTTCTCATTAAAAATAAGAACTATATAAGACAAGCTCAACTACAGATATAATAAAGCAAGAATTTTATAATACAAATACTGATAACTAACTGACGATATCTGTAAAATGGGGCTTACTAGGCTGGGTGAGGAGCAAGGAAGTTTGCCCTTACTTTCCTTAACAAGACAGAATTCTATAAAAGGAACGTAAGTGAAGCACAATGAATCTCCGAGTAACAATTTTTAGCTTAAACAACTTTTAAAATAGCAACTAAGTTTCACTGGAACCCGAAATAACTTCCAGAATTCATGCCTACAGAAGAATATAATACTTACGTAAAACTAAAATTGGCAGTTGGGCGATGCAAAAGATCTGGTGTCACCCTTTTTTAACAGAAAAATTAACGGAAGTATAAAATAACGACATGACTGGGACTCAAACCCATGTCTCCCACATGCAAAGACTCTACCGTAGGTAGGTACAGGAAGGATTGCTTGGGGTTGAAGTGATTTAAAATAAATCGGGTTGATGGGCATCGCTACCTGATATAATATTTTGAAGTTCAATGTTTAATGAGCAAACTGTTTTGTTCAGTTTGACAAAATTGGCCGAATGTTAACGACTATTAGATGGACCCAGAAATAACAAATCTGCGGGGGTTTAAGGAAGAAATTCCAGGCAGTCCGAATTTATCTAAGCTTTAGTAATATTTACTCAATCTTTCCCATGTGTTCAGTTGGATGTTGTGTAAACGGTAGGCTTACCAGAAAATGAGGAAAAATCATGCAAAACGCGTGGAAAATATAACCGAAAAAACTGGATGAATTTAAGGATAAATTTCAGATTTCAATTTATTCCGACACTGTTAGCGTTAACTACGTTATAAATTTCTTCGTACGACAAAAATTATGATGCGTTTTCGGACTCAGATGATTACAATGCTAGAATATGCTGCGTAGAATAGAAGCTAAATAAAATCACAAATCAACGATGTTTTAGACTGGTCTTTAAAAACTCCTATATTTAAGTAAATTATAAATATATGCCAAGGCTACAGTGGTACGTTTATCTGTTAGGGATGAGATAGATTTATTTTTATTTCATTCATTGAACAATAAGAATAATATATTTCTCTAGTTTACAACCAAAGATTCCCAGTTTCCCTGCAGCAATCACTCTATACTTACTCTTACCAGAAGCTGAAAACTACCAAAATATTAAGCTACATAGTCATTTGAAGAAGGATTGAGCCAGAATGTAATGAATACAACAGCTAGAATGCCTACATTAACCATTTTCTCACCTATGAAATATCATATTTAGCTTTAGGTGCTGCTATTCATTTAAACCGCAAAATAATGCTTAGAAATACAGAAGACTTTAACTTACTATTCCACGTAGGAATATCCAGATCAAAAGTCTCTTTTATTATCTATTCTACGCCATAGCTTGATATGCTTTTGAATTTCTCTTAAGAATAGATTTCACTATTTACTTCAGCGCTAATCCTTATTCGTGGAATGAACGAACAACCACAGGAAAATTCCGTCAAAATTATCTCATGCTGTTTCGCACAAACCGACAATATCTTTTTGTATGAATGTAAATTATGGCTAATACAGTCGGGTATAAGATAGAAAAATAGAATGATGATATTAAAATGGACAGGCCTAGCAGCTAAGCAATAGTTTATTTGAAGAGTGAAACAAAGGCCTGTGGAAAACTTGAGCAAAAATCACTTACGTTACTCAGTTTAGATTTTATGTCAAACATTCATGATAACATATACCTAACTTTGTATAATGGCATTTCCTGTTTATTATTTATAGTTGCCGAGGGAAAAATCACGTCATCGAAATAGAAAAGTGATAAATACACCAGTAATCATCTTACCTCGAGCTTATCAGCCGGTATATGTACGTTGTCTAGAACGTTAAACGACCACAAAGACACCGTGTATCCTTGCCAAACTCCTCTCCCTATCTTAAACCGGTCATTCGGCACGTTATCTTTACTTACAGAAGCTTTCCTCCACGCATAACTGCCTTTGCCACTTGCAAAAACCAGTCATCCACTCCATACCCATCGAACGTATTCCTCGTTTCACTCTGTCGAATCATATGGCTTCACTTAGGTACTCGTGATAGGCTTTTTGCTCACTGATCTTGAATGTTTGTCAGAGGGGAAAAATCTCAGCTTTTACCTATTAAGTTGATATCAAGTTATGTCTTATAAATAAAAATGATAGCATCACTTTCAATGAGAATCCTAGCAAAATAGTAGAAAAGTTCTTCGACGAAGTTTTTGAAACTGTATAAAAGGATTGTGTACGTATTAACAGTATTGCAGTTATGTAGCCGGAATCGTAATATTAACGAAATTTACAATTTTTGCGAAAATTATTTTTTTGGAGAAATTTCCTGATCTTCAAACGCTAATCACGAATATCAAAAATACTTACGAAATATTCGTCGAATCTATCGAAATACTTACGAAATATCGAAACTAAGTTTTATACGAATTCGCGATAAAAAATGTTATTTTGAGGTTAACTATTGTATCGAGAGGCAATTCAGTTGAAGAAGGTAAGAAATATTTGACACTATCAGTTGGCTGAGCTGACATAGGAATCTGCTAATAGGAGGTAAGCAGGGAATTCCTTCTTCCCATACGTCATCGTCAGAGAAGAGGTTAATTCCCTATCATGAAGTTCATCGGTTGAGGATGTGTAGAGCCATATGGCTTCCTAGCATCCTAATATCTTCACATACAGAAGATATTCGTAAGACCATCTCTCAGAGCGAGAGAAATAGCGACAATTTTCAAGATAATCATAGAACATTTTTGCATAATGAGGTTATTCCTAAATTTTCTTCCAATTTAACATTCCATTAAAAACTTGCATAATGCCAAAGCTGGCGTACATTATCACCGTATGCATCAATTGGATAATATTAGTCAAATTACAAAAGCATTTCTGATATTAACTTCAAACGTAAGAAAATGAGAGTAATGATTTAAAACATTCAAGCATAAGGGGGAAGTATGAAATTAAAAACGATGCGCTCTTTTTCCATCTCTATAGATATCAAAAGCGAAAAGAACTAATGATAAAGAACCACGATAAAGGAATAAAGGAGAATAATTTGAGGTTCCGTACACTCTTATTCTATAAGGGCTGTACGGGTGTGTAACGTGGACTTAAACAAAAGAGTATATAAAATGGAGGACTTAGATATAAAGATACGGTTTGGTTAAAAAAAATAATTTTGATCGATGGAATAAACGGGTGAATGAAGTATCGAGAGGAAAAAATTGCTATAGAAAGCAATAAAAGACTCGATGTAAGGGGAAAGATATTGGGGAAGGTTAGACCGAAATTGATTAAGTAATACAATAGGCAAATTCATTTTTTAACAGAGGCATAGCCGAGTGGAACGAGTTACCTGGATCGCTCTTTAAGCCCATTCATAAAAATCATAGATGTTGAAAGAATAATTCTTATTAGATGTCGAAAGAATTATTCTCATATAGAATTATTTTTTCTACACTTACACCAGGAAAAAACGAGATCTTCTCTCAAAATCAAAGATCTTTTAAGGAAAAATGTCAAAATCTAATGTACTGTGAAGGAACTGTATTTTGTAAAATTATTGTGGTTAATTAAAGACGAAATGTGAGGGAATTAAGGGACTATCTGGTAGGGTGATGTACGGTGGGGACTGTGTGCCCCAGGACCGACACGAAAGCCTGCCGGGAACCCTGAAAATCTTGCATGTATGACTGAGTTTTTTCTATCATAACTATAAACCGCAAAAATTGTAAGTTAAATTTAAATGCAATATGAATGTAATTGTAATAATTTCATGTCCTAATTACGCTGCCACCAGACATATGACTAACTGCAGCGGAAATTCCAATAAATAAATAAGTTGGGATATCACAAATTACATCCAGGGACTTCTACTTGGGAATTTTGAGGACAAAAAGAACCGTATGAGAGTCATACATGTATATAGCACGTACGTTGTACAGCACTGTAGACTATACATCTAGACTAACAAATATGAAAACTAGGGTTTAAAAGAAACTCATTTTTCATGGATCTCTATGAAGATGATGATGAGCGTTTTATAGTTTACACATGAGAATTTTTAAATCTCCCACGCCGAGCCATAAAACGCTTGATTTTTCTTACTCCGCTATCTCAGCCGAGTTGACAAATTTAATGAGGTATACTTTTTCAATTTCAACATGCCGTCTAGCAACCGACTTCTACTAGACTCGGCCTCTTACGTCAGAGACGGATAAAGTGGGGAATATAAGGCGACCGGCAAGAAATTCAAAAGTCAAGTCCAGTCGAGCATTAATGCCTGGTGTTGAGTATTCCTTCTTGGATGCCACTTTTAATAAATTTTATTCAACAAAATTTGAGTAAATGACATCTGAATAACTTTCAATGCGCCTAGTTACATTTTCGAAGGCAGAGGATTTATTTTCTTTTCCGAAAAATAAATGATAAATGGGAAGGAGCTTGAATGAGGTCAGTGATTAAACGTTGGAGAGGCGTGAATGGCTGTGCGTACAAGTATACTGGCGCCCACTTAGGTGTATGTTAGCCAAGGTTGGGTGACTCAGGAGAAGCGAATGAGTAAACCGAATAGTAGTTGGATAAAAATACGTTAGTGGTATGTGTGGTAAACAATGATAATTGCGACTGGATAATGAGTGCATATGTACCGAGAGAGAGGCGGCAAGGCCAATGTATTTCAATAGATTTGGGCATCAAACGAAAATAGATGTATGCAGAATGACTAAGATAGAATAATAGAGACGATGTTACCAAAAGGTGAAGGAATGGTATAAAACCATGGAGAAGAAGAACAGAATTAATTTGGGTGAGTATTATGAACAAGATTCTGGAAAAAATCTACGCGAATTTTAAGGACCATTTTAGACGTAGATCTGAAGCGAAAGATGTATGCTAGGATGGGAAAAAAGGATAGGAGTAATACAAAATAACGTAATTGACTCAGATGGGAACATCATAAATTATTCATATTTAGGACATTCAAACTTATAACGAAGCGCAAAAAGATAAACGTTTGCCTGTGATGTCAATTGAGACTATTTTCAGCAAACCAAGTAATGTGTCGATGGAATATTTCATCTCAAAAAGAGTATACAAACATATACATATATGTACAAATGTACGTACATATGGATGTATGTACACGCATAAAATAATAATTTATCTAATGGAAACAGGAAGAAAGATCCCAGTTACATCCATTTCAATAATCATTCCTATTTACAAAAAACACAACCATTCCTAAACCAGGAAAATCCGATTAGCCGATCCGATATAACCGACGAATCTAAAATATGTCCAATTGACATAAGCATAGAAAACGTGATATTCACGCAAAATAGGTCATCATAATGGAATATAATTTTCTGATTTAAGGAGTAACTTTCTAAGATTGTTCAACTCGTAAAATTATATTCATAAAAGATTTACTGAGCTCAATATTCCCGTAGTATTTTATAATTATAATTTTGTAAGAAGGCAGGATGTAAGCAATAGAAAAGAGGATAACGCAGCCGACATAGATAAAAGCTGCAGATAAATGTTTCAATCATGACTCAGTAACATGGCCTTGGTTAACACATTTCACACCGGCCAAGAACGGACTTGTGAGACTGTCATAGACTCAACGTGCTATGCAGAGATAAAAGAATACCATGGTAACAATGACAAAGTACGTGTGATCTCATAAAAAAAGGTATAGAAATATATACTGTGGAAGGGTTAGTTGCCTTATTTCGCCAAGAATAACCAAATACTAAATTATGAATAAAAAATTGTTACTGTATGGCCTTTGGAGCCTAATTGAAACAAGAAATCTCTCAATCCGTGTTACAGGCAATTAATTATAGGAAAGTAATGATTACAATTTCTATCCGAGGATGTTCCGGCACGATGGCTCAATGGATGATTTCTGTCAATAGATGTAGGTAGAAATTTCTCAGTACATCACACACTGACTTTTTTATGCAAATGTCAAAAAATATTAATCCGCTCTTAATTCCCGGTTTTCATCAAATATACCAACCATTTCATTGAAAAACACATCCCACAAGATCCACAGAAAGCTTGGCGGAATATCTAAAACTAAACCAGTACATAATCAGCATTTTAAGCATATGACATGACTCAATGACTGCATCAAGAATCTACAAGCAGTGAGTCATCCCCGAAGCGTGACATGAGCTGACGAAGTCACTTCAGTGTGAAAATGAAATGCTTTATTAGTAATAATAAGTTTAAATCAGCTATAGGCAGTTTTTGGGCCAAAAAGTTTAAACTATTCAAGCGTTGGAATTATTTCATCAGTATCTGAAACGTAAGCGAAATAATAGGCTAACAATAGGAAATCTTAGGTCTTTGACAAGTAAGTCCCAAGTTAAAATAAAAATAAAAGAATATTTTGAGAATATTATTGTAAAAAATATGTATTTGCCTATACCTGTTAATACCTACGTAAAAGCACAATATCTCTTATAACTCAGGAACCACCTGAAGAGCCAATTATTGGTTCGGGGGGGACCCTAAAGTATATCCTGAAAATGCATGTTAATCTTCTGCATATTACTGTATTATTAATATATATTTTTTATTCTTGTATATCTTCATGTATATTACTGATTTAATGTATATTTACTTAATAAATCAATTTACTATTTTAAAAAATAAATAATAATAAATGACCAAATATTGGGATGGAGGAACTGTTAAAAAAAAAGGAATGAAATGGAGTAATAGGGAAACAAGCTGATAATATAAGCGAAGTTAGCCGATGAGACTCCGAGTAAATAAATTGTCCAGGCCCAGAAGGAAGTCATGAGGATACCTTATCCTTGTGCATCGAGGAAGATTTTTTCAAATTTAAGAATGAGGTGATGATAATTCAATCGTTGTAGCAGTTGTGATAAGGGAAGCAAAATATAACATGAAAATCACCAGTAACTGTACTTTTCTCTCATTGAGATTATTAAAAATCATAAAGGAAGAATGTCGTTAAGAATAAATTCAGACAAAAATAGAATATATGTAAATTCTCCAGAATAAAACTTCGCCGTATAATCGGAAACATGAAAAATACAGCCACTAAAGGTGGAGTAGAGAAATGGATGATGAACATAATGTATATAAATTGAGTTGCAATGAAGCAGTTCTTGCACTTTCGCGGACTTTCTTTTACTTTCAAGAATGTTCACAGCATATGCCAATGCACATGCTTTGGGAGGGGTGAAAGATAAACTTGTATATATTGGATTTAAGACATGAATATAACACTTGCAGAATTCTCAATTTGCTGAGGGTGAACCATAAACTTGAACGGAGGGCCACGTGAGGAACTATGGAGACTATTTGGGGATGGGTAACCTTTTTCGATTGGAAGGCAGTTCCGCAGAAGAAACCACTTGGACTCACAATTGACTGGCACATTGCCTACGTGCATGCGATTTCGTTGTGTCGTACTTGTAAGAAAGGGAGCTAATTCAATCACCATGAAGGCTGAGGAAGAATATTTTATGTTATTTTCACGTGAAGTTATAGACAAGAAACGATATACAATGCTTTCAGCTGTTTCAAGGAGCGAAAGAAAGGAGCCCCTGGCCTAGAAGATGCTCACCAATTAGTTAACACCACAGAGAAAGTTATGAGGGTATAGCGGAATGAAAGATTTAATTTACAAATTTCAATTTCTGCGACAATCGATTTATGGAAACATTTTCCACGGAGACAAGGATGAAAATAACGAGGATAACTATTAGTGAAGGAGACAATGGAATTAAGAAGGTGGCTCAAGAAAATGTTCTCACATAATTATTGATGTTTTTAATACTCTACAGACAGTTTTAATTGTAAAGTATATGCTTCGCCAGATACCTCAATACGCAATCACGAGCAACAAAAACGAAATAGATGAATAAGACGAGATTAAGATAGGATGTTGTTTCTGGTCATGTAAGTGTACTGTAGGATTGTAAAACTTTATTCTGGTGTGTTAATTAAGGTATCCAATAACTAGAGCTTTTGCACTCACAGGACGAATGCAGGAAATCATTCGGTCCTAATGAAAGTAAGGAAATGTGACGAAATGAAAGACCCTCCGTATACCAACGAAAAAGGATTGAATTTATTCCTTAACGGCAGTTTTTCTGCGGAGTATTCTTAAAACGTATATGCATGGTCTTAATAAGTACGAAATTGGCATCATGCTAAACCGTTAGTTCCCGTCGGATTTCATGGCAAGTTAAATAATATAATATAGAATATATAATATATTATAGATAAAAAATATTTCCGCAGAGTATAGATTTTTGAAGATCAATAGTAACAACTGACTATCTAATGAAAAGGGTTGAGTTGAATTTGCTCGTAAGGACGTGGAGAATTGATTATCTAACAGATCAGGAGCAGAACAATAGACATTTTAAGAGAGAAGGGACTAGTTCAAGATAATATATGAGCTCATTTTCAATGGGCTATTAAAATTCCATTTTGATGTACGTTACAAAATGCAGTAAACGTGCAAATTCAACTCAACCATCATATTGTTAGCAATATTTCATAATCAGATGGCGACTAGATGTTGTTTAAAGATGGATTTAACCAATAAGATAAATTGAATGATAGGCACAAGGATATGTACTTTATCTTTCCGAGATACATATCAGAACTCAATTAGAATCTTTTCTGCGCTTATGACAAACGATTTATGTATATACATACAATTGATACGTTACAAAATATCGATAACTACGCACGAATCTCTCAAAGATCAATCTTCTATCGAATCCCAACACTTTTCAATTCTCTCTTATCCCATAACCCTTCCCTTGAACTGTTTTCCCCCATTAATTAACTCCTTTCGTCCATTCATTAAACTTGCTCTTTAGCTTACTTCGTTGTCTCGAGTTTCGTCCTTTTCATCTTTTTCCCTCATATTTCATTTTTATTATATTTTCCCCCATCATTATTGTTTTTGTTTTCCTTACATCTCCTATTTTAACTTATTATTACTATTTTTTTATTATTTCTCATTTAATTTAATTTAACACTATTCACATTTTTTTTTTCATTTTATAAAAATGTTTGGTTATATTTCAATGCTCCTTTGTTGATATTTATACATATGTTTATTTCTATTTATACTTTTTCTCAACATGTTGTACGATTCATTGTAATTGTTCGAAATGGCTGTTAATAAATCAACTTTAAATTAATAAATAAACTAGTCCAAAAATGTAATGTCTAAAATATAATTTATACAGCATATATTTCAATATTTAATCAATATTACATATCTGATAATTATTATGCAAATTCATTTATATTGTTATTTGGTTTAAGTATGTACGTATAAAAACTGATATTTTTAAGATGTGTCGAATCGTGTTTATCCTTATTTGGATTTTATTTCTTTTCAGTTTATCGAGTTTTCTATATTTTTATGGTAAGATTTAATAAATGTCGGCCTTTATATTTTTAACTGTAATTATATTTTTTCACCCCACTTGTGGTTGTGGTTGTTTTTCTACAACGTGTGAATTTTCTTTAACAACCTTAAGTTGCAAGGATGTTAATTCGCACACTGTAATTTATCCCTTTGTTTCTCAAATAATATACATTAATATTGTGACAACATACGAGATTAAGTAGATGAACAGTCCAAGAGGGCTTATCCTCGCCAGGAAATAACCTATCTATAAAACATAAGGGGAAAAGATTACATCAAAAAAACAAAACTTAGTATGGCTTAACTTAACTTAACATTGAAGTTGCAGTAAACAACGACTCGTACAATAGCCCTCTTACTTTAGTAAAGAGTTGTTTCGGATACACTAAGAGCTCTGATCTTGCTGGATGCCAACTGTCGTACTATAAAAATGTTTCTGTTAATCGTTATTAGTATTAATAATTCTTTAATTGACCAGTTCAAGCTTACAATTTATCAATTAAACTTAAGAAAACGATTTAGGAGAATTTTCAATGATGTTTGCGATTAAGAAGATTTTTTCAAACTAGATGAATTTTGATTGCAAAAGTTATTAATCTAATAAAGACTATTATATTAGCTGCCACATATTTGCTTATTGTGTTTTTAGAACAGTTTTTCTGTGTTTTACTTGATTAGCATTTTAATTTCGGCAACAAACTTGTGTCCGGATAAATATAAATGAGGTACCAACTAACACATTTGAGTAAATAAACAGAATAATAATGTACTGTAATATGTATAATCTGGTTAAAAATATGTAAAATGGAGTATTAATTGTATATATGTGTACATAATTATATTCCTGTATGTATTGTATTGTGCATGGTATAGTATGGTTTATATGTGCTTGGTAACATGATGTTACATGAAGAGTATATAATAGAAAATGGAGATATGTATAATAGCATAGGATTTTTTATCATTACGATATTTTAAAATTTTGTTTCAGTTGTTTTTATATATTTTGCTATTATAATTTCCAAGTTATGCAAGACTTTCTTTTGCATGTTTTAGGTTGTAAAATGGTCACATTAGGTTTATTTACATCCTAGACGAGATTCGATTCACTTTCCGTATATTTTAGAAAAAATTCGAATACATACTTATTTCAGGAAATTACTATTAAGTAATCAAATGATAATATCGTATCATGTTATCATATTCTGATGAATGGAGTATTTTAATTTGTCGTTTGGTACAGAATAGAGAAAAATGTCTCTTTCATTTACTTTTGTCACAGTCTTGATCATGGTTGTGATGAAACGAAAGCTACTGAGGTATGACTGGATAATTGCGCTGATCAAGGTCTCTCCTTATGGACTGACAAGAAAAGTGTTACTCGTGGAGTCATTGTGCTTCACTTGCACGCATACGTTTCCGATTATTGCATTCTGGCCCAGTGAGGACAGCAAGGAAAACCTACCTCACTCCTCATCTCGCCTAGTAAACCTCATTCCTCTCTGCAAGCTCTCAGTAGTTTATGTCAGAGTGGGTGAGGCACCGGCCTTCGTGCTTAGTACTTTGCAGAGAAAATGATAACATACGGCATCGATACGATATCGATTCCTTAGATCCCATTGCACCCACGATATAGAAGAGTTATCCTAATCAATACGTTATTTCCAGCATCCCCGTATTAATTAGCGACGTGGGGTGTGTATTAGGGCGCAGAAATAATGAGGAAATGGCTGTTTGGATAGGTCGGGGATGCTAAATAGCGAGGCCCCTTCTTCACGTGATCGCCGTGAATCAGACTGTCGGCGTCGTCAGCTGCGTCAGAGCGCAATGAAGGTCACTCGGTAATCACGACCGGAGGAGGGGAGGCTGCGGCCGCGAAAAGACGGCGATGCCAACCTCAAGATGTTCAACGGCTCTCAACCTTCGAGTCCCGCCAAAATGATACTGCGCTCCCATTGGCTGCATTGTGCGCTCTAATCTCTCAAAAATGATAACGGTCCTTTTTGCGCTAATGCACATTGCTCCTTCACTTGTCATGGGAATGACCTCGGATGGGGGAAGATACCAGCTGAGGAGGAACATCATCCATGGGATTGTCATATTGTCGGAGAATATACTGGACCATTTATGGATATATAGATAGATAGATATTCAATTAGAAGTTTTCTAATAATTTCCTTACAAGTAATTTCTCAACCAATATAATGTTGCAATTTGTAGGCTGACGCATGTCATAAACAAGGATACATAGTTGTTAAAAAGGAACAGAATGATAATAAAAAACACAATTCACACCTTACACGCATTCAATAAATTTACATCTTGATGGAGATACGGATCCAATAACATTTTTTCACAGTGTCTACACATACCCTTCTGAAAGCTTTTTCATTTCCTAATTTTCGAGTCCTTTCAGGAAGACTGTTGAATAATTTAAAACCATCAATCATCATTGATTTCCTAGAGAAAGTCGATTAAAAATTAAGTTTTCTTTAATTTGAATGCTGTCAAGCAACATATGTGTGAGGGTCACTATTACATGTTATCTCTATACATAAGTAGTTCGGTACTCTTTTATAAATCATTTTATGAACTAATTGTAAAACATACAACGAAATTCTTTCTTCGATTTTCATCGACTGAAGGGCATTCAACATGGCTTTAATAGGGGTGAATTTTCCACATCTTAGAACGACTCTAATTGCCCTATTTTGAAGCTTTTGTAATTTTTTCATATCATTATTACAGATTCCATAAAGACCTGATGGCAATGGAGCATATGATGACAAAGTATAATGTATTGAAAAAATAACAAACCTCAAAAACGTGAGTGTAACCTAATACGCATTTCGTTCTCCAAGGCAGCATCATCAGGGGCAGGTCATACTGTCTAAACTTGACTCTGATGATGCTCTCTTGGAAAATGAAATACGCATTGGGTCCACTCAACTTTTGAGTGATGAATGAAAAATTCTAAAGAAACACAAATTTGTTCGATTATTAAATCAAAATCATTTTCACTGAGTTCACTGAAAATAGTATACAGAGAGTTCTTTCTTCGGCAATGTGTGCAAAATTCCGCGAAGTCACGCTTGATCACATTAATTTCATTCTTAAATTTTTGGTCGATATTTTTTGGGTTTAGTGAATGTTTAGTTACTTTCAGAATGCTTCCGGCAAAATTTTCATAAGTAAATAGACATCTTTGCATGTTAGTCCTAGTTCGTCTCCTTGATAAATGTCACCCATTCAATAACTCCTCAACAACTGGAATCGATTAGCTCCAATAAAGTTTATGCGAATGCCGAAATGCGGCTTGCAAGGTATCATCCTTTGACAGAAGCGTAATTTAAGGGCACATCCTTCTTAAGGGTTCTTACGTTTTTTATATAAATTTAACGTGAGAGCTAGGAGAATTTTCCTGAAAGGAAATAATAGTGGGGAACGCCTTCGTAGACCAGGCTTGTGCAACAATGGATGATCTTGGTATTGAGTAACTATTGGAATTAATCAGCAATAAAACTTGTAGTTACCTTTCCTTTCCAACCATTACAAGCTCGAATCGTGACTCTGGCGAGTAATACAAGAAGATGAAGCGATCGAAAATTACAAATCATTACCAGAAACTTGAGGCATACTTAAACCTATCAATTCCTTAATTTGTCTGTTTATATTTTCATTCCCATCAATTCGACGAATTTTAGATATTAGATATAAGCCATTCATTATCTCCATATAGTTTGATTTAATGATTGAAAAAAGTTCTTTCAGATGCAGATAAAATGTATTCATTACCAAGCATTTTTGTTATAATATTCTGATGAATGGAACAGTTTTCGAAAAAAAAATTCATGGTAACAAATGGTAACATGGAACAGTTTTCATTTGTCATTTGGTACACGATGAGGAAATAAGTATCTTTCATTTGATTTTACTGCCTTATTCATGGCTGTGAAGACAGAAAAGATACTGAGAAATGATTAATACTGAATAATGGCATTGATTAAAGTCCCTCCTTAAGGAATGCCAAGAAAAGTTACTCCAAGAGTCACTGTGCTTTACTCACGTGTAAATGTTCCGCTTACAGCAATATGGCTTTGAGAGGAAAGCAAGGATAGACTACCTCACTCCTCATTCTACCCAGCAAGCCCCATTCCCTCTGGAAGCTAATGCTAGAAGAGGTGAGGTACCAACCAGCCTTCGTGCTCAATACTTAAAAGACAGGCATTACTGAAGGGTTGATAGAAGACGACTGAATTTGCTTCGTTGGAGGTCGTTGATCTCGTAAAATTCGAGAAAATCTGAGATTATGAACCGACCTCAACTTATCAAATCAACCATTCTATCGTCAAGAACGTGATGGAGCTGCACGTGTGCAAGAGGAGAGGGCATGAGGGTTTTCCCGTATCAGCAGATAAGTTAAGAAAAGCTGCTTGGAGGTGGAATATTCCATCGCTCTTCCTTTTTCCTCATTCTCCCGCCAACGGCAGCTCGGGTCCCACCCAATCGCTCCTAATGCCCATGCACTTGTCCTAGGTCGTCGTACTCCCCACTGGAGAGAGTATCGGAGGAAGATAATGCTTTTCAAGGGTCGAATTAGCATCCAACCTGAAGATTTGCCAAAGATAATATGCAGCCTCGTGCATTGAGTTTCGTGTTGGCATCTTTCGCTCTTTAGTTATGGTTCAACGACCCATTCGCAATACACCGCTAAGAATCTCGAAACTGAAAATATGATTAGAGAATGAATTAAAATCCTTCTAACACTTTCAGATTTGTCGTCTGATGAGTTTTACCTGCGTAACATGTACAGCTGAGAATTCCCAGCAAAAGAAACATCCTGGATTCTTAAATTCGAAGAAGAATTTTGAATTTCGAGTTTTCCAGAAGTTTGAATTTTTAAAACTACATTTTCTCATCCCTGAATACTTCAGTAACAGAATGCATATTTTTTTGTTTTGCTGTCATTTTTACATATTCCGGATTCGAATATTTTCAGTTAAGTAATATCGAATTCCTAAGACACTTCTACGAGTACATTCGCGATATTTTTTTCTTCATGGGTTACGCTGAATTTCATTTCTTGTTGAACTATAACATCAAGAACCTTAAAGTTTAAAACTAATCAATATGATATCTCTTTACCTTCTGATAAGGTATAAAGCAGAGTTCTTAAGATTAATTATGCTAGCTTCAAAGCTAATCCTAAAATTATCGAATCAACTAAACCTAACTAAAATCGTATTTGCATAAGAAGTTTGCTCATATGTGTTGAATTAAGTTCGTAATCATGAGAATTAATCCAATAACCAACGTATATTACCTTAATTTAATTAAATTTAAAATGAATGAGAAAGAAGGAAAAGTATTCTAAAATTTGTTTCAAAATGTCCTGAATTCAAACGACGAAAATTAATACGTAATTGGAGATGGAATGGTGAACAGGCGAGGCAATCGGCAATTAATGAAGAAAGGACTCGCAGAATACATTAAAATGTTTACCTTGTTAGATTGGGTGATGAAGATAGAAAGAGTAACCAAACCGAACACAAAAGAGGTGGGTGAAACCGAATCAAACATACAACAAAAGAGAAAAGTTGGATGATATGTGAAAGATATGGAACTAGAGAAAAGATATAAAAGTGCAAACGGAAACAATTTTCCCCTTTTTTAGCACATGAATAAACGTCCCCATCTATTGCAATGGAGAAACGGAAAGACAAAGCCATATATTACAGAATAACGTGTAGTACACCATAAAAAATGAAATCTACCAGAGAATAAAAGTGAGAAAGCAAGGGAGAAATCAGGCGAAGAGTGAGAATATGGTATAAATGATATGAAGGGAAAAGGGCAATAGAGTAAAAGAAAAAAGTATTCAGAAAAGGTATCAAGTTAGAGAATAGATGAACAATGCGCAATAAAAATCTCGACTAATAAATGTGCTTTGAAGAAATAAGAGCCACCAGAGTAAATGGGGTGGAAAAGACAAACTCTCCTTTAATGCATTACTTTATCAGGAGGTCCCTGAAAGATTGCAAATGGCGACTGTACATCTTTGGAACTCTTGACTCAGAATCCTACATCTCCATCTCCCTCTCTCCTGTCAAACGTCCCTCCCCTCCTCATTATGTCACCTTTTCCATCCTTTCCTCTACTTCTTCTCATTCTCTTTAACCTGTTTACTCGTTGTCTTTTCCCCTTTTTGAGTTTGTTGAACTTTCTTGTTTCTAAGCCTGATAATGAAGCCATGCTTGGAAATAAAGTTCGCGACCATTTACCTCGTTTTCTGGAGCGTAGAGACGAAATTTAATTCAAATAGAATCGATGAGCGCAGTATTTATGAAAGTTTTGTAATTTTCCCTCAATGACACAACACGGTCCTCAACTCAGTCCTAACATGGAGTGCCAAAGAATGAGGGCCATTTCCAGTAGTCATGTTTTTACATTCTTTGATAATATAGTGCGTTCCAATTTTTCCAGCCAGTGGTGATGATGTATTCTAGATTGAAATCGTAAGCATTTTTCTCCGTATTCTAAGAATAGCTTCACCCCAAGTCCCTAGGTAGTGTTCCTTGAACTGACGATAGACTTGACTATTTATTTCTCTCATTAGAAGATTTAAAACTATGGCTTTCGGCTTTCAAATTGATTACAAAAACTGGAACGTAGTATAGATTATGAATTCCTGCACGGGGCTAAGGAGTACTCGCAGCTGAAATCTCTCTGCCTTAAAACTTCACCTGTAGATGTATATTAATTCGAAAAAATCCTTTCTACAAAGTCAAATTCGCATTTCGGCGGGAGAATATACGCGACATTGGTTAGGTGGACAGCAAGAGGCCCACCGCGGCATACAGTGGCGATACAGGATCTAGACAATGAATCTCTCCTCATCCCTCTCCTCTTATCCGCCACTCCGTTTGGATTTCCCCACTCCCAACTTCCTATATTTGCCGCTGTGAGGGAGAGTTTATTCGCACCGCTCGGGAGAAAGGAGGGGGGGGGGGCGATGCTCGCGAGCAACAAGCTGTACATTTCACACTAAGGTGCCCGGGTATCGATGGCGCAAAACCGAAGCATTTATTGCTCCGAAGAAGCAAATATCCTGAAAAAAAAGATCCCATCTGGGAAATTAACGCCAAATATCTGGGGTAAAAGTATGTTCAGTAACTGTCCTACATAGGCATACCAAAATACTGCTTGCTTTCATTTATCGGTTAAGGCCAAAACAAACTGGGTTATGATCGTTTTTATTGTTCAACACAGAGCAGAGTAGACACACACAGCAGAGTAGCATTCGGTGCCTTGAGAAAATTTTACGCTGCATGTATTCACATGCATGAATAGTGCGTTTTCCAGTAAGTGTGGGTGCTCGTGTACCTGTGACATTCATTCGGTCAGCACAAAGTTTGTTGTTTATGATTTATATTGGATGATTCATTATAAGATGTATATTATGATTCAATCGCGATGAATAAGGATGTATAATGATTGATTCTGCTATCTATTGTAGCATTGTAGCTAGACATAGAAGATTTTATGGGGTTACCAGGAGAAGTAAGGTCAAACAGCGTACATTGTAATAATGCTGTAGTAACAATAAGGTACCATTGATAAAGTTTCGTGATTACTTCGTGAAATATTTAGTAATAATCTGTAAATTTTAGTTCTAATGATGCATAATATCTAGAGTGGTTCTTAGGGTTCAGTTTAAGGATAATAGACATCGCTATTTTTATTTGTCATGCGCTGTAAGACGCGTAGGATGGTGTACATAAGTATCGCTGAAATGTTACTAAATGTTTTTAATATGATAATAAAGTATATGATAATGTTACCACCTGGATTCTACCTGATTGTAACTCACATAATAATAATAAGTTGAAGGTTTGAGAATTTATTCGAAAGGAGGAAAATGAAGTTTCAGTCTTATTCTCGAAGACACCCTAAGAACTTTTTCTAAAATGCAAGTATATCTTAACTAGCAAATAAAATATTGATATTTTAAATTCGCGAGGACACCAAGGATGAAGAATTTTTTCGGGTGAATTGAATTCAGAGAATTGTAATTTCCATTTTAATCCCTCGTAAAAGTTTGCACACCCTGGGCACGTACCCATGTCGCCCCATTCTCGTTACGACCCTGGTCGACCACATCGTTATTTTTATCGATATTCTGTTCAATAAGTATTCACTTTATATTATAACTCACATTACGTCATGCATAAATGTAAGGAAATCAAACGCATTTCTACACAAGCAGTAACACAACTGCGACGGTACTCCAAAGGAATGTATTCCAGCCCAGTCATTCGTACCCAGTATGTATAAGGGCCATTTATTACAGGCGAGAATGCTTCCCGGGACACCAGCGGGAGTAGATCGAAACCCGGGACTGAAACCGGACTTCTGGACCCAAGGAAGGGAGAATAGTCTACAAGTGCCACCTCATGTTGGATTCTTCATGACGTAATACTTCAATGCGGCGAACATTTAGGGAGCTGATACCACAGTTACAGGATGTGGAGAAAGATAAGTCAATTGACAACAGAATGTGAGATAGTAGAATAAGTTGACGTAATTAGAGCAAAGAGAGAGAGAGGTACATAATATTTACTAAACAATTTTATTCCTCCACCATCCCAGTTCACTCAATCTTAATCAAGAATTAATTCACTAACTTTTTATGTCCCTTAATTCACGTCTTAGGAGTTAATCATAGTGCCCGCTATCACATTATGGAATGCCCTTCCAATAACCGATCCGCGAAGTAAAAGCAATAAATAAATTTCAATGAAATTAAATTGTTTCGATAAGTTCTCAATTTATGTTCTTGAAAACTGTGAGGCGTGTGTATTTTCTATGTAAAATTTAGTTTTTTACGTAAACTTTTTGTGTACCTACAATTAATTCAAATGCGTAAATTACTGCATATGTCAAATATTGTTAGAGAGCTAGAGGGATACGATCAGCAAGACGGAAAACAAGAATAAAGGAATAGAACTTGGGAGTAAAATAGCGCGGGAAAGCTAATTCAGTTATGTGAGAGAAATGACATTCTTAAACCATTCGTGGAATGACCAAACAGCACGGTACGCAGGGGTCTTTGTCCATTATCTTATAATTAATGCGCGCATTTTCAGTAATTTCACAGCACGCATGGCTATCATGCAAGTGCATACAGTCATTATTAGGATAAAGCGCTTCGTGAAGCGAGTTCATAGATGAGGGCCCTCTTTCCTCCTATTTCAAGAGACTGGGTTGTCTCAATCCTTCCCGAGGAATATAGACTCGTATTCTCAATGCCTCCGATTTCTAGCAGCGAAATAATCCGCAGTATCTGCCGAGAAAAAGGTTTCCGCAGAAACGCAAATGAACCTGAATTCTTCGTGTCCCAAATTTTCAGCATTGCACACTCAATCTTAATGAGAGAGGGATAAAAACACAAGACTCGATAACTAAGAAATAAATTATCCATCTTTTTATTTTGATGGCGTCTTTTCTTAGAGATTAGATCACCATTAACAGCGCTGTGATCAAGTAATAGAGGAGAGCAGATAGTTACAAGACAGTTCTGCTACAGTAGTGACTATCCACCACACCAACATCAGCTTAAAAACAATCTGTAGTTAAAATTTATGAAATGGGGACTTTAGAGACTTCCATAGCAATAAGGGCATTGAAGTTCTCAAGCTTAGGAATGAAACAAAAGCCAAATAACTTCATTGATGAATATATAGTGCTGTAGTGTGCCTATGAATATTAGTGATTCGATGCATAAATTCAAACAAACTTGTCCAATTCACGCTCGACACTATTATGCGTACAGAATTGGAGACGATTAGTTCAAAATTGGAAATTGAAATGGTAACAGTCACAAAAGTTGGAAAGAATAAAACTGCAGGGAGCTGATATTTTCAATTTAACATCATTGGATGGACAGTTGAAGGATTCTAAATCAGTTCTTTGAAAAGATTCAAATATAAAACAAGGTTTTTGCATAAATTTATTCGTCATATTACCTCATAAGTATCAGGAATCGTTTATGCTAGTTATATCTCAGCTTTAAAATCTCATCTTTTCCCCCACTCTATTAGCCTCATTCATCTATTATTACTCCCACGAAGATAATTAATTCATTACAGGGGCTTGAATAGGACTTTACCCTCGGATATCTAGGATAAAGGCTATAATGTCATTTCCTCGGGAAATGTTCCTCTAAGGAGTCATTTCTTCGCCATAGAGCGAATATCTCATGAATATACTAGGTTATTCTAAATAACTTCCTCCCGCCTATGTTTCGCAATAGATGGGTCTATGCATTCATTCCCGATGTGAATCTTCCACACCCAAATCCTTGCCGATACAACCTTTCTCTCAACTTCGCCATTCCTCCATCTTAACTTTATACGAGCGTGGGGTCGTTCACCCCGATTCCCCCGGCGATGCCAACACTTTCGAGCAAGTGCACTCGTTTAAGAACGAGCAATCCAAAAAATCTCGCAGAACAAACGCGAGCTTTTTCACGCATTAATTTCCCATGGCGGACATCTACGTAAGAAAATTTGATATTCTGAGAAACATCTTTCGCGACGTTGACTTGGTTTCTCTCGATTAAGGCATTTCGATTTCATTTGGTAAGGCAGTGTTTTGCGTTTAAGGAGAGATTTCTTCGGAAAAAACGCTCATGTCTTTGAGATAAAGAGTAATGATGGATTCCCGTTACAATAAACTGCTACAAAACTCTTTCGTAAATTGAGGAGTCAAAGAATGGACTATGTTGCCTAAAGAGGTCTTCAAACCCTTGCCAGAAACTAGAAAGGAGTTTAAAATTAGATGCAATAGCTAATGTAATTAAGTGGATTAATATTATTATTTTTTGTATTATTTGGATTTTTGTAAAGTGACGATTTACAAAGTGACATATTGACCTGAAAAGTTACATTATTAACTGTGAAATTTAGTTTCTGTGATTAGAGTGTATATGTTGAGTGCATGTTTTGGAATGGTACCAGGGAGATGTATGTAAATTGATCTTGTTGTAGTGTTGCAATGATCGAATACTGTCTGAGGGTAGTGATGACAATTTTGGAATATTTTTGTGTATAACGTCTGGTGTGAGGGATGCTGCTTCATTTCATACGGGCTATCCATCATATAATAGAGCTACCGAACGAAGTAAGTTATGCTTTTATATGATTACTTGTCTAATACATGTGCTAATATACGAGTCCTAAATCCTTAAAGAGAAATTTCCGAACTATTTCAAAGCTTTATTTCTAAAATGACATTAAATGTGATGCGATTAAATAAGCCGTAACAGCGTTCACAAAAAAGAGGGTAACACTGAAAACTCCATAATATTCGTGGGTGATTTACGCATTGCGAATGTTTAGAATATGTTTCTAATTACACTTGATACGCCATAAAGCAATGGGAATAGAGAAGAAATAATACTTACTCCATATTTGAAAAAATAATCCTTAAGTACTCTTTTTTTCTGTTGTGGTGTTTGAATTTCACAAACGGTGATTTCCTCGGCGGATTTTAGGCCATAAAAAGTTGTAAATTTTATGCAAGTAAGCGGAATGTATGATCGATAAAAATCTAAAATAATCCCACTGTGTTCATCGATTTCGAAGAATTCGATGCTTCAATCGCGATGCTATCGAACGAAAAGCTGATGAAATCTGATATAACCACTTTTATATCTGTCATCCCATCGTTTAATTAAAAAATGCAGAGGCAAACGAAACTCTTAAACTAAAGACCTAAATCGCTATTGCAAAGATATTTCTATATATAATGGTGTTAAACGCATCGAAATTACTCTTTCGTAGATGATATTGTACAAAGCGACAAATGGTAACTGTAAAGACTCGAATACATTTTTTGGCATTGTGTTAAACAGTTGAAGAATTCAAATAGTTTCCCAATCACTATGGTGTCACGGTATGAGATTCAAGGACTGTGCGATTCTTCTCTTGGGCGCATTTTTATTCGGTGATATTTCTCAAGAGGGCACTGTTTTTAAAAAGATCTCACTTCCTACAAGTCACAATTTAGGCAAAACTTGGCGCCACTTTCCATTCCTGAAAAGTGGGAAGAGAGCGAGGAATAAGAAGAGAAGAAGGAAGGGAAGGTTAGTAGGAAGATCTTAAAGTAGTGAAGAAATAAAGAGAAGAATGGTTCGCAGACAGTGCATCGGAAACTTTGATCTTATGCATGAAAATTTGCCGACCTTTTTTTGGGATAACGTCTGTGAGACTGAATTGATTCTATGGAATCGGAATTTTACAATTTCCTTGCAACTATGGATCGCATAGGAAGATAAGGTTTTCAACGTGCATAATTATGTGGGAACAGAGGAGAGGTATGTTTAGGGCATTGGCCCCTGATTTGAAACGTTTTCCCGGTGATATAAGACGGAGAGAATGAAAGATAAAAACTGGTACCGAACAGTTTCAAGGATTCGTATTGCTCTACCGGGATATTTCGTGGAATATTATATTTTTAATATTATATACATACATTATATTTTTAATAGTTCAGAGCAAATAATTATAGGACAATTTTTGCTTAGTGGTAATGTTAGCATGGGGAAACCGTTTACTATTGCTACCAAAGTTGGCAGTTTTCTAGATCCGGTTGTGCGTCCATGATTCATATTACGTTACGTATAGTTTGATAGATACTTAATACAACAAGGCACATCATCATCTGAGTTAAGTTGGCAACTTTTGATTCTTGTTAATGCAATTTTAAGTTTAAACTCTAAGAGAAAACTAACATGAACTTTGATCGATAAATTAGCAACACCGCCGTGGGCTTCATTAGACACAAAATTTAATTTCCCCCAGGAATATTATAAAGATAAGTCAAGACAGCGGAAGATAAAAGAACGGACAAATTATGAAAAGCGGGTGGGGGAGGCCGAAAGGACAATGATGGGGCGCCTTAATTGAAGTGCCTTTTCCGGGGTTAATAGCCCTTGCTTCTAAACAGCGGGAGATACACAGAAAAAATATCGCCACTTCAGGTAAGTTCTTTATATTTTCAGCGAAGCAACGAGGAATACCTTTATGCACATTTAATAAGAAATTTGCGAGCATTTGGTTCATGGTAATGATGACTGGGGGTCCCATCATTACGTAATCCTAGCTAACTTTGCATTACATCTCATCGTCAAGCTTTTTGGACTCCATTGAATGTTAAACAAGTGCTCATTCTTTAGAATGGGAAACGAGAGAACTACATTATCCAGTTCGAATGTATGAGAGTACTCGCTGAGATATTTTAATTTAAGAATGGCATACCCTCTCGATTTTTTTATTTTAGAATGGCTTTAACATTGTTTCTTACTATTTCCCCAAGCACATAGTTTGATATACTCTGTTTTCTTAAATTGATATACTCAGTATAATAAAGTCCTTTGTTAAAATTATTCTAAAGTTACTGTTGTAACGCAGTGCATGGAAGAATACTTTAGGATAGGAAGGCTAGAGAATGAGGAAGCCTTCAAACTAAACTGAAATGAGAGACACTTTTTTTAAATATTTACCTGGTATAAGGGAAAGACTATCAGAAAAACATCCTAGGTTACTTAAGACGGAGTAATTATCACGGGGGCGTAGGATAGGTTAGCTGAGAGATATATACGAAACTAAAAGATAAGGAGTTAGGAGAAAGATGTAAAAAGATCCAATTAAAATGTGAATCTATTTGATTAATAATATTGCTTTTAATCATAAGATTGAAATAATAATGTATGGAATTGTATCATATGTAATGTACAGCAATCACGAGGGATGATAAGGTGATGAGTTCATAAGGTTTTGTGCATAGTAGAGTTGGTTGGCAATGAAAATAATATTAATATTGGACCCTGGAAGGATATATAAATAGCTATATAATGGTATATAGTTGATTTTACCGAATAAGGAAATAAATATGTTAATTAGAATTCAGCATGAACTGCACATATGTTAGCTACATATGTACACAACGAAAGTTGTAATATGCAATGATATCCACAATATGCAATGCATTACTCATATGTATGTATATATATAGTAATGATAAATATTTGATGTAAGGGGTTTAAGGCTGTGCTGTGAAAATTGTCATACTGAAACAGGAATTATAAATAATTTAGTAGCAAATTTGTGGAGGTATAGTTAATAGAAAATCCAAATCATCTAGGCCGAGACATCATCTCTTTGTAAGTTTTTTTTCTCCCGAGGATGTAACCACTATCTAAAATATGAACCATGTTCTTTCGTGCGATACATATATCGAAATAATAACGATGATTCAAGAGAAATAATGCGAATAAATTGACCTGTTTAACCAATGAAGAAACCCTCTCCTCGACTTAATTGGTCACTGTCAGCAGAATTACATCCCACTCTTTAAAAATTGGAAGAAATTTTCTCGCAAACAATAACCGAATCGCAGATTCTTGCGGAAGGAAAATCCAAGATGGCGGTTTAAGTTCAAAGAGCTTAAATGTGAAATGAGTGGAGGCTCGAATGGTGCAAAATTCCGTTAAGAAGACTGTGACGCCATCTCCCAGGCGGACGGCGAAGGGGTGTACTGCCAACGACGATAAAATTAATGTCCATCATGCCCATTTGGCAAAATGGCCATTTTCTTTCTCTACTTCTGTAAAAGTAGGGATCAACGAGGATTCATGTATATTCCATATATTAAGAGATAAATCAGCTCCTCTACTTTTTTCGAAATACTAGTATAAAAACATGATTTCGATAGCTCTTGACGATGAATTTTTAATATAGACTCCATTGATTCATAAAGAAGGCAAACAAATTTGGTTGGAATAATAGCTTCGAATATGAGATTTAATTTTACGTGAAAATAGAATATTAAAAAAAATCAAGGAGATAGTACTTCCTTCGTCATTAGCCATTGTATGCATATTTTCAAAGGTCGTCCAAATTTTGATCCTCTGATCGATTAAAGTACCCTCGTGAAACTGTTCGGAAAAAGATTGAATAACCACATTTACGGTTACCATTTCAGTACGCTCAGAAACTAATGGATCTTAAAGTGTGGACTGGGAAATATTGAAATATCTTAATGGTACAAAATATTACAATAATGAAAATATTTCTTTCTATTTTTTATACTTAAGTTTCCTTATCATTATAGGAGAAATAATAAGAAGATTTGTATGTTAACTGCTATGTATGAAAGTTAAAAATGTATGGCAAGTATTTTTTTGATGATCATTTTGATAGAAAAATGAGATAATTTACAATTATTTGCTGAACAATGTTGTTCTCGTTTTGCATTCTCGTAATATTGAAAACTTTCCCTTTCTTTCCGCTATTTACTAATCCGTAGAGCACCACACGTTTTTCACATAACCATCCCTTTCGTTTCGTTGTACATTTTTATCAAATATTCTGATTGTCTTAGTCTTTTTACAACCGAAAACTTACAATTTTCCCTATATACCTCTTTTCTAATTCATTTCTCTTAATAGTTATCTAAAGAATGAAGATGGGTTTGATAGTAGGGTTGACTTTCAGCTTTTTCATACCGTTTTATTTAAGTTAATTCAGTCAAAAAAGATCATTTATTTAGTACATTTATAAATTTAATTATTAATGAAATTTAAATTAACTTCACTCTAAAATTTCCATTATTAAAATATACTGAAGGAGACAATTACAGTACTGAACCTACTCTGGGCATAAACTAATTGTACTTTGCATCTATGGAATCACTTGGATTTCGTGCATTGTCCATTGAAGGTAATGCACTGCCTTGTTCAAGGCCAATCAAATGCTCTAAAAACAAAACCTTACGGTTCAAAAGCTAAGTCACTCCATAAATTACTTACGCTTTTCAATCGTAAAGATTAATAACAGAAATTGATGAAATTAACTCTATGGTCGTTCATCATTGCCAAACTGAAATATTACAACCTCAAAAGGGAAAATCAACCATTTTCGATGGATTATTTATAAATATATGTGACATGCACATGCATCAATGAACATCACTATTCGTCTAATTTCGTAGGTATGCTCTGCCCTCCTCTAAGCTGGCATATTTTCATTCAATTTGCAAACTATTAATAGTCTTTACTTCTAGCTTCAGTGTTACACTACTATTATTCAATCACTACTTCAACCAAACATATCCATCTATAACACTTTCCAGTTATGATAGACAGTAATGATGGATAATATCGGAATGATAGCCTTTCATTGCGATGCAAGGATAGCCTCACTCCATATTGTCTATATGACAGGTTTCTCGATCCAACAATTTAAGCTACTGATTTATTGCCTACATTTAAATAACTCAACTACAGCTGTTAATTGACTACAAAAACCGAAACGCAGTACAGTCGTCCCTCGCCCCTTCGTGCTTCAGATTTTGCGGATTCACTCAATCGTGGTTTTTTAAATATGAATATTCATCAAATAGTTATTGTATTTGTAATCCCAAATTAGACTTATTTCTCCTTATTTAAACAAAATATCTTGAGTAATATTAGTGTAATGGTGATTTTCATGTCTAGAGGGTCAAATAACGTCATACATCGCATTTAGGTCGTAAACAGCTTTTTTATACTCTAATTACGAAAATATCCGATTAATAAATAAAAAATCCTACTTAGCGGAATTTTACTCATCGTGGTCGAGTCTAGAACAAATAAATCGCGATAAACGAAGGCCGACTGTATAGACGTATGAATAATCCATTTTCTTGCCCTCTCCTCGATTATCTTATACTTTTAATGATTATATTATTATTTGCTACAGTTAGACAGAAGTCAGGTAGCAGCCCCAAACATTATCAATTCACCCTTTAATACTTAAATTATTACATTTGAAATTCCTACATACCATCACCATATTAACAAACAAAATAAGGTCACGCATTTAACAACAAACAAGTTTAAATTTAGCAAACATCCCCCTATTACTCCACCTAATGCATTTAGATCTGATTTATTCAATAATTACTGTTCCTATATAATCACATTTTTCATTCTTCCTTAGATAACACACATGTCAATTTATCATTTTCTCAATCATCTCACTTATTATAGTTTTAACAATACCTAAAACAACACATTCAAATCCACTTTAATACAATAGATTATTATAATACCTTTAAGCAAATTAGTTTAAAATCTTTAATTGATTTAGGTAACGGGTTGAAGGCCTCTTCAAGTAACATGCTCCATTCCCTTACTCCTCTATTAAGAAATGAGCCGCATCCGTCCTTTCTTTTCCTAATTTTAACTTCTCAAAATGATTTGGTTTTTATAACTTCTTATAAATCGATTAATTTAGTTTCTATAGTACATATTTTAGCATTCAGCTAATTAATTTGTCCGCGTTCCGTTGAATAATAATATTATCTAATTCCACCTAGTGGAGGTATGAGGTACGTCTCGAAGCCCTTTCGACGACGCACCGAGAGCGTCGCAATCCAGGGGACGCCCAGAAACGTGTCCAAGGAGAGTGTGAACGGGGTGCTCCTGAATTGCACAAAAGAAGCCGATAAGTGACCGTTACTTCCGACCGTCTTCGAATAGCCACGCTTCGGATCGATCGATCGCAAACTCGTTCGATTCGATCCGAAAAGAAACAAACGACGGATCGAAGGCGTAGAAGGGACGGGAGCCAGGTGGCCCAGGTTCGGGTCTCTAATGGGTCGGACCAGTTTCGGTGGCCGAAAGGAATGCGGTTATGCGTGACTGAGAGAAGGAGATGCGATGCGAAGGGAGCACCACGGTGCTCGGAGAAGGGAAAGGGGGGGGGGCGCATTTACACTCGGGGAGGCGCAATACCGTGATACCCGAAGAGGTCGATGCAAAGTGAAAAATAATTACTTTGATAAATCGATTTCCTGAAATTTCCGACGGGAACTCGGTGGCGGGAAGGTATGCACGAGAGCCTATCCAAAAGACCCGGGTTTGGGTCCCAGCTTAGAGTGTATTTAATGCGCTCTTATTTGCGTCCGTGGATTCATCTGTGGCTGATCTATAACCCTCGTCAACATCAAACGAATTTTTGGAGACATTGAATAAAAATAACCGGCTGTGGTGGTGGAGTGGTTAACGTGCTAGAGCGTTAACGCTCCAACCTTACGGTCCTGGGTTCGAATCCCGGCTAATCGGATTTTTCCGGTTAGGGAACGGTTGTCTTTGTATGTTGTGCGTGTGTATGAGTGTTATTAATAAAAAGGAAAAATGCAGAAAAAGTAATAAAATAAAAAAGGGGTTAATTGGAGGAATGGCCTTCAAATGCTAAAATTCGCCCATAAAATAAAAATACGGTATTATTATTATTAACGAAATCCAGGCGATACAAATTAAAACGAGAGAAATACAAATACATGACACTGTTCCGTCTTTGAATTACGTGAATAATATGAATAAATCTCTCGTGACTGGTTAGCGACTGTCATAATTTCAGTGATACCAATGTGTTTATCCAGATTTGGATGCTCCTTCGTGCTTTTTAATGCACGCTTGTGGAGGCGCCAGTGTTAAACGAAACAATGCAGGGTTATTATATATAGTAATTATTATATATTACAACAGCAATTAAAATATTGTGCATTATTCTCCTAAATGTATTTAGAAGAAGTACGGTGGGTTTGGGACAGTCCTAGAGAAATCAAAAGATCATACACATTATCAGCGAGTTCTCAATACTAAATTAGAGCAGGCATGGAGAGGGAGGCGAAGGTGGAAGGCAGGGTTACTCTATTTCCGGTTTCCGTGATTCATATCAGGTTTCCGGTTTTATTTCACCAATATCCGACGCCTTCGGGCATTTTTTGATTTAAAATCGTCGTTTCTCGATATGTTGCTGATGTCCCTTTATGCCTCATGATACAAAGTACAGCATTTCATAACTCTAACCTTTCTGTCAAAGTGTAGCCCCATTTTTTAAATTTAAAGTTACCTTGAGAGTGCTTGTTCCTTAATATCTTTAAATTCAAAGTTTCTTGTCCGATATAATTTCAATTTTCATGCAAGATCATAGTTTATATTACGTATGTATCTGAACAGCTACCAAAATATTTCATCAACTGTATTTTCTTCTCTTTATTTTCAGGCTCATCCTTGGACTTTGGATTCAACATATTTATTAAATGATCACATTATTCGATGCATGTCTCTGGCTAACTAAAAATCCATCAACTGTTAGATGATTATTATTAGTTATTAGACAGGATTTAAGAACTTGTTGTGATATATTTTTTCCTGGGATTAATTATTTTCTTTTGATTATTTTTATTGATTACTGTCACCCTTCAGTTACGAAGACTTTTTCCCATAACTGACCAAACTTTTACTAGGCCGCTTTATTTTACGAAAGACACTTTTAGGAAGCCCTGCTATACTGATTGTACTATCAGTGGCGATTCTTTCCTTCCCCTCTCCCATAAGTTGGCGGCGTATCACATCATGATCCATCGGCTGCTAAGTGTGCCCCTCTCCACACAGTTACTTTAAGCAGGTGAACATTATTAAACACATTGCGGTAAAAAACGGTTTCAGCCAGGAGATAGTAGACAAAATTATAGAGAAGAAGAGGAAGAAAATGGCCTGTGACGATATTTTCCGAGTGCTTAAGTCTACTGAAAAGAAATGGTGTTCTCTTAAGTTCCTCGGTAAAATATCCTATTCATTCAAGTGCTCCTTCAAGACAGGCCCTAAGCTGAGATACTAGTGAAGTGTAAAAATCCGGTCGATGTGTATAACGGAAGTGGAGTACGTAGCCTAATTTGCAATGATTGTGATGGTTTTTATATTGTAGGTACAAACGGCAAGATATTTTTCAGAACGGCAAAAAGAACATAAACGTGCTTTTCTTAACAATAATCCGTCTGCCTCTCACTTCAGCCAGCATTTGCTTGAAAAGGGACATTCAAGTGACTTTGATATGACAGTGCTCCACTTATGTGATAAAAGTGTGAGACTTAACGCCTTGGAGACTCTTGAAATCACGAGGAACTCCTCGTCGAATATTCTCAATGAATTTCTGTTTCCTAATCCTTCTCCCATATTGCAAACCCTTATTCCTTAATTTGCACGCACCTTTTCCAAGTACCCCGCCCCTTTGCCTCCTTTGTTCCCTTCTCTTACCCTTTTCAGAATCCGTTACTTCTTCCTTGGTTTTTGAATAGGACTTTTAGTGCTTTTCCTTACTTTGTGTTTTACCGGTCAAGATTTGTAATTAATTAATTGACGTTTTATTAATTTAATTTAGTGTTTTGATTGACTATGCTTTACTTTGTGTTTTCACCGCTTAAGGTTTTGTAATTAATTAATTGGTGAATGATAACTATGTAACCTCCACTTTGGTTCACGTTACCTGCTGCCCCTCTCTCCCCCTCCTTCCTATATGTAGTATATATATTTGTAAGATTTCCTGTTTCGTCACCTGATGATGTAGCGATGAACCAAAACCGGGTCGTGTCTTAAGTAAAATAAAGTGGTCTATGAAAAGTTTGGTCAGTTATGGAATTTTTACACGTAAACAAGTACCACAGCATTAATCCTGATTCTGTATCGTTCATTTTTTCCCTGACTGTTTCATTTTGTTTTAATATGTATGATTTCATGTGATACCGACATAACGAGGTTAGATGGAAGAGAGCCCCACATGAGTCTAATTTTGGCAGTAATGTTTATATATCTATCCCAATATCCGGTGTTGGGATGCTGACAATTTAAAATTTCCAATTTCTGAATCTTCGAAAGGTGGGGACCTTAATGGGTGGGGTTCAATGTTGATTAGTACTGGTATGTCCTACCATTAAGTTGAAAACCGTATGAGTATCATAATTCGACTGCATTTAATGACGGTGCACGATGTAACTGCAAGGAATCAATACTTGAGGAGAATTGTTGAACTCAGGAGATCTGAAGTGTAAGGTAAAGGGCGAGAGAATATTCAGCGAATCTGCATCTCCACCTTGACTCGTTGTCTCCAAGAGGTAGAGGAGCGGAAAGACGTGGTGCAGCAGTGACTATGTTCATTTGTACGCAAAGCGCCATATTCCTGTCATTGCTCAAATCCGAAATATCCGACCCCCTAGGACAAACTGAATGTTGCTGGCAAATTCGCCAATCAGACGATCATTTTATCATAAATTAATCATTTTACCAGTATAATACCATCTTTCGATACCATATCGAAAAGATACTTTTAATATTACCACTCTGATTCGAACATAAATAAATGTCTTCAGTGTGAAATAATGATATTGTATGAATGACTCTAATACATGTATCTTAGGTAACAGTGTTACTTGAGGCCTTGGCCTAATTGAAATTTCGTATACAGATGAAAGAAGCTTTAGTTAAGATGTTTTTTGCCGCGCATACAAGCAAAGAAACCGATTTGCCACTTGTATGATGAAAATGTGGAAGCAGTCCAAACTACCAGCATATAACGATCATATAAGATAATGAACTTGTCTTCTCCAATCTATGGCCTTTATCCTAGCTTCATTTATTGGTAAATCATGATGCTAGAAAAAGCAGAGTATAGAAAAAGATTTAATCAAATCCCTGACCTTAAAAAAATAAAGTGTTACTTTCAATAAAGAAAGAGAAAAATAAGTTTAACTAAGGACAAGTATTGTTCACAGACTTATCGCAGGAAACAAAATCGGTGATGTTGATGATATTAGAAATGCTAAATTAAACTAAAAAAATTAGTTTATAATGATAAAATTCATCGACATTTATAACTTGGATACAATTTTCCTTTGAAGAAAAAATTACTTTTGAAGGTTGGCCCATGTCATCACCAACTTGTTCAAGTGATATAATTTAATCGAAAATTACTTAAAGATTGCCTAATTAGAATGATTCTTTGACAAATAACAATTACATTCTTTCAGGAGAGTTATGAATCGAATTAATAAATTAATGAAAGATTCTTCCTATGAAGAAGCAAATCAGAAATACTCTCATTCCACATTTACCAAGGTTTAAGAAGACTTAGAGAATGAAAATTAAAGAAATACCAGAAGTGAAGTATTTTAATATGGTTTGATCTCTGTAAAAAATAAAATCTGTCCATCACTAAGTCCCTATTTTAAATCGTGAGATTGACCATAAAGTTCCAATTTCCATCATTAACAACCACAGCTATACAAGTATAATATTACAGAGAGCCAAATAGCTAGATAAAGTGGCTCAACTCTCAATACTATTACTATTCTTCAATGTTTGTCTAAAATATTCCTCAACTCCTACTAAACCCATTATTTATTAAATTTTCAATCTAGGGACATTGCTCATTCATTTTCAAAGGGACATCGTTTAGACGAATAAGAATGGAGTGGTGACATTATCAGGTGAATTATAAGAATGCAATGAATAAACATCTTGAACATTAGCATCTAGCAGATGATTCCGTTCGGAACAACTGGTTCCATTAAAAACGACTGAACTGGTAAGAGAGAAAGTTAAGATAATTTAACTTCCTGCTGCAACACATACAACCTCATACATGCATTACAATACAATACTATGGGAAATTTTCATGATGATTGTACCCCATACCACACAACGATAAGTGGATCCCAAATTTTGTATCTAGATTGGCAGAGGAAGAATTTCAAAAAATTCTAAAGCAAAACGGATTCGGTACTCCGGCATGTACAGTCCTGGCCAAAATTAACGCAACACCGGCCGTAAGGATCGCTAGGGAGGTGCTGCGTTAATTTTGGCCAGGAGTGTACTAGCATCAGCATTCCATGAATATTGATCTCAACGCGAAGAGGGAAGTACGTCTCACTAGTTAGAAATGGAAACATCAATCTACTTATTAGCAAGTACCTGATTAGTGTTCATTCAGAAAATTTTGAAATAAATAGTTGATCCACGCTTGCGATGTCTAACTACTCTATGAATTAATGATGAAATTATGAATGAAAACACTTTCCGGATATCAAAGCCTAAGAAATCGTACGTAAAGTAAAATAACTACAATATTTTTAGTATCCGTTTTAAGAATTGATTATTCGTGAGAGGACGGTCGAACTTACCAAATCACCTTGTCGGTTTCAGCACCAACTGAATCTCAAGAGCACATTAAATCCATTCTTGAATTGCTGTGACGGATTCTGTTAATCCAAATGGATTGCCTCGCTGTAGCGAAAGCTATCGGTTTCACCTGGGAAAAGAGAAAACATACATTGACTTATTAAATGTACAAGATTGAAGTATAGCTTATGAGTTATCCATAAAAAAAATAATAACACAGGCCGACAAGGTTTTAGTTACATTTTTACAAATGCCTTAATGTATTTTTTGCGATATATTCAGCCGTGTACGTTAAAATTGTCCGCACGCAAAGTTTTCGAGAATTTTACATAAACATTAAAAAAACAAAGTAATTGCTTCGTTAATTTTTTGTCTTTAAATTTTTGGTTTGGAAACACCCTAAATGTATATCAAACATGTATATCAGTTGATCAATTCACTATATTTACATTGAATTTGTAATCCTAGACCGAATTCAAAGAGCAACAAAATGGCGAGTTGACAAGTTCCCCGAAAAGAGTGGATTTCGGTGCCCGCAAGCTCACTAAAACGATCGTTTCTCAAAGGTTTTTACAAGGCATCGCATATACCCATCTTAATGCACTAAAAATACCTTTATTTTAGAATACGATTTTTTTCCATTCCAATTAGCCCTTGTTTGTATTTGGGTAAAATGCGGTTCTGAGCCGCTCAGCCTACGGCCCTCGTGTCCGTCAATGGGTTCCCGTTTCCAGCTTTAAACATTCTTTCAGTATCCACTTGATTCCAAGTAAGTAGTGAAGAACCAGAGGGGATATGTGTACAATTATTCTTAAGTCCAGGACACCCTTGTAAGTGTACTTAATATATTTAACCACGGTGGTATAAAAGTGGATTGGAGGAAGGGGATAAATATAATAAAAGGAATTTATTAGGGCGAGATTGAGACTAGGAAGTCTCTTCTTACATCTAACCCTTCGTCGTATGAGAAATGAATGGAAATAGATAGCTTTCAAAAATACAGAGAAGAAAACTACTATGCGGATTAAAAAACCAAAGCTTAGAGCTTCGGAAAAATTTCCACTGCAGGAAATCACTCACTAGAAGGGGAGTGTGAAAAACCTGCGAAGCCTACAGATAGATAGGTAAATTTGATGATGAATTTAAGTTAAAAGAGTTATAAAAGACGAGAAGAAAAATTGATAGAGGTATACAAAAAAGAATGAACAAGTGTGACATATTTACATAAGAATCAGTATCTCACAAATAGAAACTAATTGCGAGATGAGTTTCAAGTGTAACAGCAGGAAATTTATCAATAGTAAAAAAATAAAAATTAAACACATGAAAATAACATAATAGAGAAACAGAATATTCACTAGATTAGACTAACTTTGTCAAATATTACCATTAAATTAGAATAAACAGTATTTCGCTTAATAAAAGCTCGTCAAATATTCGGAATAAGACAAGAATTAAAAAATACAAGCAAATACTTGGTAAAACTACTAAAAATACTAAGGAGATGAGAAGTGTAATAGGTGGAGGATAAACAACGGTTATGAAAGGGAAATTTTAGTTTAACCTTTGCTTCATTTATAATGTCTTCCTACTTTGTGTAACTTTGATGAAAAAAAATACTCTAACATGATAATTGCTGTGTAGGCAAACACATATGGAATTGCGGATGAAAAAGGTAAAAGTCACCTTAACAAAAAAACTCCACGTGCCATAGAGCTTTTTCGAGTTCACATCTGTAATCAGCGACTCAATATTGGTTAAAACAGCTGTTACCATCCATATTACAAAATAAAAATTTTTTGTGATATAGGGAAATAATTGTAGATTTAAGGAAAAGAAAAAAGTAAAAGTTGCAATAACTAAAACACCTTCCGTGGTGGGACTTTCCTGAGGTCATTCGTGGAATCAGTAACCCAAAAGTAGTTAAGAACAGCTATTAACATCCATATTAACGAAAAAAAGTTCAAATTTGTCGGCCTATTGAGCGAGAATTAATTCGATAACGATCATTTTTTTTAGTTTTTGGTAAACCCTCTTATAAAACTTTTGTCCCTATCTAAGAAATAGATACTTATATATTTAGAAAAGTGAATTTCTCTCATAAAAGTTCAGTTTAGCCGAGATTAGAATGAGCTTCCTGGTTACATTCCGCATTATAGGCATTAATTCGTTAAAGAAACAAATCCTTAAATTCTAAATATTTTCGATAATACTGTAAACAAATCTCGTAATCATTCAGTGTTATTTTTGTAGATTAGATCGTAATGGCAAGATAGAGGATAAAAAGGGAAATTGTCTGTTATTCTGTGAAACCTTCTGTTCATATGCTATTAATAGTAAAATATAAAAATGAAAAGGCATTTATTTCACATTCAAGCCAACTGATTGAGTCAATATTACAACCAAAATATTTTACATGTAGTTTATATGTTCTCATATGCACTTAGAATTTGCATGAAACTATGTACGCTGTTGTTCTTAGAAGGGTAAGTTAATTTTAGATTTTGAATGAATTGTTTAAATATCATATATTCTCTGTAAAGGTTGGGTGGTAGAGAGCCTTACCGGCCCTATCCCGCCAAAAAGGTTGAATAAATAAATAAATATTACGAAATAACTTTAAGCTGTTTCGCAACAACATCTCTTGATTATTAAAGCGACTTATTAGCTTTCTTAAAATTACAGTTTTGAAACTAATTATCTCATATCCCTCCGAAGATGCACTCGAGTCATCAGAAAATTCCAAACTAATCATCCTCTTTGATATGCAGAAAGCGTGCGCTAGCTAAATTCACAATCAGAAGAATTTCTATCTATGCTTGGAAGAAGTGGAGATGGCTGATAGCTTACGAAGAATTTTCAATGCGACCCACGCAGCTGCGATAATGATTCAGTTAAGGTATCCTGTAAGGATGTGGTTTCATGGGTGCGCCTAGTGGTTGCGGTGCGCCTTGTGGCCAAACGTAGCGTCTAGACGCCGAGCCTCACTTCCTATGTTTGTTATCGGTGGCAACTTCTTGAACGTGCGGACGACAGCAATTGCAAACGTGCCAGTTGGAATAGCTGAGGGAAGGATGCGGACAGAAAGTAGGCAGAGATGATGAATGTTTCTGAAACTGTAATTGTTAGCATTGACTGCATGGATCAATCGAATTTTGACATTTATGCCATCAGAAGCAGCATTGTAAAACATACAAAACAATGAACTTTTTGTTAAAATGGAATGAACTCATTAGCTAACTATATGAGTTGTGATTCCCTCCAATCATATGTTCCCGTGATTTTTGCTCATCAGTTTTCTAATGACTATTAAAATTTTTGTAATTTCTGATCATATATGGGAAGCCTTTAGCCCTTGGAATTTTAATTAATTGAAGCCGTTGAACTTCTTCATAGACAATGTAATTCAGCTTTACTAGGTGGAATAACATAAGGAGAGAAACAAAATAACTAGTTAATTTCACGAGGAAGCTATCAAGTTATTTTATTTCTTTCTTTTTATTAAACTTCTTAATATCTCTTATGTGTTGTTTTGAAGTTTTACCTCACTGGATAAAACTTGTATTCCTTAGAAAATATGAACAATACAACTGAAATAATTTTGAATGAGATTTTATAATTTTATAAGAGAATATAAAGCCTTAATTACTTTTAAGATGAAAAGGTAAAATATAGTTGAAACATTCCGATTAAATATCAGTTTCTTGAAATTACTGTCCGAGGAAACAAAAATATCATACGAACGAGACGATGGTTAAAAGATAGACTAAAACAAAAGGATTGCGTTACATCTTCAAAGGAAAGTTATAGAGGAAATCTTTTTCTTCTCCTAAGTGAATCATCCTCTTAATGTTTACCTTAAGGGAACGTAATTGATATTTTTAGAAAGGAAATAAAAAAGATTCCAGCGTGATATTCCTGACAAGAGATATAAAGATTAAAGCAACTTACGAACGCCGCCAGGAAAGCAAAGACAAATATTTTATCAGGCGAAGCTAAAATTTAAGAATTAAAATTCTATTCACCCGGAAGTTTTTAATAAGTTTCTTTCTAGTAAATCAGTTTACTATAAAAGAGAGATATCTAACACATACAGAACCGAGAGACAAGAAGTGGCCTATTAAAAAAAACAACAAATGAGGATATATTAAATAGCTATTTATAAGTAGAAATATTAACTTTTTAATCGATGATATGAAAGGACTTCAGACATTAATTGATTGTCAACCTCAGGAAACTCGTTTCAGTTATGTCACGAGAAAAAGAGTAACATTATATTTCTATCCAATAGGTTATTTTACGACCAAAAGATTAGAATAGCTTCGAAGATTTTACTCAAGCAATTTCTAACATACAAAATAAATCGATGAAACAGAGCAATCAATTTCATAACAGAGTTATAAAAAGAAAAGGATAAAGAAATTGAAAAAAAGATAAATAAAGCTTAGATAGAGATATATTTTAATAAAATCTTGTCTGATTCAAAACACTTTTAAAAACACAAGGATCATAGGGTGACATAAGAGTATAGAATGCATACATTATATATTTTAATAATAATTTCCTGAAAATGGCTTTCACGCGACATAAAGTAAGATTGTAAATTTCTACTTATTTTATTTACGATTCTTCTCAGCTATTTTAAGCCTTTTTCTATAATTTCGACAGAACCAAGAATTCAATGTCATTTAAAGGAGTGTATTTAGAATAAAGTAAATTTCTGTAATTTTAGTGGGAACACTGGCCAGAAATCGAATCACTCATTATTTATCTAATAATGGACGATCATAATCATAAAATTAATGGACGAATTGAATTATGGACGACTGTCATTATATAAAATAGAGAGCATAATAAAATGGTAATGTGATAGCCCAAGCGTATGAGAGGTGCTAGCTCAAAATAAACAAAATAAATCAAACGTGATAGTAAATGGAATAGCTCAAGTAAAGAGAAACCCTCAACCAGAAAATGCAATACCTGCAACATATAGGAATTAGCCACTAAGAAACTAGGATATAAGGAAACGGTTAATAAATACATATGCATGGACTTGTATGGCAGTGAAATATGGACAGAGACAGAGATGTAATGCTAAAGAAGAATGAAGAAAATAAGATGGGTAGACAAAGGAAGAAGTCCTTGTAAGAATAAATGGAGAAGGATTTCTCTGGAAAACATTGAGCAAAAGATGAGGGAACATAAACGGACACGAAGAGGACACTCTTTCATACAGAATTGGAGGGAATAATGGAATTATATGGAAGAGTTACGGAGGATTACGAGAGTTAAGGATAGGTTATTGTAAGGGTCAAAAGTTATGTTGAAATGAAGCTATTTGTTGAAAATAGGACAGTCAGGAGAACAATCAAAAAATCTGTGAATTGTAGACCAATTATGATGGAATGAAATATCATGAAATTACATTTACACAAATATGGAAGGTATTTCTAATTTTTAAAAGCACTTAACTCTCACGAACAGGCTGCTACCGTTCAAAAATTAATTAAAATTAAAGGCAGTGATCATTCATAAAAAGTAAAATAATCTGAAAACGTAACCAAATTATTGGCGAGTACATCATATGATCACGTGACTATAAAAATAATTCACAAAAAATGAAAGCTCACTCTATTTCTTTTCAGTTAATGGAGGGAATCAGAAGCCTTTCCATAAAACCAACTAAATTTTTCTAAAAACGGAATCCGAAATTTAGCGTCGGAATTTCATGGAAATTAAATTTATGAAATGCAATTTATGTATGTACTATGTACACATGTTATTCCATGAAAATTTTCAAGCTTGAAAAATCAAAAATCAATTTTAACGTCTGGCAGTTTAAACAAATATTAATAATTCTTTTTACGCTGAATCGAATTTTCTGGGATACATTAGCTATCCAAACATATAACACCTATGTAAATGGTAAATTAAAATCAGCCAAAGAGGATTTGAAATCGCGTTAAAAAATTATTTTATTCTCTTGTTTGGATAACTTTTTCGGCATCATTAGGCAGTATATCAAGGCCGAAATTCCCATAAAAATTTTCAATTTATTTAGGTTCTTTTTTAATTACCATTCTTGCACAATTTATATTTTTATGCACTTTTTGTTCAATCTAAATTCTTAATTTTCCCAAAGAAGATAATAAACAAAAGTTTCAAATCTTCAGTTTTATCTATCTTTTTAGTGTACGTAAAACCTGCATTTTAAAATTCCTTCATAGTATTTATACGTATATTAATATTTTACCTATCACTGGATATTTGTTTACTAGTGGTATTACCTCACAGATACCCTCGTTACACTCTTTGATTCGGAAGTTCATTCAGTCTGTGCCTTCTTATCCAAGCAAAATACAAATCTCTAAATTCAGATTACTTTACATTCATTTTTATTTAGGCTGAGTTCATTCGTTCTTTTATCGAATGAAAATTTTAATATCCGAATATAAACAAAATAAAAAAATAAAATACAAAACAAAAATACGTCTGTTGAATTATGATTGTTACTATTAAAAACAGCATGATTTATAGAGGCGAAACTTGCTAACTTCACCATCTCAAGTTATAATAGTATAGCGCTAAAAAAAACAAGTAAAATAAAATTTGGAACAAATTTCAATACTTTTATATCAAAAAAGTTAAACAGTTATTCTGTAACATTTTAGTACTGAGAAAAATTTATTGAGATGCAATCTGCGATAATTTATTTTGCATTTACTGACAGGACAATGGTTATGATAGAATTGCTGTAGATTTTTAGCTGGCGTATTCTACAGTGTTCCATGCTGTGCCATCAAATCTAACAATATATTGTTAATTATTTGTTAGAGAAAATTTTGATAAAAAAATTGATAGATTAGACGGCTCAAAATTTAAGAATTCACTATGAAATGCATTTTCCACAAGTTATTGATGCAAACGACTATGGTTTCGGAGTTGGGGTATCACCATCATCAGGGACAGAAACTTCACAGGTTATATTCTAGGCAATCCAAGGGGGAGAGTAAGAAAAGGTTACGAAGTAAGGAAAACAATTTTCAACAATAATAATAATCATAAAACGTCTTTTATTATGGTGAGATTGAGACTGTTAAGTCCCTTCTTACATCTAACCCTTCGTTGTATAAAATTTAAAGAACAGATTGCTTGAAAAAGTAGTACACAGAAGAAAACTACGTTGGGGGCATAAAAACCTAAGGTTTAGCTTTGAAAAAATATACACCACAGCTGGATAACGCCCACTAGAAGGGAGGTGTGAAAAACCTGCGGAACCTACTGGTACTTAAGTAAATTATTATGGAAAATGTGTATAATCAGAGCAGGTAATTAAGCGAAGGGGGAGGGAGTAAAGAAGAGCAGGATAAAATTTTAGAAGGATCCTCGAAAACAGAGAATTCATTGGTAAGATATTGGGAACGGAGGAGACAGTGAAGTGTTTGAAGTAATTCTAGTATATCTACCTTATGTGTTTTTGAGCAGGATTTTAGGTGTGACCCAACAACGGATGGTCGATCGAACAAATAACCCATGGAAAGTATATTTCTCAGTAGTTTCTTTAGAATGACGTTTCACCTGATTTCCCTGGAGATTATTAATTAAGAGGATGGGAAATTTTTTGCCAGCTGCAAATTTCATTCTGTAAGACGAAAGCAAATGCCAATGCAGTGATTAGGTACCTCAGCGATCTATGGCCAACGTGCTCCAAGCATCGACTTGTGCCAATATCTGGTTTCGCAACTTCAAGACGGACGCGCAGTTTGCATTCATTCTCCATATGACTTATGGGAAGCTTTCAGAGGGGCCGACTACGGCAGGCAGAGAGTATCACAATGTGCATACAGCAATTAACATAGAAGGTAGACTGGAAACACCGAACCGAGAAAAATATCTCTCTTCCCCTTTGAGTGTATGTGTGATAAACTCCTATAATACTTAACTTGCCTATCAGGATGTTGATTATCATGAAAAGGAGATAATGGATCGAAGATAACCGAATGAAAACAAAGAAACGTTCCTAATATAAATAAAATCACATAGGTAATTCTGATTGAGTCATTATTACGCCTAGATGTCAAATAAAGCTGAATAACTGTTCGATTAACGGAAAAACAACTCTGATAACATTTGTTTTCCTACCTAAGGAATAGTTACTACAATGAATCGCAAAAAAACTATTCCTCGCTTAATAGAATTCCGATTAGCCGTGGTTAGGATAAACTTTATGGTCATATTCCACGCAAAATTACATGGTACTGCAATCCTTATATTGCAGTGATTGTAATTGGTGCAGATTTTTAATCTGTGTGTCTTCCAGTATTAACGCCGAGTCACTAAATCCAGCTATATACTATTCATTTTCTGTTTGACGGGTATTTTAAATTTTCGATTGAGTTTATCGACTTGAGATCAGAATGAAAAAGAAATAATGTGTCGAGAGTGAGAGAAAAAAAAGGAACATACATATAATAAATAAAATCACATACATATTTGTCATGGTTATGCCAACATTTCGATTAGAAATGCATAACTGTGTGGCAAGGTTGATAAATTATTTGCTGATACTTCTTGATGAGGATGCTGTTTCACTGCTTCAACGGTTAAGATATTTACGCCATATTAACGGTCTTAATTGTGACAGCGTTATATGACTGAAAGTAATCACTAATAAATCAACTATGGCTGGCAAGGTATTTAAAAACATATGCAACGTGGACTACCACAGAGATTGATTACAATTGGAAAAACAACCGTTGTATTAAGAAAATTACTTCAAAACACAACTTTAAATAAATACAACAAATGAAATACTATTTCAACGGCATTCATCTTCCTTTCAGGAAATGTTGTAAGATGATCAGATCACCAATCACCAATTTGAAGCAAGTTTACTCAGTTATGGAGTAAAACTTCAAGCAATCCTTTTTGTTTTAAAAAGATAGTTGTAAATATACAAGAGTAGTAAACCATTTTTGATGAAACAGTTTTACGTTTACAGCTCAAGAAGCTAAAAGTGTCAAAGATATGTGGTGCTTATTGAAATAAATTAGGTTTTGCTCTATTGAAAATGAAATTCATTACTTAGGTTTTGGTATGAAGCCAAATTAAAGACGCTTGAATGCAATTTGGAAACAATACAAAAGTGAATATTTCACTGAAGGGATGTGTGTCGACTAAATTGCTAACAGAAACTTGAAGTTTGCTAATTGCTACATATGCGATTGTACAAATATTATAAAAAATTTAGTCTAAATGAGAAAATAACAATTCAGTCACTCGCCATCGTGCATTCCCAATTAAACTTTTACTTCCCCGTATGATGCTAAAGAGTCAAGGTCAAGGAATGTGAAAGTGACGAGTATTAACCGCAATTTTGCGTAAAAGATTGTCGCAAACAAATCTGACAATATAAGAATTAACTTTGAACAAGCCATATTTCAGCTGATCACCAATTCTATCTCATAAAAATTATTTCCAATTAATATTTTTAGAAGACGAACTGCATACGAGACGACTCTACAGACGAAAAGACGGATTTAACGTACAACCTTCGCAGAAAACCGTATAAGCCACCTGAAGAGATGTGGAATGATTTGTAAATAGCTTATCTTAAGTAGTGGAAGTTAAAGAAGTAGCTTATTTTCAGCATCGGACTTTCTATGCTCTGAGGCGTGGAGCCCTTCTATTGTAAGCGAAGTAAGATGCTCACTTATCATATGCGAACCAAACTTCATACATTATGATATCGTCCCGTATAATGTTTTCGTGGATTAGCATCGGTTCGAATCCAGATGGAAGATAGAGGAAGGGACGCCGAGGGAATGCTCGCGCTTGGCCCGCGTTGTCAATGGCGGGAAGCGGGCCATCGCTCCAGCGGGTCTCCCACCAGCGAAAAGAATAGTGCAGCGGTGGGAGTAAATACCGCCATATTCCCGTTCGCTATTTCTCAAAATGTCTAATCGTCGACCCTAAAATGTAACTACGAACGATTCATAAAGTTCAAGCAGCACAGAAATCTCTTCCGCATTCCTATACGATACCTCTCGGCTCAAAATTTCCTTATTAATAACACTGTAAAGAATTCGGAACGAAGGCCGGTTAATATCTCATCACCTCTAAAATTAGGTACCAACAGCTAGTAAAGCTAACTTGGCAAGGTAAGGAGTGAAATAGTATGCCCTTGCTCGCTGTCTGCTCCATGCCCATCGTCGCAGTCATGAACGAGACCTTGACAATGGAAAATGAAAGGTACATCATCCTCTATCTTGTACCAAATGACAAATGAAAAATTTCCATTCATCAGGATATTTTATCAGGAATTACACGCAGTAAATTTCTAAAAAGAGATAAATACCTGAATTACGCGACAATTGGTAGCTGGAGGTTTCCGATAAAATACCTTTATAAATTGAGCATTTTTCTATTTTTAGCACGGGATAGAGAAAAATTATTCGCTAGTAAACTTTTGGCTTAGTCCTGTCCCTTCCTCAATATAAAGGCCACTGAGGTTTGAGAGAATAATATTTATTATTTGGTCCCTACTAACTGAAGGCTACGGAAATTGTTATTTATATGACCATTGTACTGCGCAAACTTAAACATTTTCCAATTATAGTGCACGTCGAGGAAGTAAGCAACTACTTCACCTCGCCCAGTCGCCCCTTTTGGCACCTAATGGAGGATCCATCGCGCCCTTGGGTTAACAGCCAGACAGGAAGGAGGTAACGCATGAAAATGCATTCCAGGCTTGGAAATGCAGAACATTCTCCTAAAATATCGTCTAAATCAACGTTTTTCATACGAATTCCTAAAATATAAATAATTCCGCATTTTTGCAAACAACGTAAATTAGAGTGAGCTATGAACTTTATTAGCGTTGATTGGATGAATATTTACAAACACGATTTCGAGACCAAAATCTTTATCGACGAGAAAATTAGGAGAAGAGAAATCACACCTTTTCTCTCCTCCTAAAGAAACTCTAACATACTTTCAATGCACAAATCACTACATCGATACCGTACTGAAAGTCTACCGAAAATAACAGTTTAAGGATAAGAAATATAAATTCTGTTAGGGGTCGAATACCAAGAAGTAAATTTAAAATTTAACCATGAATCCTGCATCTAAATGTGATGGCTAGGAAAAAAATAATAGAATATAATGCGGGTAAGCAAATGCAGACAGCCTCTAAAGACAGTGCCTGTGATGAAGTTCGATAAATGAGTCCATCAATGTCACATTGTGCCTCAGAGGTGACTATAGAACCAAATAATGCAATGTATCTGCATTTCGAAGGATTAATATAAAATAAATACGGTGGTAATCTGAAAAATGAACGAATGTATGAATCGTTTAGTCGGATACTTACCTTTCTGTCAAAATGCACATTCAATCAATAAGGAAAAGCGTATACGACCAATCAAGTGGATAGCAAATTAGTACAGAAGGAAAATCCGAGACAGTCATGCGGGATCCGTTTATGGTTTTCGATGACTTCATTCTAACACGCCTAACTGTAAAAGGTATTCGATTGCGAAATCCTGCTTGGAACTTGGCGGAAATGATGAATTACTATTCTCAGGATTAAGTTACATCATCGCCCATTCCAACTGTACCAGCTGACAAATTCTTTGGAATCCTTTTGGGAAAATAAAGATTTACTCGCAAAAAGCATTACTAAACATAGGTATTTTTTCACACTATATGCTTGGGTTCTTTAGACGTTTATGAGTTAATCAAGCAATCAGTAAATGTACGAGTAGCATAAACTGTGAAAATAGCAGCCATTACATTCAAAATTAACTGATGTGACCAAGCTCAACTTTGTGGAAGGGAGCAATACTAAATGGAACACTTACAAAAGAATACAGAATTAAAATTTGTAACACTTCCACAGAACTATTATGTGGAAACTACTTATTGTTTCTATTTTATTTAGTATTCAAAATTATCCTAGTATTTAAAAATCCGATTTTATCGCACTTAATATATGAGGACATTTTGTTTTTACCGTATCATTTTGAACCACCTCACGACTCAATTTTTTGTTTTGGTTTTGACTTAAACATTATCAATGAGTTGGCAAGGAGTTAAATTTTGAGCAGAGGTTGACTGCATGAGTTTGATCACACACGGTTAACATACCATTAAATTTTATGGTACAACCTTTTAGCGTGTAAGGACTATCCTCTTAAATAACTGGGATACCTTCCGTCCTTTCATTCATTCATGCATACAGCTTCATCATATGAAATCAGTCAACACCATATCGGCCTACAGCTGATTTTACGAAATCTCACGCCATGAAGTAATCATCAAGCCTTAATCCATATTATTCCATGGTGAACTAGCTCCGCGTTGACGAAATTTTACTTCTTACAAATTTTTTCTCATTACTTCAAATTTTTTGCGATTATTTCTCGGATAACGGCTATTAAATATCAATCATTTAATAATGCTTAATCATACAAGTCTAAAACAATGAACCATTTTACTAAATTTCATCTTTTAACCAGCTTAGATAAATGAAATAATCATGTATGATTTGCAATGGTCTCAAATTGAACAACTGAGCAATAATTTTGCTCTCATTCATGTATCAATACTCCCGACTGGGTAGGCTTCTTTGAAAATCTTACCAGATTAATAGAATAAATAAAATACTGTATTATTTTATGAATATACGAGGCAAAGTATGACTGGATAAATGGATTAGATTGTAAACGAAAAAAATAATCAACTTAATTACCATCATTAAGGATTCGAATTAGTACTAATACGAAAACTAATTACAAATTACTCGGTAAAAAGCTCTTTAGATGAGATTTTTTCGAATTAAAGAGGTTAAATAAGTTGAACAAAAGAAACATCAAGTCATAGAAGAAGTAAGCCGTAGCTGAAATTATGGATCAATAATTTTGACCTAGAAAGGAGATATCTTCTTCCTAGATTTAACTATCGTTTATCTACTTCTTTGCAAAACCTCAATGAAGGATGTAATAAGTGTCTCACTCGCAACATCGAATAAAATAGCCGTTACTTCGGTCACATTTCACTCAGTACATACATAAGCATGTATCCATGGACGAGCTAAAAATCTAAGACTGACCAAGAGAAAAATGTCCAATCATTGTGATTTCATTATTGATTTAAGAGGTAAAAATAGCCCCATATGAAAATTAAGGCATTTAGAAACTGTTAAGCTTCATGGATACTTAACCCATATAAAATTTTCCAAATTATTTAAAAAATAGATGCCTCTTTAATTTGCTATTTGATATATAATCACAATTTGCTATTTGATATATAACCACAATCACAAAGTCGCTACCCGTAAACACAGAACAGATGTTTGTAAATATTCATTTCTAAATCGGGGAATAATAAGTAGAATGGAACAATTTACCTGGAGAAGTTTTAGAACCTTTTCCCCCTTCCTATAATATAATTATCAATAAAATTAAAAGGGTTTAGTAATTTTGCTGTAATGCTGTGATTTTTATAATATTGTAATATTTTAAATATTGTAAGATTTTTGTAAATTTTGAAGAGTTTTGTATATTTTATAATTATATGTATTACATACTGCCTTTTGGAGGTTTTGGGGGGTTTTCCTCCCGACTAGGGTGAATACCAGGCAAATTATGTAATTTTCTCCCCTCCACGATACGACTACCACCTGGCCTTGTGCCTATTTGTAGTTTTGATTAATAATTAATAAATAAATATAATAGTAGTTAAATATTAATTTGATTGCATTTATTTATAAGAAAACATATCAAAATATAAGTAAGAGTTAACTATGAAATTCAAATATACTGTCCAATGATTACTTAGTGGATTCTAGGATGAACCTCAACCAGATTTCACTCGAAACTATAATGCCTATGTAAGAACGCTGAAAGTCGTCTTTCGGCGTGTGGCAGGGGGGGCAAGCACCTTGAATTTATTTTCCTAATCGATTACTTTCGCGTATCACTCGTGGATAAATTAATTATTGAAATGATTCGTTCTAGCATCTATTAATCTGATCTTCCTCGCAGTATCAGAACGGCCCACATAACAGGGAGGTCGCATTATATCGGTTACATCTTCTGAGAACCTAATTTCTCTGGACTTATTTAATAAGCTAATCCTTTGAATTAATTTTCTAAAGATTCCCGTCTCGCGTACTGTATCATCTGAGTAACACTCACTGTTTATCGTAGCAGATTGATTTATTGATATGAATGAAGACGTAGGAGTTAATGAAATGTATTTTCTGCTCAAAATCATATCAAGCAGCAATACACAACCACCTTCATATACAATATGATTACGAATTGATATAAAAATAGAACTAAAACAAAAAAGGGAAAATGAAAAATATGAAGCATACACCAAATGAATTCTGCGTAATTCATAGAGATTTTACAGAATGCGTAATGGTCTCATATTTTTACGGGAAAAATACACGATAAGAATGTAATCAGAGGACAACATGAATTGCAAAAGAATCCCAATGAGAACGATATAATTGAAATTATGAATAATGGAAGGGAGTTCCATTGTAGTGAAAATTCGAAATCATTTCCAAAAATATCTGAGATGATACGTAGATTATAAAGATCATAATCTAAGAATCCTTGTGGTTTCGTGACATTCATTGATAGCAGTGAAAGGAGTTCCCCTGGAATTGTATGTCAATGTCAATAAGATAACATTAAGACTGCAATTCCTTAACGACAGAGAAGTAGATCGATATAGGAACTTTGAGGAACCGGAGTGGTAAACAAAGAAACAACATTGATGAGAACTATTACGGCTTCAGAAAATTTCAAAAATGTCTGTAATTACATATATTAGCTTCAAATCGACAGACAATCCCATAATCAGCAGATATTCTGTTTTGCGTGTTGAGCTAAACGCCCAAAGTTATATGAGGTACTTCTGGTAAATGCAGATGAGATTATCAAATAAAATCTCAGCATAATTTATGAGAGAAATAATCTCCTCAATGGACTTAAATTCGGACGTGTCACGTTTTTCTAGAAGTGTTAGTATCCTAATGAAAGGTTGTATAAACAGTTTAAAAATTTTAAGTATTTCGAAAATACAAAGAGAAGTTGGGAATTGGTGTTATGATTATTCAATGGTTGCTCTTTCAAGAAATTAAAATTCTTGTTTGCTCTTGACAAAGAAGTTAAACCACTCAAGGAGATTGAGAATTCAATGGCTGTTGATATTAACTCGAGGTTTGAAATACACACGAAGAAATTTAATTTATAGAGTATAAAAATTAAGAATTCTTAAAAATCAAAATTTCCTTTCAGAAGTGAAATTGTAATTTATATTATAGGAAATTTAAGGAAAGAAAGGAGGATATAAAATCAATCCATGATCATATTAATACTGAAATCCTAGCTAGGCAGAGATATTTGTTATATTTTTAATATTTATATCCATTCGCAATTAGTCGAAGATGATTAATGTTTTTGAAAATTACGATGGGAAAAAAGAAGAAATAAAGAAAAGAAATATTACGTGGAATAAGATTTTAATTTGCTATTTAAAAAAATGCAATTGAAGATAAACCAATTGTTAAAGATTAATCATTAATGGCTTAACTACTTTCATGAAAGCATGAGTAAGCATAATTTTAATTTACTCCACCTTTCAAATGAGAGACTTCACTGCAACCTATAAAAAGAATTAGAAGTTTCCATTGCATTTACGAGATCAAAATATATTAAAGACATTTCTCGATGAGGAGACATGACTCTTTATTAATTTAACGCAGGGATGATTAAGAAAACCTATTTTTAAAATCTAATGATAACATTAATCCTATTAAACATTACTGATTATATCGTTAGGGAATTTGTATTTTCCTTAATCGTTATGCTCGATTGATCGATAGAAATATATTTCAGTGGTATAAAGTATGAGAAATATAATACGGAATTTCTACTGCACAATCCTTTGTTGGACTAATGGAGGAAACTCAGAGCGTCTTTGTTTGCGAATCCACTGATAGGCGGAGGAAGTTTACAGCGGAAACGATGATAAGGTCGAATCGATCGATATTGGTTAGCAGCTTCCGCGTATTTTCCGCCGATAAGTTGAATAGAAAAGCAGGAAATGCGAGAAACTTTAACAGGATAGATGAAATGTTTTCCGGGTAAAAATGGCTTTCATTCATTTTACTTTATATAAGATTCATTAGCATCGATTTCCTTTTTTCTCTATTTCCTAATTTAATCCATATTCATGACTCCCAAATCAGCACTTGATTAAGTTCCTGAACTTCGTTTTCACACGCAATCAACATAGAGAAACACCATTTTGACTGGAAAGAAACAATTTGTATCAATTCCTTTGACTTGAATCCAATCGTATGACTTTCTATCCTTAAGCTCACAGATTCTAATTACTCGCCTTCTGTCCTCTTTAGTGCATGAAACTTATTTAGTTGTCTTTGTGGTATCCTTTGACCAATACACTGAACAAAGTTATGATTGGAAGACCTGTTTTCAGGTAGCCTATAACATACTGTGATGTTCAATAACATCGCTATTCGAGGAAGTAACGGTCAAAATTTTACTAACGACGTAGTTTCGCAAGTAGCATTTTACCATATACGTCACACCGTAGATAAACAAGCGAGATGTATAACTATCGATAGTAATCGTTTGCTTTGTTTTACCGCGTATGATATCCATAAAGGAATGGTTTCTCTGTCAACCTTCATAGACATTTTGATCTTATTAATTAACGGTGTATGAATAATGGGATTACGGAACGGCGTTATTCTCGCCAAAGTATTTACGAGTAAGAGTCATAAAAGATTATGAAAATATTCTTGGTAAACTTACGTTTTTTAAAATAAAAATCTTGTTGGTTGATAATCACCTAATCTGATGACCACATAATATTATTCTTTAGAGTCAGTTTTACTTATTTAATTGCTGTTGTTCATATTGCTCGCGTTCTATTGTAAATTATTTATAGCATCATTAAGTAATATATTCTTCCAACAAGGTGATTGTAGCGGGCACAAATGATCATTAACTGCACAAAAAAGGACGCGTAAACTGATTGATAATGCCCAAGTAACTACATATTCACTGTTTATAGTATGCAATTTTAATTGAGATTGTTTATCTCATTTCCCGATCGCATTTTTCATAGGATTAAAATTACTCTATCGAAAATATATCTCTTCTAATGAAAAAACACAGTTTTATTTTATTTCGATGTAGAACGAGTGCAATGGACGACTGACAACATCCATCAAGTTTCGAACGGACGGTACTTCTCCCTTATCCACCATCATCTAGGAAAACGACCTCTTGCTCAATTATCCAAGGTGGCGGCGGTTCGAAAAATTGCGCGCTATTGTCTATCCACGAGTGAACTACGCGCATCCGATGAGTAAAAATCCCATTCGCGAGACGACGTCAACGTCTCTGACGACGTCGTCGCGTCAAACGGCATAGCGGAGGCGAGCGGGCCCTCAAACATGGCGGCTCGCTTTTCGAAACTACATTTTTAGCCCGGCTAAACGAAAAAGTCGTTCCGTACGTTAGCGCGGGGCAACTTTCCCGAAGGAGGCCCGAATTATTTACCTCGCGACCCGAGACGATTTACCTCACGCGAGCGGCCACGAATTTTTTCGGACGAGCGGTGCATCTGCGCGGCGCTAGGTGGCAGCAGCTGTAGAGCGGCTCATCCCGCCCCTCTCTCCACGGTGTTACGCCATGGGCGGGGCCACGGCAGTCATTGGTGCTCTCGGCGTGGCACCACATCACCGCGCACCGCCTTCCCTGAGGGGAGAGCGGCCACGGCATTGGCCGCCCTTCCGCGCCTTCATCATGGCTGCCGCAGCGGCAAATTCCCCAGAGACTCGTGCCAGAGGTCCTCCCACGGCTGGAAGTGCCAATTTCCGCCCTCTGGACGCCCGAACGGAGAACTTCGTCCCCTCGTCTGCCCATCGGCCGCAGTGAATCACGAGAGGCCGCCGATGCACGCTCGTCCGCCGATAACTTTCTCATTGCGCCCTTCGGATGATTAACTCATCGCCGTTACGCGGGAAAGTGAACGACTCCTTAACGAGAGACATCCAATACGATCGAGATGAAAATCGACACGGATTGAGAAACGTGACTGTTGGTGGCGAAGCCGACCACTTTCGCGCGTTGTCTGAACGGAAGTTCCTGATACCATATCCTCAAGAATGGAATGTTTCATTCGATTCGAGATAGACAAAATATTTCTTTCCATTACTTCTGTCGCTTGTCGTAGATGTGATGACATGTTTTACGTCTTCGTTAAGGATAGGTTAAAGTTGGCCTCTTCTACCTAACCTCAATTTTCAATAGGGTAAAGGTAATAGGTTCATTGGCAATTCTGTTATAAATTTCCAAAAGTCTGTTACTTAATTCCCTGAGGTTACATTACCTCCAGTTTTGGCATAGAGAAGGCAAGTGAATTCAAAATTGCCTATGACAAAATTGGAACCAATGTGACCACAGGCAATTGCGTACTGAATATTTGAACATTTATCACGAAATTACCAATCTTCACCCTGCGTACATGAACATATTTGAAGAACAAACCCAAATCTATATAATCTCCTCCTTTGAATATATTCATGACATGATGTGTATTGATTCATGATATGTATTGACAATTGAGGTTAGGTAGAAGAGAGGCCAAATTGGGCCCAACCTCGTCTTAATAAATTAATTCATTCATTCATTCATTAAACCAACTAAGGTATGATCACGCGGAATAGTGGAAATAATTTAAGTCTCTCATTACGGAATGCAGAGAAAAGTGCTACTCGTACAGTCATTGTGTTTCACTCACGTGGACATTTTCCGCTTATAGCATTCTTGCTCAGTGAGGAAAGCAAACTACCTTACTCCTCATCTTGCCTAATAAGCTTCATTTACTCAAGCTGTTGGTAGCTTATGTTAGAGGGATTGAAGTACCAACTGACATTTGGGGTGAATATCCTGAACACAGATCGGAATTCAGAGATAGGCTTGTGTTTATTGCCCGGGCTACTCTCTGCTGGATCTGATAGAATTCTTCGTGACAAGGTTGAGATATCGTTATTTATTCATGCTATGTTTTAAAACAATCGCTCCCATGCTCTCTTTATCGGATAGCTGGTATTTTCTAACACACTTCCATAATTCGAAGGAATTATTGTAGTGAATTGCGATACTCGTGGCCTAGTGCCGATGTTTACATTGAATAAGCACATACAAAATAAAAACTCTTTCACATTCCTTCACTCACTGAGGAAAACTGTTTATATCAGTATATTACAGACAACAATAGAAACCACGGCAAGATAACAAGAAAAATAAGGTAAAATAAATAAGGTAACAAGAAATAAGGTTACTGAATTGAGGTAACAGGAAAAACAACCGACCAACTCATAATAGACAGAGCCCTTACAGTTAATTGTATAACAGATTCCATCCAAGGTGATTTATCAGACCAGCAATTCACCAGCAGGTATTTATTCTTACATTAATGAAAAAGTATTTTTGTTTCAGAATCTCTATATAAAGCAAACGGAAGGCAAGGATGCTTAGAGAGAGCTCCATATTTCTGAAGAGCTAAAAGACGATTGAAATTTTCCTTAGCAGAGAAGTCCAAAGTCGAAGTTAGGAATCTCCGAATTCCGCAGACATCTTGAATGTATTTCGGCCGATTGTCTTGAATTTTAGAACCGATTTTTATTTTACGAACTCAACATCATGACTTCGATGTTAATGCTGGCAGGCGACGGCCCAATTCCCCTGCATTCTTAGAAGACTGATTCTATTGTAGCCGCCATCACTCATGACAAACGAAATTATTCAATAAACTTCACAGAATCAGGCGAGTTGTTGTGGTGAACCATAATGGAAAGAATGAAAGGGTGATTTGTACTTTTGCCACAAATTGGGTAAAAAATATTAGGTATAATTAAAAATCACTCTTAGATTCTTTCCGAAACTCTTCATGTTTAAATGCAATTATTCAAAACAAAATTAATGAAGAGGAAAACTTCGAGGAATATGGTTTTAAATAGAAATTATGTATGGCGAATGGCAGGGAATGTGTAAACCTTTCATACGTATTTCCTCAGTTTCTTATTGGCGAGATTCACTCTCAGACGAATGGCTTTTCGAATCGATTGGTATTTTTATCACGGTATCTGTTTGCATAGAAACGGTATGATTTAGTGAAATCACAAAATTTCTGGGAATACAAGTTTTAATGTGGAAAATGAACCTACTTAAAATCATTTATTACAGTTATCAAAGGAACAGAAATATAAATATTTTAGTTGCGATAAAATTTATGCCAATTTGATCGATCGCTGCGTGTTTTCTGCAAACATATGCTTTTATTTGTTTTCTTCCAAGGTTTCTTCACTAGGAAGAAAGCAAGTATCGTTTACTGACTCTCCACGAGACCTATGGCTTTAATAATAAAACTGTGGATGATAAGTATAATACCAGATATTGTTAGGGAAGGTTCGTTAGAAACCTATGGCTTTTCGATCAATCGTTCTCGATTCACAAATACAAACCATGTACGATGAGCCTAATTTTCTCATCGAATAATACATATGGAATCTAATGAACAAAAAATCACAATAATAGATTTTCCAAAGTCTCATACATATACCTACGTATTAACGGCTGACGAAATATAAGCCTTGTTTGCTTGTGGTACCTTGCCAGACGATGAACTAACTTTGTTCGAAGCCGGTGGAAGTGGAATTTTATTTAGTGATTTTATTTTACTTGTTATGGAGTTCCACATAGCTTATTTTATAGATCATAAAAAATACTAAGAATGTGAGTTTAACCCCTAAATTGGCACATGGGTTGAATATGACCCCAGACAATGTTTATCCGGAATAAAACAAAATAAATTCAAGATATTTATGCCGTTTATCAACTATCCGAGCATGTTTCTTATCATATCTGGAGAAATTTCTAAATTTTCACGAAAGAAATATATGTAATTTAAGCTGTTTCACAAACTTATAAAATAAATTTTGATAACTATTGGATAAACGTTTACATTTTTATATAATTTCCATTCGCATAAGAGCACTTCGATAAGAGGTTTCTGGAGACTATTTTTTGAAAATGCACGTGTGTATTCTATCTAGTTTCTAGTCCATTCTCCTTCAAACTTTATCTATGTAAGAAATTTTCTCAGGTTATCATTCTGGTCGATTGGTGGATTTTAAGTAGTGATGATGATCAATGGAAAAGCTGAAACTAGGAAGAGAGGACTAGGAGAGCTGGCTGGAGGACTGCTGTAGAATAATCCAAAAAGGAATGAATACCAAAGAATAAGTAAGCATTCCTATTGCCAGCCTAAGTTACAAAACAATTTCAAATGATAATCAGACAAAAACTCGACCAGAGTCGGCTTGCACATACCCTTGACGAAATTCTGGTTCTCACGCTTAGGAGGGGAGGTCACAATCATTTCGTTAAGAGTCAACAGAAATGGGTGGAACCACCTCTTTGAAGCAACGGAATCTACAGCGTCATTATTCAACTACAATTTGCGAAAAGACTGCAGTCGATTAACTCAGAAAGTAAGTCCATCCACTCTCCGTCAATCCTTTTCGGCTACCGTAACTCCGGATGGGTGTTTAAGATTTTTTAGCGCAACTTTCGAGTCATTATCGGCGATTGCGGAAACCGCTTTTTGCGAGGCAAAATCATCAAAAACAAAAAAATAGATTTGTTGAAGCTTCAATTCTGGCTACCTTCTAAATCGAGTTTTAATGTCTCGAGTGAACACCCTACCTGAGCAGGTGTTTCGGTATTGTTTTCGCAACGTTTTTTACTTAATTCAACCTAGTTGATGCTTTTTCTTCTCGTAAAGTAAAAACTAAACTACGGACTTGTTCTGCGAGTCAAGGAGGAAACACTTTTATGATAATAATCGGATGCGATTACTGATGCAGAGATGGGATTGGTCGTATTTTCAGACTTCCCTCAATTTGTAAAAGTGATGAATCATCGATTAGATTTTTTCATTACTCAACAAAACGGTTTGGCATACCTCACCATTTGGTAAATTTGTCTCGTGATCTAATGAAATATTCATGATCGTAAGAATAATGATGTAGAGAAACATAAAAATATAATTACACTGACTAAATCAGTTCAGTTGTGTCATACTGCAAAACACGCCCTTTATAACGAAGAACTTCAAAATTCTCAATAAAGCGTGGATTCGATTCAATTACCACGTTCACACGAGTACTGTGAAAACAAAATTCATACCAAAAACTGCGCAAGACTCACAAAAAAACTCTCCCGGAATAAAAATAACAGAGATAAAACTCGATGTGTTGTTTCTTCTATCTTCTCTGCACAAACGTTTGAAATCAAATTTAGCGGCAAACTTATAAAAATGTCTGCATTTGACAAAACAAAAAGTTTAGTGAAGAAAATAATTCGTAGATTATAGAGAAAATTGTTAATACATTGAAAGCAAAATCCTATCCCACCATAAAAATCACCCAGCAACTTTAAACGAAAAATGGATTGAGATTGAAGCACATGCAAACTTAAGAAATTACACAGTCTTAGTAAATGCTGATGGACGTATTCTAGATTGAATTAATTGGAACATATGTCATTTTTAGCCAAAATTTCAACTGCATTGGATTTATCTAAAGGGATAAGATATCCAAAGGGATCCGAGCGGAAAAGATGTTAAGATGTTATGAAAGACAACTAAAATCTTTATGAAGCCTTTGGTAAGAAGTCATCTAATAAGAGTTTAATAAATCAGTAAATTTCCATTATTAGGAAATTTATTCAGTCGTTGAAATAAACTCAAGCCAAACAATACTGATTTTAGATCTAAAACAGAAGAAAAATATAAAATTAAAAATATCCTTTAGAAAATAAATTTTTCATGTATGGAAAGGCTTTTGCCTGAAAGTAATTTTCCACTACGTTGGCTTGTTTCTTTACCTTTATAAAACACACTTTAATTTAAAGGTGAAAGAAATTAGATTTAGATAATTTTATAACTGAAATAACTCTAGGATCTTCTATTTGCATTAGTCGTCTGCCCGCAAGAGAATATTATTTGTTAAAAAAATCAAAACAAAGATATTTTATAATACTTTTAAATATTTTTTCTATATTGTTAATAAAATAAAATTATACGGCCTTAATTCGTTCACTGATCCGGTTTCGAATGTCATTACCAGAATAATCTTCAAAGACAACACCTATGTCCAACTATAATAAAAGAGCCAAGCCTATGAAAATGCGATATATCGAATTTGAGGGGAAAGTATTATAATTGTATGCGCTAATAAACATCTATAACCGAGATATTTGTCTTCTTCAATCAGTAGAAAATGCTCAGGGCCGTTGAGATTTCTTCAAATTCAAACCTAGCACTTTCAACGATAATGTAGGTGAACCAAATTTGATGCGATGAAAGGAAATTAATTCAGTGATTAAGAGCTTAAAAGTTAGCAGATGAATCTTGATTTTACGCGAAGCCAAAAAAACTCATCACAACTATAGTTAGTAAATGCTTGAAGTTCGTTTAATTGTCTTAAGTTTCTTGTAGTTATAAGTTTGTATACGTATCTTTCTCGAGGGACTTCACCTCCCTAACCTGATTCGGGTCCGTGGGGCAGAACGGGTGGGACAGAATGGGTTAGTGCTCCGCAATGTTGTTAACTGCTATAGATTTCAGATATATTTCTTAAGTGACACTCTATTTTATCTGTTCGCAAACCCGAAGCAACATCTGGTGTAAGACCCGAGGGATTTTAAAAAGTAGCTGATGAGGCTGTTCTAGAGTGTGAATTTTCTAAATAGGCTTAAAAAAGACACATTCAATGACAACTGTGGTTAAACCTTTATAGTACCTTAAAACAATATTAATATAGATTAATGGCCCTATATTTCTTAAGATATCATAGTATTTTTGTGATTATTGAACTACAATTTGTTCATAGAAAAAAATGTACTTGTAATCTCGAAAGGTATAGCTATATAAGTACGATGGCGAAGAATATTGACTCAGGATAAAATTCAATTTCAATCGATTCCAGACTGGCCCTAAGAAAAAAGGCATGAAGATGAAAAGGAAAACCATTCCATTACCCAATGTTCACCATCCTGACCATAAATCATCAAATCTCTGTAATGATCTACATACCGTAATAGCTATTCGAAGGGTCTAAAAATACCTGTATATTCCTCAAAACCCCAGTTTTGATTTTTTCCCTCGGCAACCACGCTTTCATTGATTATGATAAGAGTACTCGGGTTACTATGAAACATGTTTACTGGTGAATAAAATAAAAAATTGGACTGTGTTAGAATTAAAAGGTAAAAACTTTCATGCACAAAAATTGTTGAAATAAGATAAAAATTCAGGGGTCCATGTCAGGAAGAAAAAATAATCAAATGGAAACCAGATATTGCTTTTAAAAAAAAAATTCAATATAAGGAAGGCTGGGGAGTCCAAGAAAAATTAAAAGGGGTCCACGAAAAAAAATGGATGGGAACATATGTTTTACATACAAATGTTTTACTCACATAAAATATATGAGATTAATGACATAGGTCCTAATTAAAATTTTACATACAAAAACGGGGAGATTTATTGAAATAAGATTTAATTTAAAGCTTGTGTGGCTGCATAGTCTTTAGCCCGCCTTCATACTTTCACTTGCGTTGCTGTTAGATTTCAGATACTGCGAAATTTTAATTTTTTTCCAATTTGAATTAAGTTCTCCAAGAATAATTACCTATACAATATAGAATCCTCCTAAACTATCAACCACGAAATTCACAATAAGCCCAATTTAATTATGACAGAAAAAGTATTGCTTAATGACAGTGGAGAGAAAGAACATGCGTACAGAAATATACCATACAAATTTAATGAGGGTATAAAATCAATCCCTTTCGTAGAAATATAAATGGCTTACTGTTGATTTGATTAATCGTTCTAATAGAGGAATTAGATCCATGTCCTTCCAATTATTCCGGGTTCCAATAGAATATATAAGTTTTTCAGCTACCTTAGTTTAATTTATATCGTGAGAATAGTAATTGAGATATCCAGAAAAGAATACGAAGATTGGTTTATGAATTCTCACTGCTGTGCTGGTGACGTCATTGAGTAGCTCACATTCTACGTGTTAAATGTCGATCATCCAATGCTAACGTCCTGGTATTCGGAAAAAAATCACCAATACTTGTACACTATTACCCTCCACCTGAAGGACCCGAAAAGATCAAACCAAGTAGGGCCACTTTCATTCCTTTAATGATTTGAATAACAGTGAAGACCAGACCAAGTACCACCAAGAGCTCCAAGTCCCAACAATCTCTTGGGATTACGATTTCAAAGCTTTCAACGCGAGAGCTAAATGTATACCAACAATTGCTATATATCACAGAGGCATTGAATGTTTTAAGTAAATGAGTACTGAGTACTTCGCTTATACTTCCGAGTAGGTAAACATGAATCATTACTGAATTTATAAGATTTTATTTTAAATATCACAATTCAGTTCAGGAGAGACAGACGTCGTCGTGTATTCTTTTCATTTGGAATATAACAGAGAAATTATAGTAATATATTCACAGTAACCATAACCCCTAGCAAGACAATACAGTTTCTGTTCTCAAAGCGTATTTATGTTAATATATTTTTAATTTTTAAAACAATTGTGACCAGAATAACAGAAATACAATAATTTTAATATGAACACATTCCCTATATTCCACGTTATAATATGATCACACTGAGGGTTTTAAGGGGTAAAGCAAGGTGTGATTAGTGATGTAATTATTCTAAATTATTATTACAATTTGCAATTCGATATTTTGCTGCATAACTTTTAATTTGATTTAGTGTATTTTACTATTTATTGCAATCTATACTAATATTATTTATTTTTTTAAATGTAATATGTAATGATTTAACCTTCCATTATATTTTGTTTGATAAGAAAACAGTACCTTTTTGCGGGTTTTAGGCACCCTAATCCTATAAGTGTTCTTTTCCTCCAGGATTTTATCTGTTCTTGAAAAGCTGTCTAAGATTATTTTATAAAAACGAAAATTTTTTTCCTTAAATAGTTCCTTAAAACTTCCAATGGTAATCTGTTTCCTTAATTGAAAAAGGATAGACATCTGAAGAGAATCAGGTCTCAATCTTGTTCTAAAAAAGAGGATTCATTAATTCCTCCTCTTACGGAAATGTTTACTAAAATATTCTCGTTTTTCCTTTTAGTTTTACACCATATCATTCCACACTTCTTTCATTGTGCTTTACATTCGAAATTTATTTTCATCTCTATTGATAGCATGAATGTGTATTTTTATCGTAAATTTTCAATCTTTTTGTAGAAATTATTTTTTTCTAATTCTCTCTCTTTTCTTTCTTTTCTTTAAACTTACGTCTACCCCATCAGAATTCTTAGGTTTCCTCCAAACCTTTTTCTAGGAGCTTTCTTGCGTGACTAATTTTATTCCAAGTACAGACTTTAATTCCGACAGCTTTTAATTCGGAAAATAATTTCCTCTTTCGTATTTTTTTGTTTCGTATTTCTTTCCGTTTAAGTCCCAAAAACTATCCTTTGTTTTAAATTATCAATGCAAATGAGTTAGATGTAAAAAGAGACGAACAAGTATCAATCTCTCCCTTAATTAGTACGTTTTATAACTACTAATACGACATTAAACAAGGGGAGCTTCGAATTTGTCTTCACGCGTGGGCTTTCTGATACTAAGTGGGTGTTTTCCTACTGGGATATCCATTTTTCCTAAAAATTGAATTAATATTATTTTTAAACTACATAAATTCCCTCTTTTTGGTCTATATTTTTGTCTTATTTCTAAATATTTTCTCAAATTTTGAAAACTTTAATGACATAGGATTAGATGTAAGAAGAGACTGATTAATCTCAATCACACCCAAAAATATAGTAATATATCATCGTTATTCTTTATTTCCTTTCTTTTCAGTACTGCTGAATCATTCGGATGTATGGGCATAAACACCAATTATTCCAAGAGGGAATTATTTTAGATTTTACAATAGTTATTTCCATTACAAAATTAAGACATTTTCTGACAATAGGGCATGAAGAAATGAAATCATCCTTTTGAATTTTAATGAATATATTACGGTTCAAATTATTAAGACTACTGAAGAGTTCATTTGGGATTATACCGGTGACTGATAACACTATACGTACTATCTTAACTTATTTCCTACGCCAGATCGATTATATTTCGTTTAGCAGATATCTTGGGATTTGCTTCTATTTTTATATACGGTTCTTTCAATGTGGTCAATTTAAGGGACTGACAGGTCTATAAAAATATAGAATTATTATTCCCTCCGAATCCACTCCCTGTCTTTACGTACTATTTAAATTTATTTCAAACACCAGATCCATCATATTTCATTTTCATATCTTGGAATTTCCTTCTACTTTATATAAGGTCTTTATAACGACGAGTTTGAGAAGGAAAAGTCTCTCCTTCCATCGAACCTTTCGTCAATGATATCGTACACATAAAACGTTTTGTGTAGGTGAACAGAAACAGAGAGGAAAACTTAAGAAGGAGTGGACGTAAAAAACATAAGGTGATATCTTAGGAAAAAATATATCCACAGCAGGAAAACACCCACAAAGAAGGGGGGTGTGAAAAATTCGCGCAAACTACTGATAATACAAGCTAAAAGATGTTAAAGAAAGCTCTGTATAACTTGGAAATTACAAAAGGAGTACTACAAAGAAATTACAAAAAGAATAATAAAATAAAATCAGAAACGGGAAAATTGCGATAGCACACTATGAGAAAATAATAAATATGATAAAAAGACAAAATAAAACATTCAAACGAAATAGCTAAAAATAAAAAAACAGATAAAAAAAAGAAAATTATACATGTTTCTTTCGACGTTATCAATTAATATGTCTATCAAAATATGCACTATTATTATTTATCCCGAATCTAGCCCCTTTTCCTCAACGCAGGATACCCAATTGGAATGGATGAGAAAATAATAAATATGACAAAAAAAACATTACATAAAACACTCAAACGAAATAACAAAAAGAAAAAAAATCAGATAAAAAAAGAAAATTATACATGTTTCCTTCGACGTTGTCAATTAATAAGTCTATCAAAACATGCACTATTATTATTTATCCCGAATCCATTCCCTTACCCTCGACACAGAATACCCAAGAATTTCGCCAATTCCGTTTCGATTGGACGTTTTTTTTGTCCGATCAATCGCCGTGCTTGCGCGTCTCTCCCTTCCAACCCCTCTCTTCTGACCGCCGCGCAGAGCCGCATTATGAATGCTTCACTTTGCATGACAACGGGACTCCTCCAAGTCCACCCCCGGCCCTCCCTAAACCCACAATCCCCTCCACCTTTATTGCACCACTCCAACCAGACACCCCAGCTGAGCATCCTGTCCGTGCGGGGACACAATTTATACCGGACACCCTCTTCCACCTCACGGGAGAGAAAGCGGAAGAAGAGCGGCCGAAGAAAGGGGAGCAGCGGTGCGGAGAGGTGAGAAACGGCCAAGGTGTTTACAGTTTCGAAGGGTTGGAATTGGATGGGAGTAATTACGAACGGGGAAGAGACGCTTCCTCTCGGAGGAAAGGGGAATCGGAAGATGCGACGGAGGAAATGAGATCGGAAGGAATTTGATGGGTTGGGTTGGATGCTTGTGTTGGATGGAAAAATTGGATGTGGAAGTTGGATGTGAACAATTAGGAGGGAAGCGGGAAAATGCTTCCTTCCTTACAAAGGGAGAATCGGAAGGAAAAATATCTGAGGGAGGAAATGAGATCAGAAGGAATTCGATGGGGTGCGGTTGGATGGAAAAAATTGGAGGAGGAATCGGATGTGGAAGTTGGATGTGAATAATGAGGAGGGAAGTGGAAAACGCTTCCTTCCTTACAAAAGGGGAATCGGAAGGAAAAACATCCGAGGGAGGAAATGAAATAGGAAGGAATTTGATGGGCTGGGTTGGATGGAAAAATTAGAGGAGGAATTGGATAAATTTAATGAGAATATTAACGACGATGGAAGAGGGAAAACTCATTCTTCCTTGAAGAAAGAAGAATCGGAAGGATATTTATGGGTCGTATAATACGAGATCGGAAGGAATTTGATGAGGTTGGGTTAGATGGAAAATTGGAGGAGGAATTGGATTAATTAGATGAGAATAATTACGAGAAAGGAAGCGGGAAAACGCTTCCTTCCTTACAAATGGTGGAATCGGAAGGAAAAGCATCCGACATTAGAAGGGTTGGGTTGGATGGAAAAATAAAATGTGTTGAATGGGAATAATTAGGAGGGAAGTGGGAAAATGTTACTTCCCTTAAAGAAAGGAGAATCGGAAGGATATGTATGGGTCGGAGAGAATGAGATCGGAAGGAATTTGATGGGGCTCGATCGGAATGAAAAATTGGAAGGGGAAATGGGATATATTGGATCGGAATAATTAGAAGGGAAGTGGGAAAACGCTTCTCCCTAAAATAAAAGAGAATCGGAAGGAAAAGTATCCCACGGAGAAAACAGAATTGGAAAAAAATTGATGGAGTTGAGTTTAGCAGAAAATTTTGATGGAAAAATGGAGAGTTATTACAGGAAAAGAGAAAAGTATCCAAGAACAGAGTGATGCATCTCAGAAAGAGTCAGAGAAAACCCCTCTGGTGCCCCGCCTATCCAGTGATTTTTGGTGTGCCGCATTTTTCGGAATTTTTATTGTCCTAATTTCTTATAATATATGCGCTGAAGGAGAATGAGGAAGATGCTTTTATGCTCATAAGAAATTCCCACAGAAAAACATTAATTCTATTCGTTCAAAAAGTACATGCCTTACAGTTTATATGCTATTTTAAATGCTGTATCCATTTTTGCATTCGACAAGGGTTTTTTGTACGTTGAGACTTCTTAATTTCACCTAATAAAGACTTTTGTATTGGGTAATAAAAATTCTTTAAGAAACCGCATTCAAATTTCATGCCTGAAGAAGATAGTGTGAAGGGAATAGAAACAAATTACATAGACTAATATTGTGATGATCATACGTATAGTAACCCTCTGAAAAATATATTGGGATGAAATAAAAGGGGGGAATAATAAAAAAAGCAGGTGAAAATCTTTATTGGGTGGAATTGTATCAAGTAAGTCCAATCCTCTATTGATCCTTGCCAAAAAAAGCATAAAACACACATAGGTTATGAACTAACGAATCATCGAATCCACATAATTAATTTGATATTAATTTATTTTTATGTGAAAAGAAACTGATGTAGTGTAATCACAGAAGAAAGAAAGCTCGTGCGTGTCCAAACTAGGATAAATAATTGACAAGGAACCTGAAAACGCTAGAAATGAAAGAGAAATATAAAAAATTGTAAAAGTTAATATATTCGGAAAAACATCAAGAGAAAGTGTCGGCAAGTGAAAATGGAATCAGAATGTATATACGGAGCATACATGAGGACTTTTGTAATAAAGAAGATATAAAGATTGAAGGATTTATTATATAAATTAATGTCGTAGAACTCAGAACAAAATATTTGAGAGAGAGAGAGAGAGGAAAATATAAAATTAAGAGGACTTAAATCAAAAGATACTGAATGAAAAGAACATTAAATGTTTTACAAGGAAGTAGAACGGATTTAGGATGAGAGACAGCTCATAAGAAAATGTGCTGAAGAGAAGACACTGAGTGACAGATGCTTGATGCTATTGGTTTTCTTTCACCACATTTTACAGAGACAGGAATCAGATGTACTTTGTGAAAGAATACAGAAAGCATATCAATATTTAGCAATTTTCTAAGCTAGATAAAATAATTGGAAAAAATATGAGCTGAAAATAAACGAGATTGGTAACAGAATTTCTTAATTCGAAACAGAATAATATATTAGGAACAAAGAAGGTAAATTTTTTTTGATAATTAATAAATATATCAACTAATAACCAATTTCCTCATAACTGGTACATTATTAAATATTTCATGGAAATGCTTTGTGATTCTACCGTAAAAAAACATCGTTTTTTATCGATGTAAATTAAGGTACATAATGACCTAAATTAATTTGAGAGTGAGAAGAAGAGATTTTATATATTTTATTTTATAATTTGACTATAGAGTGAACTTCGAAATTCAATTAAGAATTGAGATAATTGAAAAAACTTATTTTTTATGTTGTCTGTATTCTTGCAAGATGGAATAAATTTACTTTACTTTACTTTAGAACAGTTGTGCGCAATCAACAATTTTAACAAGTCATTATGTACTTAACTACGTAAATGTCACCACACATCACTCAGTCTACCTAAAAAACCAGATTTTTATAAGGTAAATTTTAAGATAAACTGTAAAAAAGCGGCTAGTAAAAAGTATAAAACGAAATGCCAACATGATTTGCATTAGGAAAATTTTCAGACCTGTGATAAAACTGTAATTTATTGCTCTGTATTAGGTAGATAAGAGGAAAATTATATCTATAGAAGAAGGGCTCGGTGTTACGAATAGTAATGTTATTATTCAATTGTTTGAGCTGTCAGTAATTAATTATTTAATGAGGTTCCCAACCTAGAAGTAATATCGTTGAAATCATATTAAATAGATATTTTTCCAAGTTCCTTATCCAAAGAACTTAATCAATGAAAAAATAGAAAATCAGGAGGATTTTCACACTGAAAGTATGCAATATTTCATTGAACATCTTCATTTTCATTAAAACTCATTCATATGTAACATATGATGAAAATAGACGAAAATTGAGTGAGTGAATCCAGTATTGAGTCAATTGCCAACCGCAACCATTGAAACCGGAGTAATTCGTTAATCATAATGAAATAATTTGCGAATTAGAGGCATTATTACCCAAACATAAATGAGTTGGGGCATTATGTAGTTGGACATCGAGGAAAACAAACCACGAATCCTCTCTTTAGTTTTAGAGGCTAAAAAAGTGAAAAGCGCAAGAGAAAAAAATTACGCCAAATGGCGAAAATTAAGAGAACAAGGGCCACCTGCGCAATAAAAGCATGCGTCATCGAAAGCTGAGCAAACGCAAGTCCATTAAAGCCAGCTTCACGGGAAGTAACCTTCCACTAATCGAAATTACCACTTTCCCAAAAATTCCTGCGTTACGATTTTGCGTTCAAATTAGAAGAATGGACATCAGAAATACAGAGGACTCGTCGAAGCCCGGTAAAAATAACGTGCTATGCATTTAAAACATGAGCAGCAATTACTGTGTGATTATACTATAACATAATCAAGATTATATAAAGTTATTTGATGTAGAATCAACGAAGTAGACACGAGCTGCAACCAGGCCGCAAGGTGAAGTTTGAAGACCAAATGTTAGCAGTTTTTTTACAGGAAATTTTCCTTTATGACCGACAAAGATGCACTGATTTGCAACCTTAGCCCATAAAAGGATTGCAAGAGATTTTTACTAAACTATAAAGGGTTTCACCCGATTTGTGAAAGCTCAACAGAAGAGCAATCTTTAATGTTACATGATTGGAATCCAAAAGATTAAAATATAAATACGCCATTAAATGAGTGTTAGTTTTAATAATTAATTAACATGGACAGAATTAACATGGGATAAACTTTCAGCCATCTTTATATTTGGCGCCTTTATATTTCTGTGCACACGACTGTGTCAGGAAAGCATTCCCAACCATGCTTTGCTATACGATTCCGAGTCATTGGGGTGCACCCTTCCCTGCTGAAACACCCTGTATATCCATCAGTATGGACTCGCAAATTTTCGAAAGATTACGGAAGAAGTGTATACCTAGTAATTCATATCGTAAAACCTTTCAGAGGAATATAGAAGAGGTTCTTACGTCGGCTAGTCGTCCAGTTGTGAACAAAGAAATAAGTCCTATTCTCAATACATAAACGCGGTAAACAATTTCCTGCATGCAAGGTTGGAATCGATCCTGAGAGAACGTTAATTTAAAGGCGTATTTAGCATAAATCGCAGATAAGCTTATGCGGCATTTCTAAAAACGAGCTCTAGAGAGAGAACACCCAAAGTTATGATGGGAGCGGAGCATTGCAAGGGGCACTTCGAAGGGGATGAATTACTATAATGGAATGAATACTGCGATAGAGTTTATCGCAGAAAAATCCGGTCTTTATTTGAAGAGACCAAGTCTTGTGAATGAGAAATAATTACATCATCAACTGAAACGGACTTTTCCGGGGGGAAGGAAAAATTATGGAGTATCAGGTGAGCGGCTCACGGTGCGTAATCACGGGAGCCCTCCTCGCAAAAAACATTCTCGCATCTCTCGAGAATTTAAAGTTGGAATTAATTTCACTCAATTACTTGAAGCGGTTTTTTCTGAGCACCGAGCACTGGTGGAATGCACCGCAAATCACCAGCCTTAATTTATTCTTGTCCAAGCTCCAATCTCCGGTTTGTCCCGAGTATACGTTAATTTGCATTCTAATCGGTGCTAATTGTTCGATTTTCAAATTAATTATTTTTCATTGCAAGTGTAAAATGGAATGGGACAGAATAGAAACACCAAAATGTCAGTGCTGTCAACTTCCGCTAAATTTTAATGTAAATCTTCAGTAACATCCTAAGCAGCTTTGTGATAAGTGATTCACAACGAAGAACATCTTCCGACGCAAATGTATACTTTGTCGAAAAATGCAGCGATAGAAAGTTCCGGTAGAAAGCGTGGCTTAAATCTCCTTTGAATGGATTCCTATTAAATTTAAACCCGGTGCATTTGTTCTATGTATGTTCATGAGAAATACAAATTTAGAATTTGTATATAATATATACAAATTATTTATATCTCCTTATTTGATGGATATGTATGAAAACCATTAAGACTCGTTACAGTTTTGGATCTGAGAATATAGACGTCTAATAGTTCTTATAATATGGGATTCATAAAACTAAAAACTCCAAATGAAACTGAAGAGATACTTGAAAGATGAGAAATAGAAAATGTTTACACACATCAAATCATGACTTCCGTCGAAGTGGTTATAGGCCAATTACACAAATGAAAATAGTTTTATAAGATGCTTCGTTGATAAAATACAAAATTTATTGTATCCTTAAATTACTCTTGATGTTCTATATGACACGTTCACGCTATTTACATTCTACGAATTCTGTATCATAGACTACATCAATTATATTCACTGATCAAAAGATTTCAATTTAAATAAAGATCAGCGTACACTTAATACTACTTTTTTCATAAATTTGCTTTGTTTGAAAATTGATCAATAATTAATTAATCAAGAAGAACCCACTACACTATATAAGTACCACTTTTCTCAGTTTAAGAAGCGAGAGTTTTGCTATCACTACACTAAAGATTATACTTCAAGGACCATATATTCGTAAATATAGTTCGAATTGACATAAAATCCTTTCAACGCGTTACATATTTTCAACTCTAATCATTGAAATTCCTTGAGGATCACCAAAATGTTATGTGATTGTCGAAAGAGGAGAAATTTTCCCGAAGAAATTATATTTAAGGCAGTAACTCAAACTAAAACTGAAAGGATTCTTTTAGATGTTTTACACCCATTGAAGGGTAGCTGATACACGGAAGAGCTTTTCGACCGTCTGTAATAATTGAATTAATTTGAATAGTTTGGATATTCACTAACTCAAACAGTACGTTGAGTGTCTATGGACAGGAACGGATTTGCAATTAGGCGTAAGCGTGAGGATCTCGCCGTTAAGGGGACCCCAAAAAATAGGTTGTCATTCATTAAGATGAATTATCACATGGTGGGGCCTAGAAGTGATCCTTGCGCTTTTAATTGCTGAAATTCGCCCCAGCTTATCGGAAATATTAAGCAGTACATTTCATTTCATCTCACATTTGAGAATTTCTTTATCGAATCTGAAATGGATCAAACTAAAAGCTACACAAAAAATTACACACTCAGAGCTCACTACCAAGACAAATGAACCCTTAGCTTAGGGTACAGATGTTCTTACAATCTCTACAGAGATTCTTCGCATTCTCCTAGATGCTAAATAAATTGTAACTCGAGTAACTTCAGGTTGAATGTGGTATACAATCACAGAAAACGACTTCATGATATAATGTTTACTGTACCTAAAGAAATTATTAAAACGACCAATATTTCGTAACAAGGCTACATCTTTAGGTAACAAAATAAGTTAAAGTATCCTTTTATGATGTTTTAACTTATTTTGTCACTTGAAGATGTAACCTTGCTAGGAAACCTTGGTCGTTGTTATAACAATATATTGTGGTGCAGTAAATGTTATATCACGAAGCCGTTTCATTTGAATAAATTGATCTTAAAAAAATAAAAAGACCAAAGTATCACCATTACCTTATGGTAATAAAGTACAATGCGGTTGGTAGTTGACTGTTTACGTTAAAAATGTATGGCTGAAGTTCTTCAGCTCAGTTCTTCAGTTCATTATTCAGCCCCAATCCCAACATCCTTGCTTCCAGGGCTAATAAATGCCACCTAACGATATTTTCCTCCGCGTAACGATAAACCATCGACGAAAAGAAGAGTTCGAAATTTGCGATGGCTCCGAGTGAAATTTTCCGTTCGCCGGGACACGAGGCCGGACCGACCTTGAATTTCCGGTCCGACCCTAATCGCGAGCATCCCTAAGTCAAACTACCAATTTTCACTTCGGATTAATGGGAACATTATTAGCGTAAAACCAACAAACGAGAAGCGAAAGACGTTTAAAGAGAGATGATTGCGAGGATGAGGAATGGAACGGGTGGAGTGCAGGCGGAGCGGCGGGAAGAGACGCAGTAATCGTCGGAAGAGTGTAACGAGGAATGGGCACGAATGATTAATGCCTTTAAACTGGAAGGAGCTAATGCAGCGGGGCTCGGGCTTGCGTATGCACGAAGGCAGAACCGGAAATGACAAAAACAAACCGCCTTTCGATCATCGGGAGAAAGAAATGGGAATACGGAGAAAGGGGACCGAAGGAGAGAGGGTCGTGGGAGAAAGGGAAGCAGTCGACTCGAGGGACCCCTCCCGCTTTCTCCCCCCCGAAGATGATAAGTTGCTCGCGGAACAAGTTGCAGCGAGCACCGGCATCCCTTTCTCCTTCCACCCCTCGAAAGAAATATTAAAATAAATAACCGTTATATATTCCTCCGATGCGGCACCGTGGGATTCCATCGGATTCCCTTCGAATCCCCTTCTACTTTATTGCCGATATTATTGCTGCGTGGGGTGACCCGGTGAGCGGGCCCCTGCCCTCGACCTTTTTTTCTGCCGTTGGCTTTTGGCGAGGGGAAAAAACGATAAGGTCCGGCTGGTTCCACTACGGTCCAGCGATACGTGTTCTAGTCTTTTTTTTTGAGCGGCGGGTATTTTTTTCGGTACTACGCTTAACCGGGCTCCTCTCGAGCTCTACTTCCCTGTTTATGTCTAACAAGTGTTTCATTCTTGAAAAATCTGCATCCGACGGGAGTCGTAGTGCAGGTTTGTCCTTTGTTGAGTCTCTAAAAATGTTTTGCGTCGGTCCACCCAATCTAGAATATGCCATATGAAGTTTATTTCGAGAAGCTAGTGTCCATGAATAAAACATTCGACTATATCGAAAATATCGCTCTCTCGAAAATATCGACTTATCGCATTCACGGATAGCCAAGCGGGTAGCGCCTTTGCCTGTGGTGAAAGCAGTCCCCAGTTCGATTCCTGGTGGGGGCAAACGTTTACGAAATAACCTCAGCTGATGAAGTGACAAGGATCTCAGACATCTCACACAAACAGTTGATATGCATTAAAAGCGTTCTTTTATGACTTGTGACTTATAATTAAAATATTATATTATACACATATATATAATAAAATATTTTATATATATAATTGATAATTTTTCTCGGGCACTGAATAGTTTGTTGACCTATTGGATTTATAGTTTCAGCGATACATTCAGATATTCGTTCTTGTGTGTACAATAATTCGTACAAGCATTTCCATAAAATGGTAAAGTATTATTATAGGTATCTATGAATGCCAAGTAAAGATTGTATAATTGATAAGGACGAAGCTGGGCCTCTTAGTTCTTAATCACTTCCTAAAAATTAAATTTAAAAGAAAAGGTTGTACAATCTTCTAAGCCCTTTACAGTATGTTCCTAACATGAGAACCATCCATTTCAATAAAATGACAACTTTCAAAGGGATCCTATAAATAGAGATAACTTTATATTCTTTATGATTCAAATGCCTCTATAGGAGGAATATTGAGGCTTGAGTGACAGTTTTCGTCGCCAATGACATATCTTTATCCAAAAAAATATTCGTTTAAATCGAACTAGAATTCTTTAGCAATTTTAGCGTTTCTTGCCGAAATTTCGAAACTTCGAGATAAAAATTCTCACAGAAGATAGTATTTGATTTGGAAAGAAAATTATATCAGTAATGAAGGTGTTCCACTATTTCCGGCGTTGCATTTCTATCAGTAAAAATTACAAAACGACCCAACCTACTGTTACTAACTTACTAAATCTTTAATATCAAGCAACAACTAAGCAATATATGTATTTATTTGCCATTAAATCACTTCGGAGACATTGAGAAACCATCAGGAAAAAAATGCAAAAATTTGACATTTTTCACAAAAATTTAAAATGTTGACTAAAATTCGAAGCATCAAGGACATAATCCGATCAAGTTGAATTTTTTTATATTTTATAGGGACCTCTAACCACAAACGTTAAGCACTAGCCGTTGAGGGATTTCGAAAAAAAAGTTTTTTTCGATCCACCCTACTGTATATCGAGAGAAATTTCAGTATTTTCAACTATGCACAACGGCTAAGTACTATCACAGCACGAGTTCATTACACCAGGAATTCTCTTCTCGAAAAACGTTAAATATTATAATAGAATTAAAATAAAATGATAAACCTGAAAGGAAAAAAATTCCCGAGCAAAAAATATTGTGGCTTCAAGCCTATTTGCTTGTATAAGAAATAAATTTACTAATCTGCTCATCATCATTACATCACCACTAAAAACAACCTTAATGCTACAAAATAAGAAAATTCTTGAAATACTTGAGCAGCAGCGAGCAGGAAAAATGCCTCAAAACTGGATGGCGCACAATAGGCCCGCGTTCAAAAAACGCTCTCCAAAGAGCGCAAAAAAATCGCGGGAGGAAAGTGGATGGAAGGGTACGAGCACGTATAATACCGGGGCCGTGTTTATTTGTTCTAGACTACCAACTCATGATCGTATGTAGGTCATCTCGATAAAAATTAATGAACAAACGCTAAAGCAGATGGGAGTGAAGAAAGAGCAGCTGCGGGGAAGGAAACGGATCGAAGGACAACAACAGGCGAGCAACTCTCTTCAAATGATGCATCTCTATGCCACCCCCGATTCCCTCCTGCCCTTACCCAACATCGACTTCAGGGCGTCTTATGCCCATCACAACTTACATCCTTCTCATCAGGGCCTTGCGTTACATATAAATCACACTTGAGTCCTCTAACTTTCAAAATTTAAATTCAAAATTCTCGATCAAACACCCTTTCCGTTACAGCTAGATTGAAATCCCTCATAATTATACAACGAATTCAGCATTCCTCATAGCTCTCCAGGTTCTTTCGATGTTTGACCCAACCATTTCTCAACATTCTTTTAATCGTTATGTTAAAATCCTTTCACCTCCACTTCCAGCTCTTCCTCGCCTGTTTTCGAAACAACCCATATTTCTGTGTCCATAGTGTCTTATAGCTTCATCTATTCACTGGGTCCTTGTTTCATTTCGGCATTTTGTCATCAGTTCCTTTCTTTTGATGAAAGCTTTCTTGGTTCCGCTATTTTTTCTCTCAACTCATCTATGGACTTCCCATCCGGAGAAAGAGCCCTACCCAACTAGTGGAACTGATCCACCTGCTCTACTTTTTCTCCATCAACCCTGATTTATAAACAATCATTCTTTCCTTTAGTAGATCGTAAATACTTTCTCGGACAATTTAAATGTTTTCCTCACAAACACCCTTGCTTTATAACTTATTAAACCCGACAGTATTAGTAACCCATCTTCAGAACTACGTAGAATTTCTACCTACATATCTAATTGACTTCATTACTCGCCAACTTTTATCTTTTTACTTCTCCATAAGTTTCTTTTGCCATTAACTTTTCTTATTTATTGAACATCTTTGAACAAAAAGAACAGTACCGTCATCCAACTAATTCTAATTCTGTCCATTCTGATTCCTTATATTCTTACTGGCACTGTTTTAGTATGATTTTGCATCAAATATATAGATAACAATATAGTTGCTCGATATCGCTCAAATATCAGCTTAATTGAAGTAGTAGTTTAATAAGTATTTGTATTCTGAACAGAAGAGAGACTGAGCGAAGATTTAGATTTAGGAATGTACCCCACGAGCCACCAGTGGCGTATGGCAGGAAGTGTAGTGACACCATCATCTCAACCTAATCCATCCAATTAAGTTCTCTAATACACTACGGGATGGTTAACATCGACGGAGATGTTTCCAAATCATAAGATGTCGGTTTCATGAAAACGAACGTAATGCAAAAAAGTCCCTGCTGCTTTCTGAAGGCACTAAGCTTCTTTTGACACGAGGATGGCCATGCAGCAAAGAAGAACACTCACTCGGGAAGTTCGCGCGAAATTCGAAATGCCTCGTCATCAAGATTGACGTAATTTTCATTCCTGGCTTCCCGAAAACAAAACACCGAAAACGAAACACACCAATATTTTGACTACGGAGTTAAGATCCCCTCGCGATTCAAAAGGCTTGCGTTCGAGACACTCGAGCCATTGTTCCGACGGTGGATGGAAAGAATGCTTTTAGGAGGACGGAGATTAAAATCTCCAAAAGAGCCAAAATTATGCCCCTGAACAGCGCAACATGAATCAAAAAGCGACAAATGTAGCGCGAAGAGCGCTAGGATTGCAACTCGGCCGGGCGCTAATGACAAATGCTCCAGAGTGGCCCTCCCCTCCCCCTCCCCTGAAGAAGCGTGCAGATTCGTGCACCGAGGATGCTTTCGCCGGAGGCGCGCTTGGGGGAGAAAAGTTTGGAGGGGAAATGAGGAAGTGACTCGTGAGAGGCTCTCCCCTCTAATCCTCCATTATATCGGCGCTGGAATGAGGACATTAAGTGAAACAAGTTCTTTTCACGCAACCTGCCGTGATGAACCGACTATTCGGATATAGTTATAGATCAGAGTTGTCCACTCCCTTTCGACCGGTGGACGACCGCGTTGGAAATTTCATCAACCGCGCGCGGCGACCCGTTAATGCACTCTGCCGTATTAAAAATTCGTATTTTCGCGTGACCTGAAAAGGATTAATAAATGTATAGCGAAAACTCTACGTGCGAACCGATTAAAAAAGCGACGCATTCCGCATCTTGGTCGAATCAAGATGATGCATTATCAGAAAAAGACTACTTTTTCCACGACCTATTCTTAAATTTTTAATCGAAACAAACTAAGTCTTAGACAATTGATGGTTTTTAATGTTTTTCCGTGTTCATAATTGAAATCTGATAAGAAATATCAACAGGAACGCTATTTGAAAATCCTTTCTTTTTCCTGGTAAATCTGTCTTTTTATTTAAATAAAAATAAAAAAGTTTTATGGAAAAAGTAGTCTTTTCCTTACTATTCTAGATGATGCATTCCTACAAAATATCGCTGTGTGTAATTTGAATCAAGTATGGTTACATCGGAAGATTGTATGAATCTCCCGAGGAATATCTGCCAAGTTATCTACAAATTTAAGTTTTTCAGATTAAATACATCAACAAAATTAACGGAAAGTTAAAGGACAAAATAATTTCTCTTAAATTAGACGGAAATTCTCTGCTGAATAGGCTATTTAAGCAGTGACGAAATTTGCGGATTACAATTACCATGTTCGTAAACCGTGAATCGAAATAAATATGTATAATTATTTCATTTGGCTCTGTATACTAAAACGCGATTCACGCGATTCACGCGATAATCTTGAAGGACAAAAGAAACTAAAATGAGGCAGCACTGAGATGTGGCATCTTTTACGCCTCGAAAAATTAACCAAGCTTAAATTAAGTATTTTACCTTTAACTTATAAATTCACTGTTTTTGACGGCTTACGTATACATTCAGAGGAATATGGTGGACATTATATGAGTTAGTCAGCCTAAAGCGAGCATATGTGAAAGATAAATTATGAAAAGATAGCATCAAATCTTCCGTGATTAAGAATTTCAATGATCCTAGAAAATAAAAATCATTTTTGCACAAATTAGGTAAAAGGTGCTGCCAAAATATTTGACATGGATTGAATCAGGCTATCAGAGGCCCAAAGCGCTAAGAGGGTATCGAGGTCCACATCGTAAAATTATAGCGGGAAGAAATGAAAAGATATCCTTTTTTCACCAAACGTCTAAAACCTTCAAATGGCGTCCGTTGCTAGTTATACATCACCCCTTATTTCATCATTTCGACCATTACTGAAATAGCCAACATGAAAAGACTTCGAGTTAAAGCTGGAGTACCATGAGGCAAGATAAATGATCAATCTCGTCATTAAAAACTCGTTGCATCAGATGCGCGGAACCTGAAGACCTATGACGGCTGTAGATCAACTCCATCTTTCAACTCGAAAGATCCTTTGAAAACGTATATTATCCAGAGAAGCAATCTTTGGCATGAGCTTTAAAGTTAGACTGGGTTCGCTCCAAGATCCTCCTGAAAGGATCAATACCGTCACAAATAAATTTTGCTTATTTGCTAACAGGTACCCTAGAGAGTTTAACTTTAATTTGTTAGCAAATCAAAGGTTGGTAAATATTAAATTACGACTTTTAGGAAAACAAATTTTTCTCACCTAGGAGGGCGGCAAGTGGGACTTGAGACCATAAACGCTGAACTAGACGACCACCTAGGGCCTCGCAATTAAAAAGTAAAGTTGGCTTAACCCTTCAGCAACTAAGAGGGGTAACTCTGTTACCCAAGCGATAGTTTTTCAGTCTTATTTAGGCTAAACATTTTAAAATAATTTCATGCGTCTATGTATTTGTTCTTCAAAATCTAACAATTTTATTCTTTTAAGGTTTTTTCACACAATACACATTTTTGGTGTAATTTTAATAAAAAACCTTGCTGGGAAACGATATGCATTCTGTAAAAGAGGTGAAGAAAGAAAAACTAGAAAAATTTTCAAGAGCAAGACTGTTATTTCTCTAAAGAACGTAATGTGAAGTGATTCCTAAATGTTGATAAAATCATTCAGAGTATGGCTTTACATAACTTTGTTAAGTTTAATAAGCAATTGAATGGCTAGTGGGGAAGATTTTTGAAGTGTTATAGTTTTTTCAAAACCATATTTCAATATGATATTTACCCAAAAAAATCTTTCAAGAGCAAATATCTCTTATTTATCTATTACCATTCATTTTTAGATAAATTCATAGTTTTAACCATGAAACTAAAAACTCAGAACAAAAATAATTTTGCGGTAACCCAGTCACTGCTTTTGGGAAAGGTAAGTTGTAAAATACCTTGGTAACAGAAGGGTTAAGAATGGCGAAAATCGATAATACATCACAAACTCAAAGCCTTAGTTTTTATTACAAAAGTATTTACATACACCTCCGTTAAATCAAATCCCTAGATAGTGAAAGGAAAATGAGGTTTTTCGGAGTAGAAAATGAATTATCTTACCCTACAGACGACTCTACACAGATTTCAAGTGGTTATTTCCGTTCACACGGACAGGCCCCGACATCTTTGAATGTGCATAATAATCATAAATCATTACATAAATCTTCGAGAGCCACTGAATTGAGGAGATAATCGGGTTCTGGGGCCAACAGAAAATATATTACGATTGCATGCAATGATTCAATTCTATGTAAATATATGCTAAAAATGTTTAATATGAATGCATATATATTATATACGAGTAAAATGTAGCTTGCATACTGCAAGCAGATCTACAACACTATTTTCATGTCGGCATCATATCGGGACGGCCATCAAAAGAATAATATGGATTGTAATTTTTCTTAAAATTCGCTGAAATTCCATCGTCTGGCATTGAACCCGGGTCTTTACTGTGAACTTACTATGCAGCACAATAGAACATCACCATCTCTAACTTTGTGTGAAAATTCAAGCAGAAATATGGGCTACAACTGCCTCAAAAGACGTTCTAATTTTCACGAATTTAAATGGCTCTCTGGATGTGAACCAAGGACGATATTGGAAATCTAAAAAAGGTTTCTGAAAGTTATTTATGATCTCTATCTATATGCAGAATTTGAAGTTTCTATATTATTGGCAAAGGTTTCAAAATAATTCCTAAAAATCGGATCAACTTCTGATTTCAGAGACACCTGGTGTCGAACCCAGGACACATTGATAGCTGTGAATGCACTGTTTGATTTGTATGGAATTGATCTTCTTTCGTACAAAGTTTGAAGTCGATATCATGCCGGGAAGTACCTAAAATTTATTTCCGTTATCTCCATAAGAAATGCATTCAGAAGTGCAAATGGCCCTCTGGGATCGAACCAAGGACCATCAGCGAACATGTAAAATTTAATTATGAAATATATTCAATATATATATCCACGTACCGAGTTTCAAGTATCCATGTTATCGGGAAAGGATCCAAAAAAAATCTTCAAATTCGCCACAATGCATTTTAAACGGCCGATTTTTGCCCCGACCTAGCATCGAACCATGGACCATATTCGGAGATGTCTTTTTGATTTTCGTTGGATATGCATGGCTTCTAGCGATCCCTCGAATTTCAACTCTCACCTTTTCCGGGAAGTGCCTCAAAAAATTTTCGAAAATCCCCGCCATGTATTCTTATGGGGAAAATCGCGACTTTGGGACCCTCTGGAATCGAACCCATGACACTGAGGTTCAAAATCGCAATTTTTCTGGTGGTTATACGTTATGGCCAATACGTCGTAAAAATTTCAAGTCGATGACGCTTCTAGTTTAGGCTGTGAATTAGTATCCTATCTATCTATCTATCTATCTATATCCTTGAATGAATCCGGAGAAGCATCTATATTTAATAGATAGATAAATCATTATCTACGAAGATTCAACTGATAGAGAAATGCGATCGAAAGACTGACTTCTGCTAAACTGTAAAAGTATCCATAATGCGCTAGAATTCGAGCCATTTTAAATGAATGCCTCGAAGATCCTTACCAGAATTTTGTCCTCTGGCATTAGCATGAAATATGCGTCAAAATTAATTCGTTATAATAGCTTTTATTTTAGAAGTGCCCTAACTTACATGGTATTTCACATGATATTTATCACGTCACGTTAGCTTTGCCTGAAAGGTTTTTACCCGATCTGAAACCTATCTCCACCTTATTTCAGAAATATCAAAATTTGATTACATTTTTAACATTACGAATTTAAAACGTGAACTACCGGGCTTATTTGAAGTGAATGCTTGAAAATCAACATCAGGTAGTAATTTATAAAAGTATTGCATTAACTCTGAAGAGTATTGTTTGTACTCAAAATATATTGTACTGTGACGAAATATAGTGATTGCCACAAATAATTCAGCGGCTGAGGTAAATAAAAAATTACCTTTAGTACTTTAATTCTTAAAATATTCAGTTTTATTGAAATTATTTAGCAAAATGCTAATAAATTCATTAACGTTTTTCGCAAACTTATGAAACGAGGGGACACAAAACACCCTTGGTCGCACAATTTTTATTCTACTCATACATTTAAGCATCAAAATTTGGAAATACAGCAGATAACAGTAATTTCATTAGAAAGTGGCTAGCAAATTCATCAAAAGATTTTTCATTAACGGATCAACATTGAAGTAAAATGTTAATATAAAAAAACCTTACCCTACATCACAATTTCCTCTGACATTTTACATCTTTGGGCGCAAACAACACTTCCTTGGTTGTCTATTATATTAAACCGCGCCATGATTTCTAAGAAAGAAAATAACAAATTTTATATTTCAAAACGAACTTCACATTGCTGTTACAGCATTTATACAACACAATATAATAGATTTTTTCTTAAAAATAGTGCTACGATCTCTCAGGTATCTCATCAAATTGTGAGCTCTGGAAAAATCAGTTGGACGGTATTTAAAAGAGTATTGGGAGGCCATCCAGGGGCCGTAGAGAGAACCTTGCTCTACAGGAATTAATTCGAGATGAATCTTGATGAACAACTTTCTCGCACTTTCTGGATTGGGATTCGCAGTCCCTCGAGCTCTGACTTATCGAAAGGAATCGAACCCATGCATTTTTCTTCAGTAGCAACCAAAAACCATGAATATATCTAACTATGAGGGATTTCCCCAACGTGGCTGTCGAATACCATGAAATTAAGCCGATTCGACATAAGCTACCTTAAAGGAGTAATATGAATATATTTGAATTATTTCAAGTGTCAAATTTATAACTCAAATGAGTCTTTGATTTTGGAGGATACGATGAAACATGTTTCGTAATGTTGCATATGTTTTCTCTGACTTATTAGCAGAAAAGAGACCCAATGACTCGGCTAAATATAATACAATCATGATATGAGAATCGTAGCCGATTATTATCCATAAGCTTCTCCCAATCGACAATAATGGTGAAATGATTAAAATCGAATTAAATTTAGCTCGGAATATTATATACGTGAGTGTTCTACTTTTCGATAGTTCCATGTGCATCAAAAATTCACATCCAACGCTATCTCTTTTGCTTCTTGGTATCTCACCTTATAATACTAAGCGGTAGAAATTCTAGCACTTCATTCACTTTTACAATGAAGAATAAATTACGTCTAATTTTAGGATAGACTGCGGTTAATCTTATTATAGCTACCACTTATTTCCAGTTAAAATCACTATCGTGACTAGTATCACCAATAACTAAAATCATATGTAGATGGGGATTTTATTAAAATATGTTGGATTGCCAATAAAACCAAAAGTATATAGTATAACCAATAGAAAGTATTTTATTGAACGCTTAGAAACAAAATGTTAAAAACGTAGAATAATATCGAAAAATGTGGTGGAACAAAGCGGTGGAACTAATCGAGAATGAATATATTGCAATTAAGTTCTATCGCAGGAAATAGTAGTTTTATCAATGGTTTTGCATGAGCGGAACACTGCAGTTATAATTGGAACGTTATTTTACTCGCAAATCTTTTCCTGGAGAGAGAGAGAGAGATGTATTACGATTCTAGTCTATTTAAAGCATTTCAGAATTGGATATTTTCTCGACGCTATAAGAACTTGAACGTTCACTTACCTATATGTAATGAGAACATTTCTGTTTAGATCGTTCTATGAATCTACGTGACCATTAAATGGCATACAGATAGCCAACAATAGCCAAAGATAGCCGACAATCAATCTTTCATTTTGTTAACATTTAAATGAAAACCTTTAGAATTTCATTCTATCAATTTTAAATTCTGTCTATTCAATTTTACTACTTTTATGACAATGTTTCCAACTTCGTTACGAGTATAAATACATAATATTATACATTTCATTATTTTTAATTAAAAATTATAAAATTTTATAACAATAAATATATTAAAACCCCATGTTATTAAAATTTATAGAAAAGCGGAAGCAACGATTATATAGGACAACTTTGCTGGGCGTAATGAAAACAATGCTTGGCAAAATAAAACAATAAAAATATGAAATAGGTGGATGGGAAATTCATGATATGATCGTCCTTGCCAAGAATTAGCGAAGAGTCTTGGTTAAACAAACATAGGAAAAGTGTCTGCTTAGCACTGACATCATTTACACTTACTTTGAATGTAAGCAAAAGGGATGTTAGTGTAATAGAGAGTACTGGAATGTGGAGACAGGAAGTCACTGTGGATAAAAAGAGAAGGAGCATTAATAGGATAAACAAATGTTAAATAATAATAGTGGTACAGTTAGAATTAAGTGAAGTGACAGAATGTTGAAATGAGTACTTTGACGAGTTATATATAAATGTAACAGTTGAAAAACATGAAAATGTATTTATAAATAAATACAGTAAGAAGTAAGTTAAATACATGAAATTAAATAATCTGCGAAAAGGAAGAATGGAAAGGGATCAGGAGTGAATGTAATTTCAGATAAATGCTGAAGCATTTGAGCAACAGTTACTTAACATCAGATGGTCAGTAGTTCATAATTAATTGAAAAATACTATATCATTGTCCTTGTGAGGAGATGGATAAATGAGACAACTTAATTAATTAATATTTGATCATAAAATTGTAAATTTATGGCTAAAACGTTAGAGTAGCCCCAATTAAACAGACATTCCTCTTGAACAAGTAATTAAAAAGTTATTTACTGGGAAAATAAAGAACGGGTGTGTCGCTTTCGCAAAAGATAATAATACTAACATTAACAGAAGTAAATTGTAGAAAATTTAAAGTAAGCAGTGAAATGATTTTTAATGGTTTATTAATATATTGACGATGGAAATAAATTAACAATTCAAACGAATAGTGCCGTCCTGTTATAATTGAAGTGAAGCTACTACGAGAGTGAATGGCAGGAGGAATGAATATTTTAAAATTTAACGAGGTGTGTGTGTGATGTCTCCATGTCTTAAACTGTAAAAGAAAATAGACTTAAGATAATCTGATAAGTTTAAGCAAGGTTACGCCTCTTCGCTACATTTCTGATTAGCTGTAGTATGTTTGGCATTCGTTTAACGTCATGACTGACTTCAATCTTTGAAGGAAAGACATTGTCCGAGTTCGTCTCAGCAGCATAAGGTTCTACGAGACTGCAAGTGAATCAGAAATCATTTGAAAATATCCTATCGACTTAATATTTTAAACCCTACTCCTCACATACTTGATTGCGCAGTGCTCCTATTTAAAAATTACGAATGGGTATTGAAGTAATCTGAAACAAAAATGAATATAAACCAATCTGTTTTTCTCTTTACACCTCTTAAAGAGAAATTTTGATGTTTGCGGAATTGAAATCAGGATTACAGCGTAACAGCATCTTTTGAGATCTTTGGCCAATAATTTTAAAATTCCGCTTTTCCATAAGACCTGTTAGGCATAATTGCTACTGCTCTTAAACCATCAGACCTATGGGATCCGGATAGCCATGTGGGCAGCGCTTTCTTCTTCGATGTAAGCAGTCCCGGGTTCAATTTTCGCTGGGAGCCCACGAACGGGAAGGACTAAACTGTTGAAACAATTCTAACAATACAACCACCAGACCTTTGAAAAAACACAAATTACCACAAACCAATAATAACAAGGGCACCTGGATCCATTATGTTTCGATAAACAAAATAAGATTTATCACATGGCCCCAAATAGTATAATATTCATGGTCACTATCAAAAACTAAAAAACAGCTCAAAAAACAGGAAGTACCGTTGCTGTAAAGTATTGGTTGAAAAAATTACCCCGAAGATACGATATTCTTATGTGAATCTGCATTATTTATTTGACGCCGTTCAATCCTTGTCAATTTGCAATAACTGTATGCAACAGTTTAAAAACAGCAAGTTAATATTAATTATCAGCCTGCGATTCGGTACATACTAAATAGTGTAAAAATGTTTACTTGTTCGGGAAATCCTCGAGAGCCAAACTATCTATAACATATATGAATATATAGCTATAAAAAAGCTTAACGCTTATTTTATTTTTTTTCTCTACGCAGATAAGAGGTTTCTTATAATGTATCTTACGATATCTAGTTCGGTACCAGAAGAGTAAAAGGGTTTCCATATAAAATAAATGGTAAATTCACTTTCATGTTCAATTTCTTTTGTTACACTGAATAGAGGGAATCAAAGAACGAAAAAGAAACAGGCACTATGATAAAAAAATCAAAGAATAAAGTTCTTCTCATCATAGATTACATTTACCTATTCACCGTGATATTGCTTTCTAAATACGCATATTAGGAGGTAATGATTACAGAAAACTTTTGCCTCTGAATCCAAAATAAACAATTTTACGACCGCAAATCCCCATTGCAAACGCAAAATACCACCATACGACTTTCCCTCAAAAATGAGTCGCTTCAAATTCCAGATCATAATAGTATTTTGCTTCGTTATAAGCTATAAAATAGATGTTGCTGGTTTTGCTCATTAAGATGTTCAATGAAAAAATTAATTATATCAGGAAAACAGCATACTGCTTTGAATCATGATGCTATTTAAATATGGGTTCAAATATGTATAAAGCAAACGAAGAAGATAATTATAGATTCTCTACATTAAAGAAAGACTACACTAATATCCGCGTTAGTATGAAATGTTGAATTTTCTTACAAGTAATATTTAGTATATTCGATTCCCAAAACGGTTTTAATATTTTAATGATTTATTTTATGCTTATTTGTGATATTTATTATTTTCTCGTAGTGTATTATTGCAATTTTTCCTGTCGTTGATTTTATTTTTTGTATTTTTTTATAGTACTGCCATTGTGATTTCACGGCTGTACAATACTTTTCTTGACATCATTTAGTATGTACATACTATCAGTAGTTCTGCGCAGGTTTTTCAGGCCCCCTTCTTCGTGGGTGTTTCCTGCAGTGGATCTTTTAACCTAAGATTTTAACAATAGGTTTATTTTTACATCTAGTCCTTATAAAGTCTCCCTCTCTATCGCTATTCACCTACACTCTACTCATGCTTATAATATTATTAACAAGAGGTAAGATGGAAGAAGATACTTTTCTGCCCCATTCTCACCTTGACTAACCTAACATTATATAAATATATCTCCTACCTTTTTCTTCCGGAATCAACCTACGTTATTGGCAATAGGGAATAAAAGATGAAACCGGGGGTAAGAGTAGATTTATAAACTATACCATTCAATTGGCAGATTATCGTGCGATTTTTCGAGATACACCCTCATCAATACGAATTCGGCGACGACAGTCAATACGGATTTGGCGCTTCTTCTTCCAAGGCGGTTACAATGCACGAAGCAAGGGCAAACTTGGTCGTAATGGTATGCTTCCTGGCCTTCTGCCGATCCGACCAATGACTAATCTCTAAGGAGTACGAATAGCTGCTAACGATGCAGATATCGGTATGGGGTGGCGAGGAAAAGACATAAATGGCAAGAAGGTGAGGAAGAAAAGGTGAAAGGGGATGAAGGGAGAAAGCGGGAGAAAGGGGGAGGTGGGGAGAAGCTCTTTGAACTCCGCGGAAATTGGCAGCTGCCCTCGACCGGTCGCGAGGAGGGAGGGTGAAGAAGGCATAACCACGCTATCTATGCAAGAGACGGAGCAAGCTGGATCGTGAGGACTTGGCAACATAGCAGAAAGGTTGCGGAATTCGCTGTGGACGAGCGACTGCTTGTCCAAGGAGTACCGAGGGAAGCAGTAAGGAGTGGAATGACGCCAAGGTAAGTAGACATCGTTCGAACTTGAGGAGCGATTGACCGACTGCGAATCGTGCGCCCAGAGAATTCCGTCTAAGACCGCTACTACATGTTATAGACCGCTGCTAGACCTAGAGAGTTCCGTATATGACCGCTACTAGATGTTATAGACCGCTGCTAGACGTAGAGAGTTCCGTATATGACCGCTACTAGATGTTATAGACCGCAGCTAGACGTAGAGAGTTCCGTATATGACCGCTACTAGATGTTATAGTACGCTGCTAGACGTAGAGAATTCCGTGTAAGGCCGCTACTAGATGTTATTGACCGCTTCTAAACGTAGAGAATTCCGTATAAAACCGCTACTAGATGTTATTGATCGCTGCTAGACGTAGAGAATTTCGTATAAGACCGCTACTAGATGTTATAGACCGCTGCTAAACGTAGATAATTCTGTATATGACAGCTGCTAGACGTAGAGAATTCCGTGTAAGACCGCTACTAGATGTTATAGATCTCTGCTAAACATAGATAATCCCGTCTAAGACCGCTTCTGGATGTTATAGACTGCTCCTAGACGTATCTATGGAGGTGAATGCCGATCGAATTAGAAAGGATAGGTGAAAGTTAACGCCGATTCATAAGTATGTTCAAAACGATGGAGACCGCGTATTTATTTGTGACAAAAGGATTGTAAATCTCCTCTAAACACATTGATACCCAACTCATTCGGAGGCTATCGAAAAATACATTTCAATATCCAAACTCCCACATCCATCTCCACATTACGAAATGATTTAGTTTTATTTATAATTATTTATTTACTGGAACCGGCTGCGGTGGCGGATTGATTACCGTGTTACCCAACACCAAGGGACCTGGTTCAAATCCCAGCTAATCGGTTTTTCAGATTAGAGAATGGTTGTGAGAGTGTGTGTGTTTGCAAATAGTAATAATTATTGAAATGGATAACTGGGATCTTTCTTCATGTTCCCATTAGTTCACTCGATATATTAGATATTCACATGTATATATACCCCATTTCCATTGGATTATTACATATACCCCTCTCGGTATGACTCAATGACGCTTCGGCACATTTACCAACTGTACAAGTTATATACATATATGTACATTATCATTAAAGCAAGTGAAAGGGAATTGAGCAGGTTTATTTTTATATTTTTAAATTGCTCTTGTTTTTTCTTTGTATTTTATCTATTTTTTGTGTGGGTTTTATTCTTTATTTTCTAAGTTAATTCTTATTTGTTTATTTTTTCATTATCATTTTTTATGCAGAAAATTCTAATAGAGATTGACAAAATGTAATGAATGAAGCAACTAAAATGTGTTAGCAATTTACAGTTTACATAAAAGGATCTCAAAGTTAAGTACATAAAACAGAAAAATAAATAAATTACACTAAGCAACACTAAGATTTGCTTCGTTCGGGGGATACTTTTACAATGCATAGTACTAATAATTTCATAATCCCAAAATTTGGAAAGGAGGGGGTACTTCCGGTGGCGTATGGCGGGGGGGTGTGGTAACGCCAACATCCCTACCTAATCTACCCCATTTAACTTCGCTAATGGACTGCGGGAAGAGCGGTTATATCTATCCCTCTTTGCGATTACTTCCTTACACCGTTTTTTCGATGCTTCTCGGAGATAGCCCTCATTCTTTACTGGAACTATCTAGGATGCTGCAGCATCACCACTTTGATAAAGAAATGTGGATCGAATTTATACTATCGAACGAAAACGAACTCCTACCCCTCAATGTAATATAACGATAAGATGAGCAGGTTATTTCACCCAAAGTTCGAATTCTTCAGCCACCTACTGTTACCATGAAGATGAAAGGAATTCGAAAACTTACCCGAATTCTATAGAACGTACTAAACAATCGCGAGGGTGCTTGAGTCGCTGAGGGGAAGAGCGGGTTTTGATTGAAGTAATTAAGCGACGCAAGAGGGTCCAATATTGAGAGGGATTGCCAAAGAAAGTGACTGTAGGAAGAACAGAGGGGAAGACAGAAGATGTTGAATGATATAAAGAGCGGGATGAGAAGAAACTAAAGAATGGGTACCACGTGGGTATTTTGCGGTACACTAACTTCCTCATATCTGATTGATAACTGATATATTTATTTTACCTTCTATAATATATTATTTTCTTCCTTTTGTATTTTCAATAGCTTCGACCGTTATTGATTAATTCCTTATTAACTAGTATATTTATCAGCCTACTATTTACCAACTTACATGTAAATATTCGTGGCCGGTGAATTGGTCCAGGGGGAATTCTTGCGCGGGGAATTGGTCTCCCGACAGATTGGTACGCGGGGAATTGATCCCCCGCGCTGATTTTGTACTACTGTTATTCAGTTGTATTAATCTACACGCCCTGATTATTGTTTCTTATTATAAAGAAATGGAATGCAACATTTTAGTGGTACTTATGATCCTCTTGATATAAAAATACGATAAACAAAGGAAATACTATTGTTTAAATTTCATTTCAAGTCTGAGAAAATGAATGAGTGGTTTTCTCCACGATTGTGTTGTTGCGTAAGGATAAACATCACTTTATAATTCATGAGTTGGGTTGGGTTGAATTATAACTAAAAATGGTACATTCCATTTATTTGTAACATTAACCAATAATCAGCGTGTGTAGATTAACATACGACTGAATAACAGTAGTACAACATCAGCGCGGGGGATCAATTCCACTGTACCAATCTGTCGGGAGACCAATTCCCCGCGTACGAATTATCCCCGGACCAATTCACCGGGCGCCATAAATATTACATGTAACTATTTGTTCTTTTATGTTTTGTATGGTATTATTGGTACGTCTTCTTGTCTATTAAATCTCTTTGATCTGATTTCATCAGTAGATATAGTTTACCTATCAGTAGGTTTTGCAAGTTTCTCACACCCGCCTTCTTGTGGGTGTTTCCCACAAAGTAGTCTTCTTCTGTGAACAGTTTTTTCAAGTTCTTTTTTTACTTTTATACGACAAAGGGTTACATTTAAAAAGAGACTTTGTGGTCTCAATCTCTCCCTGAATAAAGTCCTTTATTATAATTATTGATCCTATTTTAGTCTCCTAAATTGTAGTGTTAACTCGTTAATTATATTTTCATCGTAATACCAGTTTTACGCTGAATTAACTTAAATTATCATTTCAAATTACTTTAAAAATGGACCAATAGCCTGGCGGCGATGCCAGAGCTGATTCCAGACTACGCATAATAGAACTATTTACTGTATACGACGGGAGAAATTTACAGAATGTTTCTGAAGTAGATATATCATCCCAAGTAAGAATAGACTTGAAAAAAGTCCGACGGGACCGGGAAATATTCTTCCTTGGAATTTTTCCTGGGTACGCGCCATCTCGTGCGAAAATCACCTCACCCACTTTCCTTAGATACATAATGTTGGAAGTTGAGTAAGACAACTATTTCTAAGAGATGCTTCAACGTGTATTTCTTGGAAGGGTGGACCATATGATTTCAATTATTATCACGAGCATTTTGTGCATTCTCGGCAAGGAGCTAAGGATATTTTGAGGCAATTAAATTCAGTATTTTATGGTTCTGTTAATATATTAATATTTCCTAATGTTCTTTCTAGGCGGTTCGACATATATTTTACGATGATTGTCATTTTCACCTACAAGCATAGCCTCTTTCAACCAGCCTTCAATTCTTATTCAGATCGGTTTACCAGTATAGGCCCGTAGGGAGATCTTTCTGATTCTAGTAATCAGTTCCCTGTTCTCTAATGTTTCCTAACCTCTAAAGAATTATCAGAAATGCTCTAACGTAAATATGGTATCTCTACGTTGGATATTTTCCAATTTTGCTATTCATATGGAATGACGTGTATCCTAGACTCTGGCGGAGCAATATTTGCGACAGTCTTCTAAAATCGGCCAAACCAATATTTCATAAGATTAGATAGGTTTTTTATTACAGATTAATGTGTTCGTAGCAGTGAGGAACAGCTTAATAAACTCCTTTTGATGTTTTTAATGATACAAAATGCGTAAGTCGAATGGTCAATTTGGATCCAAGGCGATCCATCGATACAATGGAAGTTTGGTGGAGTTGCTCCCTTTTTGTAAGGAGAATACCCTTTCCCCAGTGTTCATTCTCAACTTCGTTGTAAGAGTTACGCTAACCCTCTTAGACTATCTCCTGTTTCTCTTCATCAGCAATTATTATATAGATTATACCGTTTGTGGCATACCGTCTTATGGGATAATTACATCTTATTACCCTATTAATCCTATTATTATAGTAACACTGCCTTGTAAGAAGCCTATAAAGGTTTTTATTCAATTTGATAATTGATCGAATATCCATCATGAATAATCTTACCCTCTAAGAAGCTGAAAATCCAGCTTTTTATTTTTTTATTTTTTCTAGGTGTCAGGATTTTTTTTCAAATGATAGATGAAGAAAAGGCTTGCCGAAAGCCTTGGAGAGATTTATTTTTGTCCTCTAACCCGTATATTTTCGGCGATATCATGGCAAAATCCTTATTGCGGTGATTGGCAAGATTTGCCATGTTTAAACCCAAATTGAGAAGAGAATAATTGATGTAAATTGTACAGAAATTCCCACATGTATCCCACGATTATCTTTTCATTAACTTGTAAGTAAGATATATTGAACTATCCGGTCTTTATGTTCACCTAGATTCTTTTACACGCCGTATATGCAGAAATTGATTTATGTTGTCAAATCTGATTCACTTGTATCTAATATTGTTGAGGAAATTTAGAAAAGTGGTTTTTAATTTCTTTTCATCACGTCTTCATCTAGCTTTAATACTCCATAGCCTGTTTTATCCAGAACCCAAAATTTATTCCCAGTAAGTTTTGCAATTAAAAAACATATAAGGGCAATTTTGATTTAAGTAGTTGGTAATTTCTAAATTAGAGGTTTATATTAGTATAATGAGGTCGTGATCACGGGATACATTCAAAAATATCAACAAAACACATTCGAAATCTTACATTACTCAATAAGAGTTCTTTCTTGATCTTTTGACTCGTTTGATTTCTAACTTTGCTCTTGTTATGCTTCCTTTAGATACCTGGTGAAATTGTTGTCATCCGTCTCTGTTAAAAAACTTCTTAAGTGGATTCCGAGAAAATAGATACATTCAAACTTTGATCTATTATCAAGCTTTTTTTTTAAGGAAGAGTGTCGATTTCGTCTCTATTTCAGACTTTGGTTGCTGCGTTGTAAAACTACGGGTCTGAATTTATTAAAATTGTATTGCCGGAGACGATTTTCACAAGTTCTTGAAATATTAAATTTCTGAAACCCTTCCAAATGTTATCTACATAACTAGATCAATCCAAGCATAAAATTTGATCGAAAAAGTTCCTCGTAACCTTGCATATTTGTATTCTGGTATTTTCAATTTATATTTTCGTCTATCTCTCTGGCATGTTTGTCTGCACACTCAAAATAAAACTCAAGGGATTCGCGGTCGTTCACACATTGTAAGGTTTCACAAGAGATGAATGCATCTTAACGACACCAAAGAAAAACATCCAAACTTCACCGAATCTATTGCGTAAGTCATTTAACCGCATAAGCTCTTCTGGGGATTCAATGAATTAACTAGCTTTTAAGAGTACATATATCGCTGTTACTACAATAAAACCCATTTCGATTCATCTCATTCAAAAAAGTTGCTTGGTTTTTAATTTACAGAGAAAAGATTCAGCTGGTGAGGAATTTTAAAATTTTCATAACACACAACGGTTATTTTTTATCCGCTGAAACTGTATCAAATGTAATGATGCTATAAATTTCCGAGATTACAGATAATAGCATAGTTTTTATGAATTCAATCAATGCACACTGCGCACCCTTTTTGAATTCTTCTGACCTCTTCGTCGTTATTTGATAACAATTACCGTTTGACCATTGAGTGTACCGATTACATTCACGCAGGTGTTTATTAACACCACAAGAGTACCGGAAATCCCCGTCACCTGATATCCCTTAGATCTTAAACACTAACGCCTGAATGCGCTGATCTCATTAAGTCTTGCTAATTACCTTCGTTTGGAAAACAGATTTCGCTGGCCGATGGTGAGTACACTTTTTAGCACATCTCATTCACCGTAAATGCACGAACAAAATGAATCGTTACATTAGCGCAATAAACCCATCGATATGTGGAAGAATCTAAGTTCGATATAATGGCTTATAGATATCGTCTCAATCATTTGTATGCCAGCTTTAGATTTTTGAATAATGGTTCATAAATTAAAATTAAGTGAATATTTATTCTAATCGATAAATTAAGTGTGAAACATAAATTAATACCGAAAACTTAGCAATTAAAAACTAAAACAAATCCCTACTATAAAGAGAGAAGATTAACTTTGCTTTGTTACAGCTCAGGCTGAAAAATTCCTCATTTATTGAATTACTTTCCATATCCATTCGAGATGCTCCGGCGTATTTTAATTAAAGCATTTCACGTATTTATTTATAAATCTATGCACTGAAATTTGGTATGATAAAAAGGTGACAATGCCACTCAAGTCTCATTAAATAACGGTTGATGCATAAGGAACATAGTAACTAAAACGTCACCATTCACATAAAAATCGGGAAAATCACCAAAGAATAATCAACTGATTATACAACAGGATAGATAAAAACGTTTCAAAAAGACCTGTAATTTTAAATTCAAGATAAATAAAGTTAGGACAGAAACACGGAAGTTAAGAGTGAAAATATGAACGGTTCAATTTGATTACCTAAAAAAATAAAATAACTGCTTCATTCAAATAAACCAGGTTCTCATTCAATTTAGGAAATTATGACTTCTAACAAGATGCACCGCAAGTTCAGGTGGAGATTTTATCAATATATACTATCCGTAAATACTAGTGTGGGTAGATATATTGATAACGGATGTTCCTATAACAGACTTTTCTCGCTTTGGGTATGTATTTTATGGCAAAAATTTTAAACAGAAATACTTGATATAAGTAATAGATTCATAGAGATCAGTTTGAGTTTGGTTTCGTTGTATTGCTTCTTCACCGCCAAAATGTGACGAAAAATACATTTTCACGATAAAATGATTCCAAAGGTATTTCAAAATATTCAGATGGAAGCCGTTAGAGATATTATTTAATCATATTATTTTGCTGTAGAAAAACTATGTTTTATATACTTAAGTCAGGAATATATGACGGATGTACTTGGTATGCTCCGATACCCCTAAGATTTTTAACTTTAAGGAAAGCGTTAAAAGTTCTTTGCACATAAGTACGTGCACCCAGAAAAAAAATCCAAGAAAAAACGGAATAAAAAAGTCTTACGGGGCTGGAAATCGATTATTGATCCCGGGTTCGATTCCCGGCCCTGTCAGACTTTTTTCAAGGCCGTTTTTACTTGGGATTTTGAATTTTATTATGTTCTCTCCAGTTGAAGTAAAGACCCTTACCCTGTTAAAAATTCTCGTAACCTACCACAATCAACCCTGATATTTGCTATCTCACTAAAAAATCGAGGGATGTTAACCGGATTTTCCCATTTATAAGAGTAGAAAAAAAGCGCGGCAGGGCCTGAGGTTATATAACCCTCACGATTAAAAATTCCTCGTCTTTGTTGAGGTTTTGACGAGATCGAGGAAAATTTTAAGAAGGAGAAATAGCATGGAAAGAAATGCAGTGAAGAGACAGAGAAAAGTAAGCCATTCAAAGCTGTAGCTGACAGCGATATAGATTTTTATAGGAAATAAAAAAATGTGAGTAATTAATAATAATCTGTTTTAATGTAAACACAAAAAGATTCTGACAGCCAGAGAAATTATAAAAGCAAATACTTCAACAATAAGTCAATATCATTAGTAGTGCCTATCATTATTACGTAGAACAAGGACCGATTTATCAAATAGCGAATTTTTTTAAGGTGTCATTCCTTGTAATGAATATAGATTATTTAAATTACAACGCCTTTATTAATAAAAATATTGAGAAAGTCTACGACATCAATTCAAGTGCCTTGTTTACTAGAAGGAGTGAAAAACAGCGATTACTCAGTATCAGTTGTTGAATGGGATAGCGACGTAAATAGAACAAAAAAAATAAAGTTGAAGAGAGCAGCCAAGATACACTTTTTCGTTTCGAATAATAAAAATCACCACATCAGCTTGAATGAAGTTGGTTAAACAATGGATTTATACAAAGATCACGATCGTTTACATTAAGATTTTACATTTTCACAGCTCATCAGTCGCAAAAATAGTATAAGACCAATTTCCCAGTAATAATTCCGTTTATCATACTAGCGCCACCATTCTAACAACTAGTATTATCTTATGTGTAATATCAGGCTAGTAGAAGCCAATTTTATTAAAATGTTTAAGTTTAGAAATCAGCTTACCCGAGAATCAGCAATTAGGGGAGCTGGAGTCTACAGAATTAACATTCTAAGAATGAAATCATCAAAGTAAGGGATATAGTTAGGAAGTTCGCATCGAAAAGTATACCTAGGAAGAGGAGAGACGGAAAAAGTTAGAGGACAAGAATGTTGCAAGAAAGCTGAATTCTACCTTTCTATGGATTCAGAAAACAAAGGAAACCGTACAATAGACCAGTTCAAGCAAGTTCAATATACTTCTTGAATTTAGCAAAGGAGGGAGAGTAAACTTCCGGTATTATTATTTTTGAAAGGCCTTCATCATCAATATTCTTATAGGCTATAAACCTTAGGTTTTCAGAAAAATGCTATTTCTTGGTTCTCAAATAACTTAACCTTCCACATTAACATGATGATGTTTCATATACGATGATGTAGCAATCTTTCATACTTCAAGTAAATATTTCATAGAAACCTAATAATTCAAATGAAGAAAAAAATGTCGGTGCAAACTTTTTCACTTAGGTTCTTCATTAAACCCTTACGATTTATGCAATTCATTTCTCTTGAGGGAATGATTTACTTATAAATCTTGATGATCATTCCTTACTGTTCTTGCATTTTGAGTCGCCATTTCCTCTAATCGAAGCGAATTCGTGAATAGAATTAATCTGCTTCCCATTCTTAACGATTTCTCCTGCCAATAAAATGACATTCTCCTCAACAAACTATTGATTGATTTCTCTCAAAAGATTTCTCTCGTTATTTAAAGGTAAAAGTATTTCAGATATAAATACCCAACATCCCAATGATAATTTTGCTTTCATCGAGCATCTCAATGACAAACAATCCTTCTGGCGTAAAAGAAAAAGTTCAAAATGAAAATATTCCGAAGAATTTTATAAAAATTAACAAGAATAGTGTTGGAATAAAACATATAAAACTCTATAAGTTAAATATTTCTAACTTTCACAATTTCATAAATAAACAGAGTATAGGTATAATTAAAATGAAGAAATTTCTTACATAATTTTCTTAGCGTCGTATTGGTGTTGAAAGGTGTATTACATGGATTTAAAATGTAATTAATGTAAACTTAAAAGGTTAAATATTATTGAAATAAGATAGGCTAAGATCCACCAAACAAGCAGGGTATACGTATTTGCTATTGGGAAGTTTCTTGTCATAAGAGGAAGCTTTTATTTTATATATTGTATCTAGAATCTTATATTTTTGAGCTTGTGAGATTCATTCAAAGTTCTCGACATCCGATCCATTTTCAACTTAATTATCTTTGATCGAGCAAGATATTAGTACAAGTAGACAATTTACCTTCTCGAGCATTGCTAACTTCTAATTCGAGTAAAATGGACGTTGAAAATTTGGCAAAGAAACGATTCCTTCGATGATACGAGTAAATATTAAATGACCGAAAGTACCTCGTCCTTCTTCTTCGGCATCGAAATCCTTTTCCAGGCCTCAGCTTCAGCGCCAAGTACATTAGTACCCAAGCAACCGGTCGTCGCAGGAAAAGAACAATAAACAGTAGGGCCACTTGGCAACATCGCAGCTACTCAGCTGGATTCACCCCCAAACCCAATAAACCGCTTCTCTCACACCCCCTACCGACAAATCATCCTGCTATTTTCGTTAACTTTGTGTTAACAAATCCCAACGTGATGATACGCAGTTAAATAAGGCTATCCGTGACTACAGAACTTTTATTATAACAGAGACGTCGAGGTCACTGAATTTCCGAAATATTCGTAATTTACAAGTAGTGGTACAAATACGAATCTTTCTGCTCTCAAAGCAATAAGGAACTTCGTCTCTTTATCAGAAGAATTTTTCTTGAAATATTTATTTATTTGCAAATAAATTTCTCCCAAATATTTGATTTTCTATTAAAAAGATAGTCCGACAGTGATAGATAACCAACTACTAATTGTGAAAAATTCGATTTTTTCAAATCGAATGTTATTTACGAAAAAGGAGTGAATGGCCTTCACATTATAAGCCTAGAGTTGCGAGGTAAGCAGGAGCTAATGATGGTAAAGTTTAGAAACTATTTGAAGATAACACATGGAAAGATTGATGAGTCGCTCGTCGTTGTTTACTTTAAAAGGCAGTTAGAAAAATACAGTAAGTAATTACGTAAATAAGTGGAAATTTTATTTGGAAAAATATTGAAAGCAATTCGATCAGAATCAGGAAGTCTGCGTAGGAGTCCTCTGAGTGATCAGAAGTGCGCTAGTGATTCAAAAATTCTATTGCGCCATACATTTACATTCCATATTATTGCATTATTTCGCTATTGCAACGAGACATCTCTTTTTTCTTTCAAAACCAGCTTTACACCTTCAAGAGTGTCAAGAGAGTACTTTCAGGACTTGGAAGGATATATATCAAGCAGGTAGATTTTATCGCTACTTTATATTTAAACTTGGCTTATATTGCGAACGTAGATATATTCTTATACTCTATACCCGTAGGGAGTAAATAAGTTTATAACCTCGTCTAACCCCTCTTTCCCATTCCTACTTTTCCTAGTGTTTCCACGCACTTCAGATACGTCTACTCACATACTCCATCTATTGCTTACTCCTTCAACGACTCATTTACCACGTTCAACCAGTTTTCTCACTCTTTCTCTCCCCTCTCAGATACTTGACTTATCCTTAGGCTCCATCCTAATAATTTTTAATTCTATTTTAAGAGTCTTTGAACCTTTTAAGATATCACGTCACGGTCTTAGTACAAGCTTTGCATTTGGCGTGCTGACTTTTTTGTTAAAGTTGTAACATTTTTCAAGAGAAGTGAAATATTGATAGAAGAAAAAGCAAGCTATATTTTTTTCGCATAGCAACCATGACTGAAATCGTAATTTAGCCTTAACTAATACCATTCTCGACCCTAAGCAACCAGTTGTTAGCATTTTTGCAATTAACTCAAATTCTGTGATATTGCATAGAAATTCACTCTGAGTTTGTTAATTCGTTCTAGTTTCGAACTTAATAGGAGTAATGGGAAAGATGTATGGGTATGCTTCTTTTCGGAGGATGGTCTGAGCCCAATGAAACAGAATAAGTGAACACTTCCAACCCTATCACTCTAAAAAAAGGAACTGAAATGATTAACGGCGATTTTTTTGCTATACGCATTCATAGAGTTGAATCATGTCTTATTTATGGATTGAAAAATCCAAAGTAAATGCGATAATATTCCGATGCAGAAAAAAAATCTCAAAAGAAAGGGGGATTAAAAAACATGCGAAACCTATGGATAGTAATTAGAAACAAATGTAATTCAGGTGATTATAAACAAATGTAATATTCTAAAACCTGAAATAAAAACATAAGCAATAAAAACGAAAAAAGCGTACAACGGAGTGGGAAATTTTCTATTGCAGGAGACGCTGAACATTTAAAATAAAAATTATATAATGATAAAATATAGGAATATGAAATTGATGATAATGCAACTAAAAATGAGATTCGACGGAATGGATCGTAATTCGCATTCATAAAAAAACTGCAAACTCGCTTTAATAACTGTTTTTGACATATCAAATAAAAATAATGACTGGGAAAGGACATAGCAGGAAAGCGGTACTTTAGTAGAAGATTGTCAATTTGCGGTAATCTTTTAAATAGAGAAGTTTGTAAGCCGTAAACGTGTACCATTTTTATCACCGATCGGAAAGTTGTTTTTCTAATTCCTTCTTATCTTAAATGATGTATATTTATGAGCGTTTCTTAAAGCTTAGTAGGAAAACGGTAATCATGAGAAAAAAAGAAATTTTTTATGTCTAAAAACTTGTCACACATGAATATGCAATGATTCTATTTGCGTTGATGACTGTAGGAATCATTTGCCCCGGTTACACCCTGAACCATTCGCTGTTAACGTAGTGATTGTACCGGTTTCGCAGCGTGTCTGTGCACACCCTAGTTACACAGCTTAATGACTTGCGCATTCTGAATGAACGCCCGACCAGAAGCGCATTTAAACGACTCTTACCTACTGAACGCCCCATCCGCCGATGAATCACATTATTGGAATCGAGCGACCATCGAACCCGAGCCTCCGGATTCAACGTCCTTCAATCCTCAGAGGCGTCCCGTTCGAGGGGGGAAACTCCAACAGCTCTCATTGCCCACCGATAGCCTCTGGATGAGCTATCTATCCGACGCTGCCAACACGTCAATCGCAATGAGGGGCTATAGAGGCACGAGGTTTCTGATTTCAAAGAGAAGTGAAAGAACAGTGACGTTAAGGAAGAACTATAAGCCTCCGCCACTCTATTGTGTAAATACGCAAACGACGTGAATCACCGGCGTTATGAGGTCTTTCCGCAGTGACGCATATCAGCGACAGAATGGTGATTGCGAGGCCTAAACATAATGGGTGTTAACAGCTAGCGATATTAAAAAATGGGCCTTCTTTGTTGGGTCATCTTCGTCGTTTACCATCGCCAAACATTGATTCGGCGCAGTGCGGATGATCGCCCCGAAGCAGCGATAAATTGAAAAATTAATTTAGGAAACGCGCGTACGTAAACGCTTGTGCCTTTCGGAGCAAAATGGCTTCGTTGGTGTGCCGCGGCTAAATGGCCAACCGCGTTGTTTTTTATACTACCTCATACGTACACATCGATTAATTACTGTTTCGTGTATTATCGGCACTCTATGTACCCGATGGTTACTAATTAAAAAGCAATAAAATGATGCAATTAGAAATTTTGATCATACTTTTCCTTCTTTAGAATTAAAAATATATCTTATTTATTCTCATTAACGCTAACTACAGCAGATGTTGGTGCTTAAGTATGGCGAGAAGGAAAAATCTTGCAAAACATGAATAAAAATCGCTTACATGATTTAATAAGCACTTTAAGTTTAATAAGCACTTTGCAAATGGCCTCCCACCGGGAATCGAACCCAGGGCTTCTTTCACCAAAACCGAACCTAGAGCCCACTTGGCTATCCGGAAGCCCCGAGAAGACATCCTCCGTAGCTTCCTATGCTTGGATGACACTAGCTTCAGATGTCCATACATTTTTTCATGCATTATTATTCGTACTTTTCGCTATATTTATTTATTTATATTAATACATATGCAGCAGGAAGCCTTAACGACGGACTTAAAAACAGTAAATATTGTAAAAAAATTTAAAAAATAATCGATCTATCAAATTATCTTTCCATCTGTTTTTTGCTTTCTTCTCCCTATAAGACAATACACATCGTCATCACACACCATCTTACTCACTCTGTCCCATCCTTTCGATACTCCCTTCACCAACGTAAACGTCCATTTCACACAAAATGTCTCGCACCCATACATCTATTGCACGAAACCCAACAACTCCGATCCTTCCATTTCGACAATGCACTTTTTCATACGAACCATGCCCACTATAGTAGGGTTTACTGCACCTGACACACCCAACTTTCACTTCCTTGCAATGAGGTGGGTTCAACTACTCTTAAGCTGCTGTAAATATCCATTTTCAACCCTTTGTTAGTTACTTTGAGCCTGAGAAGTGGTGCTTATTCACAGTGAAACTGAATATAACAATGAATATATTTATTGCTCTAAGTACTGCATACAAAATTAATACAATATAATTTTAAAAATGGTTGAGGCGCCTTAATCTAATTCTACTACCAATTTTAAAAATTTTAACAGATATCAGAGCTTCAGGTGTCAACTAATGATATCATGTATAATTGACACCGATAACACACAGTACGTTTTGTGTTCACTTAGAAATACATTAAAGCACTCATTTATCTTAGAATAGTGACGTGTGTTATTACGATAATATTACGATGGCATAATACAAATATAAGAAAAATGAAGTGACATATTTATACAAAGGAAAGGCTATACAACAAAAATTGAGAAAAAATAGAGAGAATGAAAAGAAAATTGAAAAAGAACGTTAATAAACAAAGAATCTTGCAAAAATTTAAAGAAAAAAGATATCAATTTCTTCATGATCTAAGATCCAGTTTTTAGTCTTTTTTAGAATTAAGTTACTGTTAGATGCGCTTTTAATTTCATTTGGTAACCAACAGTACAATTTTGGTCGTAAATACAAAAAATATTTTATAAAAATATTATTTATTATTCACTAATATCCTCTCTAGGTGGGGTCAGTTTCGGTGTGAATTCACCGTAAAGCTACGAATGTTGCGTAATTGAAAGTTGTTATCAAAGGCTGCTTCGGTGTCGAATATCACATCCCATTTACGTCTTTTGGTTGCTACGGCAAACGTTCCACAAACTTTCTTAGTTCGCAGTCCTCCTTCATTTCAACCGAAACCTTCTATCAACACATATCAATATAATCACCTGGCATTTTGTACGTCCTATTCACATTTCCAAACCACTTCTGCACGCCCTTTCAATAACGACCTCATAACCTTTCCATCATCCATTCATCATCGGGCAGCTAAGACATCCCCTTTCCGTGAGTCCATATATGGCCCAGTAAAATACAAGTACGCTTACTCGTGCACCGAATATACACAACATGGCAACGTGTAATTATGGCGAATTCCAGTCAAAATGGCAAGCAGCACGACTGATTAGCCTTTTCAAAAGAATATAATTCTTAAAAACATTGACATTATCCATAGTAGTTAACATACAATAAAAATGTAAGTCCCCTTGAATGCTAGATATAGATTTCAAATGCATCATTGAACAGTTACTTATTTAAGCTTCAGCTTTTATTATTTTTCATATAAACTTCAACTTTGATTATTATTCTTTAAATGCTATGTATATATGTATGTAAATGTATGTCATGTATCTTCTCAATTTTATTATTTGTAACATCCTATATGTCAACTAAATAATTTATAAAAATGATAGAGATATTCATGCTTTTAACGTAAATAATTTGTGATTTAAATTTCTATATTTGTGATATTTTATTCTTATAAAATTGTTTATTGTACTTTATCCTTACAAATGATATTGGTTCTGTGGCATTGTTTGAAACAAACGGGTATATCTGGTTGAATAAATAAATAAAATACATTTGAGTGCATGAAGAACATCACCAAAGATCCAGAATTTACTATAGATATATTAGATGACAAATATCTAAATATTGAACTTATCTAAAAATGTCAATAAACATTCGCAAAGATTATGAAAAAAGATATTTGTTCCTAGAGAAAGTAAAACTCACTTATTTGATTCCACAAATACACTATTTTTTTGTTTTTTATGTCCACCAAGTAACACCTATGTCTGTCATGTATGTTTGTTTCTCGTCGTCATTGTATATTTATCAGCCAATTGTGAGTAAATGAAATATGATTATTGAAATATTCTCCTGCTTATTAGCAATATGATACCGAATTTAGCGCCTGAAAAGTGAGCGAAAGTTAAGTTTTACCTTTTGATAGAGTTACAAGAAATATTTCTAAATAATACTAATAACAGAATAATTAGTATTCCGAACAAATTAAAATGCGTGAAGAAAATTAATCGGTACGGAGAAGGAAACGAAAGATTGAAGCAATGTCAAAAGTTTCAGCGCAAGGGAAATGTTAAATGAAACCGACTGACGACTTCTGCTTTAACTGCTGTAGTATGCAACCAATTGCACTGAAGAAAAATAGAATTCAGGATTAAAACTAAGCGAACCGAGGATATCTTGCATCAAATCAAAAATTGGAGAAAAGTGGCGCTTCAGCGAGAAAATTCTGTGTTGGGAAGACGTGAGGAATAAACAGAAACCATTGAAGTGATACCTATGCCAATGTAATGAAACATATGAAGTGATTCCACATTTTAACATCGACTGGTCGAACAGGTTGGGAGAAATCTTCGAAGATTGGCATTGCGAATAAAACTAGCCTGCGAGCAAAAGAACTTAGGAATGATTTATGCAAATATTTATAAAATTTCAATTATACTTCAATGAAGGTGTCGCAAAGACTTCATAAAATTAAAGCAACGTTTACAAGGTCCTATGGCGCTGAATAACTTAACAGGAAATGGGTCCGGTTAAAATAATTATTAATTTATCTATTTACTTGAGAATTTTTCCATCCGCTTTTAAGTTGCATGTTCCTTGCGCCTCCTAAACAAGGTTTTTTTTACTAAAATGCTATTTCTACAAAGAATTTTAAGGAATTTTGTATGGGAACAAATTTGAGCGAGTATAGACATTCAAAATATAATGCTACAACCGTAAGTTAAGTTTCCTGTATACTCAAACAGTAAATTATTCGATTTGAAAACGGGTAACTGAGAATAAAGAACGGCTGAATACCATTAGAAAAAGTAAACTTTATCTTGGAATCAGTAATAATTATCAGTAATAAAGACAGCCAACTAAAACTTTTTGCACAAAGTACTAATACTAAACGACAGAGTAGTCCTGGAAAACGTTATATTACCTGAGTAGAAAATTCTGGAAAATAAACATGCTGATTATCTGTTGAACAGTTAATTTGCGCAAAAACTGGGCAATAACAAGGAATAAACAAGCCAGAATAAACCCTATTGTCATTAACGATGGTTTTTATTCTGTCTGGGTTTTTATTCTGGGTTATTATTTATTTTTTCTTTCTTCCTACACTTTATCACAAGGAGAACCAATTTACACTCTAAAAAGCATATCAGATGCTAAGTTAGCCCGTGCACCAGATAAGATTGAGCGAATTCTAATTATTGGCTTTTATATTATATTTGGGCGGATTCCAATTAAAACTTTTTCCTTTCATAACTATTCCACCACTTGAGGGTCTACTTGATTACTCTATTCTCGAATGTGTCTTTTACTCGAATATTTTACACTTTTGCCTTTTTAGACTAACTTTCTATTAAAAAGATATTTCAGGTATGATTCATGTATAAGGTTTCCCTTAATCATACACATTGCTAAGTTAATCCCACAGGATTAAAATTAACTTCAACTTTTTGACTTATTTACGTTACCTCTGATTGTAAAACAAGATGCAATTGATATCCAAAGGCCACAAATACCTAGATGAACTTGAAATTCATTGAACAGGAGTGCTATTATAGTAATGTTATTCGTAAATAAAAACAATCTTAACTTTGAGGAAATTCAAGATTGAGCTTTGAAGACTACTATTTCTCCAAATTAGTCACCGTAAAATTAACGTTTGTAAATTTTTTGAGTAATTTATAAAACGAATAAAATTTGGGTTTTAGTAAATTTTCTTATTTTTAAATGTCTCATCACAATATCATAGCGAGCATTCAAGGCGTAAGGTTTTGAAACATCTTTGGGGCCCTAGCTTGGCGTTGAGGGCCGAAAGAAGACCTAAAGCGGTATCTTCATGAGTGCCTACGGAATCCGCATGTCAGAGGGACCCGTAAGATTTCAACTATACCGTTTATGCCGAATAAATATACGTACCATTAAAATATGAACAAAAGGAAATACAATCAAACTCTGATTTTCAACGACGTAAGTTCACCACCGCAAACAGGGACATAAAGGTGGGTAAAAATAATTCATTTCCAGCACTCTAGAATTCATTTAATAATGAAATGTTGAGCACGAGTAAGCTGTAAGCTGAATGCTCAAACTAGAGCTAGAATTTTTAGCTGCCAAAAATTGAAGTTTTACGGAATTTATTTTATCAAACATTATATTGAAAAATGTTAATTAAAACCATCTTCCAACGTAAAGGAATACCACCTCATTAAGGGCTACAAGATCCAGTTTCGAAAAAAGATTTAAATACCACGGAATTGGAATAATTTTGCTCTCCTTGAAATATAAACATAATTTAGATTTCTAACGTAGAATTAATCGAATCCCATCATAAATTTTATTGCTCGTGGTCGTTGTTGATGATGATAATGAAGAGGAAAAATTAATCGCTGGACTTGGTAATCAAATTGATTCTGGCAGAATCCGAATTTTTCTGATACGCCAAAGAGGGCAGGAGGATATCGATAAAAAAAATTCCCTCTGCCACAATCACCCGAATAACGTGGATATCAAGTAGGAATATTCTAATCGCGAAAGTATCTAAGTAGAGGAACCACGGTCGTTGCAAATCGATTGGAATTGCCATCTCGACAGTGCCACGACTTCGGTGCGACCAAGTCTCACGCCTGATCACCGCAGTGATGAGCATTCGAGGAATAAATTCGCCGATAATTGTGCTTTCGCCCATCCTAAGGCCATTTCCCTCACCTCACGTAGCCCCTCCGTGCGGCCTCCCCTGCAGTCCCAAAATGAGCGCGGCCCCAGACGATTTATTTCCGTATCATTAGCCAGTCTAGACGTCGTGGAGCGGGTCCACTGCGTACGGACGGGGGAGGCGGGAGTAACGCGATGCGCACACCGAAGGATAAAACGATCGAGGAACAGAGGAGCAGCGGAATTGGCGATTTTGGTTGAGACTGGCGGGAGGTGAACTCTTACGATGTTTCTGTTATGGAAAATACATGGAGAGGAGAGTAATTAGCCCCGGGGCGCTGCAAACAAATAGGCGAACTTCGTAAGTACTTCTGCATTCGAAAGCTGTGATGAAAAATTATTTGAAAATGTATCAAAACTATAGTGCTACATTTTAATGGCGAGTCTGAAGAAAGTTGTGATTAAAAAGTGCATTTAAGACAGGAATTACTCAAATTCTGATCTTAAAAGTAAGTGCTTCAATCCCCTTCAATCTCCTATACATCACTCCAACCCTGCTAATGAAATAGTGAAACTTGAAAAAACTGAGATTATTATTTATAGTTAATGAAATTGAGCATAAATAAGCGAAACTCTGATTCAAATATAGGGCTACAAACATTGGTTACGTAGTATTCGTATTCCATATTTGTTATAAGCAGCCAGTTTTAGAAGTAAAAAATGTTTAGCTTCCTAAGATGATAATAGCTGATTTTGGCGGGTTCGTCTTGGGCATCTGAAGATTTGAAACATAAAAAATTTAGATAAGGGTGAATTTTCATCTGAATTAAAAAAGTTGGAAATATCGATGCTTCAAATTGATGGCAATTAAAATTCCAGATATTCCGGGCCCAAATAAGTCATCAAAGAACAATTTCCATTTCTAAGATTTACTTAATCTCTTTAATTTCTAAAATTTTACGGGTTGATTGATTTCAATCAGGAATGGCTCTGAATAAATTACTGCATGTATTACATCACTCCAAGCTACATTTAAATTACGTAATTTTTACCAACTCCTCATTACAAATATGTGTGAATAAAATCTAACGAACTGAGAAATACTGTTAGAAAGATAACGTTCGCATTATGTGAATATATTTCTTCAGACAAATACGACTCGATTACTTTTACATCGTGCGAATATAAAACTGTCTCTTTAATCAGACACCTGGAGAATAAATCATTGGATTAAGTGTTATCGCAGGATTCCAGGTGTAGAGGGGGCAAGTGTAGGGGATTCAGAGAGGATAAAAGAGGGAAGAGAGATGCGTTTGAGATGAATTATGGAAGAGGCTCCATTAGCCCACTTTCTCCTAACAGCGCACATTTTCGGAAAATAATTTACTTAAATTAAATCGGAATAAAATACTGTCGTTCCTAAAATGTGGTTTTGGAACCTGATGTAGAGAGTTAGAGAGGATGGGAGTAAAAATTGCTTAGCAAAAAAATCTCCGGTAGAGATATACCGATTTATTTTCTAATAGTGCATATCTATATATTATATCTATATATAATAGATATAAAGATGATGATTATATTACGAATTTCCACCACATCTCCTCCGCCTCCGTAAATTTTATTAAAAGTGCATTATATCATGAGTGATTCAATTTTTCGATAGAATAATTCGAAGGAAAACTCTCGCAGAATTTCTTAAATTGTGGATTAATTGTCGACGAATAGCACGCAAATTCTTTCGTTAGTTGATGCATTGAATTCAAGAGTTCGCCTATAGATTTCCTAGTGCTAAAATCGTTTATATAACCTTACATACAATTCCCATCAAGTTCCTGAATATCAGAGGAGAAACATGCTACACGTGCCTGTAAATTAATGGAACTATGATATTGTTTACCTTTCAAATTACACATTTAGTTTACCAAGGATGATAGCAAAGTTCTGAAAAAAAAACATTCTGACATAAAATCTGGAGTCGAGGTCCGAATTAGAGACAGCATAAAGTTACCTCGCAGAGAATGTACAGGAGATAGTAATATGAATATAGAATATCATATTTAGAACGCATTGGCGGGGAACGATAAAATAAAATTATAAATTCAAATTTGCTTATGACAGGTAAACGACATCAGGGGTATTATGCTTTTTCACTCACAGAACGTCAATAACATTATATTATATTTTTTGATGATTTATGAAAGGGGATAAGGGGGTATGTAGTTAAGTCTTGCGAAAAACTAGTGATAATAAATAGTATGCTATATATACTATGATTGTTTTTCTAAATTTCTGCTCGTCATATTTCATTATTGCAGAAATATATGGGCATTTAATCAATTTTATGGCTGGTATACATATAAATATATATAATGGTCTACAAATGGGTTGAGCTATGAATGTAAGAAATGTGACACATACAAATGCATTTGAGCGGTTTTGTAGGAAAACGACGTTATTAATATAGCCTTTCGAATGATTGATGAGCAACTAGAAATGTCTGGCATTGATAATGAGATATGAAGTCATGGAATTATCAATTTCCAATAAAAAACGATAGATTAAATAAATGAAAGCACATAATTCCTGAAGCTTAAAGGCATACTATAGGCGTTATAATATACGAGAAGAGTTTGTTTCGGAGATTTTCTCATATCCTAACATATATTCAAGAGGTTTAAAAAAGGGATTATTTTAATACGAGGCAGTTAATCGTTCTAAACCTTCTTTGAATTAAGGCAATAGAAGGAATACAAATCTAACCAGCCTACATCCCAACCGTGTGAGAAAATAAAATATAAGGTTATATATAGAATTAAGACTGGGAGGCGTGAATTGCAGCTTGCACTGAATTTATCAACGATCGCAGATTTTTAGTCCATTTTCTGCGACGAAATTTCAAACGATTTTGAGGGTAACGCAACTATGTAACTCACCGTGAAATGATCTGATTTTTTTAGAATACTTACGGTATTAATACGTATAAATATGTACCCACTCACCGAAGGTATATCCAATAATCACATATCGAAACTGTGAATAGCGTCCAATTTTCATTCCCATAATGCCTCGTTGAACGTATCCAGAAAAGATCCTGTAAGGAAATAAAAGGAAGGAGATTATGATCCAGCTCTTTCTTATCCAAATAACTAGTAATTAATTTAAGATTTACGATAATTGAAAAAAAACGCTAGAAATAAGGTACATACGACTAAAATAAATAGGAATATATATACCTATATACATTGGTTACTGTTGCATAAAAGATGATAATAAAAACGATTAAGACAAAAGGACTTGAACAAAATGCGGTGATTGATTTTATCGATGCCAATTCGTCATTTCGAATGAATTCCTTTCTATCCAATTCTGTATCCTCTAAGGGTCAAATTAATTGTATTTCTTTGCTAATCCTCCAAGCACAGTTTAAATGAAGTTTCGATACGAGCGCAGAAGTTAGTTCAGAGGTGCTTAGCTAGGCGCTGCTAGGCAGGGACCCAAGATGGATGCAAAAGCTTCATATGAATGGCGGCAGATGTCACTAGTTTTAGCGTCAAAGTTGACTTTGGTATTGACTCTTTTCATCTCACGCTTCGTCTTTTATGATCAATGCTAGGAATTTAAGATGTACTATTTGCCATAATTTAGTCATAAGTAGATCATACACATAAGTAAGTCATACACTTTAATCTATGTCGCAATAAAAAATTAGTATTAAAGGTTCATGAATATCAGTATTCAGATTCATGTCAGTTCATTTATGCATGCGTTATTCATTATGGTAAGTAGAATTTACATTCCGTAAAAATTCCTTGGTGCATCATTCTAAATATAAATCCTAAAATAATTTTTAATGGAATATTAAGAAGTTTCAAGGTAACGTAAGTTTCAAATCAAAGAATAATAATACCTAATAATTCGATGGAGTAGTGTATCAAACTTTATTCGCTATTTTTCTTAATACATCCCAGACAATGATAATGTTACTCTAGTGTAGTTTTATGTAATAGAGGAGAGCATATTTCACGAATAAAAATAATTTCATGCGGAAGTATATAATTCTGAAAAATGATATTAAATTGTGCAGAAAAGTATTAATTATCTCGGAATATTTTTCCCTTAAATAAAACTTAACGAAAAGAGAGTTTTCAAGCTGAAAAAGTGAAGCTTATTTGTTATATATGAAAACGACTCTCGCCTTTATACGAGATAAAGATCATCACGTGGACCGCCAGTTTGAAGTGATAACTATTTATATCATATTTTCAGATAACCCCTGGTATCATCTTGGGAAAAGGAACACCAAAATATCGGAGGCATACGAGCCTTGGATGCGGTTTACGATGTAATACATGAGTTGTATTTGTTGTTTAACGCTAGGAGGACGGGAAGTGGTCATTTTACCTATTCGCTCCTAATTACTTGATTCATTGCTTCTTCTCATTTTGGAGGAGTTTAATTGTTTATTTTAGGCGTATCTATATACTATACCATAGATCAATAGTCCATACAGAAATTTCAAGAAACAGTAAAGAGTTAATAGTTTTCATTATAAATGGCTTTGAGTAATAATCACGCTCTACTCAATTTCCTTTGAAACATCATTTATATTGTTATTTATGTTATAAATTATTCAAACATAAATATCTGCGAGTAAATATTAAGTAAAATCGGAGAATAAGTTGAATATTTGATTTGAAAAGATAAAGGAGTCAAATAACCACCAGCCATCCTTCTAGGTATAACATGATGTAAAAATTACCACATTGGTGTTAACAAAATTTTAATTCGTTCACAATAAATTTGGGATGGTACCACACAAAGTTAAAGAAATTCAAATTATTGAAAAACATTTTAACTTAAAAAACTTTTAAGTAAAACGCTGAAAAGTGATCAAATGATGCCGCCGTTCTTCTAGTATTAAAAATCACCAAATTGTATCGTGGGAGCGTGTGGAGAAGGAGCGAAGGCAGGGGGAATGATATTAAGAGTAACATCGCACGAGTAGCTGAAAGTAGAACCCAAGAGAATAGATGGAGTGAAAGACAAAGGTAAGAGATGTCGGATAACATAAACGGAGATGAATTAGCAAGAATTCGAGGAAAGTGCACTAATTGGGGAACTATAGGCCACATGTATAGACATACTAAAAGGTTTCATGTTTGATCCAAAATTCTAGCCCTCCTATTAAACTGCAAAAAAAAAACAAAATTGATTTTATGGTAATTTCAATATTACATTTAAAACATTTAATCATAGCATACGACCAAAGTAAACAAAAATGAATACACTACTACTAAAACAGGATGGAATAAAACTGATTCATAATATAAAAACTCACATTTTAATTCTGCTGAAATAACTTTAAAATCTCAAGATAGTTTTACGAGGTTAAGAAACAACTTTTAAAGAAACAATGGAGAATTCTATGGTATGTATTCACTTAGAATTGGGCTAGTATTTGAATAAAAATTGAGAAAGTATTTAAACACTCTTGAAGCCTGGTATGAGACGTGTAAGATGCAATGGAAAGTCTCGTTGTTAATGCGAGGAGATAAGAAGAAAAATATAAGACGAGGAATATGGCATAAGGACATAATGTCACGAAGCGATGATTAGGAACACACGCGTGGTCGTTTGTTCTAAGAAGATTAAGGAAAAGAAAAGGATATGGGAGGGTCACGAGAGATGGGTATGATGGAAGAACCTAAAGGAAGCAATGTAATAGCCTCATTCCATCCTGCATTAATCATTCCATTGAGCTGCACAGACTTCCTCCTCCCCTCTTAATCTCTGCCCTTCATGTGTGGAAAATTATACGAATTCATACGTAACCACTTACTGTATCCTAACACGATCACAATTGGTAAGACCTAAAAACTCAAATTACTTAATTGATTAAAGACTCCAATTTTAAAATTATTCCTAAATTACAATTTTAATGGACGAATTTACGTTTAATTCCATTTCGCGGAACTTCCGAAAAGGGGTTTCCTTATAGAAAAAGAAGAGATTTAAAAATCCTTTAAAAAACGAATAGAACAAATTGAAAGATATATAACGGTGTAACGGGGATTTGAGAAGTACCCAGCCAATTGAACCTCAAAGACATGCTGTCTTGAGGTTCTCTTCTTGACTTGAAAGACCTGCTCTTGGTTTGACCATATTTCAAATGTGAAACACAAATTTTTGCGAAGAATTCTCATGTAAGCTGTTAACATACACGTTTAATTATTTTTAATTAAGAAAGCTTTGGCCGGAGTGACTATACCTTGGGAAATAAAAGGCTATGGTTGAATAAGATCCATTTTAGAGAAAATCAGGTACCAAAAATTCCTAGTTTGATGTCAAAGAGGCAACAATAATTAGTAACCAGCGCTTCCACAAAGATCTAACACATAATCTATACATATAATAGATAAAGGTTTAGCCACACAGATATAGTTCAAATACCGAAGCCTCAGTCAACAAATAGGCACATGGTAATCATATTAATAAAGCATAGTTTGTCTTTGATTGCGAGTGAATCATCACAAATCCACGGTAAACTTTTAAAATTAACGATTCGCTCAAATTCGCAGCGAAGCAAACGTTAGGATCATTAAGGTTACAATATGGACAACCACTTCTATGCATCTAAGGCTTTACGCGAAACAACCTGGAGTAACGTGTTTTTCAGAATAATAGGATCTCCCTCCGATCTCGGTCTTCATTACCCATTAGTTTACATTGGAAGCATCAATATAATCAAACCTATCTGGAAATGTTATATTGGCGAGGAAAGTTCGCTTTTTACTTCTGTATGAATTCTAAATCATGAACATCATAGTAATAAATAGGTTTAATATAAAATCTCCATAAGAACATATTATCTTGAAAGGAAAATTAAATGGATAAAATAATTAAATCAACGTTGAAATTGGTATACAGCTGCCACATTGTTTCTTTAAAATAAAATGTACATACAATACATAAATACAATTACATACATGTACGACCATCAATACATGAAAACATTAAAATAATGTATCTACACTTAACCAATGCAGGTTAATTTTCAATTTTACATGATTATTAATTTACATAAATTTCGAATATTAAACCATATCCTGTTATCCATTTTTTGGGAAGGGGGTAAAGAGTTTTCAGCCTCTATAATCCTTATAAATAATAATAATAATAATAATAAAAGGCCTTTAATAAATGTAAAATTTTCACATATGTAAGTTAACAAAAATACGATTATTTTTATAACATTTGATTCATAATTTTAAAAAATCATGCCTCCTTTCCACATTCAATGTTATTTCTTGCACAGTGACGTGAAATAAAGTACTATTAACATTCACAGCTGGTGACTAAAGTAAGTGAAAGAACCTTTCAGAAAAAGCAAGTGGAAAGATATAACAGGATGAAAAGGAATAATAACGGTAGAGGCCATATTGTAATACTGGCTTTTTTCCTCTTCACCGGATTTATATTACATGCCTTCATAAACACCACGCGCTAGTTCAATAATCAAGTTACCTGACCCTTTTTTTCTTCACATTTTTTCAAACATTCCTAGGTAAGAGTAGTTATAATGCTAATCAATATATGTACGTTATTATTATTATTATTATTATTACGTAACTGGAAATTCTAAGGTGATAAATAAATTTGCAGAGAAATGGAAATACTGAGCGGAAGCATTTAAGTGTGCATTTAACATAGTATTATCATTAAGTATTCAATCATTTTAATCATTAAAATAAAATATCGAGAAACTAATATGGATAATAAATGAAAGATATAATCTTCGTGAAGGGAAGGTTGGTGTCCGATGATACTTGGCAAGCATTGCCTATATTGCCTTTTTAGGGACCTTTATAGGAGTAAGTACGGATGGCAGGGTAAGATTATGGAGGATGATTTCGTAACAATTGGAAAACTGTGACGCGATTTAAGGAATTGGGTGATAGGTATGGTAAAAGCACTTCAACCGAAATTCAAAAGGTTAGGTTATGGGGAAAAGGAAAGATGAAAATGGCAGAAAAATCGATAATGCTTAAATAGGTATGGTTGTGTTTTTACCTCCGATAAGTGTGTGTTAGTGGTTAAGTTTGAATAAGGGTTAGGGGAATAGTTTAAAGTGTTGGATTTTAGTGTTATAGAGGTGCATGATTATACATTCCGTGACATTTTTCCACGACATTTCCGCGAATCAAAGTGAATATTTTGCTAGAACAAATCACTCAAGTTGCTCAATCAATTAATTCACTCCCTTTTTCGAGGAACCAGCAAGTTATGTCGGTCCATAAAATGTGCTAATACGTTTCAATGGAGTTCTTGGCTTAGTCATAAGCCTCGGTATTTTTCGCCACCACCCGTTCGCTGTAACCAGCGCTCTCTGTCGGCCAAATCCGCAATTACGCATTTGATCTTCGCGAACGTCTTCATCTCAAAGTGAGCAATCGTTGGAAAGCAACGGTGCATCGAGAGATCTCCTTGAACTTCCACGAAGTTGCCCTAGAAAAGGGCTCGTGCCGCCTTGAGACACGAGCGTGAGTCTTCCACGAGACACGTGCGGGATTCAGGTCGAAATAAACGCGTTAAATCGCAGCCCTCTTAGAGTGGCATCGAACCCGAGACTCCACATTTGTGCGACGATGATAATTTTCGCCAGATATTGGATGGTCCTACAGTGAACTGCTGTAACTCGAACAAAAGAAAGTATACGAAATATTGTGGTGATCTACTCATCTACTGATCACTACTCATTTCAGTCGAAATATGTATGCAAAATTATAGCTAATTATTTGAAAATATTGCTAATTTATTTTAACAAATTATATGTAAATTCATTTCAAATTTAACGATTCGGGACTTTGAAAATCGAATTGGATTTTCTTCGAATGAAGCCTTCGTGATAACGGACAAACAAATCACTTTCTGTCTCAATGCCAAGTTGAATTATTTCCTTAGATTCCATTTCATGATTAGTCTACGATCATTGATTTTATCACAAGAGAATATTGACATTCATAAGAAAATCTGGATTGCAATAGCATGAGCCACTCTCCGAAATTAACTGACATTGAATACGACGTATTACAGATGAACGTAAAATGGCATTCAGATAGCACACCTCCTATTGATCCCCTTTCCTTTCTTCGGGAATCAGAAGCGGAATAATTTCAGAAATATAATTCACCTCTTCATTATAATATTCCAGCAGAGAGTACACTTTGTTCTGCTAAGAAATTATTCAAACAAAAAACGATCCAAACGTATGTGTAATTAAAACGTACAGTCGTTTTATATAAAATAGATAATACATTTTTAAATATTGTCACATACTCTTTTCTCCATTAATCAAGTTTTTGAACGAATGAGGATCTTTAGAAAGTATATATTTGAACATTTTCAATATTGTTTAGATTAAACCAATCGTAAGTAACTCAAGGGGGACCTATCTTTATTCCTTTGGAAGTGAAATGATATTTCTAATGCGTCTGGATGTCTGCTTGTGAAGGAGTTCATCACTTTAAAAAATTACGTTATTAGAGTAAATTTCTCGAAGGATTCAACTGTATCAAATGCTCCTTCGTCTACCCTCGAAAATGCACAATGTATAATTTCAGACGTAAGACTTAAATTGATTTCTGGTTTGGTATGCTTAAACCTCATAGCTGTGATTACTCGAAAACTATTAGTTTCAAGCATGAAGGACCGTACAGCGTTTATTTATGAATCCATTGTCTCACATACCGCTCATCTACAAATTCCTGTCACTCACAAGTGTCATTAATATGCGACGTAGTCATACATGGAATCACCCATTCTTCTTAGGCAAATTCCAAATGCTGGTACCTTTGTGTTGTGGTAGGAAATGAGTGAATCGCAACCTGAACCTTTCACTTGAAATCAAAAGCAACAAAATCATTCACAAATTCCTCTTTCAGTTCCTTAGATGCAGCACATCCAAAAAATCTTACGAAGACCTTATACGAGTAGCAGATTTCCGGTACAACTTCTCTATGATGAAAAGATATATAAATTCATAACGCCCAAAGAAAATTACAATCATAAAAATATTTTTGATACATCTTAAAAAAACTTATTTCTAAAAAATAGGTGATATTGGAAGCAAACGATTATCATTTTCGCCCATTTCCAACTCCTCCTTAGTTTCCTAATCCAAAGTCTTATTTAAGATAAATATTTTCGTTTCATCATAATTGGTTCAATGATGCAGTTTCATCTTTCCTGCGTACACTGGCTGTAGATTTCAGTGTTAGACAATTTGTAGGAGAACTTGCTGAAGAGAAATCCGTTGGCGGTCACTGCATCTATGAAGAAACGCCAAGTTAATTTAGTGGAGCTTGTATTCAGAGAGTCGCATTTTTATAAAATTCAAATTTTAAAATCGATGCTGTTCTAAACCATATGCATAAATTAAAGAAACGACCAATGGCTGGATCTGCAAACGGTCGGACAATGCAAATAGTTTATATTTTTCGTTGAAAAATTACGTTTGTGTAGCGCTCGATTTAACTACTTCAAACAGCTTAGTATTATCAACGTACTATAATGAAATCTGTCTGCTGAAAACCACATTGAAAAGTTTAGAAAAAATCAAGCTGTTAGAAATAAGGTATTTGCTTAAAGGAATAAGAAGCTTTACAGGTTGACTGAATAATATTGAACTATGATGATATATAATTATTCTATTTAAAATTGAAACACACAATTTCGATTGCATTTGTATAAAACAAATACGTACCGGATCAAAGAAAAAATAACATATGTCGCAGCTTCTGGTTCTCCAATCACTCTTCACTCTGCATTTTAGTCACTTCTTACATTCAGTTTCGAGAATTCAAAGTTAAACTAAAAGATACTGGTATCAATAATAATAATTCATTCCAGTGGTAGCGCAAGTATTGTCATTGAAAATATTAATATATCACAAACTCATCAGAGAACAAAATGCATTTATTTACCTCCTAAAACTATGAGCAATTTTGTCCCAAGATTCTTCATTTTGGATATTTCTTTGATGAAAGATTCTGAACCCTTCATCAGCTCAAGTCCTGCTGCCAATGGCGTGAAAATGCAGTGTCAACGGTTTCAATACAAAGAAAATATTTCGGATATGAAGTCAAAACTACAACTATGGAATTCGCTACAGAAGGACTTGCGATAAATCATAAAGGAGAACAAACTAATTCAATCAGTTGCCATCGGTACGACTCAATAAAGACGTACTAATGATGAAACATTATGAATTTTTCTCCGTATTCGAATGATGATAAATTGTCCCATCTTTTCTCTATACATTTTCTGATATCTATTTTATATGAAGATTAGAATATCTTTCTTCGAATCCAAGCCAAATGTGATACCATTTAAGAGCTCAGATTTGTCGGAAATGGTATTTTGAAGAATAAAAATACAAAATATGGCAATAAAGTAATATTGTCGCGGAGAAATATCCAATATTTCCATTTATTAACCTCAAAAGTTGTAATAATATTTCTGCGTGAGGAATCGCCATAATTCCAGAAATATAATAATGATCGAAGTGTACTAAATACAAGGATAGGCTAAATTTAAGCAAATAGAGTACCTAATATTTCTGCAGATAAGACGATGGTTAAATCATAAAAAATGGCCCCAAAATCCGGGGTTGTTTTACAGGACAGATACAAAAAAATAAGATTGAAATTTATACTAATTAAAACAATTATAAAATAATGCAAATTACACACCAATGTATTTAAAAAAAATTAAGTACGTAACAATACTAAAAAATAAATATTAAAAGTTATGCTTATTGAGCTACTGATAGTCATGGTAACTACCCGAATCAGGTCAAGGCAGTGCTGCCAGATGCAAGATAATAAAATATTTTAATTCGAAAAATTACGAATAGGACATAATTCCATATACGCTCTTCAATATTACTATCCAAACGATGATCGCTGAAAAAACAAAATTCTTAGGCCGTTGATTGTTTGGGAGTCGCCTTATAAGACAGATCTATGCTAAAACTATGAAACTTTGAGTGAAATTCATACCTCGTCCTATCTGAAGGTCGTCTTATACGTGGAAATACCCGGCATGTATTTTAGCAACAACTTCCCTAAATTTTTGTACATAATTTCGAAACCCTCGCAACGAGGTTCTCTTTCGGTTACTTAATTCCACCACGCGTATGTTCCCGCTCCCCCCTCCTCCGAACCGACAAGTTCATTTGCAAATCGAGAGCTGTCGAAGTTACGCGACATCCTGCCATCGTGTTTCATCAATCCCCGGCCAGATGCTTCGCACCCACCGTCGCTATTCGTAGGCAAAAATCCGGACGATCGTCCGCGCGAGTCCAGATGCGAGACGGGGAAAAAATCCTTTAAATTGAAAGGTTCGGCGGGGCTCATCGTGAAAAATGGTTTAAACATTCGAAGGAGGAAGAGGGAAGTGGATGCAACGGGGCGGGGGAAATAATTGAAAAAAATCGCCGAGAGAATGGCCGTCTGCGGGGTTTCGACCGAAATGAGAGTAAAAAGACGGTGTCTGGTACTGAAGGTCGCGTGGCGGGAGACATGCGGCGAGGGTGGGAGGATCCGTGAGGGGGTCCGCCGCCAACCGTCTAAATTCAAATACACCGAGTGCACATTATGCTGGTTGCAATGCGCACGCCACCATCTTATTGCGGTACGGATCGCGGATGGCTCGAGTGTTTCGGAGATTCCAACTCCATGTCCCCGACCGGAAATAAGTCGGATATCTATGTGAAACAATTCTCATGATATCTATGAGAATCCTATATGAAACATAAATAACCTATTATACCGATTTCGAATTTTATGAGCGTTGTTTATGAGAGATATCGTTTTACGGAATCTTCTATTCTACAGAAACACCTGAACGTTGTATCAAGTTGGTGTCAGGATTGGCAACTTGATTTCAATGTAAAGAAATGCGTTGCTGTGAGTTTCACCACGAACGTTGATGCACAATACCAAATTTCAGTACATCCTTTAGAACTCGTGCGTCATAATAAATGCTTCGTATTTACGTTTAGGAGTCTTTCGTGGTTCAAAGCACACTTTCGAAGTGCAATGAGGAATGCGAATAGAATGCAAGGATAATTAAGAAGGGCGTTTGGAGGATGCCCTTCGAGAGTATAAAATTGTTTATTTTACTATTATTTGACCAACACTCGAATAATATAACGCGATTTGGGTTCCATGTGGAGTAGGTTTAATGTCAGATTTAGGAGACCTCAGGTTCGACAGTAGTTATAGGGCTATGATAGAATCCCTCGGATGGAATTCACTTCAGGTGGGAAGATCTAATTACTGACGGAAGCCTTTGGTAAAATTAGTCGATTCAGAACTTTTGCACGAAATAAATGAAAATGTAGTGCCAGTAAAGAACGTACGCGATTTCTGAGAATCATCGACAAAAGGTTACACGGACATAAGTAGAAGAACATATAGACACTCTCGTCGTTCTTTCCGCAATATATTAGGGAAAATATCAGTCTAGATTAGGTAAAAATAAGACAAGATATAGGGAGATTAGATTATAATAGGTGTGTATAAGGGGGTGTGATAATTATCACACCCCCTGCCATATATTACTGGCGACTCGCTGGATATACCTACATCTAAATTATTGAAAATTTTCCTTCTTCGCCTAGTTTTTTCTTTGTAGAAACCAAGTTTTAACGATTCGGTGAAACTTACGGTTTAGCTTTCTGCAAAATTTTCGTTGATACAGACGAGGACCTTCTTGGCAAAGAAGCGCATATAACATGGTTTCCCAATTTGTGACAAGCGGAGTGCCGCAACATTCACCATACTTAAAATTATATTTGACGCAAATAACGTGTGTGACTCATATGATAAAACATTTCCCTTTCTATTTCCTCTATAGCATTTCTGGGTAAAGATTGAAAAAAGACAGAATTATGGATGAATATGATGATGAGTTAGCATGAGGGTGCCGTGGTGGAATGAAAGATGAATATTTGCAGCTTCATTTCACAGACTCCACTTCTATTGGAAACAATCTCGATCGGCGGGATACCTACCAATAATAAATGAAAATAAAATGATAAACAGCGATTGTCACTCTGATAATATTAGAATTAGAATTTTTTTAAACTTATTAACTTCCAATATTAAACCTAAGGGGTTATACCAAGATGAATGTATTTTCAGTCAAGGATGACTACACCAAAATTCACTGCATGGCCTGTGGAAAAGCAAGATGAATAATTTGACTAGATTTATAATATGTGATATAATAAAAGGTTTGAGAATATGCTGGGCTAGTTAAATTTATTTTGATACTTTGTCGAACGTATAATAATACCCAAGAAAAAATAAGATATATACTCAATCTCTATTTGAATCTGATAGAATAAGCTAAAGAATTATAATTTTCTAAAGGGATTATATTAGTCGAACTACACACTTAACTTTCTCATCCCCAACATATTCAAATCTCCAAGGTGGATAATCTTTTTTCACATGATTCTTTGACTTGCCTCAATTAATACAATTTCTTCAGTGACAAACTGTCACTAATAATATACCATATTTCATGAAATAATGAGGCAAGGTCCAAGATACAATGGTGATATTCTTTGCAATCTACGGAGGTAGGTAGCCTCTTATCACATCTTCTCAGGAGAAAACTAAACGTCTCTCGCGAAAACCATCGCATCAAGTTGATAATTTTTACATCGTACTTAGCGAGAGTACTCCACCAAATTTATTTCACAAGTAAAAAAAATTACCACGAAGTTATTCCCATCAATCCGATTTTATAAACTATGCTTGTCTCTGTTTCTAAAGTATTATATCATTGAGAAGTTCATTTACAATCCTGAAGACCTGCCACAATCGAATTCTTCTGTAAGGTTCTACTGTGTAGAAACACCCAGTTCCACAAGTAATTTTTAATCTTGCACAAAATATTTTTTCTGCCTTTTACCAACAATTTATATTGTTTTGAACTTTGGTCATTTTAGGAAATGATACTTCTCTTCAGAAACAAATCGTGGGGACACAAAAGAGGATTTTTTTCCAAACTCTCTCACATAATATAAGCCGGAAAGTTTATAATCCATATAAGTTTATTAAGTCCACACTTGCTTTAAAGATAATGAGATAGACATAAGAAATTTTATTAACCCTGATAGATAGATTCAAGCAAAACTCAAAAATATGTTTCTAGTTACGATACAACGAACGAGAATTGAAAATCGAAATCTATATCATCTCGAATTTTAAAAATCACTGGAACATCTCGAAAACCTAATTCGGACGATGAAAATGTAGATGTTGCGTCCCACGATCAAAAATCGTGACTAGTCGTTTCTTTGATGGCTCTCTTTCATACGGTTTTTCAATTTAATTTACTTGGGCTGGTCCGATCGACAAAAAGCAAAAGAGAATAGAAAGGACAATGGCTCTTACGGGACAATGCTACGGCTCTGAACCTTCGAAGAAATGAAGTCACGGACATCGCCATCCTGGAGTGGAAATCCCCGAGATCAAGTCAGCACAACTCCCTTTGTATCTTTGTGACGATTTGGACTCTGAATGTGATATGTCCATCCCTCAGTTCTCTGCCCTGACATTTTGGCAAAGGTACAACCAATTTTTAACAATCCAGTCCTTCAGGAAAAAAGAGTTCAGATATATAGGTAATTTTCATAGCATCCTTGCGCCTACACTGACTTCCGTTGTACCTATTTTGTATCCATTTCCTCGTATGTTTTTGCAATATATGCTGCATTTAGTTTAGATTGAATTACTTTTGTCTCACTACCTATATCACTTTATAATCTATTTTACTCGTGCTAAGTAGGAATTTTATTTCCATGTTACGCAGTGATAGTACCATTTTAAATACCTACCTAACTATACCAATAAGTTTGCACCTTCAACTTCGATGCAGGAGTTTCCCTAATCTGAATACATTTTCATATCCTAAATTTATATTTTAAACGCATCGACCATTTGATCATTCCTTACTTTATCGAACTTTAAATTCATCTTTCGGAATTTATTTCTGTGGATGATAACAAGGATGGAATAAAAGACTTTTAATATAAACCTACTTCGAAATATGATGTTCTTCATTTATTCATTGATGATTAACATCTCGCGTCGTTCGTATAATATCCCTCACTTAGTACATTTAATGAAAATCATTAAGAATCTCGTAAATTTAATCGCAGTTAAGACATCAATGATGCAATAATTGAATAAAATTACCTTAAATAGACTTATCAATTAGGAATATAGGATAGGAAGACATTCAAGACCATTTTCAAGGACATAGAAAGATGCGGGTAAGCTTACTGTTTCTCTCAATTTCATGCAAAGCGCGTATTTGGAACCGCTATAAGAAAAATGATTTTTTCCCTTTTTTGACCAAGAAAGTAATGATATACTAAAAATTAGGATTTTATTTAACGAATTTTAGTCTTATAGAACTGCTGTTACAATTGACTGCTTCTTAAACAATACTGACAACTATGTTCAAACCCGAAAAATTTTGGTGTTGTTAATTTAGAATACTAACTGGTTAGTTAACTAACTAACACTATGCTACTGAGGTGTTAAAGAAAATGTATTTCTTACTCAAAATAAATACTGCAAAATGAGAGAAGTGTAAGAAAGTATATTTCTTATTTGAGAGTTATATAAAGTATTGTTACCATGATTCAGGTTCGAATGAGACGGATAAAAAGGTTGTATGTATTGTTCGACTTGTGGATGTGTTGAGAAGAGGACGAGAGGCTGATTCGCCAGCAAACATACACATACACGGATAAAAAGATTTTCTTAGGAATTACCTTAGCACCATCCCGGAGGTAAAACAGAATAACAACAAGGATAATAAAATTGATATGCTGAAGCGTAACTTCGTGGAATGGAATAGATATTTCAAAAAATGGGAAAACTTAGTATCTTTCGCAGAAAATTAATTTAATCACGACCGGTTTCGTCACAGTGATGACATCTCCTGGTGAAAAAACACTTAGCAAAAAGCCATATATAGGGAGCGGAGAGGGGAAGGAATACTTTAATTTTCGGCAACGAAATACAGCGGTAGTTCCTGTTGCCGAGGTACGAGTATGCACGTATTCTGCAAACATACAGTTAATGGTAGACTTTGCATGCGTGACACTGAACGTTTATGTCGCATGACTAGAGTTACAAGGAGAGCAGTTCCTCCATTCAACGCGTCCTAGATTTATAATAAAATGCACACAAAAATTAGGCATTATTTTCAAGCATGTGTAATTTCTGTAATGAATAAGTAACTTGTGTAGTCTTCCTATCCTAAGTATGTGGCATGGACTTTAAGCGCCGTTAATCTATTTACTAAATCAGAAGTATTGGCGTATTCTCTCTGGAGTCTATATTATTCTTGCGGTGCTTATCGACCTAAGTAGCAATGCGGCAGTATCTGATACTCCTTCCACGCTCTAATATAGTGAGCAAGCTAAACATAAATTTGAATCTCTGCCAACGATTCCCATCCCTTAGTCAAGCTGCTTTAACTGATGAGAACCAATTTCCAGAAGAAAAATATTTTGAAAAATCGTCTCTTTTTTGGCTGCCTTTGAACGCGTTGGGCAAAATATTATTTCTCGTTCTGGTGACAATTTAGACTGTTCATTTTTTCAATAAATGACGGTTCGCATAACGGTCAAAGCGCTGGAAAGAAATGAAAATGCACTTTCTAAATACTCGTAGAATAAGAGGTAGCTTGAGAATGAAAATGAAATCTCCGCAACAAAAGTATTAAAATACCCTTAATGGGATTATATATCAATTATCATTCGTGCAATCTTTGTTTTCTAAGTGCCCTCTTAATGCAAACTATGAATAATTTTATACTATATACTCCTATAAATGATTAAATTGAATTTAATGTAAAAATATTCGAGATAACAAGCTTATACTCTTGATGTCGAATTTCTCACCGTGGAAACATTTTGAGTAAAAACTTCAACAGCGGAAAACCTATTTTCTTCCCTTTCCTTTAATATTATATTTAAATTATAACGAAAGAGACAGAAAAATCTAAAGGTAAATCGATGTTATAGCTAATAAGTGAATCGGTAGAAATCAGATAAAAATGTAGATGGGATCCGGCGTATAGTATATGGGATCCGGCGGATGAAACATGTACTCGCGAACTCGAGAAAGTGCAGCGTAAAGCGGTTCGTTTTGTTAAAAAAATGCTACGATAAAAAAGCAAGCGTTACAAAAATGCTCTCAGACGTAGGTTGGGAATCCTTGAAAGAAAGGAGATTGGAAGCTATGCTGCGATTGCTTAATAAATTCAGGAAAACTACATTTTCGGAAGATACAATCGGTATCATGCAACCCCCCTGCTACCTCGGTCGGTCCGATAATGACCGTAAGTTAAGAGAAATAGATGCTAGGACTAATCGTTTTAGAAATTCATTCTTTCCGCGAACGATACGTGACAATAACCGAATAAGGAAGTAGCTTAGATTCAACTGGTGTTTACACCACACGCCGAAAGGCTGCTTGTAGGGTATTAATGTAGATGTTGATGAATGTATTAACCCTAAAAGTAATGGGAGAATTAATTTTGTTCTATTCTATTTCTTTCGTTCATTGACCCCATGTCTCAAGCAGAAGTAATATAATTAGATTCATTCAGCCATGTCCACTTTTAGCTGCTTCTTCAAAGGAAAAATTCACAGAAACAATTTCAACGCGATCTTCCGTGGTTAATAATATAATAATTGGAAGTACTTTTTTACATTAAAATGTAAATCACATAAAATCCAACTCATTTCAAGGTAATGTAAATGCCTTAAAAAAGTCTAGGGCTATTTACTATATATAACTTAAAGAAAAATTTGGCTTTAATCTTTAGGTACTTAAAGTATTAAAAAAAGTAAATTTCAAATATGATGAAGATGTCACTTAGAAGTAACGACACATCATTTTCACATTACTGAAAAAGGCAATGCCGGTTGCGGTTTAGGTCGAAACTTGAGTATGACCGCTTATATTTCTGGAAAAGAGAATTCTACGTTAATATGACCAGTCCTTAAGAAATCTATTAAAAAATTAATGAAAATATCCGCTTGTTTCCAAAAGGTTTATATCTCCTCATATTAGGGATATTTTCGAATACTCCTATCTATGAATAAATAAGAACATGCGACATCAATACAATTAGAATGAGAGGTTATTACAGAAAAACTTACTTACATAGACATTAAAGGTTTGTCTGAGATCAAGACATTCCCGAGAAAAGTCGCGTGTTTTGTAAACCATCTATGAGTTGAATGCTTTGGTCGATTAAATATTTGGGTATGACTCCTCTAGCCTCTTCAAATGCCCTTCATTATTATTTGACATTTTTCAAGACTGTAATCATTAAATGTTGTCTTGAATAGTCCGCGAGTGCTTTAATAAAGGTATTCAGCTCATTGAAATAATAATAATATTTACACGTGTACCCTAACGAGTCGCCATTCCATGTGTGGCAAGAGGTGCATGCGCTGCTAGTCTCTTTCTCTAATCTCTTACAGTTACTGAATACAATTATATTTTTTAATACTGGATTCCAAAAGGATGGATAATTTGGATTTTCCAATTTTTCCCTATGGGAAAATGCATAAGCTTGGCTTTCATAATCGCCTTGGTCGTTATGGGGACTGGGTGTTTATAAACATACAATTCTGCAAAATGTTCGTCTATTTTCTCGAATTCGAATTGAAAATGACGTCACATTACCAAATTAAAAATCTTCATTTAATTTCCGTTCCTTAGGTCTGGTTTGGATAAGACCAATATATCTATTTACTTCTGCAAAAGGGAAAAATCTGCAATCGATCAACATGAACTATACATGTATTTCTTATGGAATGATTTCGAGTTATTTGGTGTAAAATCCTTCAATCCCTGTATTTTGTACTTCTATCTCAAAGGGAAGAGATTCAATTTTCTTATTGCTTGAATGCAATTCTTATGGAGGTTTACTGATGTTGGATATATAGTTATATAAATAAATGCACGTGCGTGATTATGATCACAGCCTATATTTCATGAATTCAATTATAAAGCAAACCATATTTGCATGATTTATCGGTTGATGACAAAATTATACCAAAAGTTCAAATCAGGAGCAATAAATTTCGAGAAGGACACCGGAAGAAAAAGAAGCGAATAGGGAAGAGCTTCTGAGATAAGAATTGGAATTACCATGAATAATTTCCTTTCGCTAGGGAGACGTTCATCAAATGTGTCTATGTAAAATTTTATTACGAGCTCGTGAGTTTGTATTGTTAAAATCGAGTACCAAACAAATTTCAAAAACCAATGCTTAGAATATATTGGTATCCTAAGTGTAGCCTTGGAGACAGTCAGGGGAGTTACCACATTGAAAATAATTATTTGAGCTATGAAACCTTTCCCTTATCGTCCCTTATAATAGTTACATCAATAACTTCCCTAAAGGATTGTCCAGAAATTCTTGTTTTTAGATACGTCCCGACTTTTAGTCAAGTCTCCTTTTCTCCCGAAGATGCTCTATAGGACGTTGAGTTATTTCAGAATTATCTTTATTTCCGATGGATGGTTTATTGACGAAAGACAAAAAATGGACGCAGCCGCAATTAAAACAGAGATTTATAATATCCTTCGTGCCACTATAAACCTGGCAGAAAGCTAATGGTGGGATGAGTTCCAGGAACACAGCGAGAACTCAAGAAAAACTTTCGATGCATATTTTAATAGCTAACCTGACATATTTAGGGGTAGAGGAATAATAAGCTCTAATATTAAATCGTCGTTTTTCTTCTACCCCTGAAGATGCTAACCTTTCTTCTTAAATATTTATCGGGTTCTTGCTTCTTATAGTTGGTATTGATCACTGTCAGATCTATAAACTTTCTAAAGCAGGAAAGGCTTCTTCAAGACAAAATCCTTATGAAATCATCTCCAATTCATTTTTAAAATGTATTTTTTTCGTGGCAAATGCGGTGGATGTATAGCAATCGTACGAAAACTTCACAATCAGATTTTAAATTAATTAAATTATTATTTAAAAAATGGTTTACCTTGGAGACGTACATACAATGATGAATATGATATGAATAAATGACAATGACGATTGCCTATGATGCAATATGTCGTGAGTAACGACAAAGGCTTTATTAAATGACGTTTGATTAATTGTACACGTATGTGTGTAATTAATCAAATGTATATCATATGCTTAAATAATGTCATTCCAAAATATATGTACGATTATTAGTAAATAAGTTTAAGCAGTCGAAAACATGTTATTTATAGTTTTCATTTGTCAAAAACGTTTTAGGGTGAGCTGTATCGTCCAGGTGAAGATAATTAAGAACTGCCCCCATGGAAGACACATGTTAATAGCATTAATTTATAGCAAATATAAATCAATCTATTATGAGCATTATACTTCATGACAGACAAATGATTTTTTTCTATTAATTTACTATGGCTGAAGAAATGAGCAGAAACAGGTCGATCAATTTCAAATGTAGCAGTAAACTCTGCCTCGGATGAATAGGCACTACCGCTATGGATGCAACATATCTCTGTCCCTGTCATGTCTGGGGTTATCAACATTCCTGAATTCGTTGGAAGGCTCTCGGAATTGGGCCATAATTTTTTAAATCTCCCGCCTTCCGAACCGAGGCGTTTTTCCACCACTCAGCTAGACTTGTCGGTGATCTCTCATTCACTGACATTTGCAACTTATTCTCTACTGAACTTTAAAGTCAGTTGTTCCACTGCGTAACTTCACCTTCATCTCGAAAATTTCGGAAAAGTTTTGCAATATTCTAGTGGAAATGACGTTATCAGTTGATTTCTATGATTCTAGCCACAATAAGTACAAAATTACATCTCTGGTCATAACTAGTTCGATTGAGATCGAATTCCTTCGTGGAATTCCTTCTTATTCCAATTGAGCTGTTCATTCAATCATTCTTCTATACCATCGATATATTTGCTCAGGTGTTTCACTCACTCCTTCTTAGTGGGTGTTTTCCTGCAGTGGATACTTTATTTTAAGAATATAAGGTTTTTTTACAACCACTATTCTCATTTCTTCTTATATTGTCACTTTAAATTGATTACTGTGCAATATATGACGATGGGTTGGATGGATGAGGAGACTTTTAGTCTCCCCTTCTTAGTTCTTCATCCTGTACGAATACAGAAGATTTATTATTATTATTCACAAACATTCCATCTTAAATGGTGCGTTTACACTCGAATTTCTCTAGTGTGATTTCCTTGTATTCTTTCTTCCTTCACTTATGTTCTTAATGAGTTCGCTGTTTTTCGCTCTTCAGTCCACTTATATGCTGTCTTTTTTCTCTTTGTCGTGGTTTCCATTTTTTTCCAAGCTATTCCTGAATTTTATAAGATGTTTATTATTATCATTGCTGTCTATAAAGTATTCAGCCCGAAGGCTGGTTGGTACCACACCCCTTCTGACATAAGCTCCTAAGAGCGTGCAGAGAGGAATGAGGTTCACTACTCAGGATGAGGAGTGAGGTAGTTTGCCATTGCTTTCCTCACTGAGCCAGAATGCTAAAAGCGGAACATGTCCACGCAAGTGAAGCACAATGACTCTACGAGTAACACTTTTCTTGGCATTCCGTAAGGAGAGACCTTGATTAGTGCAATTATTCACTCATACCTCAGTAGCTTTCAATTCATCATAGCCATGATCAAGACTGGGACAAAATAAAATGTAAGATACATTTTTCTCTATCCTGTACCACACTTCTGTCCACTTATATGCTGTCTTCTTTCTCTTTTACATGGTTTCAATTAAAAAAAAAAAGTTCTTCCTGAATTTTGTACGATATTTATTATTATTATTACTACGAACCAAAAAATAAAATACTTTTTATTATTATTCCACATTAATCGAATGCCTGGCTCCATAATCCTCGGAACATACCACTTGAGAAGAACACCTCCCGGAATCAACTCTTCGGAAGTCGGCAAACAAAAGCCTCCACGTATTTCGCATCCCGGACGTCCCGGTTCCACACCCCGGACACCCTCCTTACGGGACATCTCGCATTATTTTGACACCGACCCCTTGCGATGATTCTTCCCCAGAATCATCCTTCGTCAGCCCCTTAATCTCCTGCATTCCTCCCCTTCTGGGCCCTCCTCTCCGCCCACCCACTCCCCTACAGCCGCCAAATCTTCGACACTCAAGGTCGTTCTGCCGCCGTCTCCGCACGTCTCTCCGCCCCTCCGGAGATCCGCGAACCTCCGCCGCCGTGGTGTGGGGCCCCCTCTCTCAGCCATCATTGAAAGCGAGCACCGGGTTGCCATATCAGCCGACTATTCCGCCCGACCGCGAATAGTAATACCGACTCGGTCCGTCCTGCGTGTGCTCTCGCTTATTTGTGTTTTTGTTTGTGGATGTTGCTCCGGGAGTGGAGTGGGAGGGGGCGGCATTGTGCGGATGTCGCTGGCCGAGGAGCCGCCGCCGAATATTCCGTCGGAGGAGTGCTTAATTAGTCCCGCGGGATCCCTCAGTAAACCAATGTCGTAAGAGGAAAAGTATGACACACGAAGCGGCTGTTAGCAAGTGAGGCGACTCGCTCAAGGTCTAGAAGGGGCGCCAGTGCTCGAACATCGGGAAGTTGTGTGAGAGCCCCGAACTAAAAAACGCTCGGAAATCTGTGACTGCTGAGTTGCGAACACGAGGTGCCCATTAAAGTTGTAACTAGTGAAGCGTGTAAAATATTTTTTCGAAGGATGCGAGGAATTTTTTGAAAAACTCATTGGTTCGGAGATTTTAGACGAAGTGGATGGAATTGTAGCTCCGGTAAAAAGCGAACGCGATTTCTGAGAGACATGGACAGTTTACTTCTGGTTATTGTTTTCGCAGTCTATTAGAGAAGCTTACTAAGTAGATTATGTAAGGATGTAGGGTATGCTCGTAAGGTAAATATCATTAAAAAGTTTGATACGGGCGATGTGAGTCTTGATAGAAGGTTCAACTCCAATATTGCAAAGACTCTCTAGTACATATTACAATTAGGCTGTTATAAAAAGTTAGCAGGTTTGGATGATTAGCGTAAACTAACCTAATCAGCAACATAATTAATCTTAAAAACAAATAACTTTAAAATATCTAAAGTTAGGTAAGTAATACAACACAAGAAAAAAAGAAAAAGTAATAGATGAATAAACATTACGGATTTCCATTCATCGTATGGTTATTGTCATTTTTAGGTATTCCTTGATTTATTATTATTATATTTCACATATATTTAGTGTTGCATTTTTTGTTAATATTTTCTTTTACTTTATAATTCTTTCCCCGGAGTGGCTGCGAAAATTAGCAAAGAATAAGATGAATACCGCATAACAGAACAGAGCGAGAAATATTTCTAGAGAATCTTTTACAGATTCTTAAGACTAGTTGGGGTTCCTTGACATACCTAAGCTTCTTTCAAAATAGTATTAGGAGTGTAGCTCCGATTAGTAATTAAGAGATGGGTTCTGCAAAATACGAAGAGCCTTTCAACTGTGGAGAAAGAGAAGAGCAGTGAGAATGAACTGAAAAGATACAGGAAGGAAGAAAAGGTACTGATTGAGGAAGGTCTGAAGAAAGTCAAAGGAATGCTTTGGCTCTATGAGACAGAGAAGATGGAACTGGTCATCCTTTAAGAAAAGACAGGTTCATTATCAACGAAATGTATGCAGAAATATTTTATGCAAATTACAGAGGAAAAAAGTAGCGAAAGAAAGGAAAAGAATGGCAAGCAACAGCGTGGAATAGAAAAATATGAGTGCCAACCTTTAGGAAGACTGATGAGAAGATTGTTGCACCTGATGTAGAGATATGCGAGGAAGGAACATTTATGCAAAAAATAAAGCGTTAAGGAGCTCTAAGCTAAATACTTTACTTCTATAATATCAAAAGATGAGTCGACAGAGTTAATAATAATAGATCGAGAAGTGCTGCCAAAAAGTGGCTTTCATTCGAAGCCGGAATTGATGATATGCATTCAAATCTTCGTTTTGTGTGAGACTATGAGATTTAACATTGAAATTCGATCAGATCTTCGCAGGTCGACTGGAAGGTCGCCAATTTTGTTGATTTATGACAAGGAATAAAGTGTAAAAATAACAACTCGAAGAGACGTAATGGAATAAACTTTACCTTGAACTTATGCAACCCACGTGAGGTACAACTTCATAGAACATAGTACAAATCATCCTAGGCATCATTCCATTGTTAATTATTATTATAATAGTTAGACATTACACTCCGCAGCAATCGATTATGCTTTCAGATACATTGAGTGAATTTTAACATTCTGCCGGATTCCTTTTACCTAAAATTAAAGTAAATCTTTCATGTGTCTACTTTGCAATGCATCTCAAAAACTTCTGAATCTTTCGAAACAATTTTGCGTCCAATTTTAAGTTAGTAATTTACTAAAAGAAAGAGACAGCCTCCCTCAATATCCCCGAGCGTGATTTGGAATAACTTTTCCATTAGAAGCTTTAAATACGATCAAGAGTATTCGAAGAACACGTAAATAGAAGAAGAAACTAAATATCATTTGAATTTGTTTCGAGAAATGCTGAAAACAATAGATGGAGAGTAAAGTTAGGTCACACGTAAGGACATAAGGTTAAATCCAGTCGATGAAACCGGATCTACCGGTCAAACCATACAGCTTGGACCGTATTTAGATTTCGGAACTGCTGTTGAAAGACATGACCATAAGGTCCTCAAGGGTTCAAACTAGCATGATAACCTTCAAATCATTTCTTAAATGATAACAGTACGTACTACATAGGATATATAGTCTAAAATCGCTGCCCGTGTTTTAGAGGTATGCGTCACGCATATTCACTGCAATATCGTGGTCAAGATTAGCTGATACGGTATTCCCCAAATTGAAGAGACGAAATGTGAATCGCCTACATCATGAAATTAAAAATTACTTTTTCTAGTTTTCATGTTCGTGAACCAAGTATAGGGAGCAACGAAAATAAACCCATTAGGAAAAGTGAAACTAACAGTGTAGCACAATTATCTTATGAATCTTTCCTCAGCATTCAATAAGGAGGGACCTAAATGGATTTCACAACTCAACGTCATTCCCACCACAGTAACTATTAAATTTTTACACCCATGAGCAAGACTAAAACCAAAATAAATGAACGTTACATTTGTCTTATTTTTTTTAATTCTAAACCAAAAAATATATAAGAAAGAGAATTCATTCTAGGTTAATTTCAATTTTCATCAAATTCTCTTTAAAGTTGTTACATAGGTACCTACCAATGGATTAGCCGTACATCACCAAAAAAATGTTTTGTGTTGTTAGAAGTAACGGAGCTCACTAATCCAATTGAAAGACAAACCCATCAGCCTCTTCCTCAGCTATTTTTTTCGTATTGCATTGTATTTGTACATTATTGGCATATTTGTCTCAATCGTTCACGTTAACTGTCGTATTATATTGTATTATTCAATTATTGGTAACAGCTTAATTGTTAGACGCGACTATTAAGTCTCAATTTCATAAAATAAAGAGAGCATGTTTGTATATGTGAATCAGTTCCATGTCCAAGGAAGATGTACTGAACCAAGAGGAATTTTTATAATTACTAATACTTCAATTTAGATGCCATTATATATGTACCGTTACTCCATATAGATGTGGTAAACAGTCTTCAATCAATCAGTAAAGTATTTTGCACATTTCAGAAAATTTAATATTGCGGTTGATTTAATACTAAAAATTGCGGTCAATCGCCTGTTTATCTACCTCAGTCGAAAGAAAAAATACAGACAAAAAAATTAAGATCCAATTATCTGGTCTATTTGATTAGAAATTTGTTAATTATGTTTTTTTGGGCGAAGTAGTCTTAATCCTTAATGGCTATGAGTGAATATGTCATCTCTACTTGAAAATAGCCATGTCTCCAAGCAACAATTGATTGAATTTTCAGAAAAAGGCGAATTAACTAGTTAAATACACCGAAGAGAGGAAATAAATACCAAACGATGATAACTTTAGGACAATGGTTAATAATGATGATTGGCTAAGAGCCTATTGCTAGAGATTTATTTACCAGACCAGACACCACAATTTTGAGCGTTTTGGATAATCAGCAAATCAGCAAAAATTTTCAATATTTTTCACACAAAAAACCCCTTTTTCTTGGCAAAACAATAAAAGCGAAACTGGAAAAAACGCAATTTATTTATTCTATACTGAAGGCTAATACTACAGAATTTCCTCTTTTCCTTGTCTGAACCACTTTTCTGTTACCTCAGACTTTTTCATCACTCGAGAGCAAGAAAAGCATCCGCACTCTCCCGGTACAACTATTATTTGGAAAATAACGAAGAAAAGAACCGAAGTAAATAAACTTAGTGAAGGATCTCATTCCCTTAAAATCAGCTAAGACAGTGGTCGGCAAACCGCGGCTCGCGAGCCGCATTCGGCTTTTTGGTCCCTAGAGTGTGGCTCTTCGTGATGAATCTTTTTTTGTTTCTATTTTAATAATGTATGTACCTATATAGTTTAAGTTTTAAGAATTTGGCTCTTGAAAGAAATTTTAATCGTTGCACTGTCGACATTTGGCTCTGTTGACTCATGAGTTTGCCAATCACTGAGCTAAGATAATGGAACTCGATAACCTAATCTAACAGCGACTTCTCATCGCTCTCACTTTTAGGTGATGCCATTTATAGGAGCACGACTCTTTGTAACTACTAAATCGTTTAAATAACGCGTCTTAATCTCGGTGACCTGGATTCGTCTGGTTTTCTACCAGTTACAGCCGAAGTCTCCGAGACTTGAGGCACGTTCTCACATCCTTTGAAGTGAGCAGGTCTTCAACAAAGTCCCACGGGCATACTAATTCCACTAAGACAGGCACCGGCGTCTTCCCCGTCAGCGCATCTTCACTAGCAGTCCCATTAGCACGAGGAAAAACAAGAGTTGGTCACACGCTCTTGCCGAACACCTCTTTCAACATCAGCTATGCCTCTCATCGCTCAACTTACTTTAATATACATAAGTAAACTCAGGAACGGAACAGATTATTCTACGCTCTGGATATTATAATTTTTGATAATCGAAAACAATTACAATAACCAACAGTTAACAATACAAAATTCGTGCCTTTTAATAGACTAAGATTAACAGGTATCTGAAATATATCATTTTTCAACTAAAGGTGTCATAATTCATGTTTTAACAAATTTAATGTTGACCCTAACGAAAAACCATTGCAATTCAAGGTGAAAACATTAACATCTCCTGAAATACCATTAACCTGACGTAAAAATATGATAAGGAAGAAAGAAAACGTCTCTTTTTCATTTTCTGGAATATTTACATGCAATTACGGTTCACTTTGAAGCTCTAAGGAAGTAAAGAAAACTGTACACGAGATTCCAAAATATACTCTCGATAAAAGGAAATAGTGATCAATCCGAGACGCAATTATATCCAGGCTACTTCTGTTTCGTTAAGATAATAAATCTTCAAAAATCAGAACCTACTGAGGATCTTTGTTTGAGTCACGAGTTATTAATTAAAATATTTATTTTTATAACTAAACATTAATTGCCATTATAATAGGAATATCTACAAGCAATAATAATTAAATTTTAAATTATGGATAAACTGTAACAATAAAAGAATGTTCTTGTTACTATATCCTGATAAATTGTAGATTTTTTGTCTTTCTTTTGGTACAAGATGGAGAAAAATGCATCTTTATTCTACATTATCACTGTCTTGTTCATGGTTGTGATGACAAGAAGGCTACTGTTGTATGAGTACGCTGAATAGTGGTAAATATTGATTTAGGTATCTCTTAATAAAATACTAAGAAAAAAGTTACCTGTAGAGTCATTCTGCATCACTTCACATCGTGGACGTCTAGCGTTTATAGCATTCTGCTTTCATTACAAAAGCAAGGGCAAACTACCCAACTCCTCAACACGCTTACTAAACCTCACTCCCCTCTACCATACCCTGATATCTGATGTGGTCCCTCCCAACCTGGCTGAATTATTTACAGACACACGTATGATAATATTTATTATTTTCTCATAGTGTACTAATGAAAATGTTTCCCTTTTTTATTTTTTCTGATACAACTATTATTTTTTAATTTCGTTATATTACTGCTTTCGTAATTTCCATGTTATACACAGCTTTTACATCTTTTATCTTGTACTATCAGTACGTTTGCGCAGGTTATTCACACCCCCCTTCTTTGTGGATGTTTTCCTGCAGTGGATCCTTCCTAAGATATTAATGAAAGTTTTTTTAAATCTACTCCTAAAGTTTCCTGTTTATTTCTACATACCTACATAAACTTTTTATGTTTATAATATCATTGACGAAAGGTTAGATGGAAGAAGAGACTTTTAAGTCTCAATCTCACCTTAATAAAGACCTCATGGAACCTTATAATGCAACAAAATCAAGGATCGAAACATTCACAGGGTTTAGTGGCACATACATCTCGAAGTAGTTTTTACTGAGTTGAAGTAGAGGAAGGAAATGGGGTACGGAAAATGTATGAGTCCGCTCTCCGTGTCTTATCCATTAGAGCAATACGGCGTTTATGAACGAGGCAAAGACGGGAAGGGCGCTCCAGCTCCGGGAAATTCGGACACTAAACTTTTCCATATCCGCGAAGCGTTATATCGATCTGCAACAGTGGGCGAATGAATATAATTTCTTAATACGCGAAGAGGGAAAATGAGGATCTTGATGACCTCGTCGGAGGAATAATTGCGATAAAAGGGAGGAAGAGATAGTGACATGCGAAAATCATCGGCTACAACCGGCAACGCCGTACAGGCTCGGAGGTAATGCGGCGTGGGGTGCGAGGGGAGGGAGATGTGGAGAGGAGGGGGAATGAAGGCACATGGGAATGAGGCGGACAGACGGCATGACTGCGAAGAAATGGGGGGAATGAGGGATTCGCGATGGAATACGAGGGCTGATGATAATAGGGTGTATGAAAGGTGCCACTTCATTTAAAAAATGAAAGTAAATGTATATAAACGCGCAAAATACGTTGAAAAACAAAATTAACGATATTTAAAAAATATCGCGTACTTGAAATCTATGGTGTCAGCAAGTGTTTTTTTATTTAAATAAAATAAAATTCGATTAAAACAAATATATTTAAAAATCAATGTAGCGATACCATCACAATTTATGTCGATAGTCGGCCCTCCATAAATCGAAAACCTAACGAAGTCGAATTATTCCTTATATTCCACTGAATACCTTTTTTAGTATTTTGGACTTGTTTAACTCGAAAATTTTACGGGTCAAACCTCCCTTAATCTAATTTTTGTGTTTCGGAAAACCAAAGAAACGTACCTAAGTTCTTACATTATCTTCCAAGAGGGATTGAGAAACAATTAACAAAAGCTAACAAACGTTTTCGCTAAAGGTAGTTGTTTCGTTAGAACGTTCTACAGTAAAGGTACATGCAGCAGATTCAAAAACCGGCATGTAATATATTTCTATTCGTATATAACGACGAAATGGTAAAAGGTTTTATAATTAAGCCGAAAAATCAGCCCTTGACTAACCGCGGATGTAGACAGAACTCCGTTACAAAATAAGACCTAATACAAATGATGGAAAGTAAATTTTAACTTAGCACATGAAAGTGTGTTACTTAACCCAATGTTACACAGAAGTGAAAAATACTGACTTGGACTTGAACTACCAATATGGACTAAGTAGTTACTAGTACTAGGCAGACTACTAGAACTATCACGTGAATCGGTAGTTCAGTGGTTAGAATGCCTGTCTGGAAAGTGAGAGTCCTGGGTTCGTGTCCCAGCCAAGTCATTATTTTTCACTTCAGTATAACTTAAGAATGATACCTATTAGTGAAAAGATTGCTATGAATCCACGGAATGGGTGCGGAATGAAGGGAATGGATAGAGGAATTTAACACGCGAACAGCGCGGGGGGTGATGGGGAGGCAAAACGATGATACAGAAAGTATGCGGAATGCGAATGAAAGGAATGAAAGGAATGAAAGATAAACAATGACGGAAGGAATGAGCGTAAAAGAATGGAGAATGAAAAGAGAGGGTTTGGTTGATCGATAAAATGGGGAGAGAATGAAGATGATACAGAAAGTATGCGAAAATGGGATTGAAGAGGAATGAAAGATAAACAATGACGGAAGGAATGAGCGTAAAAGAATGGAGAATGAAAAGAAAAGGCTTGGTTTGGGATGAGCGATAAAATGGGGAGAGAATGAAGATGATACAGAAAGTATGCGAAAATGGGAATGAAGAGGAATGAAAGATAAACAACGACGGATGAAATGAGCGTAAAAGAATGGGGAATGAAAAGGGAGGGTTGGGGTCGAGCGATAAAGCGGGGAGAGAAAGGCCGGGGCAGAAACAAACATTTGGGAAAGGCGAGAAACAGAGGATGGAGGCAATCGCGGAGATAGACGGAGGAGAGTTCGGCGCGAAGATTTCGCGTGAGAGGGGCGAATCCGTCTGGCGAAAGGGGGGGAGACTCTGCGTGGGGGGGGCGGAGGAAATCAGTGTCTGGCCGAGTGCAGTGGCCTCGCACAGCCTGGCCTTGGCGTCTTGGGGTCATAGGGGCGCAATATACTCTTCCACCCGCCGATGCTCGCCCCGCGTTTGCGAATTCTCTCGCTGCCTGCCGATTGGTGCGCGGTGCACCGCCGGTGACGCACCGTCCTCCTCTTTTCTATGACGGATCGTTGCCAATGACGTGTCGTCGGAGAGATACCGATCGGCGGAGTCTTTGGGTCAGACGGCGGCGGAGTGATTCCGGGCGTCGCCGCTGAGGGCGCTGCGGCGCGTCGTTCACGCTTGGAAAGGCGCGCTTTGTGTCCGCGCCTTTCGAGAATGTAGCGACGTGCCGCGGTGCTTCCTTTGGGGGTCGCTTCTTCAGTTTTGATTCGTTTTTGGAAGTGAGAAGTTTATTGGTATATATGTACTGAGCATAGAGCTGGGAGGGACTGTACCCCAATGTGAAATATTCACCCAAAAGGCAGGTTGGTAGCAACTCAAACATTGCACTCTAACCAACATTATGAAGACCCAATGCATTTCTTATGGCCCCGTGTATTTCTTACGATATGATGGCGCGCGGTATTGCGACTCCTTCATAAAAACGTAAAGCTGGCGAAAATCGATTTTGAAAACATTGAGTAACAGTGATTCTGGATATTATGGTGTTATTTCAATAAGATTTCATACTATTAAAATGGAAAGGAAAAACAGTGATACTTTCGAGAAAATTAGAAATGAGTTGCGATATTATTTGAACCACCGTATTTGGGGCTAACTTTCGAGTTAGATATAAGTATCTGGTATGTAAATCCGCCTTATTGCTCTTTCCAATTATGTTATTACATTTGCGGTAGAAAAGTTTGGAGACAAACGTTCAAGGGATATATATGGGAATGTGGATGGTTCTCGGATAAATACATTGAGGAATGTTGTCGCCTGCTACTTTTTGTTCTATTTCTGCTGTATAGCTGCAGTTATAGCTACCTAGAGATAGTAATGGGTAATGAGGCTTACTAGGTAGAACGAGGAGTGAGGTAGTTTCCCATTGCTTTCCTCACTAAGCCAGAATGCTAGAAGTGGAACATGTCCACGTAGGTGAAGTACGATGACTCTACGAGTAATACTTTCCTAATTATTCCATAAGGAAATATTTTAATTAGGGCAACTATTCCGCGTGACTCATCCCTCATTAGATTCCTTGTTCGTCACAACTCATCCGGATATGGTTTCAGGAACCCGCAATGGGATACGGGAACCTTATTCAGAATTATGGGTATGATACAGGGTAATGTAGGTATGAGCAGAAGGTAAATTCACGTGTCATGCAATTGAAGTCATCCGAAATTGAAGTTTGCAGCAGTCACGGATTAGTCGATGATGTACTTGTCCGTCAGTAAAACTTATGAATTATTTTTTATTTTTTATACGATTGCATTAGGTAATCTTGAGAATTTATTTTTCCTTGAGAATTTATTTTTTATAATTCTATTGAATACTGAGATATTGATATTTAAATTTAAGGTGGCCCGAGAACGTAAAAGGTTATGAACCTCTGACTTAGAGTATTTTCGAGGAGCATAAATATGCATTAAAAGTCGCAGATACCTATAGGTATACCATATCAACATACTTGTATGTACCCTACAAGCCGCCTTTCGGCGTTTTAATATTTCGGCATCAAATGCTTTTTTCTACCAAATAAGTATATTCCAAAGATCATACAAAAGTTTACCAGAATGAAATTTTCTTGATTTAGCCAAGAATCAGAGTTCATGATATAAATGAGACAAGACAGTTTAGACTACTTCGAAACAGTACCGAGTAATTTTTAATGTATGGAAAAGATACAGCAGAAATTGTCTCCAAAAATTTATTGCGGATACTTTTATCAATGGGTATACAAATTTGCAATATAAATACTTCGTAAATGAGGCTTTACGTACCCAATTTGAGAAGTATATTGCCCCGCATTTAGAATGAACGAAGGCGAACGTTGGGAAAGATAAAAATCAGAGGGAATCCAAGGCGTGGGATGCTACCAAATTGCAGAGGTGTTCCGTCAGACCGCGTGGGCACCCAAAGGCCATTCCTTCACAACACGAATAACTCACGAACCTGTCCCGACTTGTTTCCTTAGAATTGAAGAGCAGATGCAGAACGGTCTTAAAATGTCTCTACACCTACTCAAATAACTTATGTTTTGTTGAACCATTCGAAAGTAGAAAATACTCGATGATAACAATATAGAAGCTTACAGTGATTTTCAAATAAAATACCTGAAAAATAATGAACTATTTTAAAGTTCATGTCAGACGATTCTAATATTCCTTTATACAGAATTTCTCGTACTTATATGCGGGCAAACGTATTTAAATAATCCCATAATCTAATTTAAAATCTTTTGAATGCTTTATGAATTACTGAGAAAACTAATATTACAGTTAAAGCGTATCGTAGGCTTAATGGAATTGATAGAAAGATGATGGTTGAAGAGTTACGAAGGGTTAGAAAGAAAAATCCAGTTAGGTATAAATTGATTAAATTCATACCCACCCGGATTTACCTCTACATTTAGAGGAATATCCCGCCAACATTATTGACAGAAAGAGCTCCTTTGATAGACAAAAACTGATATGAGCCAACCTATAGACTCTGTGGTCCAGCTACCATATCCTTACGAATGTAATAGTTTTCAATTTTCAATTGACACAGGAAACAGGAAAATGTATTATTCATGTACTTTTGGCTCGGCCTTATTCATGGTTGTGACTACATGGAAGCTACTGAGGTAAGAAGGATACTGAATAATGGCATTGATTAAGGCTTCTCCTGGTGGAATGCTGAACATGTGCTGCTCATTGAGTCATTGTGCTTTGCTTACGTAGACATGTTCCACTTATAGCATTCCAGCTTTTGAGGATATCAAGGGCAAACTACCTCACTCCTCATCAGCCCATATTAGCTCTTGGTAGCAAATTTTAGAGGGGGTGAGGTAACAACCGGCCCTAGGGCTGAATACTTCACAGACTGTTTCTGTACTAGAAACTTTCACTTACATATAAATCGACCTCTCCATAAAAAAATCACCAAGAATAAAACGCCGAAACGGTTATAATAGGGCATCCTCGACAGGGCAGACAGAATTGGTCAATTGGCGTCCGTAGCAACGAGACTCAAAACATAGAGAAACTTTCCGGGCTTGATATTAAACGGTGTGAATATTCTCCTTCTTTGAATGAACGAGTTTCTCCGCTTCCTCCCATTTCTTATTCCACTTCTTTTTCTCCTTTCGCACTTCTTTCTCCTTCATTTCAACTCAGCCCTCTTTCCCTTAGCTGGGGATGAGCGAATGAAATTGTCGGGTGAGGGGAGAGGACAGACGGAACGGACAGACAAACTAGAGATAAACACAGTGGGCGGAAATTATAGACGATCTCTGTAAAAGTTTGTAAAATGTTTGCAGGGTTGAATAGAAGGATGTAAGGGAGGACATAGTTATCATATAATGTGTTATAATGATATAGTTATAACATAGTTACACCCAAACCCAATATTGACAATTTTCGCAGATCATTCCCTTATCTTGGCACAACACTGTTTTTTTATACCTCAGAAAAAACCTTCTTATTAAACCTAAAAATTGTCAGTTTATGGCTATTCGAGAACAAGGATGTGGAAATTTGTGGTAGAAAATTGAATGATGATCAAATGTTTGCTTGTATAGAGTGAGGTTCCCTATGTTATTTTATTTGTACGTATTGTTCCGACACTATATTTTTTTCCCTTTTTTGTTTGTTATTGATTATTATTTTGTAGTCAGATATAGAATTGTAAAGTGATTTGTAATTTTGTAGCACAGCTTATTGTGTTTAATTTGTTGGAAAATGAAGAGTAGGTTACGCCAAGCAGGATATTATCCTAAGGATAGCCTATGTCACTTGTTTTAATTTATGTAATTTATACCTATGTATGAAATTACACGAGAAACAAATAAATTAAAATAGACATAGCTCAAGTGGAACGGCTGAACATAACAGAAGGAAAGAAAAGGAAAGTGATGGTAAAAGACGTAGCATTACAGACATACGGAATATTTATACTGTATTGAATAGCGAAAAAAACTGCAAATAACTGTCTATTCATCCGGAATGGAAACCGAACCGGAAATTTTAAATTTATGAACCCGATCAGAATTTTTTATTTTGAATTATTCTATGTTCCAAACAATACGATTTTACTTACATGTAATCGAGTAAATCTAAACATATGTACCTATGTATAATTCTATGGGAATTGACTATTTATCGTGTATGTATCGTACATTAATTATATTTAAAACTAGTATGTGTATGCAGGTAGAAAAACTGCCATCGGTATTACAGCCGAACAGCAATTTATTGCTAGTGATAATAATACTGGATCCTTCAAAAGGAAATAAATATCTAAAAACACGGTAAATGTCGTATATGTATAAGTGAAATGCAACAAGCTGAAACGAATTCTTTGCATTGAATTATCACTGTAATATCTTTATTTCTCCACGAGTTTTATACTGAAACATAATTTAGTATCACTTTGTAGAGAACAGCTGCGCATGAGAAAATAATCTTCCAGAGGTTAAAATATTTTAATGGTTAGAGCGTATGAAAACCGGCTCAAACCGGTTTATCGTTGGAAAATGAAACCGGAACCGAAATTTGGCTTTTCATCGAACCGGAGCGAAAACCGAAACGAAACGTAATAGGATTCGATGCCCCGCGTAGAAAAGAATAAGAGTAGAGATACCGAAAAAACAACGCACAAAAAGCAAGGATAGCGGCAAAAAAGGAAGAACAGAATTGTGGGAGAAAAGTAACCATAGAAATGCACAGACTATGATATGACAATATAGACAGAAACGCTTTGGAGGGTGCACGCGGATGTGCTACCAGAGTACAGAAAGACTGTCAGAAAATCGGCAGACTCGCAAACATAGGTCGATTTGCAGACAGAAAATCTTCCCTAAAAGATAGATAAGAATATAGAGAAACAGGGAGTCACGCAACACGCAGAAACTAACAGAGGCAAGTAGAAAGGCAGGCGGAAACAAAACCTGATACAATCACATACAAAGAGATGGATGAAAATATAGAAAGAGAAGAAGGAGGGAGAGATTTGGCGAGCAGGAAGGAGGGGAGAGATGAGCAAATGGGGTGGGGGAAGGAAGTGTTATTGACCTCGCACTCCCCTCCGTCGCTATCCTCAGTCTGCTCACGATAACAACCGCCAAATTGTGATCATCGTGCCTCTCTCGCAGCTTCCCCATATTGTTTACTTTTTGCCGTCTTTTCGCGCTGACTGTCCCCTTACGCAGTCCCACTTTGCACTTTTACATGCGATGCCAAGGTACGTGCCAAACTGTGCCGCGGTATGAGGAGGAGTCGATCTCACGGTAAAAACGAATCGTTCCTCCCTTCTTGCTCATCCGGAACAAGTTGCAATTTGTCGATTTTGAAGGCTGACGTAGAGTAGGATGTAGAATCGATTAGAAGTTGTATTGCGGTAGTATATAGTGATGGTGAAGGAAGTTTCTGAATAGTTAATAACTATCTGTAAAACTTTGTTTGTATACTGAGCATATCTAATATTCAGTAACCAGAAATGTGATAATTATAGATGGCACTTCATGATATCGACGTAAGGGGGTTTTTGCGTGTCTGTACACAGTGGGAAGAGGAGCACGCAAAGAAAGTCACTAGTCCTTATGCACGTAAAGAAGCGAAAACTAAATTTTTGAAATAATTTTCTCCAATTAAAAAGACAAAAAAGTGAGCGAACACTGTCCTTTACCTCTTTTAGACCATTACGCGTAATTTTCGAAATCTTTTCTCTACTTCAATAAGGAATATGATATACTTTACATCCCCTTCTTCGTGGACGTTTCTCTGGAGTAGATATTTTTTCTAACTATAAGAGAGGGTTTTTTACATCCATAATTCTTCTTACTTTTTCTCACATTATCTCTTTAATTTAATTATTGTGTAATTTATGACGATGCTTTAGATCAGTGGTACCCAAACTTTTCCCTGCTGTCGCCCCCTTATCCCCATACCATCGCCTCCAACCGGCATCGATAAAAAAACATTTCTGTACGACCAAATCCAAAGACTAAACAAAAGGCAAAATAATAACTACAATATTTAAAACTTCCACCATATTATTATGTCTCATGTTAAATAACAGCCTAGAGCCCATTAGAATTGAGTAGAAATAGAAATAAGATCAAATCAGAATAAAAACACTTTGCATTAAGCGCCCCCTTGGATTACTACAGCACCCCTAGGGGGCGTTATTGCCCACATTGGGATTCACTGGGTTATATGTAAGAAGAGATTATTAGTTTCAATCTCGCCAGAGTAAAAAAAAATTAAATTATAGTAAAAATTTTAGAGTAATTTTATTTTTTATTATTTTTAGGAGTAAAATTTTTTTATTCGGCATATTTTAGATTAACGGTAGATTTGTAAAATACCGGCGATCCACCGCGATGAAAAACAGACGAGGTTACATCGCCGTCGTTGAATTTCGGCGAGAGTGTGGGCGTGCCATTACTTTCGGAATTTCTTAGGCCCCATTAAAGACGCGCACGTGCCCATATTTCTGAACCCTTATTACCTCGTCCAAGCACGGTTCACCGACGGATTTTGGATCTCTGGTGATGAAAATTTACCTTAAATCAGCTCGATATGAATTTCATGCTGTCTTAACAAGACGTGATTAGCAGATAAAAACTTAAGCAGAATAGCATACTGTAAGAGATGACGACCAAAAACATTTTTCAAAATTAGCTTTACATCTACTTAGGTTAAATTTACTTTGTGGATTAGAAGAGGAGCAAAAACAGGGCTTCTTTTGGGGTGCAAGGAAGGGAAATCAGAAAATTTCTCTCTCGAAAAATTCCTTGTAAACACATGAACTATACTGATTTTCTTAGCTTAGTGGAACTTGGATTATTCTAACAGAAAAGGACCAGTTAAAAAAATCGAATTGAAGAATGTATTAATATGGGTTGAATATACGCTTCATTACACCCGCAACTAACATACAAATTTCCTTTGAAAATCTAAAGATCGCAGATGAAACTTATTACCCACTCCATTTTTAAGAATGTGGATTCAGGAAAAAAACTACATTCAAAGTTCCTCAAAAATATCAGATATTTATAACGTTTTTTTAAGTCTGAGTAATAACAAGAGATTTTAGCTGATTTAATGATGAAACTGATGGAAATTCACTCACACCATTAAGACTTCCAGAATAATTTTAACGTAACCTGCCGGTTGTTGGATGAAATAGTGTGATGAAATTAGTTCATCTTGGACGTAAAGAGTTAGGATAAACCAAAATAAAATTGGAATGGAATGTTAATGAGTAAAGCAAATGCTTCAAATTAAAAAAAAATAATTATAATATTTTTAATTATTTAGGTTCCGCTGGGTATCAAGTCTAAATGGCATTGCTAATTCCATCTTGGGAGCATGTTGGATGACGATGAATAAGTAAACATTGAAATTTACTAATAAAGATGTTAAGATCTTTTTAAGCAATACGTTGCAGTTGGAAAGACAGGATTGAGAGATGCTTACTCTAATGGAACTCTAGGGAGATAATGGGCGTCTCCAATTTAACAGATAAGAAGTTTCAATCAACTCAACTCCGATTGGTCTTCCTCCCCATGCCCTCAGAGGCTTTCTTTCTTTTGCTCCGCCTTCTAAGACGCAATGTTTAATTTAATGCGGCATAGTATGAAATATTGAGTTGGAGTAGCATCAGGGACGTCGCAGCCGGGGGGTCAGCGGGGGCAGCTGCCCCCCCAGAAATTTCACCGGGTGGGCAATATACTCATTTTGCCCCCCCAATCGGAAGTCAGTTTTGTTAATCAAAATATAAACACACTAAATATAGTGCATTCTCATTGCCCCATACCAAAACGTTCTCTTTTTTTTTAGCAATTCTAAATTTTCTCATTTGGGTTTGCCCCCCCATGAAAAATTTCGTTGCGACGTCCCTGAGTAGCATGTTGGAGGTCCTGGAATCAATCATATAACTAAATCTTCTCCGCAATTAAGCGTTAATTTTAGGGGAACATTCCGACAAAAATTACGGGATTTTCCGATTATTTTTACGACCCTGTAACGACACTCGTAAATTTCTTCTCACTACTTAATTGCAACGAAAATAATAGAACCTCATAATCATTGAGTACCTTAATTTAAGGGAGCATTGAAAAGACGGCTTAAAAATTTGTAATTTTTTGCTTCGATTATTTAAAGTTCTACATTTATAATTTTTGCTTGGGGCTCCCGAATAGTCATGTGGACAGCGCGTTTGCCTTTGGTGAAAGCGGTCCCGGGTTCGATTCCCGGTGGGAGCCAATGTGCGAAATGACCTAAGCTGTCGAAGCACTTTTAACAATACTACTACTACTACTAATTTTTGCAAGTTTTCTTTTTCCAATATATCGTATAATTTCATGACGGTTTCTTCAGCACAGGTTCAGCTTAAAAGCAATCCAATGTTTTCGATATTTTTGTGTCTAACTCTATGTTATGTTGCTTTCGTAGAAAGCAAATAAATTTTACAATCTAATCTAAAGAGAAAAAATTGGCTCGCATTACTAACAAAGTACAATCGGCTCCATGATGCATAAAATAGAGGGATTGTTAGAAAAAAATCCTAAAAAATGGAAACCGAGCAGATAACATTCATATATTACCAACAGTCCGAATCCATTCTCAGAATTCGACCAATAAATGTGCGAGACGAATCCAAAAATGGGTTCGACTTTTTACAAAGGGATACGATTTTCGAAACCGCACATTTCGTGCATAAGAACATTCTAATCTTTGAGTCAACTTCCACATAATTTTCCGCCGAAACAAACACGAAAATTGCTTTCGAATTTACGACAGAATTCTCACTTCTAATTGGCCCCTTACGGACAAACATCCAGGGCGTCGACGCAGCGGTCCCAGGATCCCCGCAAAATGGTGTAGACATCTCAATTGGCAGTTGAAAATATCGATTGAGTAAATATTTACTAGGCGTCTCGACCGAAGGAGAAGGGGAGGAATGCGAAAGATACGCGAAATGAGAGGAGGAATACTCGATAAGGGAAACCTTGAGATGAAAGAGAAAGAGAGAGAAAGATATGGCTGTTAGGTGTGGGAGTCTAGACAGTTGAGGGGGTGTATTCAGAAGTCGCATGGGGAGTGGCGATGGATAGAGTTGATGGGAAATGCTACGTTGCCGATATCTCTGATAACAGCTTTTGTTCTAAAATATTCGGCTCCGAATGGCATTGCAAAAGGGATGATTTCGTGTTCAATTCGTTTATTATTGTTCGTTTCGTGAAATAAAAAAGAGTAAATGAGATTTAGGTTCTTGCTTGATACAGATGTCTACTACAGTAAATGTCTTCAAATAATTAAGTATAACGTACTAAGATAAATCAAAATTTAAGCATCGCCATTATTGCGGGTATTATTAAGTAATATGATAAGTATGCAGTGATTTAATAAAGTAAGATTTAATAACATCTTTGAAAAAATACCCTCAAACCGAAACTTATAATAATTATTACCTATATCCCTTGTTAGATCTGCAATGGCGAATCACACTATCTATAAGGAATATAAGACTATTCAGATATAATCGACTATGAAGTTTATCAGGAGTTTCCTCTTATTCAACTATTTACCGATGGTTTCAAAAACAGTGATAAATGGGAAACAGTTGAGCCGTCATTGGAAACATAAGGAGAATTAAATATTAAAATTACCCCAATAGATCGCTAATTACAGCCATGGCCGTTTCCATGCCGATCAGTAATTGTCTGCGATGGCTCTCAAAAAAACGTAATGAATACGCACTCTCAGATCAGTTCAATGAAACGTCAAAAAATAGTAATTTGTTCAACATACAACGATACATAGAATATCCCACTTGATTATATAATATTTTCACAGGATTTTGCCTGGCTGCGAAAACTACACCGAAGATGGGATTTAAAGAAGAAATATTGGAAGAAGAATTGGAACCAATCTCATCGATTTTACGCCTTTATGGAATTACCAGGCAAACGAAATGTCATTGCATCACTTGCGTGTAATTTGTTCAAGACCAATTTTCGATCGGCTATACCTGGTTATCAGCTTCAGATTATTGCGAAAAAAGAGATTTTGCAGGTTCAGTCAGCCAGTCAATGATTGCCAATTTAAGATGGTAAATAGCAACAATAAATGAGGTTCACCGTAGACTATAGACACAAGGTAAGGAATATTCTTGTCTGATATAAAGGATGTGCCCAAATGAAGAAAGTTCGAGTAGATGTATGAATTCAAGAACTAGAAATCATGGAGCTATTTTGGAGAAGAAGGTGGGGGAAAGTATAGCTTAATTGCATTATTTGTGATTAATGTGATATAACATAGAAAAATTTCAATGTTATACCGCATTTGAAACAGGGTAATCAATATTCCAAGGAATTATTTTGTTTTTAAATTAATAGTTTTAGAAATTACAGTTTCCAATCCTTATTTTTCACTATCATTTTGAATAAAATTTATCGAAAATCGTCTTATTACTTTTTATCTTTGATATTATACTAAAAAATATACACTGTAGATTATTTTATATGGATGATGCAATATCCTGGAGTTTATAAAGAGATGCAAACGAATTATCTGGGTAGTAAATCTGTCCAATTTGTAATAAATTTCTTTTCCACGTTTACTGATAAGTATCAATGATTTCTTGAAGGCATTGTTATATATAACACAAAATTGATTAATTTACCATAATTTCCATTACCTATTCATTGCTTTAATAAGTTAGGAAACAATTATTCGGATTCTCTTTTGTTATTCTCCAAAATTAAATATATGCTCTTAAATAAATTTCAAATCTCCCCCATTTGCATTAAAAGTTTCTGTTAGGCTTTTCCCGTACAAGAAGAACCAACAAAATCAGAGCTGATTGCGGAATAAATTAAGTTTTCACAAGTAAATTTACTAATATACTGAAGACAATGGTATTCGTTTCTAAATTGTATCCAAAGTAGGATTATTACAGCAAGATCTCATATTGCAAAAAGTCAAAACTTATCAGCCAATAATGCAGTTCTTTCTATTATTTATTATTAATTTTTGGATATCAGTGATTAAGAGTCAGGTATTAAATCAAAATTTTAAAATTTCAGTCGTAATATTGTCTCTTAAATATTTTAACGTAAATATGAATAAAATTTTACAATTCATATATTTTTGGTGAATCTTTGTTGAATCTTTGGTGAATCAACTCTCCAGTAGTTGGAAGAATACAATGTTTTTTATACTAAACAAGTTTTTTGAAATATTTATCCATCGCAATTGTAGGCGTGAATCATTAAAATATAAAACAATTGTATTAATGATAGAAAATATATCATATGCCCTCGCACAGATATGCCACTTTCTCAATGCCGAACATAGCCGAAGGTTTTATCAACTAAATTAAGGCATAATCCAAAGTTAATTGTTCCCCTCCCTTGATTTTGCATATTGATAAATTACTGAAGGAGTTGAATATGAAATGCATTCACAATTAGTTAAATGTAACTAATACAATAAAGTACCTATTGATGAAAATGTTTTATATTATTCTTATGGAAGAGGCTTTTTTTAATTACTTAAATTATTACTGATCTCAGATGAATTTATTAAGTTGACGGGATGGAATTGTTAGGTACACGACGTCCATTCTCACATAAATTTTACATTTTGCAAATAAGATGTGACTTAATTCGATAAAAGGCCAAATGAAGTAAATCAGATGCGAATTTTATTTCCACTACGAGTTATGATGATCTACTCTGACTTTCCATATTTAATTTGTCTATCTAAGAATTAAAAGCAACGGTCGTTTCTTTTATCCTTTGTCAAAATACTCCAGCTTTTGATTTATCAGCAAACCCATAAACGTTCCAATATATAGTAACTCTTTTATTCTTTATCCTCTTCTTATCTCTTTAGCAATCAAAGCAATTTGTAGACTGAGTGCGTTAACCGATGATATACCAATATACCAAAAACACAAAATTCTAAAAATACAAATTGATTCTTCAAAATTGCTCAGCACTTCATTTACACTTCCATCAAAATTCACTATATAAGAGATATTAATACAGAAATTTCCTTTCAAGTTTATTATAAACTCCCGATAGAAAACCATCTTAGATTGGTCATGAAGCAAGCGAGGAATTTTGATTTCATGGATCAGCCTTCATCATTTCAAACCGAGCAAATAAATCCTATTTGAGTGAGTGATACCCGGACCAAATCTCAATTCTTGTTACAATTGAAGATAAATTCTACACAAATGGATCAGCTTGGAGTGGATATGAATAAAAAAGCTAGACAATCGGGATTATCTTCTAATATCCGCAATTTTACAAGTCGTTTGCCGGCGTGCTCAATCGATACACGGAAGGGTATTTTACCCATGTACCCCGTCAGGAAGTTAGCCGAGAATTCCGAAAAACTATTATCCGGAATATTTCTGCGGCCCTCTCTTTCGTTCGAAAATCGATTTACGACGGGTATTTGCTTAATGCAAAGCCGCAGAAAACTTCGGGTGATTTCAAAGTAAAAATAGCGAAGCGGAAAGCAAGAACGGACCGAGCCTCCCCCTGTCCTCCCTCCCCCCGCTCACCCCCCACCTCCATCCCCCAATCAATCGATCCCGCCACGGTCAGACTCGCCTCCTCCCACTACTTCCGCCGAGAATCAGGTGTGTCTAGTGAGTATGTGCGAGAGCACGCGGGATGCGCAACGCTCGCAGATTCAGCTCGAAAGACCTGCTTTTATTAACGAGGAGTTAAACACGAAATCAGAGTAAAAGGTTATGATCAAGCTGGGGCCAATCCGATCCGAATAAAAATTTAAAAAGTGTGACTTAAAAGGTGGAAGTCGATATGATTTCTATGTGAATGAATTTCCCCTTCGTATGCTCGTCAAATCCGTTCTTCGAAAACCGTTTCTTGAGTTGAAGGACTATGGATGGCTTTCCCCTCTCTTTTAATTCTTCATGTTCGATGCTGAATTCTCCCAAGAGCAATTCCCGATTATTCTATCAAAGGGTGCGATTCCTCTTTTGAATATCGAACTACAACGAAAATGGATGCCTGAATATTTTATCAGTGTGAAGGAATGTAGAATCAAATTAATTCACTAAGAAAACAGTTAAGAAAATCACTAAGAGAAATACCTCTCATTTTGAAGAAAATCCTTCTCGAGTATTCTTGGAGCTCTTACTACTCGTCCGAACGATACGATATTAATTTCGCTATTTATTTTAAACACAAAATATTGTTCTGTGTCGATAGTTTAACATCATTCTAACCAAGCATCGTGGAGTTGAATGTAAATTCTTATTGTTATGATCCTTATCAATTGTAAAACTAAAGTGAAATTTGGACAAAATATAATACTCTGTTCCTTCTCTAGCGATAGTAGCTGAGGAGTCTTCGCTATCCACCATCTTAGTTCCTTCCACTTCAATAGTCAACTGCACAGAGTAGAAATTCGCTAAAAGAAGGCCATTTTATTTTCCTAAATTTATAATACTATGAATCGGTTTCTTAGGACATCGTATACCTATTCCATAATTTCAGAGAAATTTTTTCTTCATATTTCACATACCCAATTTTCGCGAATATAATCCTAGGTATGTCAGAAATTCTAAGCCAAATTTGGTTCCTGAATAAAGGCAGATGAAAAAAACCGCTTTGATGTTCTTCAGCAGAATCGGAAAAGAAATAAATGGAATCCTAAGTTAGTTCTGCAATTCTTAAGTAATTTCGACAAGGATATCTCCAAAGATTACGCTATGTAGTGAAAAGATAGTGATAATTTGTAATTATAAAGCTAAATTTGTTAGGCGTAACAGAACATCGAGGTATCTAACTTTTCAAATCCCTTCCTTTGAAAGTAAACTCGACATTTTAAACGAAGATTAAAGTCAAGTCCATCCCCCTCGTTACTTAACTCACCCATCATTACTGTAGCAGTCTCTTATAAGCTAATAGCTGGAGAAGGGAAACTCGGAGACTGTGGATCGAACGTTCAGGCGATGTGCAATGAGCAGCACCACACGTCAGAGGCCACTAAAAGGTGGTGCCGAGACCATGGGTATCGCAATAACTTTCGGACTCACCTCGAAACACCCAAAAGTCGACGAATCCATGGAGGACACGATCCACTAGCTCCCCTAGGATTCCATACGCTCTGTCTGCGGGAGCAGCGCCTCGGACCAACGAATCGATAGACACATCCGATACATGCAAAACTTCCTCGACACGAATTCCCACGTTTAACTGTGCGATTCCACAGGGAAAACTCTCGGGGAATCTCCATTTACACCCGGTGAGTCCCTACCTCGTCACCAAGGAGTACACGGATCACTTTACCGGACGAAAACCGAGATTACCGCGAGAACCGGAAGCTCCCGGGAACCGCGAAAACCGCCAAACCGGCACTGGGACCGCGAGAGACGGAGCATCCGCCGCTCCCTCTGTCGCCGCACCCCTTGGCCACCGCGCCGTGCCACGGTCACCATCCACGCCGACAAACGAGCGTGATGCACGCGCCGCGCGTTTATTTTTTTTTCGCGGCGACGATCCAGTTCACCATATGCCGCACCCACGGCTCACGTCGCACTCTGAAGTCTTTCGCGGGAGGGAGTAGAGAGAGAGAAGCTCTCCTCGTACGAAGAGCAGACACTGCACTGCCGGTTGCGGAGCGACAGGAGACCTTCCCCTCCAAGCTTCGGCCGGGCCCTCCACACCCCTGGCGACCTCCCTCGACACCACCACCGACTCGCACAAACACAAGGAGGGCACACGGCGCCGAACGATCCGCTCCGCCGACGCCATGGCAGAAATATGACGTTGGCGAATGGAGAAAAAAACGCACGTAGAAACGGGGAGAAATGGAAGAAATAGGGCGGAGAGATGGAAATGCCCTCCAGAATTCCGCAAACGTACGGAAAATAAAAGGAGATAAAAAGAGGCAGACGGAAGGTGCGGTACAGACTGACAAAAACAAGTCCCGAGAATCTCAATCCCTCGCTTGATTGAAATGATACTCCCGGTGATCCTTGGAGAGATGAATAAACACCGCGTACGATGTACGAATTCCCTCGGTACGCGTAATTCAAAGAACCGCATTACGCGAATAGGAATAACGATGTAGTTAAAACATCGCAATTTTGACTTTATACGAATATAAATTTTACGGCAATTCTAAATATTATTTACTCTCAATATCGATGTGCTTTGAATAAATCCATTCAGAAGAATGAGGATAATGGGAATTTTCGAGGTAACTGATGGGATAGTAAGAGCCGACTTCTATTGATCATAGAATATATTTTAGGTATAGCGTTACGAAATTCGGCTATAAAATTGGGTTAGTAAAGTCGTTCATATATGAACTACAGTATGAAAAACATCCAAAGAAATCGTAGATATACCAGTTATAAATGCGAGGATACTTAAGGAGATCGGAAAAATTCATACCCTATTTCAAAATTCTTGGTTCGATAGAAAATGGCTCGGGAGCACATATTTTCGCCAAAGCAAATTATGGCTGTATAACGGCCAGTTAGAAAAATCACGATTTGATTCCCGCATAAAAGAAATGGCCATTCCTCTCGTAAACACACTAAAGTTCTGTAATGAAAGGACTAAACGGCAAAGAGGGACGGCGTAAACAGGTACGTAGAGGAACCGAAGAGAGCAAAAGATGAGAATGTCTGTTTTCCCTTGGGATGGGACACGTCATCAAATTCGCCGGCGACGAAAATCGAGGAAATAAATGAATAGCGACTGGCGAATCGAAAATATATCGATTGAAATCCTACGATGCCGTCTCCCGAGAAAAGAAATTTCCACAGAGATAAGGCCACATCCGACGCCCAAAAGTCATCCAGCGGAAGAAGAGGACGTGGGGGTAATTGCGGATTTCGCTTCCTCGGAACGTAGAGAAGGAGGAATGAGAGAGAGGAGGAAGGGAAAGAAAAAGTGATAATAACAATAGATACCCAACCTTCCGCAACCCGATCTGGAGATTGGTGGTCGAAGAACGGGGAAAAAGGGGTCAGTGGCGCCCGCGACGGCGGAGACGACCGGAGTTAGAGACGGGCGTCGCAGGGGGTGATGGGAAGGGAAGCCGCTTCCTGCCAAGGATGAAGATGATTATGAACGGCCCTGGTAATCCGAAATATATGACCGACGCGGAGGTGGACGGCTTAAGGAGATAATTGTGTCTTTTCGCGTGAACGGATCTGGTATATATGTTTTTCGGTCCTATACACGGGAGAGAAATTCATTACCCATTCATAAATCAGGAAATCCCTGTAGTCAATTTTGAGATAAAATTTCGACAGTAAAATGCAAATGCTCTATAATCCCTCTCTTTCATCATTATAGAAAACTCGTATCGATAAGTATTGATTCTAATAGTTTTAAGCTTAGTGATTCAAAAATAGTAGAGATCGTTCAAAAAAGAAATTCATGATTTATTGAGATGTTAAAAAATAGAATAGCTCGTATAAATAAGCTCCAATAAGTTTGGAACAGCGATTTAACAGGTTTATAAAGCCGAAAACGATTTATTTTCGAGGCTAAAACTGGAAAAGGTTGAATTAAAATCTATGTGATAGATTTTCTATAATTAACTTTTTTCTCCTTAAGACGGAAAATTTCCGAAACTATGTTTCAATTCCTTAATCTTTCATTAACTGTGTTTGCAGTAAATGTTATCATTTAAAGAAAGCAAATGAGTTTAATTCATCCTGTTGAGCAGAAAAGAAAACTCATCAAATACCAAAGGTCAAATCAAGATCGACGTTGGAAAAATACTGAAGCTGATGGCAAAACGAATCTAAAAGATTGTCTCAATTCCATTCTCTGTTTCCGGAGTCTTTAAGTAGGAAAATTCTCATATCAAAATAAAAACAGAAAATGAACCACATCAGCCAGGATGATCGAAACTGTGGGGACCACAAAAACTAATTCTTCCTCTGCAATTCCTCAGGCTGTACAGACATTTTTTCAGGGTACAAATGAAGTTGTGCATATGCATACTTTCTCAGTGAATAAATATGAGGCGACATGCATATAATGATAGCCTCACTGGCTAACAGTTGGGAGGCCAAAATCTCGGGAGGCATCCCGCATTGCGGAGACTAGATAGTAATGAACACTTTCATAGAAGAAATTTCGTTTAGCTATAGAGCGATAAGATTCCACTAATAAGTACGTATTCGAGCACTACCGTATTTATTTATCGATAAATTCTCGCAGAAAAATCATTTTAAACACAGAGCCGAATGTCAAACGGGAAGCAGGGTTCGCCTGCAATGGTCTCATTTCATCCTCCCTTACACAGCAAGGGTTTCCACTATTCCACGACCACTTTACGATTATCGGAATTTTGTAACATACCTTAACAAGACGTCTTCGTGTGAATCGTTCGTAACGATTCAGCCATAAATGGGAAGTACCTCGGGAAAGTAAAAATGAAAGCTCTTTAAATTACGTACGCTAATTGGATTCCGTTTCCTATAACTTCTGCACAAACTCCAAGGGCACTTTCAGTCGCAATTAAGATGAACAACCCTGAGCTTAACCTTGACGAACCCTTCTCAATTTCACCCAAAAACAAATATTTTATAATAAGTACTATGCAATTGACTCTCATGAGCTAAGAGACTTAAGCAGCGACCATTCGCCATTAAAATCTAATCTACTGCACAACAGTTAGCTACTTCACACGAGTTGGAATACAGCGTAGCTCTTTGGAAGAGAAATACGAAAAAAAACAGATTTAACGCGGAGAGAGAGTTCGGTTCAAATAAGAGTCTGGTGATCTTGAAAATTAGCCGAGAGAAGACGAAGAATTTTTCCCGAGGTCGCCTACGTCTATTTCACGTACGATCATTTCCTTTATTTCACCACATAATCGTTATCGAACAGGGAGGAATTATCGAAAAAAGCTCGACCTGCTGCGAGTCCCGGCGGAAAGATCGTTCACCCTCGGAACGCACCCAACAACAATCAGAGAGACGAGATGGGGTTCCAACCGGTCTGCACGCGCTGCCCGCCAATCTCGGTTCGAGGACCTCTCAGGCGACGGGCAATCAGAAACAGCGGCCCATAACCGCGGCATTCCTTCTAAAATTACTTTCTCTCGCGGGAGGGAAATAGCGCGAGATACCCGATCTGTCCCATGGGGTGGACTGCCCCGCGCGCCTCCTCGCGGCCAAGAAAAGAGGAAGAAAAGAGAGGCGCGTGCGCAGTGGCGCGGGGAGCGGGGTGCAGCGTCCCGCGGGTGCAATTCATTGACTCGGGTGGCACCCGCACTCCGAGAGCAATTTCCAGACGGAGGGGGAGGGAGAGTTGCGGTAGGTCGGAAGGCAAGGAGAGGGTGCGATTCCCGGGAAAGGGGGCGGAGGAGTTTACGCTGGAAAAAGTATACAGAGAGGGCGCGACCACAATGGCATGGCGGGTAGCAACAGAGGGAAGACGTCGGGTAGATAGGGCAATCCGGGGATTTCGTCGTGGTCGTTACCTCCGAACTGAACTCATCTGAGAAAGCCATGAAATCTGTAAAATACTGTAACATAATTCTTGAGTAGATAAAATTAAAACACTTGGTAACTTCCACAGAAAATATTTAAACACTGACATCTTCGATCCCTTTTCACCTATTTAATGATAATATACATATATGTATATAACTTGTACATATTCCTATTGTAATAAAATTGTAAACAATAATGTCCTGAAATCACTCCCTATGTAATAATGCTCAATTAGGATCAGTAACTTTTAAGATATTCATTTTAGGGGTACATTAATACTATTGTTATATCGGTGCAGTTATACATTTTTGGATAAAGCACATTACACCATAAGTTGGTAAATGTGCCCAAGCGTCGTCGAGTCATACCGAATGAACTGAAGATGATGTATCGACGAAACTAATCACTTAGAGAAATATATTCTGTGGAAGTGTTTTTATTTGGTATGGCTCCATTCCACCAAATAGGGCTTGGTCATATCAGACTCATAATTCTTGAGGATTTACAAAATCTTGATGTCATGAAACATGAGAAAAATTATAATTTGTTATTTAGTGTGCCTTGTTTAAGCTTAGGAAACCCTTCTTAATTGCTTCTTCAGTGCCGGCTCATTTAATGTTTACGAAAGAAATACAATATTCAAAGGGGGAAGGTGTAATTAGTGCCTACGTGGTAGCTTGTTTCATAATATTCCATCGAATGACCCCCAAGGGAAAATGATGAACTTGTTCAACTGGACCATCTAAGTATATGAAATTATAATGGAAGCAAATGTAAATATCGGCTACGTGGTCAATATAGGATATCTGTATTTCGAGAAAATCAGTAGGTGACTTCGTTCATTTATTTTTAGGTACTATCTTCAAGTAAAAACATAGGAGACTTGCTCCTCGTTTGACTACTGCTAAATTGTTTTCGTTTTCACCTGAAATACGTGTCAGATGTATGGAAAAGGAATAGTTTCGACTGCATTCTTACGTAAACTCTACAGATCAATACGTAATTTTTATTAATTTTATTTCTGTATTTTAACGGCGAGTAAGCCTACATAATCTACTCACTTAACCTTAAACTAATTTCAGAAGCAAGTCTTGAGAAGATTTTTACGAATTGGGAAAAATATTATTTAAACCACTTCCCATTTTGATTTTTTTCTGAAAATCAGCTATAAAAATCTTTGATCGAAAGCCATAATTACCCACTTTAAGTGACGGAATTATAGCGGAGGTTATTACGATCATGCTTAATGATTTTTATTTCCTCGTGATTTTGACCTTTCGGTTTGATCTTAGGAGTTCCAGTTCTGAAATAAATTTAGGTTCGGTTAATAAAAATATTGGAAATTCCCCAGACGGAGTAAATCGCATCCCTCTGCCGTAATGATGCTTTCTCCAAAAAATACTAACATTTGGAGCAGACGATTGCCGAACAAGTACTAAAATCAGCCCGCATCGACTCCAGATATAGACGGAATGCTAGAGTGGAAAAATGCCGGGATGCTTGGAGGAGAGGAAGCACAGTGAAAGAGGAGCACGAAGAGGAAGAGAAGGACAACGTACCGTTTAGCATTACGAATCAAAACGTCGGGTTGAAAAGAAAGACATAAAGCGAGTGATTAGGGAGTAAAAACAAAGCCGGAAAGTGGATGAAGGCAGGGGTTGTAAATCAAGGGACGAAGATAAGATGAAATGAGGTAAGGATGCAGAAGAGGCCCGCGACTAGATGTGGCGGCGGGGGGCAGAGAGGGAGACCGTCGGCGGCGGGCGTATTGATCTGCGGAAGGGCCCTCGTAGACGAGGAGTGGGTTGGGGCGGCGGGGGCGGACCGTGGGGGCGAGGAGGGGCCGTAGACGGCGCGGAGGCGGGCGCAGTTTTCGGAAGGGGATTTGCCTTTTACAGCCCGACGAACCTATGACTAAATAAACGCGCCTCGCCGCAGGTATTCCGCTCGTTCTGCCCCCGTGGTCGAGCCATTTTTCCGAATTCGCGCGCCCCCGTTTTTTTGCGTCCCCTTTCGCTGTGCTATTTGCTCCGATGTATTGAGTTTTATGTGATGATCCGCGGAAGTTGGAGATTAAAAGTGTTCGGCGCGCCTTTCGCAAATTGGATAAATTGTCCCCTCGACTTTTTTGTGCGTCGGCTGATGACTGAGACGATGGCGAGTCTACGGCGGAGGATGGAAAAAGCTGTTTGAGAAGCGATGCCGTCCGAATGGCAGAAATGGAAAACCTGGAAATAACGAATGTGCACAACCTTTATCCCGAAACATTTGCAACACAACTGCGGACTCTCCTTAGACTTAGGGAGAGATGTTATCGGGAAAAATAAAACATGTGAGGGATAATAATTCGAAATCGTATTTACAAACTTAAGCTTCCATTTTTAACAAAAATTATTCTGAACTACGCAAAGATTAACAGATTAACATAAAAGGTTCACAATTCTACGTTATTGGAACAAAATGAGAAGCAGAAGAATCAATAAATAATGTTAATAAATGAAAATAAATTAATGAGGAATATCAACCAGATTTAAATGAAAATTAATATGCTGACGTTATTAACTGAAACCGTCACAAGCAATTTTATCAGGAGATATTGAGATTGAAGATAATTAAAGAATGGCTAATGAAATGTATCGTTCAAAATTAATTTAATCATTCTACGTGACAGTAATTTAGATGGTAGACGATGTATGTACCAATAGAGGAAGATCTAGGCAGGATATTCAAAAATATAGATGGAGAACAACCGCTATCTTTTAAAACTTTATTAACAACAGGATTTACTAGCTGAATATAAAATCCTGTTCAGCTTTTACTTTCGATGCAATGCGTGTTGGCGAAACGGTTTCGGCATTTTATAATGAAGAAAAGCAAATTAGAAGGCAAATGGTTTGACAACCGATCGATTCCATACCAGATTAAAGACACACTTCTACTCTTATATAAAGCATTATGTACGTCAATAGAGAGATGGTATGCTATCGAGGTATCAACGCAGGTTTTCTCATCAGGAGATAATGGATGTTAGCTCATTTAAATGGTACTCACTCTCATTGTGATGTAAACTTTCTTTACTCACATGAAACCGCCTGGCAAACACACTACTTTACCAGCCTAAACGAAGTAGCAAAATTATTACATAGATACCACAGCAATGGTGTTTTTAAACGCGTTCGAATAAGAACTATTTATGGAATTTCCTCTTTCCGTTAATATTTCCAAAAACAACATTTGAATCAACCAATACAGCGACTCACCACCATTGTTGTAAGATTAAAAAGAAATATAACAATAGTTTTCAATTTGAGAAATTAATCTAAGTTTGGACCGAAGATTTCCCAAATATTACCTTAAAAAGGTCTTCCACTTTCTGAGAATTACACCGCTGAGAGTCCTGATTGATTTCCAATTTCCGGTTTTTACGAGACGCAATGACATCAAAAGGCTTCCATGTTAGTCCTCGCACGTTTTGTTAGACCATTTGCAACATTATTGGTCTTCTTATGAGACAGTTTAATTAAACTTTTAGTTACTATTATGAAATCGTCGACATTCAAGTTGAGGTAACATTTTCTACAAACGCACATTTTTTTCTTAATTATCTCCTTATTTTAATTCATTATAAACTCATCAATTTCCAGCTCTTGTTATTATACTAATGTGCGTGAAATTTATATAAATAAAAACTTCTGAAAAAAATCTCCTGCTGCTTATTGGGACCGAGCCACAGAACCTGTTTACTCGCTGCGAAATTTTTTCATAAAGACATCATGAAGCATAAACTGAATAATCAAAATATTGGTAAAATTATCGAGTACTTGCAATTTATTTAGTACAAAATTAACTATGATACTTTCGCAAATTTTGTCGCAATACAAAGTATATCGATAACTTTTCAATTAAGTAAGGAATCAATACGTTCTTAAAATTGTCATCATTCATGTGCCGGATATGTAAACTATCTCTGAAAGATATAGCTGACGGTTAGGAAATTTTTCAAGGCTACATAATAGGAGAAATATTCATTGACATAAAAATCCAATTTATTACACAAAAATGTTTCCGCCGGTCTTATTAATAAATTTTTTCAACCAAGCACTTTCTCTATGCGAAGAAAAAGTCTAAAATACTGAACTAACCTGCTGAAGTGGCTCATTGGATTCCATACTTATCTAAAATATCAGAATGAATAGTGAATAAAAAATAACATATTCTGAGGAAATAATGATTGAGAATGGTCGGAAAATGTATTCCTTATACGGAAAGAATTGTCTAATTTCTAGTCTTAGGGTAATAATACTGCTCTATTTCTCTCTAATGCGAACTCCTGAAGTTATTCTTTTGATACCTACGTAATGTGATTGATTAATATGAGCAATTAATATCCACTAAATTTGGCGAATATTATGTATACTCCCAAAGTTTTAAGACTTGCTAAAGAACGTAAAAGTATACTTGTGTGTCAATAATTTCTGGCAAGTAAACCTTCGGAGATATCATCTAGGTATCTTGATACATAGTATTCAATACCATTTCTTGAAAGAGAAGCGAAGAAAAAGCAGTTTAACGGTTACCAAGTCACAATCTTTATGATTTTATCAGATCCTTGTAGTCTTCGTAGTTTCAAGAAATGTATACTTTGGGATATTATTAGCGTATAACATATAAATCCAATTTGTTTACGGTATATATATAACGCTCCAACACCAAAGTACCGGGTTCGAATTCCGGCCAACCAGATTTTCCTGGTTAGGTGATGGTCGTATGTATTCGTCTACTGTTAATGTTATACCTTCACTTTAAATTGGTGTGAAGTTATGTGAAGCATAAATAAATAAATACAAATCCGAAGCTCAAGCGAAAAGTCACACACAAATTTGCGCAAATAAGAATGGTTTCGTGTTATCAGTTTAACTTTTTGCAAACATAAAGAATGCCCTGGAGCGAGGTATGATAAGATTGCACAGGAAATACTATTAGCAGATTCGCAATAGAAAGTTTATGAATATAAACAGGTGCCATTGAAATACAAGATAAAATCCCAATTGAGGAGGTGTCATTCACAGCATGGGGCATGAAAACACTCCCAGGAGGAAAATTTTGAAAAATTCCAAGATTTGCAATATTGATAAAGGCTCTTTATAAGCGAGCGTAACTTGTAAATCAGGAATACCGAAGAAATGATTGATTCCTTATTCACTTAATGCGTACATTTTGAACCAACTAAGTCAAATATAAAGTGAGACAGCCGCTTGAAGCTCAATGGCAATCACTGAAGAATATTAGCCACGAATTATTTCGAAAATTGCTTCGAGTAGGTACATCTGAAAACACAATTTAGAAATGAAAAATAAGCATTTTTTACATCATAATACTAAATTTTCTGGCAGAGACTCGGAAACCTCGGTTTCTGATATCACTTTGAAAACAAAAAACAAGTTTGATAGTTTATAGAACGCAAGAGAATAGCTAAGTTCAAAAGCACAGGAATTAATACTACTAGAAACCATGAAATGCACCATCATTAAAAATTTACACTTTGTTATTTCTTCGAAAGGTTATTGACTTACCACTGATATAAAAATCCGGGCATTCTTATAATTCCTTACACTACATTCGCGCCTAAACACGCCGATCCTGGAAAGAAAAAAGCATGGGATGATTAAAATGTGTTGTGAAATCGACGAATAGTTTTATTTAGAAAGCTTAATACTTATCAGAATACACGACAGTGTAACAATGTAGATGTAATAAAAACGTTTAGACACTTTTTTTAGTAAGCAATGTCAAGCTTTTAAAAATACGGTGCAAAGCTATGAAAAAATAGACCAATCAAAGTATCATAATCGTGCACAAGATATGTATGCATGACTAAGAGAGTAATAAGAGAAAATAAAAGAGTAGAAATATAAAAAAATTAAAACACCTGCATATTACTGAAGACTATATCAAATTTTAGCAATCATATGACAAAGTAAACCTACATTCATTTATTGAATACATAATTCTAAACTGCTCGTTGAAATTAACCAGGAATAAAGCCGGAAACAATTCAATTGTGGCACAATTTGAAAATGAACTACATATCAATACTTTGAAATAGTAATTTTCCCATACCTTTACATAATTACAATTCTACTTTTTATCCAACTAAGTAACTATTGCTGGTAGAATTTCTTGTATATGTGCATACATTTTCGCAAGGAGTAATCCTGTTAACTTACAATTAGTAGTTCGAGTATAAACACAATCTCTCAAATTAACGATATCAATTCGTTTTTAATGCTAAAAATTCAAATTAGGTAAACAATCATAATTTACCTACACAAACCTGTACAATTTACTCTGCAGAAAAAGGAAGTTTACTCACAAACATCTTTGATGAGACTATAATTGTAGAGATCACCATCTGCAACCAAGTTAATGAGCCGTTAAACTAACAATAAACTCAAGTCTGCAACCCGACTCCTGTAGCCAATATTTTACTCTATCTAATCATGTTCTAAGAAAAAGTCTCTCAAAATATTCCCAAGCAGCTCGGCCGCGATCACTTGAGTTTCCAAGAGCCCTCAAACTATCAAATTTTCGGATAATGTAAAGTTACATTATCCGAATATTATTATTATATTAAATAATATTATTATTATAGTTCTAAAAACCTCCGTTTATAGTTATGCATGAAATATCAAAGTAAAAACTACCGTACGTATGATTGGTTCTAACTTGGTAATCAGTTCATTGCAGTCAATAGTTTGATATAAACTCAAGCTATTATATTTTGATTTTATTTACGGCCAAACAATCAGACGCCATTTGTTTACTTTCAAGGACGGATCGAAAGCAAAAGACTTAATATAAAAACTTTAAAATTGAATTGTCGAGTATAATAATAAATAATACATAAAGCGTCTGACTGACTTCTGACTCAAGAAATCAAGTATCAATTATAAACGAAGGATCAAGATTCTACTCTAATTAAAATGCGTACTTACGGAGATTATACTTCTGCAATGAGACAGGTCTACCAAAATAGAATCCTAAATTATTTTACGTCGTTATAATAGCCATTAGCCATAAGTATGAACAAGAACTTCTACTTGCTTAAATGTATCATCATTTGACTGCATCAAGGAAAAACTCAATTACTAGTGAGTGACGTTATAAACACCCAATATCTTAAACAAATTGAAAGCGGACATCAGACGAACTAATTTCTTTATCGCCAGGTGATAGCTTTAAAAATATTGAATGATTAATCAAAACCAATTTCGTGTACGATTAAAATTATTTTTTTCCAAACTTATTTTAACGAATTTTGTGAATCGGAAAAAGTCACTCACCGTAGGTATTCCATTTTATCTGTTCTCCGTCCAAATTTATAAAAAAGGAGTGATGATATCGCTACCACAAACTTCCTTTCATTACCTTATTGATAGAACAATATGATTACGAATGATTACACCTGTAAAACTGTTTCACCCTGCATTCCGCCACTCGTCAACGGCAACACACGCACAGGTCAAAAGATCAACTGAAACAATTTCGTCCCCGAACACACTACCTCAAAGTAATCGGCCAATCATAATAGACTGGGGGTCGGAACGAGGCTAGGCGACGCTGCCGGCAACCGGTGTCGAATTGAAATCGCGAACTGAAGAGTGTGTGCTCAACTTGGACTCACTGTCTGCCGTTGAGTCCTGAAGAAAAAGCCAATTCTTCAAGTCCAAATAATATTTTAACCGAAAGAGGACGCTATGTAACCTGTTACATAGCAAAAGGATTGAATATTTACTTTAAGTAATATTAAATTATATAATCATTTTTAATGATGATAAATTATATACTTTAATAAAATAAAAATACTTAACATTTAATTATAAATAATAATAATTCCGAACAAAAATAATGCGACAAAAATTGGTCATGTAGAAGAAGATAGTTAGGAATTTCATGATAGAAGATGATAGTTATGAATGCAAAAATTTACAGACTTGATCACGATAAAAAGTAAACTTTCTCTCTGAATTGATCACTTATTTAAACAATGGACAACGGAATATAACCTTCATTTTTTACATTTTTTCGCAGTCGTCTACAAATCCTTTTTTGTCAATTCTAGGAACCTTATGAACAGGCCTATGCCTGCACTTGTCTCAACGATGAATAAAGAGTGAGTAGCTTTAGAAATTTGAAAGAAAATCATGGATAGTTTTGAAATTAAGAAAAAAAATACGCGAGAGAAAATAAATCATAATGTATCTATTCCTAATATAATTTGGGCAGGTAACAATAAAAGGAAATTCATATTAAGTTGGAATGATGATAGTCTCAACATCGATCTTCACGTTCGGTGTGACGTTGGAGACTATATTTAGACACCAAGATTAAGGATTATAAAATCCGAAGGAGGCTATGACCCAGCCAAGCGGCATCTATAGGGCATAAGGTTGGCGTATCGACTTCAAAATCGCATTATATTGGCCTTTCTAAACCCTGGTTCCCTGACGATTAATTAAGGTAGCTTTCCAAAATGTCCTCGACGTTGGGCGAACGTCTTAGCTCTTACCGGGAATCGAACTCCGATCCATTTTCACTAAAGTTGAACTACTTGGCCCTATGAGGACTTAAAAATATTGATAAACGAGAATACGGTGATTCGGCAGAGTATGAATTTGGAAGTACATCTTTAAGAGATGATACAAAAAATTGATTTATTACTCGTTTACCAGGAAGTAAACCCTGGGGGTTAGACTTCGTTTTCACTTTTTATTTCAGAACACAGCCACTTCCATTCATACCGATTCAAGAATTAATACTCCAAATAATTGTTTCTCACAATTGTTTCCTCCATGCCCTTTCATGGAGTCTCAACAACATTTATCAGTGTACAATAAACGTTTGAGTACAAGATATTAATAAGAGGCACACTTGGTTGATCATTCGATAGTTTCGCATCCTTGCCTAGGGAAATAAGAGTGCTCGTTTTTACACTTTAAAAATATTAAAATTGGTTAGTACTTTTAAATTGTTGTTTATATTAAGCTTTATCTATTACTAACGTAATATATATTTAGGATCGGGATTATCATGTGCAATTAAACTGGAGTTTAATTGTAAGCATCATTTAAACCCCAACAAACCATGTTACAATCTGTAGTTAATACTTTTGTCTATGAAAGGATCTGACAAGCCAATATTCGATGTGTGGCAGGGGGTGCATCATTTCAAGTAATGGTTAACGCAAGCATCAGATTACGAGAGCTTCAAATCTGTAACATAATTGGTAACAGCAAAATATGGTTTTAATGAAAGATTGATTAATTGAATACATCATACAGTAGAATAACTCATACCACATCAACAAAGGACGTCATCAACAATTTATTTGCTTTCGTTTAGACATGTAAGTAGCAATTTCCATATATTTTCGCCACAAATAACTGTTAGAGTGGAATTGAACCCACCTACATTGCCCCTTTTCCTAATTGCTATTTTCCGAAAGATCTCTGAGGAATTTTATGTATAATTTTGTAATATAATTATGTATTTTTTATGTAAAAAATTGTACAAGTAAAATATATAAAAAATGTATACAATTTTACTTGTCCTTCGTAATTGTTTTATAGTCCTTTTTATCAAAATTTTCCATTCGCATTTACCATTACCATTTTTAATTAATTGTTCAATTTTTCATATGTCATTTTAATATGTTTCATTTTCAAAACAATTTTTTTATTCAAATGATTTATTTTATGCCTTTTTTGTGATATTTATTATTTTCTCATAGTGCATTCCTGCAATTTTCCTTTTTTATGTTGTTATATTATTTTTTGTAATTTCGTTTTAATGTTTAATCTCATGGTTTTTGTCGTATTTATTATTTTAACATTTATTTTACTGCAAATTTTCCTGTTTCTGATTTTATTTTATTATTCTATTTGTAATTTCGTTATAGTACTGCCTTTGTAATCTCCATGTTATGCACAGCTTTCTTTTACATCTTATATCTTGTACTATCTGTAGGTTTGCGCAGGTTTTTCACACACACCCCTTCTTTGTGGGTGTTTTCCTGCAGTGGATCTTTTTTTCTAAGTTATCCCCTTAGATTTTTTGGAAGAAGAGACTTTTCAGTCTCAATCTCGCCTTAATAAAGACCTTATAGGAAGCTGTAACGAATACACCAGCAAAGAGAAAGTTTCATTGGTGGTAAAGAGACGAGCACAGAGTTAGGATATCTCTCTCACTTCCTATTCCTTTTTCAGAACAGTCGTCTCTTGGAAGATGCCCGCGATGAATCCCCATCAGCTATCGCAAGAGCCACTTCACGTCTCGCTGCTTCCAGGGAAAGGTTGACCACGATTGATCTTCCTCAGTGCTTCTTAAGCGTAAGTATTCAACATTTTGACTGAATTGCTACGACTCTTAAAAAGGGTGATATGAGATTTTGTAATCGGCACACGAACTACGAAATGCTCCAAAACAATACTAAACAACAGAAACTCCCTGGGTCCTGAATATTGCTGAAAAGATAAAAGATACTCATACGTACACTAGTTTCATAAACTAGCGCGGGAACTACAAGACAGTATTGATTTAGATTTAGATACACAGCCCGTGAGTTACTAAAGGCAGGGGGTGTGGTAACACCTACATCCCCACCTAAATGGGAACCTTTCTTGTATACAGAAATATATAAATTCGTAGGATCATAAGAGTAGACTAGCACCTGATATTCTGCTTTTATTATTACTATATCGCAGATAAAGTACGAGGTAATGATTTTTTGTGATTGATTCTTAAAAATGAAGATTCATGCGTATTCATTTGCATCGATAGCCTATTCGGAGTAAGTTTTCTAGTGTGTGTTTATGTATTTTTGACATTCAAGTGTTTCTGAACACATTTTATGTTGTTGTGTTTTTGCACTGGAAGATTTGTTACATAAATAAAGATGAATAATAATGTATCGATGATAATATTTCCACATGGCTTCCTCCCGATTTCAACTTATGCGATAAGTTGAAATTAGTTGTGATAATAAGAATCTACCGAGTTAAATTCACTAAGGAAATGCAAAAAAGAACGATCGGAAGTAATTATCAGTTTTAGCGATTACTTCCTCGTGATGTTTCCTCCATACTTCTCGGGGACTGCGATCGTTTATACGGGACCAAAATTTCATTTACTTTGTCTAAAAGTTCAGGGTTGAAGAAGAATCACAAAATTTTCTGCTGGTTATCAAATTTTCTCACAATAAATCTGATATGACCATCAGAGAATTCTACCCAAGAGTTTCAATCTATTGTAATGCTACTGTCACACCTGAAATCTCCTCTAATATTAAGTATTCGAGACCAGGACGACAAAGAGAGAAATAATTGTGATTAGTATGAACGCGTGATTATTAAAAAAGTCATTCATATTTTATATTCGAGCATATTCCGAAAAAGTTCAAGTTAACACGATCGAGTGATCTCTGCATGATTTTATTGGAGGTCCTCAAGGCATAATTTCAGCATTTTTTAGAATTTGGATTTAAAATGGAGGATTCTTAGATAATGCTTACTTGAAGCCAATTACATACAGTAATAACATTAATCTGATATCTAGTCTGCACAAGCAACCTTAAGTGCCTGCATACCATAGAGTACCATGTTTTGAGTCATAACCTTTTAAAAAAAATCCATGGCAAAGATAATATCATAACCTTTGGTTCTGCTCGGGGGGCTTCCTGCAAAATTAAGCCACATATTTACTAGAAAACACAGAAATTTAACCTCAAAATAAATATGTGGGTGGCGCGAGGGCCTTTAATGAAAGTGGTTGCGGATTCGATTCCCTGGGGAAATCAATAGGTGTGTAATGACCTCAGCTGTCTAAGCACTACTTAATGTTAGTACATACTTACAACTAGTAAAATGTTACGTTGAGTATTCTCCTCTGGTAAAATATTGAAAAAACTAGTTTCAAGTTCATAATATACAGCCCTATAAATTTCCTATAAAATCGATCAATTTTTTCTCCAAAATGAACGTCAAATTTTCTATAGTTTCACACCGAAACAGATAATTTTCTTCCGCGCTAAAGCTTAGGAAAAACGTTCAATAAATATAAAATGAAACTTTTAGTTTCAAGAAATTTCTGCCTTCATTCTCTGTTCGTAGTTTTTCTTTCTTTCGAGAAGGCATTTCAGTATATACTGTATGATACTCTCCTTTCGTGTATTGTCTATTCTCTCTCTTTGAGACTTTCGCTTTGTTTTCAATTCGCTCTAAACGTTTTTTTATAAATAACTAATATTAGGAGGTTGAAGACCAGAGTATTCTGAACTCCCTTTGATGAAGCACAGCACTTTGGCCACGCATGAATACTAGAAAAATATTTTATAAACAATGCATGATGGCGATGATGAAATGAAAATTACAAAACTTATATCATTGAAGACGTGAAAATATTAATATTAAAAGTAAAGTAATTATTTCCCTCAGGATTGCGGATTTGCTACCTTTAACTTCGATGGTATAGGATGGGAAATGAATGCAAATCTTGAGGTACGTTAATCAATTCTTCCAATGACCACTATTCTCTGGAAATCCAGCTTCGATAAACATGACATGTCACTGGGTGCAGTCGTTCGCTCGATAAATCCAGTCATGATTAAGTGTTTAACCGAAAATCAGAAACCATTTAGAGCCCATGACGTTTATCATCGACCTAAGACAAAGTTAAACTGAAAATTAAACGCGTGGGACGAACCTAAATGCATAAAAAATCGATCTTTGAAATTGAATTGAATCAGCGCAAGTGCAAAAACATTAACTTTGATTTATATTCAATAATAATTTATACATTTATGTGTCTAGATGACCCGGTGAACTTCGTACCACCTGAAATTGATTTGATTGTAACACTTCATAAGCGATTATCAATCCTAATCAACTTTCCAACTCCAATTCATTAAGCTCGATAATAGGTATTGGTCGCATCGTGTACGGTTTGAGTTTCGTTTCGTTATTAAATTAAACTGATTTGTAGTTCAAATGAATTCAATGTCTTTAAATTTCATAAATGAAGTTAACGTTCACTTCACTTCATGTTGTGAACACACTTTCACATGTGTAACTTCATTTTCAGTCGCTCTCGAACGTAATTCGGACATGCGAATACGTCTATTATTTTAATCCGTCGCTCGCTGGTCATCAGTTAGGTTTGCTCGTGTAGTAGCTCGCCACGCATATGACTGACTACAGCGACCAATGTCAGCTCGTCCTCTCCTTGGCATTGTAATGAACCCTGTAAAACGACACGGAATTGTTTTCGCAGTCACTCAATTATGTCGAATTTACCTTCAGAAGTTTACAATATTGAAATCCTCACACTAAGTCCTCGAGTAGAGAGAGAGTAAAACCGATTTAAAAATCTAACTAAAAATTCAGAAAACAATAACGTTGCTGTTAATAAAACTTGGTTGCTACTGAAGTTTAAACAAAATTTCAAAAAATTCAAATTCAAATGTTCGTACTTTTTTCCGTGCGATTCTTCACAGGATATTGTTCGTAACAGCAAATGTTAAAATCTCATGCAATTTTTCTTCTTCATAAAGCGTATCACTTATTAGCAGGATTAATTTTAACTTGACTTATATTCTTAATGCATTTTCTTTGATAAATATATGAACTTGGAATCAACAATCGCCTTCAATGTCAAGGGGGATGGTGGGTTGTTTACAACCTCTAAATTTTGATAAAATATTCACGCATTTTATCAAAATTTTCGAAATTTCGATTCGTAAACGATATGTGACGACCAAAATAAGAATCGTTATTCTATTCCCCTTCTTTTGGTGCTTTATTCGACTTTGTACGACTGTTATTTCTTCTGTTGCTTTCTATTAAATTTTCAAATGAAATAAAGCCTGCAGCAAGAAAAATGAACTTTACGTGCATTTCTTATGGAAATGTTTTTTCGATTTTTCAGCAATTCCTTTTAGGTTTTTCCTAATTTTCTTTTTTCCTAAACCACCTCCGTACCGTGGCGAACAAAACAAAAAAAATATTCAAATCGGTCGAGTCGTCTTCGAGTTTTATACGTCGTCAAGAACATCAATTCATTTTTATAAATAAAATCATTTATAAATTTATATAGAGAATGCAATAGAATATATTTATTTTCGACTTTTTAAATTACTTGTAATATATTTGTGAGAATCTTTCTTTTTGGCCGCAATTTTAACTTTGCCAACAATTGCTAGAAAGGATCGTTACTGCAGCACAGATCCAGGAAGCCAACGCTTACTCTAATCTCAGCACTTACAGCGAAAAAAACAGAGTCAATAAACAGTATTACCTCCCAATATTTTATATTTTCTTGGCACGGCGAGGCCACTGGCCAGCGGTAAATTTAAAGGCGGGTAATGCTTGAGGCCGTAAAGGTACCGTTACTTGACACTGCGATCGGAGTAACACGAAAATCGAGGTAACGGAAAAATTGAGCGATCTGGGGATTATTCAGTCTCCGAAATGCAAAGGTTAACGGTTGGGACGTTTAACTATTTCCAAATAAAAACGAGCACTAACAGACACACTTGTCTCGAAATATAAATAAACATTTTTCCTGCAATATTTCGGGTCTTGGGGTCTAAAATCATCCAATATTTATTAATTTATCTGTTTTGCTATACTGTTGAATATTCTTACATGTCTTATTTAGTATTTTTAGAATCCTTATTCCCTCACACGCACTTTATCTATCTAATAATAATGCTTCATATTACATTAAAATGCTGATCTTCTAGCGATTCATATAGCTGTCTCTAAGTGAATCATTGAACTGTATACTAATTGATTTAATTTTATGAAGTATTTTTTTCTTTTCATGTTATACACAGCTTTCCTTTACGTCTTAGCTTGTACTATCAGAAGGTTTTGCGCAGGTTTTTCATCCCCCCTCCCCTTCTTTGTGGGTGTTTTCTTGCACTGGAACTATTTCCGTAAGATAACTATGATTAGCATCTGGTTACATCTCATCCTTCTAAAGTTTTCCTCTTTATTTCTAAAAACATATTGGTTAATTAAGTTTCTCTTTAATCTCATTTACAAAGAGTCATATGGAAGAAGAGAATTTTCAGTATCAATCTCGCTTCAATAAGGAACTGAGGACCTTAAAAGGTTATAACGACTGACAGACGGGTAAAAATGAAAACTTGCGCGAATAAGTCTCGATTGGTATAAGAACGGAAGGATAATAAGGAACTAAATTGAGAGTTAAACAGCCCGTTGACCAGCTTGATACAAAAGGGATTGGAGTGATTGTTACGCGTATGTACACACCGAGTCACTTGAGATAAATTAGAGGCCACTTGTAAATTCTATAGATTTCCCACAAACTTCGATAGAATTTCGCTCTCTCTTTGAACGAAAACCTGAACTATCTGACTTTCGTAATTAAAAAAAAAAGCGCAGTCGTATCTCGTCTGAAAAGTAACCTTGCAAACGAATTGCGACGAAGACTTTCTCGTTGTTTTTTTATTCGGATCATAGATTAGTCTAACGAATGTTTAGATGGATGCAAGCATACAGGCATACATTCTGTATGTACGAGCGCAAATAATATCGAAAGTGATCACTACTAGTTGGATCGTATCCATTTTATCTCATTGTTATTCACAGTATTGCATAATTATTTATTATATATTATAGTATTTTGGCATTATATTTTTTTGTGCTTTAAATTACTTTTGTTAAACTTAGCAAGGAACATAAGCCGATGATGAAATTGATAGAAAAAACGTACAAAGTAAATTTGGCAACTTAAAGTCATATAATTATATGAATGGTTGATAATGATAAAATAATAATAAAATACATACATTTTTCTAGGAGAGGAGTTTCTACAAATTGTGGCGGCTTTAGGTATTTTACTTTTAATTTACGAGATAGGAAAACATTTTAACTGGTGAACAAATTGCCCTTGTTAACTAACTTCGAAATCACTATGCATTAAAAGTGAAGGAAAAAGTATTTCTTTCAAGTCAGGAAGACATAAATATTAACCTTATATTTTTAACCAAAGAGAATACTCTATGCAGTCCAGTTGGTGTATTAGATTCCAACTCAATGTAAAAAAACCAGGCCCTCGACCACGTAATGATGTTTACATAAACAGGAAATGCATTTGATATAACTCAGCATGATTCGCTAACAAGGTCTCGCATCATAAATCTACCGATCCATTAAAACTGCCGGAAGTAGACGACGTGAAAGAGCCAATTGATGAATTATAAGGCGTTTTTTATAAAACCTCGTTTACCTCATAGTTGATCCTACGTAAGATAACGGAACCATCAAAACTTTATACGTCGGAAAGGGTGAAGACTTAAAATAGATGAAATTGTACTAGTGCTACATTCTTTACTATGGCACGCTGAATTTTAGAGAGAAACTCTTTTAACTTTATCTTAGCACGACCATCATCCTTGATTTTGATATGATAATTTTCGGGAGTTGCATGAAAATTGGAATTTCAATTACAGCAGTTTTACAGCGAATACCTCCCAAATATATCGAAGAATGAATTCTGTGGCTAGCTTTCTGACTCTTCCTGAGTAAATCATTTAGCATAAAATAATATTGAGAGCTATAGAGTTGTCTTTTCATTTTCTTAACTCTTAACCACCTCAACGCGTTATTTCCTTCGGATTGATCAGTTATGGCTCAATTGAGACCAAGAGACCCTATCAAGGCGCCGCAAGGCATAAATAAGGAAATATAAAGGATATTATTTGGCATTCGTAAATGAGTCCTTACTTTCTTGTCTTATTGTAGAAATATAATGACTGTAAATTAAGATTCTTGACTTCCTTTTTGACTTTCTTTACCACGTGAATCTCATGTTTTTATTAGCGTTAAAATCAACCGGGTATTCTTTATTTTTAATCAGAACTTATTTTTTATTTCTTCCTTTTTTACCCAACTTTACCTTATTCTTTATATTAATATGTATTATCTACCTCATAATCCATTTTGATGCGCTTATATTTTATGAAAGATCCTTTTATTTTTTAAGTATAGCATTGGTATACCCATATCTGATTACTCATTTGTAGGAATGGATTATGCAGCATTTATTAATGATATTACAGTTTTTAATGTTAGCTGGTAAGAAAAATTTTTACACGATAATTTTGTTTATATTTGCTTTGATAATAATTTCTTTTCGGCTATCAGAAAATAATTCTCTTTTGTTTAAAAATACATATTAGTATCCGTATTAAAGTAATTAGGCGTCGAAATAGGAAATGGGGGTCAAATATTGAGAGGAGAGGGCCTGAAAAGAATGTAACTGAGGGAAGAATACTTAGGGAAAAACAGAGAAGAAGACAAATACAGAAGATTTTAGATGACAAAAAGGGTAGAATAAGCTACCAAGAGGTGAAGGCGAAGGCGTTGAATAGATATTTTTAATGCACATGAACCTACCAAAAGGGTGGAATACTCACGTATCTATCAGTGAGTTTCATAGGTTTTGAAACCCACTCCTTCTCTGGTTGGGTGATTACCTACAGTGGAATATTTTTCTAAGTATTTGCCAAGGATATTTTTAGGAAGGAAAGATACGTACTTTTCCTGGAGATGTATAATTTTTCAATCAGTAATTCTTTCTCGCTAAACTGTTTTCTCTCTTATTAATTCCAACAACTGAAATTCCTCCACTTTATGTAGATATTTTAATGTATGAATATGAATTCGCCATGGAAATTAAAATTAAATTAAAAGAAACGTATATTTTATGTTAATATAAAACAAATATTTTCTCAAATGAGAGAGAATTTCAGTGTGTGCCATATTGTTCTAATGTTAACCTGAATGATTAAAAATTTAGAAATAATACCATTAATTCGTAATAGTATGCCATCAGGAGAAATAAAAACATCTGCTGTAAGATGTAGAGGTCAACTTTTCTGCCACTATTCTACACTATTCTACACTATACTTCCACTCCGAATGTAGTGTTGTTGGAATCTACTTAGTTTAATAAGGCTAAATTTTTATATCTCAATATGCCTTCATACATATTTCATTACTAATTTTTTGATGCTAGGCTTCTATTTCATCCAATTCATCCAACAGTGATAATCATAAAAAAATGTAAACGTAAAACCTTTTCTACTGGTTTTCGCTGTTGATACCAATTATACCAATTGGTATCAGATTGTACAAAAAATCTAGAAATTGTACGTAGACCTCAACTGTGCTCTTTAAAATTGATATTGAAATGATCGAACCGATCTAAACAATTCACTTGTTACTTTATTAATTTATTTCAAGAGATTTAAATAACGTCATGGTGTAAGCGGAAACATATTAGGGTCTCTCACTGATGGGAGATGATGCTAATAACACTTCAACGAAGGCGCTGATACCTGAGGACTGGCGCAAATACAGACAAGTTAAGGTTTATCTAGTCTATACTTGTGAGTTTAAATCGTTTTTGTAAGCTTCCAGATTTTTATAACAGTGGAAAATACCTTACCGTATATTTTAATCACATCTTCATATTATACAACGACCGAATGCTAAATTAAAACAATTACTAATAATAGGTGGGCTCCCGGATAGTCATGTGGACAGCGCGTTTGCCTTTGGTGAAAGCGGTCCCGGGTTCGATTCCCGGTGGGAGCCAATGTGCGAAATGACCTAAGCTGTCGAAGCACTTTTAACAATACTACTACTACTACTAATAATAGGTGCTACAAAAATTACTGACTACTATTGATAATAAATGGTTTTAGTAGAAGTAGTAATAAGTACTCACATTTTTTATACTGAAATTATTATTTTCTCGGACAATATGATTATAATCATGTATACATGTTAGCGTGCTAGCGCGTTAACGCTCCAACCTCACGGTCCCGGGTTAGAATCCCGGCTAATCGGATTTTTCCGGTTAGGGAATGGTCGTCTGTGTGTGTGTCTTGTGTTTATAAATAAAGGAAAATGCAAAAAAAATGATAAAATATAAAGGGGGTTAATTGGTAGAGTAGCCTTCAAAGGCTAAAATTCGCCCACGAAAAAAAGACTGCATTATTATTATAATTATTATTATTATATCAGAGCCCAAAATAGGTAGTGATCATTGTTTTACGTACAGCGGAACCTTCAGAGAAAAAAATGCTTCTTAAGGTCAATTAATAAGTACTCACATTTTTTATACTGAAATTATTATTATTTTCTCGGACAATATGATTATAATCATGTATATCAGAGCCCAAATTAGGTAGTGATCATTGTTTTACGTACAGCGGAACCTTCATAGAAAAAAATGCTTCTTAAGGTCAATTGGATAAAACTATACCCTTATCTGCCATTCTTGACTCTTTGAGATGGATTACGATATTTTTCGAGCAACTTTGGCCCCGCTCGAGATGAGTACTTAGGCATTATTATCGAAATTTAATTCATCCTGCTCACAAAAATAATTAGTTGTAAGGAGAAAAATTTACGGATGGCAACTTCGACAGAAATCCCGATGAGATTAATTTTTCATAATGATTGAATTTTATGAAAACGTAACTAAACGGAAAAAACGAATAATCGCGAATTTGTTCGTTGTAACTGCGCGAAAAGGTCGTCGATTCAAATGGTTTGCACTTAACGGATCAGTGGGAAATGCTCTCGCGACCTCAAAGAGAAAGGCCTAAGAATAAAGAAAGACTTCCTATACCTGGTCACAGAATGGTTCTAAACGCCAGAGCCATCTGTGAATACACTTTTAAACATTTGGGTCTCCTCCAGTCGATCAATATAAACCGTCTGGAGTATCCCACAGAGAGAGAGAGAGCACCTCTACCGCTTTGCCGCAGGTGGACGGCATTCGACCCGACTGTCCCCGATTCGAGACGGCCCGCTCAAAGGGGCCCGGGGTCAATCGGAGGGCGTATCAAGACGGATTCTGCACCTTTTTAACGAACCCTCTGTGAAGTAATCACGAGAATACACTTTTGGTTGCAGACAGCGCTAATTTCAGTTACATGGAGGAATATTAGTTTCTTAATTCCAACACGAGCACAAAACTTTGACATCCTGTCAGATTAAACGTCTCTCAACAGAATGGGAATAAATAATTAAATAATGCAAAAAATACAATTAAAAAATGAAATCAACGTAGCTCCTGGCTCACAATAGACGAAAAAAGAAACAGAAAAAAGTGATTAAAAATACAAAATAAAGTCAAAATAAGAATAAAATAGAGTAACATACTGGTACAATTACCGATCAAAAACAGAAAAGCAAATATTAATTAACTTTACCGCAAAGAATAATATGGCCATCGGTTATGTATCAGCTCAGTACCTTATTAATTGTCAAAGCAAACTATGCAGTCTAACAATAAGTCGCTAGCAGATACACAAACGTTATCATGAAAATGATAATAGGTATTCCACAAATGAGTCACATTATAGTCCAATGCATTTTAACCGTGTGAATTAAAAATGTTTTGCGCAATGAAAAGATCGCTTCGTATGGAATATGACTGAAATGATTTGGTATATCGCAGTGACTGCAGTTTGTATCAAATCTGTTTAATATATAGATCGGTGATGAATAAAGTTCGGCGGCATAGTGTCTAAGTATTAAGATTTAAAAGTCTTATATTACATCTGACGTTGAAATATGACATTCTCCTAGAAATACCTGATATAAATTCCTCGGCTAGGAATACATTTTAAAATTGTTCTATAATTGGCTTCTGGATAATATTTAATGAGTTGGAATTTTACGGCTTTGCACGACCACGATTAATGGTTTCGAGGAAGACTTATAGAGAGTCGAGACAAGAAGTATTTCGATACGCCCAAAGGATTCAAATGTTTTCCATGAATAACAATGTACGAAGGAATCTATTATTTCTGGGTAATGCGTTTGAATCGCTGCGGATAAGGGCTTTCCCTTCTCTTGTAAGTATCGTTAGTTCCGATAGATTTATTGCTGGCAATAGATAAGACGAAATTATCTCATTTATCACTCTAATTCAGTAATGGTATCTGGTTTATAATGGCCATAAATTAAATCCCCTCAATCAACAAAATTTAGTAGACTTTAGCTTGAATTTTTTTCCATTTCTATAATTTCACGTAAATCACCCAACTTCCACGACTGCTTTATAGACGGTAAAACATTAATGAGGTAATAAAATTTGTTTCATGACTATGAATTGTAATATTTTTATATTCGTTATCTCCTAGATATAACTGAAAGCTCGAAGTGTTGCCAAAACGTTGCATTGATAAAACTTGGTCAACTAAAAACGAAATTCTAACTCAAATTCTACCATGCTTCAGACTAATGATTCCTGATATGTATAACAGAGATTCTAGAAAGATGGGGTTTGTTTTCTTAATGGAATTCATGGGTCATTGACATTTCCATCGTCTCTTCCTTTGTTACCTTTGGATGAAGATGCATTTTTATCGGCGATTAGGCACTGACATGAATCCATCGATACAAAATCAGAGAAGTTTTTCTGAGAAATATTGCAGAACTGTTATTTATTGAGAATTCAATTTAGCTCTCGTCATTTTAAATCTCGCGAGAATTTAAAGCACAAATATAATAAAAGAGCAAAACTTAAATCACATTTAAAAGATCCCTAAAGGAAATTTCGAAATTACTTTCCTTTTGTAAGTTTCGCAAAAATAATATGAAGTTTCGAGACATATAGTTAAATAAAACCCCGTAACTGCCATTTATTTCTCTGTTACCGCATATCGTTGAGTGCAGTATTTTTCATTCATCTTTCGGTGCAGGAAGGGGATAATGCATCTTTCGTTTGTGACTTACATCAGTGTTGATCATGGCTGTAATACAATGGTATAAGTGCTATAATAATGTCATTCATCAGGGTTACTCCTAACTGAATTCTATGAAAAATGTTATCCATTGGTTCATTATGCTGCACTTCCTACTTCTACTTCTGGCTTAGGCTTTGTCAAGATACCACACCCCTCTTATTGTCTATTAACTCTCATACCTTCTCCAAAGATAATTTTTATTTATTTTTTTATTATGACATATTTTGCAAGTGGAATTTCTTCCGGTGGCAGCTCCAACCAATTTCTACGGGCAACTTAATATAAACCTCAATCCCTCACACCAGAAGCTACACAAAAACAAATGTTCCAAAATCAAATCCAATTATTAAAAAAAAACCCTCAGACAGTATTCGAACATTACAACAGTTCAACAAGATCTAATTCACAAACATCTCCCCAGTACCCCTCAAAAACATGAACTCAACATTTATACTCTAATCAAAAAAACTACATTAATGTCACTTTTCAGGCCATAATGTCACTTCGTTTTCACATCGTCACTTTAAAAATATCCAAATAATACAAAACATAACAATATTTAATCCACTTAATAACATAAACTACAGCATTACCTTTTAAACTCCTTTCTATTTTTGGTAAGGGTTTGAAGACGTCTTCAGGCAACATATTCTATTCGTTAATCCCCATTTTTTATAAAAGAATATTTGGCGACATCGGTCCTATGTTTCCTCAGTTAACTTTTGCTTGTGACCCCTTCGTGCAATATGCGGTTATGTATGTAAGGGCGGGCGGTATTATTATGTAAGCTAAGGGCGGAGGATTGAAGCTCCAACCAGCCTTGAGGATTACCACTTTACAGACAGTCTTTCCTCCTATCAGATTATTCCTTTCTAATTTCTAAATAGTATATATTGCTTTCTTTCCGCGGACGGTTATCGGAAGTCAATAATTAAGCTTATTTTTAGGAGAGCGTAGACGTGGTAAAACCTGAATAATACTTTGGAATACTTAAATTCGTAGCTAAGTCTCTCTATTAATTAATATAGAATTCCATTAAATCATTAAACGCCTTATGAGTAACGACTATAATAGAATTTTTATTTCGTATTTCTGTAAATCCAATCCGCAAAGAATCGTTGCCAGTATAAACTAGTTCTATAATTTAATCCCGCATTACGTAGGAGAAATGAATGCTTGTGAAGAGCACTTACTCCAATTATATGAAAATTATGCCCATTTTGATGTTCATCTTAAGTGAGTGAGGGTTTAGTTGTCTTTGAAATTAAACACTTTCAACAGTAAATGTTACGCAACGGAGATACTTAAAGAGTAAAAAAAATAAAAACAGAATACTGAGGGGAAAATCGTACTGTGTGCATAAATATTCATTTTGAGAAAATCCCTCGCATCCCTTCAAAAATGAGCATCGAAATGTGGTTTTCACTATTTTGAAAAAAGGCCATATGAGAAGCCGTTATTCAGAAGAAATAGAGGGCGATTTTAAATCAAAATGAAGGAAAATTTATTAATTATTGTAATGGCGGTTAAATGGTATTTCCTCTACATCATATTGCATGAAAATAAAGGAATTTATAGATTCTAATTAAATGGGGTTCGGTCGTTGATTTGTGTCAAAATAACGAATAATTTACGAATGGAATCATGTTCATTTTTCAAATATCAGAGAATATATTATTATAAATATACTTACGCGAAGCTCAGGACATAGAAAATTGGAAAGCACATGGGAAGGCTTACATCAATAATGAATAAAAAATGGCTGACGATGATGATGAAATGATTGGCTCCTGATATATATGTTATCGCCCATAAATTTTAATTTTAATCTTGTTTCTATTATATATTAAAGCTATCACCACTATTATGCTCAATTTTCTCTACTTTTTCCATCGTTGGACGACAAACAAAATGACTTCGGGTTCTTATTTCAAGGAGTTCGGCCACTGTTGCCTAGAAGGATTTGAAGTCGACATTTTTTTGATTTACTTCACTTAAATAACGAAATTAGGCAATTAATCCCACTATGCAATTCACAATATGCGAAAGCAAAAATAAATTAACGAAAATTGAAGCTAAGGATACATTAGTTTTCTGTAAATAATGGGCACTCGACTAATTAGTTGAGGGCAATTTCAAAAGTATTGCGCTGCTGTCCAGGTACAAATGGAACATGCGACTGTAGGTTAGCGTTTCTTTTCTCATCTCTTTTCTCTTGAGGCTAATTATTTTCCCAAATATTTCAGGCGTTTTATATCCAGAAAAATTCTTATTTCTCTTTCCTTATTTAAAAAATCAATCAGTTTCTATGGGTTTAGTCAACTACAATAACTGATTTTTTCCGCATATCTGAATAATTAGTAAGATCCTAGTACCAGTGATTGAACTCACGAGGACCAATAAGAAAATGCTTCTATTACATCACGTAATAGACGTAGTAGCATTTTCTTATTGGTTCAGAATATAGCGTCTCTTTCAATTGAGGACATTTTCATAACAATTCTTCGGCTATATCCCTTTACCTCGATAAAATTCGTATTTTTGCTCTCACTTGTATATTTTAACGTTAATAATTAAGATGACTTAGCGACGTACTCATTGTTTCAAGCAAAACAATGATAAAATTCTCACAGTACGCCGTCAATTGGCAATGAGTGCTTATCAGAAATACTAATAAGCCAATTAGAATTTATAATCTCAGCATTATTTTAACCATTTTGGAATGGATTCTGAGACGTTCCTGAATTTGAGACCTAATCATTGTATTCCTTGAAATGCAATTATGATGCATAAAAATTCACTGCATCGTAGTTGATTATAATTCACTAGTTTTCTGCTTGCAACATGCAATGGAATTTCGACATTTCTAAGTAATTAGACTGCTGTTCGAGGATATCCTGCTAAGCAGCAGTCTAAAATAGTTGAGACACTCTTTTTTTACAGCAAAACATTCATATACTTACAAGGTTCTGAAGAATTAAACGATATTTTCCTAAATTCTGTAAGCTTTTTCTCTTGTGTAGATTGAATATTCTGCTTTTCAAAACCCGTTCTACTAGCTCTGATAAAATAATTATGACTCAACAAATATAAATTATATAGTTGAACAGTAGTGAACTCGATGAAGTTTTTTTAAAATTTATCTCTATAAACTATAATTATGATAATTTTTTCCTCCACAAAACTATCGGAATAAATAGCACAAAACAGCATTGATTTATTCAATCTGTCTAGGCCATAACTCTTTTAAATTGCCAGAAAAGTACTCAGCTCAAAGGGCGGTTGGTATCTCACACACTCAAACATTAGCTACCAATAACAATTAAGGGAGAATGAGGCTTACTACGCAAGATAAGAAGTGAGGTATATTTGACTTTGAATTTCTCACTGAGCCAGTATGGTATAAGCGGAACATGAGCAAGATTTTGAGATAATGACACTACGATTAACGATTTTAGTTACATAACTTTAATTACTACTATTCAGTATCAGTGATACTCCGATTGTCGCTACAGCCATGAGCAAGACTGCGACAAAAGCACATATAAGATGCATTTATCTCTATCCTGTACCATATGAAAACTGAAATAAAATACATTTGTCAGGATATGATACCAGGAGCTGTTTTTACCTACACATTCGCTAACTTTTGGTTGAACGATTGAGATTAGTTTACTAATCGAGTTCAACTGGTAGGTATTCCTAACGATTTATTAAACTAGTTCTCGATCAATCCTACGAAAAAAACGGTTTTCCATTGGAAGGAAATGAAAGGATCATAATGGAGCCGAAAATACTCTAGGATCGGGTGCAATTGAACGAGCGTCCGCATCAGGGCATTGAAGGAAGTTCGCTCAAGAGGCACGCACTCGGTGCCTTACCCTCATTTCTGCATTTCCGCTGTCCCATGAGGTAATTTCACGCTACCGTCTCTACTGTTCTCGAATTGAGGCAACGATCAAGAGCAATTACTTAAATAATTGCTGAAATTCGTCAAACCAGACGCCGGAATCAGTAGACCGTTACGAATGACAATTGTACAACTACTATTAGTTTAACGTAGAGAAATCACGTTAAACGATAACGTAGCGAAATCACAAGAAGGGGTTCTCAACCTGTTTTCATTAATGCTCCTCTTTCACCCTACAACAGATATTATTTCCGCTTTCTCCTGATAGTCTAACTAAAATTATAATTAAAATTTCAATTTTTATTTTACAGCCATGCGTAATATAGCCATGATAAACTGTATGCATCATTATTATTACTAATATGTTAGAGATGGACTTATAATCCAGTGGTAACAAGCGTAGTATAACTGAGTAATTTTGCTTCAAAAACAATTTCCGGCTTCGGTAATTCATCTTAACAATCATTAGCAATTTCTTCAACCTAGAACCTAAATGTAATGTGGGCTAACTCCTGCTCAGCATTGACTTCAAGAATATAAATTTTCCTATGTTGTCAAATGCTAACTAATTTAATGATTTGAATTAAGAATTAGACTAATAGGTTATGTTTAGGTCATACTTTTGTACACGTATTTTTCATATTTTAACGAGGGAAAGAAATTTGCTCTACATGTGCATTTTTCGTTTCCCATTAAAACATATAATCCTCTCTGGGCTCAGGCCTAGCACAAAATGTCACAATTTTCGAATGTTTCCAGACTTGAAATGTGAATTATAAACCTATCGTGAAAATTTCAGCCTTTTAGCTCGGTTAGAAAAGCCCAGGAATTCTTATCAATGAGTGAATATCAGGAGTTTAGCTTTATATATAGTAAATTGATTATAATAATAAAAAGTCGTGACTTGCTGGAAAGCCATAACGGTGAAAAAACAGCTTCAAAAGCCTTTGAAAAATACCCAATTTTATTCCTCATGCAATGCATGCCATATGAACCTCTCCTCCTGCTAAAATCCTTCCAAGGAATTCATGAATTTTATGATGTTCGCATCCCTTCCTTATAAAGATTCAGTTCATTCAGCTGTTAAATAAGTGAACTAAAAACTAATCATCCATTTCTTATCATGCAGCCGAAGAAAAAACGACACCTTACCCTGATCTTCAAAAGATAACTTGAGGTCATCTATAAGTCAAACCATTCCTTTAATCATATCTCCTGCTGAAACTCATCGAACATTCGAGCGGAAAATAACCGATAGATGATCTGCATCCACATACACACTGATTGAAAAGGTATGGAGAATTATCCCCTTTTCAAAAAATTCGGAAATTAAAATTACTTGATCGAAAGCCTTTCCTAATGGGGCTGGAAGAATTTTAGATGTTAATGTAAGACGATTTTCATACAAAGGATGTCATTTTCATTTACCATAGGTTTTAGTCGCTATTTAATTATGAATTTAATCCACGGATGAAAATAGTGTGCCAGTTTAAAAATAGGATTTCTACTGCGGTACTCAATAAACCTTAAAGAAAGCCACGGAATAATTTAAAACGAACTTCAAAAAATAAATTATATGCTAAAATAATTCGCATATTTTATAAATAATCATGCAACACAGAGAAGTGGTACCTATTCCTCCAAAAATCCTCCTGTGAAGGAATTTCCGTATGAGAAACCCAGCTTCAGAAAGAAACGTTAAACATAAGCAAAGTTGCCCCATTGTGCATGAGTGTGCGGTCCTTAACATCAATTCAAACTCATTGTAGAATTGAAAAACGGGTATATTTGATTTCAAATAATAGAATAAGAGGTATATCATATTAGGAAGAAAGTATTTTTTTTATTTTTGATGCGTGCTCTCTTAATGAAAATTAACTAGAATAGATGATACTTAAGACTCAAATGTTTTTGATGACTAAATGAGATTTTTCGGCAACCCATTTAATTTATTGTTATTTATCAACTATTACATGTATTTACAAATTTACATCGTTTCTCTTTATATTCAGCGTTTGAAATCAAAATTTCAAGAAAATTTACATTAAATTTTGGCCATCAACATCTACATACTGAACGTTTTGGCAATTCTTCTAATATTCTAAGAATCCTGAATTATTTACTTTTTATAGTTTTTCCATCATTATAGAAATTTAAAAGCAGAGCTCGTATCTTCTTGCGAAAGTAATTGCCAAACGATTACAAGACTTAAGCTACCCTGTACTACCTATCTTTATCAAATATCGTTATCTTGCAAAATTGAAATTGGAATTTTTAAATGCAAGTTCTATTACTAAAACCAATAGTCTGCATTTAACTATTAAGCAGATTTAATTTATTTACGAATATAGATGAGTAAAATTGATCGTACGGTTACTGTGCCTGTATTTTTTTACTAACTAAGGAATTAAACTTCAAAAACGATCAAGAAACAAGCCGATAGTATTTAAGAGAAAACAAAGTAAGTTCATTAAGAGTCCAAATTCTGCTGAAACATGAAAACATTCTTCCCCGAAAACCTATAAAATAATATTTTTCCAGAGTTGGCTCGGAGTGATTCTTCGGAAAATTAGACTTACAAGAAGTTGTAAATAAATCTTTACTTGTTTAACATAAACGAAAAATAACGCTGAAATAGCAAATATACCGATTATATCGAATAAATTATAAATAAATCTATTTAATAGTAAGAAGTAAATCGGAAGTAAAATAAGAGATAGAGTTCATTGGCAAGGTATCATTCCTTCCCGCCTTTTTAGTGCTTCACGGGGAAAGAATTTCAAAATGGCCGCTCTATGCCTAAGCGTTTCACAGGACTGGTGGTTATAATTACTTTCATAGATTTCACGTATGGAGGATGATGTAGTATAAATATTCAACGAAGCAGCTTACTACAGCGGAAATTCAACGAACAAGAATAACCAAAAATTATCCTAGAAGGTAGACTTATGGTTATGTAAACAAATTTACTAATTAAATTATAAGTTTTTAAGTCCCGCAAGAATGCTTTAATAAACCAAATATTATTCGAAAACATTAATGCCATGGTTTTTAGTACGACTGTGCTAAATAAATTGCACATTTCAAAGCAAGACTACGGCAAAGAATAATCAATATAAAAATCATATACTGAATTACTGATAAATGATTGATTGCTCGACGAAAAGAACTGCTATATTGATAAAGAGGACGAAATTCATGAGCGAAAAAATACTACAACATATTACCAGACTACTGTTGATTTTAATATTAAAATACGTTCTAAAAATAACTAATAAAGCAAAAGCTCTACTATCAGTTACATTTTAAAATTCAAAAAAGAGGTATGGTAAAGATAGCATCTTCCAATTAAAATAAAAATATATTTGAATCAATATCTACAATATCAGAAATGAAAGTCACAAAGTGACAACAAACAGCTATTATTATACTAAACGTAGGTAGAATAAATCTGGTAATTTTAAGGAGACGAGCCTATGAGTAGAATGTGAAGTATATAAACAGCTGTGAAACAATTACCGATGGTAATGAGGTCGATTCTCTTCCGGTCGATTGTAAATTAAACAGTTGAAAATTAATCGTGAAAGAATAAAACAGTAGTTGTATGCGAAAGTAACATAGCTCTTACGCGAGGAAATAAAATCCAGACATTATAAAATATAAGGTAAGTATAAGATATAATAAGTATATAATACTTAGAGGTTGGAAATATTCATCTATCACAAGCATCTTTCTTTGAAGTACTTTGGAGATATATGCTGGACTATAGCCTACAAAAATCATTCATCCATTATAATAGTTGCACTGAATAGCGTTTCAATATATAAACCTACATTGTTAAGATATTATTTCTTAGCAAATCCATGTAATAGAAATAGGTAATGTTCGTTTGAATGTCAAATTAAATTAATGAGGAAAATATTTAAGAGGCCCAACGCATATAAGATATACCATAATACAGTTGAGGAATCAATGATAAATTGTGTAACAGAGACTTTAAAATAAGATACTTCGAGACTATTTTTAATTCATCAATACGAGAATCCGAAAACGTTACTGATTATCAAAAACATTGACTGAGGAAACTAAAAAGTTGAACAAATTTTTCTTTATCACAAGTGATGTCGTCATTCCTCGATATATCGCTACGTACGATACATTTTTTATGCTTATAAGATTTATTTTCATTCATTCATACTTTACCAAGTTAATTCTTTGACTACACTGTGATCCGAATGCAATAGTAAAGGCAATCTTGTCATCTAAATCATGATGCCGGATTCTATTAACCTTAAGTATTTACAAAGGAAGAAATACCAAACTGTATTTTCATTTTCGCTACAACATTTTCGTTTCAGCATCAAAAGTATGCTTATTTTTAATTTTGATAGAACTTGAACCGAATTGTAAACAATGATATAGTGGCAGTAAAGTACATATAATGTATATAGTGACAAAGAATTTAATATTTCATTACCACCTATATTAAATGTACTTTACTGCTACAAGATATTCTTCGCAGTCATTTGTCATTTTGAGAGATATTAATAAACATATAATAGTTATATTAATAGTAATTGATCCGTTCTTTTTCTAAACCATTGAATAATTATATATTCCTCACTCTTCTTCCTCCCATTTTTCTTGCTTCGCAGTGATTATAAATTCAATAGACTTATTATTCAATAGAATTTATCAATAATACGTTTAACGAAAGAATCAAGCGGACTTCGCATTTTTATTTCTTTTCTAAGACGCCATTTTCTTGATGCACAACGGATCTTCGAGAAAGAAACCAAAAATAATAAAATACTCAAGGTGAGATTGACATTTCTAAAAGGAATGTTAATATGTAGCATTTTAGAGATTATGAATTATATTCTTAAGATGTGAGACACAACGATATACATAACCCAAAGAGATGCTCCGCTGTGATCATGAAATTAAGACTGTTAATATAGTGAAAAGTAGGAAAATATTTTCCTCATCTATACTTCTATCTGACCAATTGAATAAGAAACTACTAAATTCGAATTTTGACGACTCAGTGATGTTTATCTGACTAGCTTTACAAGGTCTCATTTTTGACTTCCGAATTAACAGATTTTTTTTCTGAAAAGCGCATAGATGCATGAGTGCCTCAGCTACTTTTATTTCGTTTCAAAATTCTAAAACGGATATGACCGGGGTTCCTAAGTTCCGTTAAAGAAATTTTAACGCCGAAAGCAAAATAAATATTTAAGAATCGGTGTCACAGCAATAAGTCATATAATCGTTACGTATTACTGTGGATATGTTCACTTGCATTAATATCGAAGGACAGACTTCAGGATCGTGACTAATTAGCATACATTTTTAGTCACGTACATTGGCTGCAACTTTCTGATTATCATTAGTCCGAACACGTTGGCATTAGGTGTTACCTTGAATATTTTAATCAATATTCATTCACATACGACTCACAAATTGATTGTTTATGGTAATCAAAATTCATGAATTGGATAACTTATTTCTTCATTATTTTATGAGGTATGTGATTTTCTAGGATGTAAAACTATACACACATCTTTTTGAGATTTTTAATGCGCTAATAGGACTAATGAACGGTAGGCTATAAATAATCTTATTATTAAAATAGGAAGTTTTTTCTCGTGCATATATCTTCTTTGATTCAGGAAGCAAAATTTGCATAGATTTCAAACATTAACGATTACAAAATCTAATTTTCTGCGCGGATAATAAGCTATTCATCGTGCATCGCATGGTCTCTGCTTCGAATCCAGTCGAATCAAAGCGTTCACACAAGATACTCATGGATACATTTTCGCTTTATTTATTTTGCTAAATAAATTAGCGAGATATTTCATAAAATATTGCAGTTTCACTGAGTCTTTATTTTTAATTATCCCTCCCTTTGACCGAAGGCACTGTAGTGGTCGCTTCACACAAGAATACTCGGTTAAATGGCCAAAAAGTAATCAATGAGGGAAAATGTGTTGTATAAATCGCAAACATTATTCCAATATACTCCGATTATAATTTAGCTATTAACCATAGAAAGAGCAAAAGATGATAAACCATGACTCCGTTATTGGTACATACATGTGAGTCAGGTACTTCCTGTTCCTGAATTAACCAATAATTCGACTTTAAGAGGAAAATTGTGCACAAGATGTACTTGCTGATAGCAATTACGGGTGAATGTAAGCTAATGGCAAAGGACCTAAACCGCATTTTAACGTCGCCTATTTGGCATTTGGGAAGTTTGTGCAGTAAAATTACTTTTTCTTGGCAGCAAAAAATTCGAATTAACCAAAGCCAAATTCGAACCAACTGCGATTTATTAATGTTGCTTGGATATAAAATGCTACGGATCACAAAAATACGCTTAAATAATAACGAAGCAAGGATTGAGTCCACTTCATTTCCGAAAACAAAATCGTAGCCACTATGAACATGCATTCTAAAAGAAAGGTATGCGACAAATTAAGTGTCAATTCAATTCCCTTTTCCCGTTCAAATGAGTTGGGTAAGACGCTAAGTATTTTTACGACCCAAAACTGGATTACCGAGCCTCGATAAACTATAATACTTTGGTCTGACATCCAAATTAAACTTCGAACACCAGCTCGTTTGGGACTGATTGGAGGGAAAATGGAGGCGTTTTAGCTACAATGTATCCTTCCGCTTAAAACATAGTGCCCTAAATGCACTCCCATTTCGCTCGGATAAAAACATTTCGCGACGTGTGCAAAGCGGTGTTAAAAGCTCAAAACCACACTTGTAGCTAAGGTATTTATCCCAAAGAGCTATTTATAATAATTCCGTAATACTAGGGGATCGCTTGGTAGAGTGATTTACGGTAGGAAGTTCATGGGCCGCTACAGTAGTCGTGAAGGCCTGCCGGGAATCTTGAAAATTCATATGTGCTTAGTTACATTAATTAGTGGTTTTAACGCTATTTCAAGGAAATTCTATTTTTATGTTATTCACTAATATTCTGTATTTAAATGCGTAAGGTTCTTAAAAAATTGTTCGAGTTAATTACTGAACGCACTTGACGTCTGTAGCAATAGTGGATTATTTTGTAAAATACAACTATTTGAATTGCAAACTAGAGCAGTTTGTAAACTAATGTAGTTAATGGACGGGAATTTTAAATGGGAATATTTTGAAGTGGCACGCGTAGAATTTTGAAACATTATTTGTTTGCTGTTCAATGTAGTGTAGGATAACGTAATGGTAGTGTAAGATACTTACTACGTCGGCATTTTATAATAAATAATATATTTTAAAACAATAGTGAATATACTTGCAGTTTAATTTACTTTTTTAGTCACTACAAAAGTAAGAACATCAATCCTGACAAATTAATGGCAGAAGGAATGAATTTTTTTTTATTTGACATTAATGATGCAATTAAGGAAATATCGCATTCTTACTAGGAAGATTAAAACCTTTTTCACTCCTACCCCGACCCTCCGAAATAATTCAAATCTGAGTTTAGATTATTAGACATTAGGGAGGCAAAAGTCTCCTATAATTTACTTCCTTTTCGTAAACAATACTATTTTCATCCGCCTCAGAATGAAACGATAGAACTACGAATAAATGCTTGTGATGAGGGGGAACAAACTCAATTGTTATCCAGTATCGACTCAAATCTGACGCATTACTTCGCGAATCTACTCACGAGATAATCTGAGAAATAATAAACTTAAATCCGTCTGAATAATTTTCCGCTGATAATGACTTTGGTCCATCACAAAAATATCTTCTTGTCCGCCCCGCAAACATTACAATGATATGGCGATCATAAATTTTTACATCTTTTAAGTACATTTACAATTCTAGACAACTATGGTACACAATTCAGTTCCTTCCGATAGTATCATTCTCAAATCTATATCAGGGAGGAAAATGTCAAATACGTATGAAAGAAACTGTATACTATAGAGATAAATAATACTTTAAATTAATAAGTTTTTACGACAACTTATCAGTGAAAAATATACCAGAAGGTAATAACCACAGAAAATGGACATAGATTGGTCCCTGAGTATGACAGAATTTATTTTCTCAGTCAACTCGTTGGGAGTTATTAATGAATTTACCGAACCTACCGATTCTAATAAATATGGAATCCACAGACGAGCCACTCCAATGGCTTTTTCAGCCTAAGCAAAGAATTACAATTAACGTTCTCAGCTTTACATTTCCGAGAATTTTGAGCGACTAATTTGAACTTGAATTCAAATCAGCAAAATAGTCAGAGCCAATCAGAAATGGGCTATCCTTCTATCAAAGAGAAAGTGTGCAAAATAAACCGTAGGGCCATTAAGAACTGTGGAATTCGAATAAATCACTATACTTAGGACAAAACTTCACCTTCAAATTGAGACATCAACTTTTACATTATCAGATTATTAGATATTGTAATTGAAATATTTCAGTCGTGGGAAATCAGTCAGCGAAAAATTCCCTCGTCTGCCATTTTTGTCTTCTAAAGATGCATAATTCTAAGGGTAGTAAATCGCAATATTACGTTTATTTCTTATTGTCCACCTTCATTCATATTGCACCAAAACAACTGCAGAGGACATAAACGCAAATTGGAGGCTGCGACTGAACTTATCATCGGCCAGCTGATGAGACTCCATGAGTATTGCACTGAAGAAAGACAATACCCGGACACAACCGGAGTAAACTTTGACTTTTAGGAATTACTATGGGGATGAATGATAGCGTAGTATGTTTTTAGATCATCACGAGGCATACATCACCTCTTCAAGGAGAAAATTTAGCGCATGAGTTCTCACCATGAGAATGAAACGTAAATAAACCTTAAACCATTTTCTGTTTTTCCATCATCTTTGTAGATAAAATATCAACAAATAGCAGCTTTGAGTAGATTTCTTTGAGTGAATTGCTAAGCATCAATAGCATTATAAATTATAACGAACTTGATACTGTCATGTTTTGTAAGTAAATCGAAGTTACACCAGCAGTAATATTATTATGGACGCTTATGAAAATGGTGGCTAAATTTTCAATGCTAATTCCAGCAGAAAATATTCTGAATCTAATTAAAACGAGCGATTTTAAGTAGTGTCTTACGTTGTGAGAGTCGACGTCGTAACAGAAGTAACGGTAACTTTACCCAGCTAAAATATATCGTAATTTTTACCACAAGATTTAGAAATGACGAATTGAATTACGACGTTTCACAAAAAATTCCTTGGGTTTTTCATAACAGAGCACCCACATTTTCACAATCAATAGAAATATGAATCGATAACGAGGGTTAATGCAAGATGGTGGCAAGAGTAAATGAGAACTACAACTCCAAATAGAATGAATGATTAGAATGATAACAATAAAATTATCGATAGATGTAATCAAACTAAGTAGATGAGAAACTTTCAAGTTTTCTATTTTACATTATTTTGATTTTTTTTATTTAGGTCCCCTTAAAATGGCGCCAACCCGCTTTTTTAAACTTATGACAGCGTTTGTGATCATATTATATACATGTATATATAAATGTATATAAGATAAAGACATTTCTTTTTTTTAAGTACAGGAGTCCTAAATGAAATAAATTATATGCTTTTGATGGTTATTGCTACTTTCTCCAAATAATATTCTCATACCACAAAGTGAATAAAACTGAAAATGAAATTTGTCTATGAATGTAAACGTTATGGAAGTTTTATCATGAATTCTTATTCGTTTTTTTATCAACTAACATTACTTAAAATATCATAGGCCCAGTATTATGAGGTGGAGTTAATATTGAGCTTTACTATAATCATCAATTTAACTCTAACAAACCGTATTCTAATCGCTAGTTAAACCTCACTGGTATTAAAGATGATGATTTATGAAATTAACCTATAAGTACCAGGTTTTAGGCCAAAAAATATTGAATCTCGCCTAAACTGTGCATCGACTAATCTGAAGATAATAAGTGAAACTGCAAATTAGCTGCGAGCAGTGTATTATAATAAACAGAATTTAAGGATTTGAAGGTAATACTATCTACAAACATAATTTTAATTGCCAGTTAAAGTTAACTTGTCGAATATTACTTCCTTTGAAGTTATGAAGGTTACATTTGTCTCCATATAATTATGCATTATATTACCGGATGCATAGTTTTCATGAATTAATTCTCTACGAGACATTTAGCAGCAAACTCCTTTTTGATTAGGAGAAAACGTATTCGATGATGATTTAAGCGTATTATCATATTGTTTTCAAAGGTAGCATATTTATGATCCAATTTTATCAACATAATCCAAGACATTTTGCAATGGCTGACCGAATATTAAGCCCATCGTAAACACCACAATAATCCCAAGATAAAGGCAAGACTATCCCAAGATTGTACAAGAATTCCTCATATTTCCCCAATAAGGTTAACGCTGAGTTTGTTTACATGCATGTATAATTATGTTTATTTTGATCAATAAGTTATCATATATATATCATTCATTAAATGTATACTTGGAAATAAATCCTTTCCTTAGGAAAAGGCCGTGCTTCAAAGCCTTAACTACTTATTTCTACTCCTAAGGTCAATGATAAGGAAGTATCAGATCTCATTCAATTAAAAAGGCAGTTCTAATTGGAAAAAAATAACGGAGACATTTCCGAAACATTTTTCGCCATTTCATGCGTAATTTACGAGATAATTATGTTGTTTTTCCAATAACGGGACAGTCGAAAGAGACATATACTCGAACTTTCCCTCCATATTTCCTATATAAGGAAATCGCTGCAAGATATAGAGGTCTTGGTAACGCGAAAGAAAGATCGTCTTAAATAGAACAAATTGCTATAAAGCAGGATTTTATATCCTGAGTAACTTTCTTTGGCCTAAAAGCTATAAAAAATGACTATCTGCTACTAGTTATGTGCTATACCTTCTACGTATGCTCTACACCAACTGTATCTTCCATAATGGTATTTTTGAAGGTTATCGATAAGAAAAGAAGCTTGAATCAATTTTAATAGTAATTTCGTTCATCAGCAATCATGACAGAAGAATCATACGGGCATTAGTAAGAAAAATGCTAAATATGTCTGGTATATGAATAATGCTTGGCCAAGACCAATAGTTCATGTTATTTCAATTTCACTTTGCATAAAATAAAATACTTTTCGTAATCTACAAAAAACGCTAAAAACAGTTCTATAGCGAACTTTCAGTCTCATCTTAGGAAGAAATGGCTTCCATTAAATTATAAGAACGATAGTTCTATAGATAGAAATAGCTGAATTGACTAATCATAGCTAGAAGTAAATGGTAAAGTGAGTTAAGTTTATCACTCAGCATCATTTGGATAACATCAGTAATGAGTAATAATGGAGTACTGGAGAATTTATTAAAAGCGTGATTACAAAAATGTATTTACATCTTTATAATATGCCTTCATTTTCTTCTGCACCGAAGGGAAATTACAGAAAAAATATATGAATATATCTGTAGGGGTAGTAGTACTCAAGGAAAGGAATACATGGAGTTGTGATCAAATAAAGACATAAGCGTGCTAACCTTGAAAGGGGATAGCGTGATGAGTGAACATAGCATGAAGTATAGTACTAGCACCTCTATGAACCAGAAATGCTTTATCACCCAGGCTCCTATTTTATTACTAAGACGAAACTTTCATGTTGTTTAGAATGAATCTCCGTGAATTATGGCCATCACTTTGAATTTTCCGAAGAGGAACCAGCCAACACCTTTGCCAGGAGGTCAAGAAACTAAAATGGTGATTAAATGTCATACGAGATTCTTATTAAATATCCTCCGAGTTACATTTACATGCGAGATGTATTTTGACTGAGCAAGATAAAGCTGATCTATTATTTCGATGGTGTTAAATAAGAAGAAACACGATTGACCCGCTGTACCATCATCAGCGCTCAGAGAGGCAGAGCCGGCGTTTGGCCGCGTCCATTTCCCGGCCAATCAGCGGTACATCGCGGGGAACGACGATATTGCGGAAGCCGGTACTTCTGCGAGTTCATTTCATTCGATGTGCGACTGAAATGTCAATTACATTATCATTGAGCCTAAACATTTGATTCGGATATCAAGACTGGACGTTCTTGGAACAGTTGCTATGAATCAGAGAGCCTCCTAGATCAACGCGCTCTATAAACACGGTCCTAGAAAACTTCTAAGTGGAAGTCGAATCATACAGAACTTGAATTAGCAATATTTTTCCTATCAGTTGCGTTAGTAGAAAGTATTTACTCTGGTTTTTTAGAGCTGTTTCCACAGTCGTGATTCGATATTCTTAACGTGGGTTGTTTTCATAAACGACGTTATGTAAAATAATGAACCGTACTACCGCAAAAGAAGCCGTATATAAGTAATAACTTCATAACTTAATTTAATCACTCGTTTTCCATTAAATAGATAGTTATTCAAGAATTCGCCTGCTATCATGGGCGTACCGAAAATTTCCAATAATACCAAAATGTACTTTTCTATATGAATTCCCAATATACAAACGAATCTAATACAAGAAGAGATGCCTATTATATTGCTACAAAATTTATTTGAAAAGGTTATTCCGAGATTCTTGGAGAAATGCTTAGTTTAAGCTATGTCCTCCATGGATTGACGTGCCTCTGGACACCTGCCCAAAATGCCTAATGGATGATCCGGCCATAGGCGGGACAGATTTCGAAATCTGTTGACGTGTTCCGCGAGACATGAGCTACTTCGAGGGCTTCGGAGTTCCCATGAGCATCGTTACAAAATGGAGTAGTTTGGTGAAGGTCCACTTATATACTACAGTTAAATCATGACAATATCGGAAACGTTGCTCTTTTTAAGGTTTGCAACATGGTCGTTGCTGGTAGATACATAGCCTTTCGAATCGAGTCGGAAAAAGGTATTCCACGACCGATTTTCGAACATCGGTGGTCAGTCCCCTCCCGGATGGAGATGAGCCCATAGAGCTCCTCGAAGCATCAATCAAGATGGCAGTTCCGAATGCTCCGCTCGGAAATATCTACTTCGCGATTCTCGAGAACATGGCGATCGGCTGTTACGTAAGCGAATCCGAACGGCGCACGATCACAACAATTCACACGCTCTTCGGCGGCTCCATCGATATATACGCACCTCGCAGAAACAAAGCCTTCCTCTCCTCCGGCAGAAGACTCGAACGATCGCAGCAGAACTCTCAGCACTTGGGCAAGAGTCGGCTTTTGGGGGAGGGTTCGCTCACTAGGACTAAGCACTCACAAAAGTAACACTATCTCATCACTGGGCGTCGGAGGAACACAACGGAGTCCACACGGCGTCGGAGGAACACTCGCACGGCACACGACATGGGAGAGCTAGGCGGCGAACACGGCTTCGGAACGACAACGGAGAAGTTTGATGCGGGGGAGGGGGGGGAGAAAGCAGGGCGATGGAAGGGTATCGTGGGAGGAAAGCCGTTCGAGCGAGAAACGACACCTCTCGCGCGGTGGGGTGAGGGAGGGGTATCTACGAGCCATAGACGCACTCCGCCAATTCTATCACTCCTTGCCTCCGATCGAATTTTCAGACGCCCACGCATGCCTTCCCCCACCACGGTCGCATCTGCTCGCTTCCCTCCACGGAGGTGCTGCCCCCTGGTTCTTCGGGAAATTGACCCTCGCAGTCGGGGCCGAATCGCGCGGAAGAAAGTCGACTAGGAAGAGCGCGGCGGCCCACGCATAGCCGGTAGATGGCGCTCGGGTGAGGAAACGGCCGAACCATGGAGAGACGGCGGCTGGACTTGGCCGCTCGAGGAGGGATTTTTTTCGGCGGGCGAACGCACCTTTCCAGCGAGGACGCGGGAGGGGAGGGAGTAGAAGGGGGAAGATCCGAGGGAAGGAATCGTGACGTAACGGGCGTACGTCACATCCGGGCCGTCCGCCATTGGAGGAAAAAACTGGGCCCTCGGGGGACGCTCTCCGGCGGGCACGCCGTGGACTCTGGCGCGCGGCCTTCTGGCATCGCCGAACGACGCCTCCTACCCCCTGCAGAGCCCCCCGTGTGTGCCTTGCACCATTCGTCCTGCACCACTGGACCCTCGCACCCATGTTTTACCAGTCCCGGTGAGGGCCACCCCTATGTTTACCGCGGTTTCCTTGGTAACCTGTGGCTCCGTTGTAAATACATGAATATGGGGATTATCGCGGGGAAATCATCATGGCCGCAATAGTATTTTCTGCCTCTTTTTCGCAATTTTTCTTGAGTCGAAGTCGGGCATTAGATAGCGATAAGGCAGCACGTTTATTATACCCAAATATGTAATAACTCGTAGTGATCTCGCATCGCGTGGGTATGTCAAATTGTCGCCTCGTGATGAACTGTTTGATTCATTAACAAAGCAGACATCTCGGCGTCGCGTTAACTAGCTGCAATCGGATGAGTAAATTCACAACTCCAAAAGCACCCGGAACATGTTCCATCAAAGATGTTTACGCCCTTGCCGAGCGCCATATTTAACCGCAAAAGGAAAATTAACGCTAGGAACATTTCGATTTTAGATTTTTATCAATTTAACCGTCTAAAAGCCCAATTCGCTTTAAAATTCATAGTCACTGTCAGAAAAATTTCCTCGAGGCATTTCTTGGTATCATCATATGCAACATTACATCTTTTAAATAGAAAACTGAAGTGGGCAACTTTGATATTCGTAATGCTCCCTGTAGTGTATTCCCGTTGCCCTTTCCATTTCCTAATCATACGAAATATTCAGCATTCAGACAACCTTCCTGAAAATATTGCTTATAGACGTATGAAAGGGGTGAGATGCTACGAGGGGATTCAAAAATGCTAAGCACTGTTGGGTCAATATAACTACTTTAGTTAAATTGCATCTTACCACGATTGCATCGTAAAATGTTTTAAACGATAATTTTGTGTGGAATTTACGGTCACAAATTATGAAAAGCTTCTAAAGATGGCTGCCTGATAACACGTTCACCTTAGTGACAATATTTATTTATCTCAATAGTTCCAAAGGTTTTAAGTATAGCTCCACGTATGCTCCTCATCCTCTGAACTGCTGTTCTCTTCAATTCTTTCACGATTTTGCTCTCCCCTTCCACGAGTGCTCTCCCTAACTCAATTTCTACCTCACGTTTCCACCTGAATGTTGGGGTCCCCAATCAATTTCACTCTTCATTCCACTATATTCATTCCTAAATGTATCATTAATCACTCTTCCTTATTTCGAATTCCCCCTCCAAAGTAATTTACTCATTCCATCGTATTTTTCTCCTAGTTCATCTAAATAATATTTCCTTTTATAATCGATATTTGTTGCCTCGATCGTACCTAATTTTCTCGGATATGTTCTTACAGTGATTTACATTTTCGGATATCTATTTTATCATGATTTATACCTAATATTAATATCACTACTTCAGATTGTTGTATTTTATCCCTTCTATTGGCTCGCAAACAGAGTAAATATTCTCCTCCCATGATATCGCTAACAGTGTGAATCTTATTTTTTAGAAAATCCTCAACAGTAGATAATAAAACTTCATTACATTTACATCCTAAAAATAAACACAGTCTCATAAATTACACCCATCATGATTCTTATCTGAGACAATAGAGATAAATTCTTTTAATTTCGACATCTTTTGTACTTATTTTCGCATAGGACTTATTTTCGCATGAGATAAAATAGACCTCATTCAAATAACTTTTGATTACATTCTGACAATCCTGAAAATTGTCTGCAATTTTATATGGCAGGAACGGACAATAAAACGTCTGACAGACTGAACCCAGCATATAAAGCAGCCCCAGCATATATATTTATCATTTCATGTATTTTCCCCAATTATTTGTTTAAAAAATTGTAGTCTGTAATCCAATACATAACACATCTTAAAATATAGTGACCCTAAATTCTAGTAACTGCAGTAACTCTCAACATAAACATGTTTTCTACAAGTTTTATTTTAATTTTTGGTTGTTATCGAAATAGATTTGAATCCAGTATAACCAAAGCCGTCATCGAGCAATCCACTTTTATAGAAGACATGCAGCAAAGGCTGATTTTTCCATCTTAATTTCAGATATGTTAGTAGACCAACGATAAAGTGATGAGTCATTCATTTTCTTGTATTTCTGCAATCCATAAAAATCTCATAAACTTTCTTTTTTCCAAAAACATTCTGATTGATCCATTCTCTTGTTGAAAATATCCATGTATTTAATGTCTGATATTTAATAACTCATGTCCACTGTCTGTCGTGCAATAAAAAATAGAAGTCACAGTAAATGAATTGACATTTTTAGAGGTGGATTAGTAGCTGTCTTTTAAGGGATGTTATAAACTAAAATCAGTCAACTAAATATAGTTTTCGACATAGTTCCCACAACGAAAATCTCTAATTACCCTCATAAAATTTTCCATTTAGTTCTATAACTTTTTCCTATTTGCAAACTATACTTTACCTCTAAAATTTCTCATTCCAATTTTATATCATTCAAATGTTATTTACTCGCGACATTAGCGCGTTTTTTTATATATTATCATATATTTTTTATAATTATAATTATAAGTCCAAATATTAATTGCAGGAGAGAATTCTAAAAGCTACAAGAATAATGAGACTGAACACTTAACACTGTGTACCTAAACATAATGACATTCCCACTTGCTAACGAGCATATGAAAATTTATCGGGCGTATGTTTTTTTTTCTATTCTTGCAGTCACATTTTAATGGATAGAACATTCTTTTAGTATAGAAAAATATATATCTCCTTCACTTTTGCCTCAGTCTTGCTCATTGCTACAATAATATGAAAGCTACTGCGCCAAGAACGACGCTTTGTAATTGATTTATAACAATTCTTCCTGGTTCTGTAATAAATACTATGAAAAAATTACTCATAGCATCACTGTGACACACTTGCGTGGATAGTTTCCACCCTTAGAATGAAGAAACATTGAGAAAAGCAAATGCAAATACTTCTCTGCCCATTCTATCTCCAAAGTCTTCTGTTTCTATTGGTAAAAAGATGGTGGACCCAACCAGCCTTTGGCTCATAAATGTCCTGGAAGTTTAATTCTCAATACTATTAAGAAATTTTATAAATCTCAAGGCTTTTATATATGTACATATATGCAAAGAATTGAATGCAGGAAAGCATTGATTCTAACCTATTTGAAATAAAAAAGTATTCCTTCTACCCTTTTTTTTTCATTCAACGCTTGTGGATTTATAGAATTACTAATAATTAAGCACATAATATGTCAAAAATCCAAACTATTGGAAATTGTAATCCTTTTTCAGTTCGACTACTTTGAACAAAAAGAACCTCGAGAAAAATGTTCTTACTCAAGGATGAATACTGCTTCGATACTCCTAGAGAAAGCTGGTGATGAAATATTATTTTAGAGAGGGGATTGAACTACATTCTCTGTGGATTAGCAACTTAAGAAATTTAAGCTATTTCTGTTTGATTCTAATTCACTCAAAATCTATTAGGAATGACCAATATTGACCGATATTAAATATGATACAAGTAGTTAAGTAGCTATTGCAATTTAGTACCTATAATAAGTAATATATTTTCACAAAAAAAGAATCTTAGCAGAGTTATGCAGTTAGAAATTTCTTCCCTAAAATTTGACAACATATTGCAAAGTTTATACTTTCAGCCGATTTTTCGGTAGCACACCAAAATGAAATGGAACATCATGAAATTACTTAAATATAATTTGAATAATCAGAACAACTCCAATGGTCATATAAATATCGAGGGACCCTATGAATGAAATGGAAGTTCTCTGGAAATTAAAAATCTAAAGCAGGCGAAGGAATTGTAAAAAAGAGTAGAGATGTCCTAAACTGAACCTTCTACCTGCAGGGGGGATATTCCAATAATACTGATTATATCCGTTGTTCCTAGAGTAATTTCTGATTAGAATGGCCATAACATAGTAAGTCGACAAGTATGACATCTAAACTCAATTAAACGGTTGAAAGAAATGATCTTAGAAGGAAGTTTTTATGACTGAGATATATTTTGAAAGGATCTGATATATATTTTGATAGTAACATTAACTTAACTAAAGATTCATTCGCAACAATTTTTACGCCTCGGCCTCGTTCTCTTCTAATACTTTGCTTAATAGCATAATTATCAGGATGTAATTAAAAGTTATTTACTCAATGTAAAAGGTATTCCAACGATATTACTGTTTATTTTTGGTGAGGTTATTTTTGGGTGTTATTTCAAGATTGATAGGACTATAGCTGTAATTTAGATTATTAATAACACCAACATCATAAAATTCTAAGTCTATAAAGGAGCTAAACTGATACACAATATAGCCCAGCTTTTTCTTAAGCTTCAAAACCAGAAAGTCATTGAAGAAAGCTATCGAAATCTACTAATTATTGCTTTATGGAACACAAGTTTCGGCAAAATTGAAGATTGAACAATTTCAAGGTTAGAAGCTAAGAGAAAGAGAATTGCTATGGGTAAGAAAGCATTTGAGAAGGTGAAATGAATTATTATTGTTACATATATACGTTGCAATTGGACAACGATCCTGAGGTAACGTCAAAGCAATTCCATACATAACTGTACCTTATTACATCATTCATTACATTTCGTCTTAGATAATAACCAGAAATCATTATATTCTAAATAATACTCAACAATTATTAATTGACAAACCTTTTACACTTATATTATTACATTCAAAATTCCTAAAAAACATCAATCTATTGTCAAACAGTATAAGGTCTCGTTTTTAACAACAAACATACTACTTATTTAAAAATTTCTTTACAACAATATCCCGAACCCCCTTTCAATATATTTTTGTATATATAAAAAAAATCTGACAGCATGTAGAATTCCAATTGATCTAAGAAAGAGAGTTGCTAAGTGTTTTGTATGGAGTGTGGTGACTTACGGCTGCGAAACATGGACAGTCAAAAAGAAAGATGAAAAGTGCTTAGAAAGTTTTGAAATGGAGTCATGGAGAAAAATGCTTAAGATGAAAAGGACAGATAGAATTAGAAATGAGAAAGTACTACTGAGAATAGGAGAGGAAAGAAAACTGCTAAGGGAAATCAAATAGAGGAAGACAGCTTAGTTGCGGCATATTCTACGCCGTAATTGCCTAATTAGGAGAATCATTGAAGGGAAAATAGATGGAAAGCGAGGAAGTGGAAGAAGAAGCATGGGATTGCTCGATGGAATAAAAAACGGCCGAAGTTACAGGCAAATGCAAGAAGATGCTGAGGACCGACTAAGATGGAGGGTATTCAGTTGAAACCTGTCGGAAGACAGACTCCACTAAGAAGAAAATAACGTAAAAATATAATTTTCGTCCATGCAGTGTTGATGATCGAATGACAATTACTACAAAGAAAAGCAAGAAAGCAAACTAGAATGCGTTGCTACAGCAGTGTGAAAATATAATCTAAAAGATTATTAGAAATCCGAAATGAAGAAATGCCATGAAATAAGAAACTCTTTAAGTACACGATGAAGCAGGAAGGTGAACTTAATGCTACAAGGTATTAAGGAAAGAAACGTGGATTAAAAGAGATACGAAGTTATGCCTTTGTTGAAATACTGTAGGAAAATTACAAAAAAATTAGGAATTCAGGCGGAGAATGATATCAGGCACTGAAAGAAATAGTCCGCCTTCTCATGAATTTTGATTAGAAATAGTTCCATTCATCCGAATATCATGGTGAATATTCTGCAGGTCTAATCCATTTTATTCCATTTAGTTTGTCTCCTTTTTTAACTTGCTCTTAGAAACTTCATTCAACTTCAACAGCGTTTTCTTTTCAGAGCTTTCCAAATTTCCTTTGAGTAACCCGCTAATAATTTTGCGTTTGTTTTGCCAACACCTACAATCTTCTCCATCTTGCTTGCGTAAATACCGTTCTGTACACATAAAATAATTTCAGCTTATTGTGTTTCCATTACGCTCTTTGCATCTCTAAGTTTTCGCTAAAATTTTTCCTAAATATCAAACACGGCGTAGAGTAGTACAAGCACAAAATGGTTCTAATCATTTCCTCTGTTAGGATCAATTTATGCATAATCATACTCTCTCTGGAGCTCACAATTCAATCAGCGATTAAACCAGCTTGGTTTATTTACTTCCGCATAGAGAAGTGTTTCCATATTCAGGACTCTTAAATCTTATGACGTAGCACAAGCAAGATCTAAAAGAGGTGGCAATTAAAAAAGTTTGTATGATTAGTTTTTAGAGCCATCCAAAAGTATGAAAATGTGCTCACCTTCTTTCAAATAATATCTTCTTCGGAAGAGCACAATCTGATTCGGAGCTTTTCAAAGCCCCCTGAGGGAATTAATGGCCTTGGTCGACAAGGTTACTATCAGTATTTTCCAACGAAAACCACAAACTTGACGATCAAAATAAAGAAATCAGTCTACTAATGGTTCATAAATTATAAAAAGTGAGTGGAAACTATTTTCGTCATTGTATACTCTCTTGATCTCTATCTTGGTATTCTTTATTAACTATATATGGCTCTTTCTGTCATATTCACTCCTTAAACTAACCTTTGAAGTAAAAGGAGCTAACCGTTTTAAAATGATGACTAAATCACATTGATGTTTAGTTGATTAAGTCTGACATACATATATTCTATTCTATACATATATATATATATATTGACCCATCTCATTTATGTAATCTTTGTATTGAATAGTTTCCTGTCAAAGCGTTCATAGAAGTGCTTCTGTGTTCGATGAACTACATAAATTTTATTGGAAAGAAATATCCCTAAAAACAAAAAATTGATATCATTATGCTCATCACTCCTCTAACTCTTACTAGCAATGATTTTATTCCCTGTGTCTGACAATGAGACATATGATTCTCTACTCAAAAGAATAGGTACCTATTTTGAAGATCTCTGCATCCTACCTCTTCTAGAGTAATAGAAAGTAATACAGTCTTCATATAGATGAATTCTTTCTCGAAGGTAGAGAAACGCTTTGCAAATTCCACACGATTTAATATATTTTATTATCTTTTTGGCAAACGATATCTCATTCAAATTTGATTGAACATTAAGAAGATTTTAGAAATACCTAAGTAAATGGAAGTACGTGTTTTATTTTGCAAGTCTCAATTCTTGACGTATTGGCTGCACACCGAGGCCATTCTAACCATAGTGGAAAGAATATTTTATTATTAATCCTCCGAAAATTTTACTTTGAACCGATTTCTATTACATCTTGACTAACTTCTTCTCAGCCATCAAATGTCGTCTTTGGATTATTATATTTTTTCCTTTCCTTGTTCCCAAATTATTTTTTTTAACCTTCTGTGAGTTATGCTTGTTTTTGTAATAATTCTCTTCAACTAGGAGACACGTAAAGCAACAAATCATCTGATGGGAGTAAATCAAGTGATTTATACATACCCTTTACATCAACAGCATTATTATCCTTGTTTTCCTTTGGGACTAACAACCTCATATTTCAGTCTAGTAATTCTATACTGTTGCGAATAAAATAATATTCAATAATAATAATAATAGTTTTATCATATTTATACACAAGGTATCATGTACATGATAGAAAATACTATTTTTGTTCAGGTCCTCCTAAGACATGTATGGCTCGTCAAGAGATGCTATGATTTAGGTTGATACAAATTAAAAAGATTAAACCAACAGATACCTCATTCAATCAGATAAGGTTTTACTACATTTAAGTCAATTTACAATAATTTTTAGGTTTTATTTATCTTGTCTAATAGCCAAAATATAACACGTTTTTTATCAATGCTTAGTTTTGTTTCACCTAATATGTCTTCAGCTATATTGTTAAATAAACTTGGAACCATATTTTGTAATGTCTTGGTGTTTCATATTTTCTTAGTTATCTAAATTTAATATTAGTATTTTTACATATGTTGTCCTTAAACCTAGTGCTAAAGAAACTATACATTATAATATTATATTTAAATAAATCAGTTATTGGTAATATGTTATTTATTTAAAAAACATTAGGTAATTGTCTTCTGTGCCTGAATCCATCAACATTTTTATAATTTTAATTTGAAGTTTTTCTAATGATGCAATGTATATTTCGCAGTCATAGTAATAATCGTCCACTGTATGAGTATAGCATGGCATTGTAGTTATATGACGATGCGCGTCGATTCTCCATCCTTCCACATCAAAATTCATTCCACTTTTTCTCTCGATCATATACCTTTCACGCTTCACTCAATACATCCGCTGACTATATCTCGCTCAATCGCGTTCGGCCGCACGAACAAGGAACGAAAAAACGAAAGTGTCTTTGACTCGATTACATTCCACACGCGAATCCACGGAGCTTCAGTACCAGTTGCGGCAAAGTGCAGTGAAAGTGGCGACGCCATTGTCCGAGCGGTCACTACTCCCAACCGCCTTTGCGACGCTGGCAATTTGCGGGCCTTTCTGCATGGACCAGCATCCCGAGACTACGAGCAGCGACAGTAACGACCGCATCATATCCTTCCTGGGTATTCCTGTATGCGTTTTGTTAATGCCATAGGCCTGATTTTTTTATCGCATGCCACACCTTTTCAAGTTATAAATTTTAAGAGCGGAGAAAAACGGAACGACTCGCTTCAAGTTTACAGTTCTATGCTAGTTGTAAGTATAACATCTTTAATGTTTGGCAACTAAGTCTTTTCGTGTCTCAAATTATAAATTTGGAGTTTTCATTAAATATTACGCAATATGTGGCAACTTAAATTTAAGGCGCGCAGTACAGTCAAAATATGATTATCTAAACACTTGTTATAGATCGAGAAGAAATTAATGCAAGAAAATGATAGATTAGAAGCCCAAATGAGCTATGTAAATTCAGTCCTAACTTAAAAAGTGTCGGGGAAAATCTAATAAAGGAAAGTAAATGAATAACTACGAGGAGCCTAGGTATTATCTACTAATTAACAAAATCGAAAGAGGAAGAAAATTAGGAAATTATTTGATAAGCACCCTTAGTTCACTGACTCATGCAATAGCGCATCAAATTTTGAGTGTGGAACAACGTTAGGGACACGCTTCTCACAATTGTCGTATCCTACCGCTAGATGTGGCCTTACTCTACTTTTCGAAACTAAACTTTCATCAGAATGCATCGCAGTGCTTCTATTCTCTCTGGCGTCCACTGCAATGTGCAGATTTTCCTTTCGTCGCCTACATAACTCCGCTGCCATGGATAATACCTTCAGCCGTATAAAAAACCTTTCATTCACTACTCCTTTCGTACACACGGTTCTTAGGAAGTCGCAACAGAGAACGCTGTAAAAAGCGTTACCAGAAGAAAGTGCTTAATCCACTTCATTCCACGTTCGTTACCGCCTTTCTCTCCCTCTTTCTCTCGCATTGCCCCTCTCCACAAGCCTTCGACTCCTTTCACTGGCGACGACCTCACCTCGGGTCAGCGCACCGAGGAACCGGTGTGACGGGGCCATTTTCCTGCAATTACGCCCCGAGAGAGGAAATAGAATGGGAGAAAGTGAAGAAAGGGTATATTGAATAGGTGTGTGATGAGGGAAAGGGGGAGCGCATGTGCATTCCATGAGAGAGATGCTGGAGAACCTGTTATCCATTGAGTGGGACCCGAGTGCGGATGGCAACGGAGGCCCGCTGCGGGGAAATATCGATAAGATTCGATTAATATCGAACGCATAATGCCCGCCGTCTCTTCCAAATCATGAATCGGAATGAGAGAAGCGCGGCTGCAAAACAGGTACTCCCTGTACCTTAACGGCATAATCGTGTCTTCGATCCTATGCGTAGTTTAGTCTCGTCAAACATCAGCCAAAAAATCAGATCCCGACTAGGTAGTGTACTCTGAGGACCCAAGGAGGGACAGGAGAGAAAGGTATGGACATGATGGAACGCCTATGGAGATATGGATGATCGAACGCCTATAACCCACTTTCTGGGCAGGTATTATAACCACCAAACTAGTAATTGGTATACTAGACAGCAGCTAGAATAACTTCCAGGATGTCAGGTGACATGGGTTCGAGTCCCAGTGATATCGATATATTACGTTTATGGTTCTCCTTTCGTATTTTTAGCCTCACAGCACTACTTGCAGTGACATTACCTATCCTCTACACCTAAGAAAATTTCTAAAATTTGCAGACTTTTTCACGTAGTTTTCTGTTTGAAAATGGAAAATACGCAACCACTTTTTCTTTTATTATTTACAATGGAATTCCACGAGGGAAGTGTATGGAGGATTCTGGATTTTTGAGGAATTCAAAGGCAAACTACCTCACTTCCTATTTTACCTAGTAAGGCGCATCCCCCAATTGGCAATTGGTAGTTAGAGGGCACCAACCGGCATTGAGGCTGAATACTATACAGACAGGTATATTCAGATCGTAAATAAATGATCACTTTGTTTCTCGCGACCCACTTTCGCCCACAAAGCGTAGCTCTGCAGGATTCTTCATCGAACAAAAATTTCCCAAGTTCCCAAAAACCGATGTTACTTCACAACCGTGCACCGACTGGACGGATCTTTCACATCAGCGAGCCTACTTTCTATGCCCGAGGAGGATAAATCTTCATTTTAGACGCGATCTACCTCTGCCTCGAGTAAAGGATACACGAGTGAATCGGCGTGATTTGATTTGATCCGCAAACAAATTCTTAAATCGACCGGTTTGGATGTTTGTGAGGACTGGAACCGGTACGGAGTCTTGGTGATCCATTTAAGTGTAATCCTGCGGAGGAACGTAAGAACTAGTTTTCCAGACGGACACTATAACGTCAACTACGCAAACACTTATTGATCGTCATTCCTCAGGAGTTTTCCTTAGCCTTAATGTGACATCTAGAGATAACATCTGCATAATTATCCTTGCTGACTTCGATTTACATTCAGCTGCCCCGTTCTCACAACCGATAGTAAAGACACCTTGCCAAAAAATGACAGTGACTCTATCTAAGAGATTTGGTAGATTTATTACGGTCAAATAGAATAAATTTCCGTTTCAACTTTTGCCATATTTTGGAGCGTAAGCATCTTGAACTCGACAACAATGCAAAGACAAAGTAAAACTGTAGCTGAGATGGTCTCGGCCTTTACTTGGTGGTAGATCATAACGAAAACTAAGAGAAAACAAACTTTAATATATACTAAGCCAAAATTTTGTGGTTTAGTATATATTAAAGTTTGTTTCCCCAAAGTGTAAAGTAAAACCGTGTTTCGAAAATGAAGATACGGTATTTGAAATAAAAGTGAGGACCTCGAAATTATGAAATTAAAATAGGAAAATATCCATTTTTTATGAAAATATACATAAATAAATATAGCCTAAATAACTGAGTGATAAAACATTTTACATATTGTTCTTCTTCACTGTTATCATTAACAGCCCATATTCATACACGATTACACCCCGAAGGATCAGTTTCTCACTCCGTCTAGTGAGATTGATTATAAATCTGCGATTGTCTCCGAATCAGTTTATATTTCGCTCAAATTTTAGATATTTTCTGAAATATTTCAATTCCGAAAATATTTTTCCAAGAAATTTTAGAAATGTTTTATTATAATTTCCGGTCGACTGGGAATTCCAATTCAAGCAAATAACATTCTTTCCAACACAACTTTTTTCCCGGTAAACTCTTTCTGAAATTAAATTATTCTAAGTATCTCTGGCAGAGAATACTTGAGTTGTGGTTGATTAGTGATACGTTAAATGACTTTAGATACCCAAAAGTATGTTTCTATTCAGAAATCTCAAGAACATAGCCGGAGAAGTTTAACATGTGAGACTTCCAATCAAAAAATATGTCTGTCCTTATTTATTGCTACTTAAGTAACATTTTCTAAGAATGGCACCTTGTATCAATTCAGCACATTTGCTGAAGTCTCAAACTTTCCACGTTCCGAAATCATTTAAGATTAACGGTGGATAATAAAGGGATATTAGTGCATCGAGTACGTATTTAAATTGTCTACGTTATTGTGGAATTGAAATAATTCAAATTCAAGATCGGTTACATTTATTATTTTTCCTTCAGCAAACTTTGATGACATTTTTCGGTATTCTTTTTTAATTATATATTAGTTTTTAGATAAAACAATGAATGTTATTGAAATTGTAGCGATATGGATTGAAATTGAATTCGAGTACTGATTCAAATAATTAAATGATTTAATTATACAATACTAAAAGGATGTCTTATTTGCTTATATTTAGGCACAACTGAAATTTCATACGCAAAAATACTTCGTTCCCAGTAGATCTTTGATAACAGAACAACGAAAATGTTATATCGAAATTATTCCTTTAAATTCGTGCTTATCAAGAACCCATGACAATCTACTTTGGCTTACTCGACGCGGTCATTCTTATCCAGCAGCAAACATATTACATAAAACGGCTTCTTGCACGCAATAAGATGGAGAGTCTTCCTCCTTCGAAGTGAAATATTTCCGTGCTACTGTTGGCTTTATGCGTTCGTTGAATTTACGGTTAGGATTCGCCTGTCGTGCATACACTGAATCTGCCTCAGCATGGAATGATCTCGATGAACGCCTTCGTTCAATAAAGAAAAACCATTCATAAAAGTAAAACAAGATTGGCTCGCATCCCCTGGATTATTTATCTTTAATATTCCACTGGTTTCCATTTGGTACACGTAACTCCTGCTTACAGATGATCTTGGAACAACTCGTCTATCTGATACCTATCTATATCTATCGATAGTACGGCGGTCACTCTTTTTCTAATTACCTTAAATATTCAACTCTTTGTCTATCAATAAAACAAATAAATTGATTTTTCTCTCTCTTAAATCAATCCTGAATATGGTTGCTTGATTAATGTAATTTGTCTGATTAATACACGTATTTTGGTTTTATCATTCTATATAATTTTATATTTTATATTATTTAATATTTTATGTCATTTTATATTTTATATAATTATAATTCATTGTTTAATTTTGTTGATCTTATTTATTTACTATAGCGTATCATCAGCTGTAGTTGACCTCATGCTGTATGTGGATGCATTTTTAATTAACAGATATAAGTAATAAATAAATATGAGATTCGAGCAAACGTTCTGACCATTAAGAATATGTTTTATCATAGACTCACGTTATCACCGAGTGGGAGATAAAAATTATCACTCCTTGATTCTATTCAATTTACAAATTTTCAGTGCACTTGAGATTAGAAGGTTATTTTCTTGAAGATGACCATGGTGGCCACAAAATCTAAATAGCACGAGGGCCATTTCAAGTCTCTAAATATATTCATGAGATCCCTAAAACTTTTACTCTGACCATGATTTAACTTTCCTCAAGTCCTCACTCCATTGCTTCAGATTCAATCGCTTAGTCACGCTCTATATACTTCCTTATTCAGAGCCGTCAAAATTTTTCCCATAGATTGCTGCAGTGAAATTAGTCTGGAGGGAAATCGAACATGTTTTATTTCCTCACTCACTGCATATCCGTGATTCACTCTTCCAAGTGAATCGTTGCACTCATGAAATACAGTTCAAATTCAACCATCTTGAAATTTCTCCATATTATGAAAAACTAAACGTGAGATGATACCGAAAGAGGACTATAACAAAACAGAATCTTGTATAAACTGGATAAGAGGAAAGAGTCGATAGAAATATAAATAAGAACTCTGAAAGAGACTAAATCAGTCGAGTGGAGAACAGGAGAACGTAACAGCAACCCGAGTACAGTTCATACATTTTTCTTTTGTTAATTTTTGAAAGTAGATTTTTCAATGAATCTATTACTACGAACATATCTTCCTCAACTCTTATCTGCCCCATTTTATTATTTTCTGCATCGCTACCGTCTTCCCGGATGATGCCTATTTTCTAGGTTGTAGAGTCAATTTTAAGTAAACAATAACTTCCAAATTATATTTCAATCCTTTTATATGAGATTAATATAAATAAATATATAAAAACTGCTATCAGACTTACCGCCTATCATCAGTTGATTGCAAATTTAATGTTTGTAGACCATCTCCTTGCGGTCGAAGATGAATATTATCAATAAATTCCCAAATGAAGGGATGATATTATCCTCCTGCAATCGCCTTTTACAGATGTCAACAGATTTCTTCGGTCAAATAAATTCACAAATAGAGCTCAACAAATACTTTCTTCCGCTATAATTTCCTGAATCCCCAACCGATTTTCGATATTTCTTATCTGATCATCACTGTTGTATTTGACGAAATGGAGGATTGAATTCTAAAAATAGTCTTCTGCAGTAAAATTTTCCATACCTAATCAGAGGAACCGCGATGTATTTTCGCTCGCCAATCACTGTGCAGAGAAGCAATTGTGGAATAAATTATTCCGTTTTCTTGATTCTTAATTTGGAATTACAGATTCGCTCAAAGTTTTCAGTATCATAAGACAGCGTTTTATAGTGCAGGAGGCCCTTAAGCGGGAATGGGCAAAACAAGGCACAACAATCAAAAATGAAATTCGCAGTTGGGTGTATTTGAGTATATATATATTTATATGAGGTGGCATAATCTCCTTAGATGGCTTTGGTTCTGATATTTCAGCAGATAATTGCTGCGTAAGTGGTGTCCGCCTACACTGTAAATCGTTTGGATAATATAGAATGGATTGGAATAGATAGATATGTATAATGTGCATAAAGAAATTGCGTCTTTCCATTACGTAATTTTATACTCGTATAAAACCAATGCAAGAAAAGAGAACAATACGATATAATGCTATAAAATACAATTGAAGAAATAAATGTTATAATAATGAACTTAGTTATGCAGAATGTAAACATCTACCTACCAATTGAAAAATATGAAAATTAAACAATAGCCTAAAAATATATAAATCGAATGAAAGAATTAGCTATTAGCGTGTTTTTTCGTGAATAAATAGTAATTCGAACGCTGGGAATCTGAAAATATTTTACAGCTTGATTCAGTAAAACTAAATAGCATTTATTTTAGGATTCCAAGAATTTAATCAAATTTTTAAGAATTTCCTCATTGGCTTTACAATATTATAAAAACTACGAGACATCCGCGGTCGGCGGAGTATTATGATCGCCCCGTTAGCTTAGCTTAGTTGCCGATTTTAGAGGACTCAAATCAGTTTATTTATTTGGTGCACATTACCACCTCAGTTACTCCCTAGGACAGGTGGTGACTTTGACTTACACTACACTGATCAACTAATACAATGTTTCAAAGTTCCACTTATGCAAGTACAGAACATTTAGCAACCATGTCAATTTACGAAATTAGTTCACAAACTAAGATAAATAACAACTAACACTACATGACCTGGGAACTCGAATAAATGTTAATAAATGAATAATAACTCTGATGCAACATTGAAGGATTTAATATCCCGAGAATGCCGATCGAGGAGCACTCCTTCCGCCATTTTAGTGGAATGAAAGGCGAGAGTGGAGCACTGAGCTGCCCGGGGCGGGAGAGCCCACCGCCGAAGCAATCGCAGAGACCTCGCCGAGGATCGATCAAGGACTCGTCCCGAGCGACGCAAGGATTCCCGCAAAAGAGCCCAGTCGAAGAATGGGAGACAAACGGAGAGAGGTCTTCGACTCATCGTTCGCTAGGACAAATGCGTATGCAGATTCGGGCAGTCCTCGATGGTCTCATTCTTGGAAAATGCCCATGGAAGTGATTCCACCGCACGCCAAGAGCTCCGGTTCCATGAGAAGACCAATTTACACTTCTGGCCGTCTCGTAAATCGTTGTTCCCAGATTAAAATGTGCATTTGAAGTTTGTTCTAATCTCTTTCATTTGCAACTTCCGATATATATTCCTATAAGTTGGGCAAAACTCTAGTAACTGGAGTTGTTATTGGCTGATAGGTCATATTGGTTTATTCTCGCTTATTCCCTCCAGAATTGCCAGAACGAAAATGGCAGTGCAAGAGTATAAAATCGCGTACAAATCGGTCGCAGGTTTTACTCATTTCATGGACTGTACCAGTATTGTGAATTTTGTATTTTAATGTTAAAATTAAATTCCAGCTGATTTCGCTTCTCCAATGCAATTTAGCATGGAAGTCATTGAGATGGGGGTGACGCATGAGGAGTTAAGGCCGTTGTCGATACATATCGATATACACTGATTCATCGATATTTCATTTACGTGCCTCATATTTGAATAAGAAATAAGCCGAAAATATTACACTGTCCCAAAATCGCGGAAAATAATTTGTTTGAAGAATTTCGTTATATCTGCAGAGGTTAGGCTTTGGGACAATGTCTTCGGATACCGTCGCACACGGCAATCGAATCAATCGAGGATCGACGCCGGTCGAATCGATACCAGTGAAATTGGATGCAGGAGGAGAGCGTGGGAGGACGCAACGAGAGACGATGCAACGAGAGGTGACGCTATGCGAGGAGACGCAAGAAATGTGTTGCTATGAGTGTCACTCTTTTTACAAACGTTATTCCCGCCCATTTGGAGATATCTCTAAGAGTTGATACGTCAAAATAAATACCTATAAGTTACGTTAAGAGGTAGTTTATCGCTCAAATAGCCTATTCGAGATGCAATACGGAAGGTGATAAGAATTCATAGAATTATTAGTAAAACGCTGAGGGGATACCCATCTAGAATCAAAGAAATATATTATTTTTCCCTCATTCGACCTAGTCACGAATACTGCTGCAGCGTTTGGGATTTTGGTAATAGATTAGGTTTAAACTCAGATTTGGAGATGGCCAACTTATAGCAGCTCGTTTCTTTAGAGGACATTTCAGGTTCGACAGTAGTGTTACTGCTATGATAGAATGATGATAGAATCCCTCGGGTGGAATTCATTCCAGATGAGAAAATATGATTACCGACGGAAGTTATTTTTTTTAATTACGGTTAAGAGCTCGTAGACGAAGTAAATTAAATTATAAGAGGCGAGAGAAGGCATATGAAAAACTTTACAAGGATATAATCGCAAAAGCAGATAGTTCTGGTCGTTCCTTCCGATGCCTATTTGAGAGGCCAACAGGGTGGATTAGGTAAGGTTGTTGCTACTAATGCACCACCTGCCATACGCCCCTGGCGGCTCGCGGCGTATATTCAGTGAAATCCTGATCAATAGTTTGTGCCTGGTTTTCTTGTCAGTAATTATGGACTATATGGGGATGAAATATTCTGTATTATTCTCCCCCCTTCAAGAATAGCCTCACTCTAGGTCGCCTTTACACTGTATTCCTCAATCTGTCTATTTAAATAACGATGTATTGCTTACGCTGGAGGATGGCAACAACAGGTATAAGCCATCAAACTGACCACAAAAACGGGGATGCGGTATAACGTTATTGTTTCTAACTTTTCCCGGCTCTTAGTTTTAAAGTTTCCAACTACAGCTTTGCTATTCGAATCTTACGTTTTCCCGCATTTAGAATCCTCGGTCCGGTAAAAATCATTATATTTCCCCGAAATTTTGATAGAAGAAATCTGAATCTAAACTCGCGGCGACGCAAAGCGCGGCGACGTAACCCGAGGCGGCGGTACGCGAGGCGACGACGCAAGTCGGAAATCGAGCGCGATCGAAATTTCCCCAACCGGCATCCCGTGTCCTTCAGCGGCGCACGGAGCATTACAGCGACAGAACCAAGGAGCTAAGCAGAAGATGCACTCGTCTGCCAACCCCCTCTCCCACGAGATCTCCGAAACGACGACCCCGAGTCCTTGGCGGGGGACTCGAAGGGGAGGCGGAGGAGGGCTTCCCAGACGATTCCCCCTCCTGCCCCCAACCACCGGGCGTCTGGCCTCCGCCCCCACGACCTCTATCATCCGCAGATGAACGCAAAACCCTTGGTTCCGTTCGGGTACATTCGGCATTCGTCTGGGTCCTCCCTCCCTTATTATCCGAGAGGGGGTGGATGAGCACCCGCCGGCCGCGTGAGGGAATTTCAGGTCCAAGCAATCGCGCGTCTGGCGACGCATGTGCGAGGAATGCGTGGGCGAGCGTCCCCCAGCAATCTAATCGCTCGCGACATTTGCAGGAGGTCTTGGATGGACGCCTTCGCGGAAGGCCCCCCCCCCCCCGGATAAGATTGTCCCCCTCCGCGCCTAATCTCCCTGCCCTCTTCGGGATGCAACAGCTGGCGTGTGATACGCGCTTTTTTCCTTTTTGGAACACCGTGGCGGAGGGAGGGTCGCGATCGGCGGTTTTCCACTGCCGAATTCTTCTTCAAGAATATGCAGGTCCTAATGAGTGGATGCAGCGGAGTAGAGTCCAAAAACCACCCTTCTTCTCAGATGGAGTGCGCGATGGTAATGCCGAGATTTATTTCCACGAAATGGGTCGAAATTCCTATTTCTAAAAAATAAATGGTTATCTCATGAAGACTGGCTTTAAAATCATGTAATTTCTTTTTCCCCGTGCAGAAAAGAATCTAACTTTCCGTTCGTCTGTCCATAAATATTTAGTCTGGAGTCGGTTGGTACCTCATCACCATTAGCTACCGAGAGCTAGTGGGATGGAATAGGGCTTACTTGGTTAGATGAGGAGTGAGGTAACTTGCCCTTGCTTTCCTCACCACAATGCTATAAAGTGAACGTTTCCACGATAGCAAAGCTATGCCAGTAACACTTTTTTCAGCAAAACAAAAGGCAAACCTTAATTATTGAGCGTCACTTATACTTTGGTAGTTTTCAAGTTATCATAGCACGAGCAAGTCAGTCACAAGAATAGTTGAAAGACATATTTTTCCCTATTCTGTTTCAAAAAGGATGGAAAATGTTTCCTTACTTTCTAAATGTATTTGAAGATGAATGACATTCTCAGTTTCCTGCGTTCGTAGATTGTTAGAAGAAGCATGCTTTATAATGAATCGAAATACCATCTGAGGCTAGACTAGGGGTTCTAGGTTCGAGTGTCGAGTACTTTACAGTTCGAAAATTAGCCATCCTGTTCTCCCGACTACTCGAAAACATGGCTATTCGACCGACCATCGATTAATCTAAAATTAAGTTACATATTTTCGAGCGATACATTTCTTCATTTCGAAGAGACTCATCGGCCGTTAGTTAGATTCGTTACGTTCTAGTTGGAGAATATTTTGTTCGATTCTTTGGATTATTTCATTCATCACTCATTTATGAATTAAATTTCTAAAACGAGCGAAAACAGGAACGAGGAAAACGAACGAATGAACAGCGTCTTGAAAATTATGTCATTGTAAAATTGGTGTTAATTATGGCAATGAAACATCTTCATTAGCATCATTATTTCATGGAAGTGCTTCTTGGAAAAATCGGTTATTTTACTGATGATGGCTCCATTGCTCAGTATTCTGTCCAGTGAAATCTAGTGAATACTCATATGTCTTAGTCCAGAGGTTCCCAAAGTGTGGTCCGCGGACCCCCGGGGGTCCGCGACAATATGTTTGGGGGTCCGCAGACGCTTTCACAAAAAATAGACGATACCCAAAATTTTTAAATCTGCTTTATATTTTTGCAAATGAAATCCATTTTTCTGTGCGAATGTCTTAAAATAATATTTTTTCCTTTGAATTAAAAAACTATAAATATATGAGTTTGTAATATTATTGTTTGGTTCATGCCAAAACTGAGAAGGGGTCTCCGAGTTATTTTCCTCGTTTAAGTGGTCCATGGACTCGAAAGTTTGAGAACCACCGTCTTAGTCTATTTTCCATGACCCAGGTAGTTGAAAGCTAGAGTGTTTTTAAATCTCTAGACGCTTGCGTATAATTTATGTACGGTTATTTATGGTTGTAATCTGTATTCCTGGTTGTTATATCGTTTTATTTTGTATTACATTTCTAAATCATCACTAATAATAAACCCATATTTTACTACTTACCTGTGTAAATTCATGGATAACCTATCAAAAATGTTTTTGATGCTTTTACAAAAGACATATCATATTTTATCTTATTTCCTGCGTTAACTCTGAATTTACGGCAATGTATGTGATGCTCTACTTACCTACTAGCTCAAAAATTACCACAAATTTATTTTTATATACACCAGAACATCAATTTCATTAGTTTTCTTTATTTAAAATGCTATTAATGAAGAAGTTTTATGTAATGACTAATACATAACTTTTTGTGTGCTAATTTACTGTTTAGGAGCAGTTTTTGAGGAGATTTCCACCCGTCTTTGAGGGAAATTTAGGCGTTGCCACCCAGCGAGAAATCGAAATCGTAACGCAAATACAAAGAAATTAATAAATATATTAGACTACGAGATGATTAATTGATCTTGTATTATTTAAGAGCCCCTAAAAAGCTAGAGATTTTGAGTGAGATAAAATAACCAAAATGATTTTCAACAGCCTTATTTCTCCAAGGCTATTGGTCTGATTCACTTAGAGATTAGAAGTTTCTCACTACCGACCTAAACGATTGCCATTTAGATCCTTTCGGGAGATCATCCTTCTCCCCAGATCTTAACGCAATGAATTCCAGCGACCAAGATCTGACTCAGACGCAAAAAATCCCTCGCAACACGTGTCCTTGAGACATGATAATAGAGCTTTAAGATTCCCGAAATTTCCCGACACTTTCGAGTTCAATGCGGAACCTCCGGATAATTGAAATCCCTCCACTCGCGGGGACCTTTGTTCGATTCCTTCCTTGCTTCATCAAGAGGCGCCATTAAAAAGCTCTCCTCGTTCGTACTCAACTCCGGAAAGGCCCACAATGACCGAGTGACCTCAGCCTCTGTGATTAGTCTACGTAGAGCGAAGCGGACGAGTGATTTTTTAATTCCGAGTTCTCGTGATTTGCAAGAATGGTGTGGAAAGTGCAAGTACTGCTACCGTTGGTGGTGCACGTCGTCGCCGACATAGACTCCACGCAGTCTCTCCACACCTGACAATAGGAAGGGATGCTCGAAAACACACGCGGCAGATGGAAAATAAAAGGTCAGTGCTACTGAACTCGTGACTCGAGACCGGAAGAGTAGAAGGTGATTGTGAAATGTCAATTCGGCGGCATCTCTTGGATAAATGTTGTACTTCAAAGGTCCCGCGCGAGGGAAAAACGTGCCTCCATCCCAACGGTTTTTCGTGATTTGCAGATCCCTTCGAAATACGTCGCTCATGGCCGCCGCACGGGGACCTGTCTTATCTTTCGGAAATGGGACAGCGCTCTAAGGGAATAAATACTGACGCTGTACCTTGGTAGAATTAGAATAGAAATCATGCACAAATACCACATATACTAGTGTAAAAGCCGAAATTCTCAGCACATTTTTATGCTGAAAAATCCCCCTTCGGCTTATGCTCGAGTGAGGGTCCCACTGCCGAAAAAGGTCTCACTTAGCCGGAAAACGGTTTGTAAATTCCTCATTCGCTCAATTAACAATTATTTTTCATTTTCTCCTACTTATCTACTGATGCCTCGATATCTGTAATTTTTGGTATCTATTTTTATTAAGAAATATTCCAGTAACTGCATTTCCAACGATAATACTCGAGTCAATTAGTTTTCCCAGTTTTTGTGATATAATTAGGTCCCTCGCTTTATATTCGGGTCGGCATATACCCGAATATACAAGTTAAATAGTTTTTAAAAATTAGAATAATCTGTGTGATTATTTTACCGCTGATTAGGATTTTTCTTCATCGTACTTCATTCACGAACGTTTTTCTCCCACCTCACTCTTTCTTTCTCATACATAAGGTTTTGGAAATATTTTGAAATTCCATGATAGAGTTTAGTTGTATGAGAGGCCCGTTCTTAACCCCGCCAACCAATGGGTCCTTTTTATGTAATATAGAATTTAAAATCCATTTTGATTGGTAATATCGGTTTAGTAAATAACAGAGGGAGAAGAATCAATTGAGCAGAAATGTAAATCATCACTACAAATGTCAGAATGTACCAAATTTTAAATTTTGATTCCTGTTTTGCCTAAATACTGATCTCAACTTTAATATATCATTCGTTCCTTTATATATCATTCGTTCCTTCATATATCATTCGTCCATTATTCCCGCATATTTTACTTTCTTTTGGAAACAGATATATCGTCTTTCATGAAAATTTAGCGGTTAGAGTCAAGAATGTTTTAACCGTAGCTAACGATTTTGTAAATCATCTTCTGGAAACTTTTCCAATATTTCTGATTCTAAAAAAATACCGAACGCAAGTCATTGCTTTTTTAATGTTAAGTTAACGGAACCATTCACTGAAAATTGATAAGGATGCCGGCTTTTTTCATAGAGCGTTAAATCTTTTTGAAATGCTGAGCGCCAATAACTAGTTGATTGATTTCACCTAGACACATATTCCCTTCCATAATTTAAATTATCAATTTTTAAATCACCTATAATTCTGCATAGATTAAATGAAGAATTCTCCGTTATTGCAAGTTATAATCAATACAACTCATAATTATATTTTAGTCCAATAATTTTCCTACATTTCCATTGAAGTTCCATCATTAATGCTGGAAGTAAACAACTGCATTAAATTTCATTTAGTTGCTTATAAGGGGGCTTTATAGATACCGCAGAGTCCAAAATTCAACTTAAATTGGAAGGTGTAGCTAGTATAGTAAAGGAAAATATTCTGAAATGCTATCGCATCTTAATTCTAAGGAAGAATAACAACATCACTATTTCCTTTTACAATAATGCAGTGTGTATTGTGCCAGAAAAATAATTTCCAATTTTTAGTATAATTTATTTATTATTACTGCTATGAATATTTAGAAACTTTATAAAAACAAATTTTGGATGTACAGAGTCCTCTTTATGTTTTATTTAATGACGTTATATGAAAAACAGTCACTCATCGTTTAGTACATAGCTTCAATTTCGATGGCTAATTCTAATTTACTTCTCGAATAAGAAGTCAAAGGAGCTGTTTAGCGACGCGATACTGATAAGTAAATAACTTACACCATCCTAAACGTCTAAAACATGATGATAGACAACACCATATAAATCTACCGCTACTACATCGAAAGCTCAATAAATGGTGTAGCGAATTTGCTGGCCTTAGCCGCTGTAAATTAAATTTAGGAAAAAAGAAAAAGCTAGTCATTGAAAGAAAAATAAGCAATCAAAACCTCTAGAAGCACGAGATAAATGATTACAGTTGAATATTCCTATTTTATTTTGTAATTTTAAAGTTAAAACATATATGATTGTTACCAACTGGCAAGACTTAATAGAAGCACACTAGGTTAGTAATAAGTAGTTATTTTATTATATTTTACATACATTTCAACTGTTTTTTATTTACTTGTATATAATTTACGTCTAATAAGTGCGTTTCTAAAAAATATAATACTATAGGAAACTGTGCTAAAACAGTCCCTAATATTAAATGGAAGAAGTAACAAATGAATTGATTATAATTAAAAAAGACGACAGAGCAATAAAATATTTATATGATTTAAAGTTAATTGGAATAATGAAAAATATTAACTGATCTTTAAAGATGAAATTAGACAATGAATACGCGTTTTATTAACAAAGAAGAATGAAAGTTTAAAAAAAGCATTTGGATACCGTTCTCTAAAAGAAAATCGCCTCCCATTTCAGAGATGATCTAGTAAATTAGTTCCTAGCACAGAGCTAGATGGAGTTGGTTCAACTTCCCAATTAGGAAATATTCTGAGCCCACTTTCTTTGGATGGAGTTGGTTCCATAATCTTGATATATTGGGATCCGAATCAAAGAGAGAACTAATCATCCATCCTAAGTAGCTAAAAGGCAAGAATACAACGATTTGGAGAAAGCTTAAAATGGACGTTAACGCCATGGTTATGGCCTGTCTTCCTGATGCTATTCTCTTATAACTGTAAGCGTAACATAGCCTCTATTTTCAATACCATCCACGGAATGGCCGCCGTAGGTTCACCAGGCCTCCAAGCACCGTTCTGGTCTGCATGCCGCCATCTTCCAATACATTAACGAAGGTAAAATCTTGAATCATAGAACATGGGGCATCTAGTAGGCCAGAAAGGAGCCTATTAGGATGACCTGTGGGGGGTTAGTTACATAATCACTGGCCAAGAGCGTCGCAGAATTTGAAAAGAGTTGATCAACAGGTTTATGGGTTCAGCCAATGGACGGAGTCTATGATTGCAGAGGGTACAACTGGCCTAACCTATTCGTCCCATTCCACCATTTTCGTCGGCCAGTTTTCCCTCCCTCGTGACTCTAGTACGAATGAGAGGACCGTCGGAGGTGTTCTAGGCGAGGGAGAGGTCAGGCGGAGAACCGGTGCCTCCTATGATTGGCCTCCGGTGGGGCTCTTAACCAAATTGCGGGAAGTGGTGGGGAAAGGGCTTGAATAGGCAGAGCAGCTAGAGCTACAGGGCGGGGCGAGATGGTGCAATGGAGTCTAGGAGACGCCAAGACTTCCAGGATGACGGAAAACAGGGCCTTTTTGGCTTTCTGAAGCGTAGGCGAAGATGGATTGCTAGTCAATGGATCGAAGAGACCTCATTAATGAGATGCAGATTCAGACTAGTGTTTCTAAAACGACGCTGTTCTACGTTTGCTACTGCTAATTCTAATTATTCCATATGGATTTATGTTCATTTTTAGCTAGCTCAAACAATCGGGTATATGAAAGTAATTTTCTCAGACGTAACTTTGGGGAATTTCTTAATTTGAATATGAATAAAAAGCCAATAGAAAATAAAATCCAGATTCCAAAAAAAATGTCTCCCTTCCCGACTAAATATTGCTCCCCAGTAATTTATTTTAATGTGGGATTTACTACTGTTTATATGTGCATTAAAATCTGTTATATTATTGAAAACCGTTAATTATAGCAGGGCAATTGAACGGACGAATTAAGAGCGAACAGAGGAGCCTAAAATACTTACAGTAAACCTTCATCTTCGAACCTTAGCTTACAAGTCCAAAGCAGGATTGGAACTCCGAACACCAGAGAAGCTAAATTGAAATATAAGTAACAGCAGCATTCTAGCAGTAAGCGTCATGAAATCGACGAAAGAAGAGGTACGAATATTATTATCGGAACATTAAAAGCGGGAGTTATGGTAGATATGTCCAGTTACAACGTATACTCGTGATGTGTAGCGGTAAATGTTATGTTATTCTTCGCTAGGGAGTTATATCTCCCTTCAATCGAAAAATTAAGTAAATTTATTCAACATAAACATCAAATGAAATTCTTCTTCCTTTTATCTATTTCTCCAAATACGTAGGAATTTCCGAGAAATTTAGATTTAAAATACAACGATGTTAATTCTGAACTTCTTTTAAGGTGAAAATAAATTGATTGAAACGTACACTACCAAATACTGCCCCCCGGTAAGTTGAATCATTTTCTAGAAAATGCTAAATATAAATGGGGTAGAAACGCAAGGAATAGATGAGCGACTCAAATGAACTGTATTATATGGATCGTCTACTTGAAGTAATCTAAAGCACACTCATGGGACTTACAGATAAATTGGTTATAGAATCGAACTGCGGCATCAAAGCCAACTGTAAGTTTGTCTTCACGAATTTTATTTTCTATAAAAATGGTAAATTATGGAATCGAAAAATTTTCTTACGTGTAAAATCACCCTAGACCACTTGCATTTCTTGTACTCAAATTTATTTCAGCAATCCTCTCCAATTTTCGGTATCTTTCATTCACCTTCACCATGTTTTCTTTCTAAGGTGAATGTTTTCTAAGTGAAACTAACCTAGTTTTTAAACTCGTATGATAGTTTCCCTCCGTGTAATTTTTTTAAGCTATTTTTAAAATTTTACACAACGAAGACGAAGAGTTAGATGAAAGCAGACACTTATTAATCTCTACCTTGCCTTAATAAAAGACGCTTTATAATTATTATATTATAGTTCTCTATGCTTGGTGGAAGCGTTTATATGTTAGTTTATTTATTGTATTTATTGGACACATTATAAAGATTTGTACTGTCTACGAGGGTTTTTTTTAGGAGTTTCCCCCCTTCCTTGGACTAATGTTGGACAGATTGTACTCTTGCTGCATCCCCTTCGACCGTTGCCAATTGGTGCTCCTACCAAATTGCAGCGATACACAAATAAAAAAAATCATTAAGTGGAAAAGATGAGTTCATTTTGAGTTTCGAGCAGAATGAAGTTGCAGGCTTATTTGTACTCTTTCACTCACGGATAATTTACTTGCCTTATTTTTTAATAAATGGGGAAATGTGATGAAGAGGTCTTAAATACTTTGGAGAAATGTATATATATTTTTATTCATTTTATTTTAAAAAATATGCGACCTTGCATCACAGTAAGGAACGAAAACATCAACCTATAATTACTTTAATAAGCTAAACGAAATGCCGAGTGACTCTGTGAAATTCCCTATTTAAATGGTGAATAAAGACAACCAATCTTCTAGAGAAACTGGTACATTGCATTATAATATTCACTTTGAGCAATATCACACAAAATAAGAAAATTTCTCCAAGCTTGATAACGACGTTCTTGAGTCGAAATATGTATATGTTAAAATTTCTGATTTTCCTTTTTTGTGTGGTATTGCGCAAAGTGAATATTCAATACAATCTTACCAATGAAATCTAAGTTCTCTGGCTGTACTTCCTGGAACGACATTAGAAATGATAAATAAGCTTGGTAATTTCCACAATAAAACTTTATCGACGACCGGTTTCAGCTACAAGCTATCATCAGCTACAGTATCACCTGATGATAGCTTGTAGCTGAAACCGGTCGTCGATTAAAGTTTTATTGTGGAAATTTCCAAGTTTGTTTATCATTTACAATCTTACCAGTTTCCCTAGAAAATTGATTTTATTTTATTCGCCATTTATTTCTATAATAACGATATTGTTAAACACCCTAAGTTTTACCAACAACTAATTTTAGCTAACAATAAGCTAAGCTTAATTATTTCCTCGGATGCGGATGTCAAACGGTTATCGAAGGTAGACCTACGGCAGAGACGGTGTGTCGAGCTTATTTTATCTGCCGGTTATTGATCCAAAATCGAGAGGATGTGCTTGCTCTTGGACTATAGCGCCTTCGCTCTTTCGGGTACATTTTCATTCGACATAGGATTTCACGCTCGATATTTATTTATTTAATTTTTCAACGGGATGTACCCTTTTGTTACAAAAAATATCACTGCACCAATATCACATAGCAGAATTTAAAAGTAAAAAATACAATAAACAGTAGGATTTTATAAGCATAAAGTATCACAAATATGGAAATTTATATCACAAATTATTCAACTTTAAGCATAAATATCACTAACATTATTATAAATAATTAAATTTACATATGGGATGTTACAAATTATAAACATGAGTAAATACATTATGTACAGCCTTTGCGAAGGGAGTAATAATTAAAAACATATTTTAAAAATAATTAAAACAGAATTTACAATAAATTTTAGCACACATGATACAAATTTTTGGTAGCAAATATGAAAACACGTGAAATAATACAATATAATTTACATTTATTTACGGTTAGTGTTCAATAATACATTGGAAATTTATATCTAACATTAAAGGGAACTTATATTTTCAACAGTTTATAAACTGCAATAGAATGTATGAATATTTTTAAGATGATTGTTTGCTACTCGATGTAACCTATTGCGAGGTGCATCAAAGAAGTAATTAGTTTTTGAATCAGGTATGGCGAATAAGTCTTGGCCTCTGGTTACATGGGATATTCTATGATATTCAAATCAGCCCACGAAACAATGGCACGAACCACATTTGACGGCTCGCAAAGTGGAGAGATTCATCGTCAGGTTTTAGAGCGCTTGCAAGGAGCAGATCGAGGGCTTCTTGGGGAACGCGTGGTCGTGCCGTAAATCACTTTCCTTTCCGTGCCCTCCTCCACTCGTCCCATTGGTCGTCGCGCGGGTCCCACTCCACTCGGCCTAGTCCTTCCTCAGTGGGAAGCCCTCCGTCCTATCTGACATCGGCCGTTGCTAGTTCATCGTTCCTGGTCCTCGACCACCAATCCTCCTTCCCTCCCCCACCTCCTGCCCCTTCCTTGCGACCTCCCTCCCCTCATCGGCCACGCACTTTCCTAAAAAGCAATTCTAGTTCCGCTTGCTACGTGCACTAGTCTGCTTTTCACGTGGGCTTCCCCGCCATTGCGTATCTTCCCTCTTGGCCGTCCTATTGCCTGAAGTAAGTAAACCGCAACCGAATGCGCGATTCGCCTCGATGTCCGAGGGCTTAGGCCTTCGACCGAACTAGAAAATGGAGAGCGTCTCCCTTCCTTAGATATAACACAAACCGATTCGGGTCTAAAATCTCTTCGAGGTTGATTTATTCGGGGTTTTTTCGGCGAAAATATCTGATACTAAACGGATCTAGCCATCTATATTCAAAATTCACCCGTCATATTTGCTTAGGACGTTAAGGTATCGAAAGAAACCGCGTTTTCGCACCCTATTGCTACCGATCTCCCTCACCGAGGAATTTCTATGATGAGCGAGGCTGTTATGTAATGCCTTTTGCTATTGTCATTGCATGAAATGGAAACTTCGATCATTATTCATGGTTGTTATGCTCTGAATCGATTATTATTGGCTCAAATTTATTGCTTCGATATGCTCCATTTGTGTTATTAATCAATTTATTACAGGATGACCATGTGATTCATTTCTTTGGAAAAAGACACGACTCCGTTAGTGACTGCCCTCAGCAGTTTGAATCTAGTTCATATAAACACGATATGGTGCTATTTAAATTTAATTAATATTTTTGGTATATTTTAAACATATAAATGTCTAAATACTTAGAACGACTTTACAGCTTTATTCCCTGGTTCCTATGCTCCTTATTTGTGTAAGTATCTATAAAGTCTCAGAAAGTTTGTATTCTCGTCGAAAGTAAAATAGTGAATGAGTAAAATTAATACGCTATTCCCCTTCTTAGTATATTTTCTTAAATAATATAAATATAACTATGATTTTTAAATGATTTAATATTCGTAGGCAATTGAAGCATTACATCTTCAAGTCTGTGAGAATTGGAGCCTTATCGAAATGTCACATTACATACATCTTCAAGTTAGTGAGAACTACAGCCTATATGGAAATGGCGCCTATGACTCGCGTCTTCCGGGTTAATTTCCGTAATTGATCCTAGGGGGTATAGGTAAAGAAGACAGGGCATTAAAGGTGTTAAGGTGGTTAAAATGGTGATGGCATCATAATTTATTGAATGGGAAGACAATAAATCTCATATTATTCCGGAGACTTCAACGCGCGCATACTGAGTTAATAGACATTGAGGTCGATTCCTCGTCTGATTTATGGTAAAGTTCCTTCCTCAAAAGCCAATATTCGCCTTAAATCAAAGTAGTAACTAATAAGTACTAATTTATCATCAATTTGGTGTTCATATGTCATTCAATAATTGTATTTCTTTCTTATGCGCAAAATTTCATGATCATCCGTAAATGGAGAGGTTAAATGTATGTTTTTATGTATATAACACTTTTAATGATATAGTATGAATAACCTGTATGATATATATGCATATCATACATACATACAAAGGTTTTTATTTGGAGAAAAAGTCCCAATTTCGCCAAATAAAGTCCTTTGTATGTATGTATGATATGAATGATGATCAGAAAAGAATTTTCAATTTAAATTATTAAATCTATTTAAATTTATTTGCATTTCGATGCATCAGTTATATTAGCACATGATTATGCTCCAATAGAATGGAATGAATCCAAATCTACTAAAAGAATAGGTAAAATTATGTTGCCCGTTAAATATCATTTAGCTGAATTTTTATTAATATGCCGTTAATGCGTTAATCAAATCTGTACAAAATATAAATATTAAACGCAGAAGACATTACTTCAATTTATATCATGGTTTTGGTTCAAAGGAAAATTGAACATCAGCATGAATAGAGAATGTTTTACCAAACTAATGGTTAGATTTGTTTTAATTTATTAAAATTAGTTTTTGCTGGAATGAGATCTTAATATTAATCCGTTTCACCATTATTTTTATATATGAGATAATTTTGTAGGTGGTAATTTTTGCAACATACATAAATCCTCCCAATATCCAAAGTCCAAAAATGTTTCATATTTTATTATTTTTTTCAATTCTTATTTCTCCAAACACATTCTGAGTAATTATATACTTCCATTTTTATCATGTTTTACTATAGTTAAAATGTAATCCTTAAGATAAATTTCTCCCGGTGATATTCGAAAAAATAAAATATAAAACACGTTACACCAACATATTTAACATCCTCTTCTTGTTGCATATCTATTTACTTCCATCTCCACCTTCTCTTCTATTGCCATGTTCATGGCTGAGACGCTTGGGTAAAAGAATGAAAACTTTCAAGTAAATTGGTGATATTTTCGCATCTCTCTGGATATAGCATGATGCTTTCCTTCAGTAAGAGACTAACAAACTAGCAACAGTACTCAAAGTTTCTATCGTATTTATATAATCTTCTATACATTTAAACTTGTACGCCCTACTCACACGATCTTACTTTACATGCACTCCATATGGCTTTTATGGCTCATGTGTCTGATGCGAATCGCCTAAATTTCTTCCTCAATGGAGTATTTTGTTCCTTCTAATAAAAGTTGTGAGTAGCTCCAACTTTATTATTTGAATTCAATTATTTTATGCTCAAAAGGAAATGTTTCATCTTTCACGGTCCTCTCCAAAATTTACTGTAAGTACCGACTTTCTCTCATTCATTAGCATACACGATACATTATACGAAAAACTGTTTTAATGGTGAGAACTTCTTACTTATTTTATCTTTGATCGGGCGTTTCTGCTTAAGTTGAACTATTTCATTAATATAGCAGTGAATTTAGCTCAAATCACTTTTAAAATACTTATTTTGACCTTAATTGGTTCCAAAATAAATGTTTTAACCTCGAAATCATTTCTTCCGATTTTTTGAGTTGAGTGATTTTCGTACATCATCACTGAAAGAGGAGAATGTTTACACTCTTGAACTAACTACTATTAATTTTAAATGGTGCAGTTAATAACTTTTTCTTCTGAAATTAGAATTTAGGAATAGTCAAGCAGCTTTCAACAACGTGCATGCAACCTTATGATCCACTCCACATTCACCTTAGACTATATTCAACCTCAACCAAGACTCCCTATTGGATGCTTTTCTATAATATACTATTTGTTGATTTTTTTATATATTACGACATGATTTATATCAAATTTGGTTTTCTCTAATGATTCAAGTGTTGTGGTTAATACAATTTATAACTATAATCATGATAATTTGCTTCCACTTGAAGATTTTCGTTAGTAAAAGAAATTCACAATGTTTTTTTAAGTAAGGCTTAAGTGATTGCGGAATAGTCCTTTAATTTAATAGTATAAATTATGAAGGACAGTTGTTAGGAACAGAATTCCAAAGCCTAAAAATGAAGAAGTGAAAAAATTCAAAAAGTCGGTTTTTACATGATCAACAATGATCTGCGCATATTTATAAAGGGAATACATTTTTTAAGACGTACTCTGCCGTACACGTAGTGTTTTCACCGACATTTTCTGCGAAATAAAATGAAAACAACTGCAGTTTTCTGGGGACATTCATAAAGGGTCATCAGCATGAGTTTACAATGTGAATCGGTTTGCTGCAGCTCTATAGGCCATCTTGTTCCCATGCAATCCCTTCCTTCCCTCATAACTTCTAATCATAACAGTAACCATGACCTGCCTCTCATAATCCAGCCAACACCTACTGTAACCCATCCCTCTCCCATTCCATCCAATGTCATCTTAAGTTTATGCCTGATTAAGATTTATCTTTCTTCTGTTTATATTTTCCAAAGAGTTACTCTCTTCATTAGGTCTTCGAAAGACTTCTTTACGTATAGTGCTGGTCTAACTGATGTATTTTAAACATTTTTATCTGTTCAAAAAGAATTCATCCCAAAGGATACCTAATCCCCTCTTATTTTTGTTTCAAAGAGCTAGAAAGGGAATGAGACTTACTACGCAAGACGAGGAGTGAATAGTTTGTCCTTTTCTTCATTACTAAGCCAGAATGCTGTAAGCGTAACATGTTCTTCCAATTTATTTATTATTACATACGATATTATCGTATACTGCCATTTGACTGTTGTCAGATGGCAGCTACAACTACATAAATTAACGAAAAATATTTACAACACAAATTATCCCCGCAATCCCTTACACTATAAAGCCTCTTACTGATTGACAATTCAGAATTACAACACTGTATTATCAAACAATATTAGTTCACGCGCAACTACTACAGCAAGCCTTAAATTATACAGCATCCCTATGGTGCCCACTTCGATATATATACACCCCAAATATCTCATAAATACAGTTACTTTTGAATAGTCATATTACTTCGTTTCTTTGGTAAGCCTCATGACATTTTGTCACATTTTCCATTATAACACTTTCAGCATACAAAACAAAAGTGTCCCATTCATATCACACTTTCACGATAAAATACTACACCTATAATACTTTCAGTATACAAAAAAATTCAAAAGTGTCCCAATCATATCACACTTTCACAATAAACTACTGCATCCAAACTCATTATTTTACAAGGGTTTAAAGACCTATTCAGGCCACATATTCCATTATTTAACCCCTCTTTTATTAGGCCTATCTATATTTATGTATACGTAAGTGAACCATCATGACTCTACGAGTAACACTGTTCTTGTCAGTCTATAAGGAGAGACCTTGATCAGTGCAATTATCCGCTCATACTTCAGTAGTTTTCATTTTGTCACAGCCATGATAAAGACTTTGAAAAAAATAAGTGAAAGATACATTTTTCTGTTCCCTTTACCAAATAAAAAATGTTCCATTCATCAGTATATGGTGGTTGGAACATTCTTTGCCTTTCTTTCATCACTTTCAATGACAAGAATATTTACTATGAAAAATCAGCCATAAAAATGATTGTCTCTCAGAGCCTGCTAACTATATTTTTGATAACGTATCTGCTCTCTTGTAATATTCACTATCTTCTCTACTTCTTATGACAATGAGCACTAGAATATTGAATTCTTAACAAATCGAAGAATATATTTTAGGAATGGAACCCTCGATTCTAAAACGATATTTCGGACTTTCAAGGTCGAGAAAACTAATTTCGATCCAACGCAAATTAGCTAATACCCATTAAGGATACGTTGAAATATGGTTTTTACATTGGTTTAAATATTGCTCATTTTAAGATTTATTTTATTTTCATGACGCAATTATAGATTAAGGAAATTCACGGCTAATTTAACTACAAAAACAAGGAATTCGCTATGACAAAATAAGTTTTATAAAAACCATGGAGCACGGAATAAACACCAAACAATAATGTCCCTGGTATTTCTCTGATTATGTTGTGAATTCCATAACTTCGAATCATAAATGTCCAGAAAATCTAATCTTAGTTTAAATCAATTGCATGCTTTAAAATTAGTATTTTCCAATCTGCACACCACAATAGATGAAAAATTTGAGTGTAGCAGAGGTGTAACTGCGTTAGTGAGGTGCTTGAAAAATTCCACCTAACTGTGCTATAATTTTAAATATGTAGTAGTTTACTAAAGTCAATAACCTCGAAATGATAATTAATAAATTAATTTGGAGTATTTATCACTCTTATTGTTAATCGTAAAAGAAAATACAGCGATGTATTGAATAATAATCTACATCTCACCTACTGTGACGTGTATTTATTTCTATAACAGCTTTCCTTTTTTACCTACTTAAATACATACCAAGTTAGGCTATTAATGAGTTGTAGAAGTATTACTTCTTGTAGATAGAACAAAGTACACTCATCGAAGACGCTTCCGAATCGCAGTTTTATATGTGCTCATTTCAGTTATCCATCAGACTAATATTATGTAAATTAAAATTTATTTATCTTGATTTTTTATTCATTAAGGATTTCATGTTAAAACGTTGACAATATGGAAAATTTTGACGGTTTAAGAAGAGCCATGCAATTCCCATAAATTGAGCAATTCCATCCATCACTAATCTATTCATAGAGTTTCAATTTAATTCTACGTCCCAAAATCTTTTCTTAGGCATTTTATGTACACTTGGATATCAAAATTATGTACAGATGCATGAACGAGAAAAGATCAAGGAGGAATGATCGCAACTCGTTTCACAACTTCAGACAGTGGGCAGGTCCTTAAATTATGTTCACCTCGATCCTTCCCTATTTGGGGCCGATCTATTCATTTTTCCATATCCATCTTTTTCTTTCAGGTCCTTTGTCATCCTTCCTTTAATTAAACCAACAGTCTCAGGCAACGTCTTGTGGAAATACGTCATGATGAAAATAACAAAATTTGTGCTTTTTCCACAGTATTCATTATAAACAATAAATGGAAAGAAGATGATGATCACTTGATGATGGAGATCAATCTCTGAAACTAGTCGTGTCTTGTTTCCATTTATTGTTTATAATAAATACTGTGGAAAAGGTACAAATTTTGTTATTTTCATCACTTCCTTTAATTACTGACACAAATACTTCCATCACTGATGTTATTATTCCATTCCGACTTAAATGTCTTACCCAATTCCTTTTTCTCTTCCTGATTATCTCCATGGTTGATCTTTTTTCATTCATCCTCTTTAAATCCTCTTAATTTGTCTGACCATTTTATTCATTCCATCTTGCTCCGCATCCACATACTTCTAAACGCCTTTCATCTGCTTCTCTCGCTGTCGAAGTTTCACAACTACGGAGTAAAACACCCCAAACATAGCCCTTCACTAGTTTCTTTATTACTTCTACATACATCTTTCCTTCTTGTACATTCTTTTATTCTTATGAATGCTCCTTTGCTATTGCTATTCTGGATCTGATTTTTCTCTCACTTCTCCATTCTTCTGTTATCTTACTACTAAGATATACCAATTCCTTTACTTGTTCTATACGATCATAATTAATTTTAAATTGAATATCTTCATTAGATTCGCTTTCCTGCTGCTCATTTATTTTCATTGTCTTCTGCAATTTATTTACCAGAACTTCTGAGTTATGCTTATTTCCCTCAAAGATAACCAAATCATCAGCAAACATAGAATATACAATTAATTTTCCTTCCTCCAACGTTTATTCCCTCTGTGTCTCTAAAACAAGATTTTATGATTTCTTCTTTGTAGATATTGAAAATATTATGTGATAAGTAACTCTTTTCTCATTCCTCTTCCCAAACATTCATCTCCTTGGTCTTATTGTTAGCCTTCTTTGGGTCATATTCGATTCTATCTTTTCTATCTGTTTATTGCTTCCAAAATGTCTTTCTGGCTTATTTTTATTTCCTTCTATCTATTTCGTTTTCATTCTAGGTGCTTCTACCTTAGGTTTTTAAACCAACAATGTACTTTTCTTCTGTGCACTGTTTTCAAGCAACCTGCTAGGCAACATTTACACAACGAAGGGTTAGATGTAAGAAAAGACTTAAAAGTCTAAATCTCGCCAAAATAAAAGACGCTTAATTATTATTATTCTATATCAGTTTTGCCATATTAACGTTATTCATTCACAAGTATTCTGCCCGTGGGCAGGTCCATTAATCATGTTCTCCTCCATCCTCCCCTGTCTTGAGCCAATCTCCAATATCCTATGTTTTCCTCTCAGGGCCTCTGTCGTCTTTGTTTTTCCTTTAATTTTCTTTCCATCCACAAACCCACAGCCACATACAATCACTGCGTCCACCTGGACTTGATTGCAAGGATCGACACCTCTAGGGATAGTCGAAAATTCACTGTGCATCATAGGTATGGTGTCCAGACGTTTCGGTTTTCCGGCATTTGTCCCGGATTTCAATCGTTACACCCGGTGTCCGAGAAAACATTTTTAGGACTCTCAGATGAACCAGTTATTTTGGAACTCTCCACTAATTCAGTTTTTATTAAACAACTGAGGCATTATCTCTGTACTGGGTGTTCATCGATTAACGTGTAATTAACGGAGCAATCCATGAAGCAATGCTTTACAACAGAAAGCCTGTCTTGTAAGTTGTGATCATTTCATTGAAAACCTGTCGAAATTCATTCTACCTGATTTATAATCAGTCTCTTCAATTTTACTACTTTTATAACGACGTTTACAACTTCTCTGAGTGTATAAATATATAATATTATGCATTTCATATTTTTAATTGAAAATAAATATATTCTATGACAATCACTTCATTGAAAGCCGATTTTGATAGCACTAATACCTACAAAAATGAAAGTAAGCAACGAAATAAAAATACTCCAATATCCCTGATTACGATAATGACTGAACTAGAACATCCGGGATCCGTACCGGTAAATTTCTAGTCGTGTCCCCATTGTCCCGAATTTTTCGCCAGTAGTAAATGTCCCGGTTTTGCACAATATGCCACTGGACTCCCTACTCATAGGCCAACCTTCGTAGGCGTAAATAAGGAGGAGAGAAGAACGGAAAATTCCGCGAGAGATCGCATAAATGCTTGCGAGCGATGAGGAGGGGGCAATATCGTTCTCTCCGGCTGCGGACACGAACCCCGCCCATGAAGCAAAGCAACGCTCTGGGAATTCACCACAAGGCATATAAATAGATTGGCAATCTCCCCAGCACCCAACTCTTCCCCTCCCATTCCCCCGCAACCGTTCGGCCATTGGCCTCGCACAGCATCAGAAATAAAAGATGGCGTCAGAAAAACCATCCGGTATGAGGGGTGAACCCAACCTCCCCTTCATTCATTTGCACGGGGGCCCTGATTATTCCTCCCCCTTCCACTCGCGTACAGTTAATAAAAAGGGAAAGGGGGAGATAAGGAGCAGATGCAGGGATGCCAATTTGGTCTTCTTCCCGCTAGATGTGGCGGAATTTGTTGTCACCTAGAGGAATAACACTGGAGTTTGGCACGGGATTCGGTGGCTGGAGGTGAGCACCACAGTAAGGAAATTCCGGAGGATCCAAAGCGGGTGCTTCGAAAGCGAGAGATTTGTGAGAGATAATTAACGCGCCAGTTTTCGCAAATTCTATTTCCGTGTAGTGTTCGAATACCATAGAGGAACGTGTGATATGATGCATGCGGAACTCAATGGAAATAACTCAAGTGAAGTAGGAAGCAACGAGCAACCTTTAGAACAGCAAAGATTTCCTTTAGAACTTCAAATGTTTAAAAGATCAAGAAAGCCTAATTATTTGATTCTCCTCCTCATTTGATAGGGACCCAACACCTGGATGATAATGCCCTTCGTATCGCAAGAGCATTGCCAAATGATGGTCATTAAGTTATTACGACTGTAATATGTTGCTTTAATATATGCCGTTTTTCCGACAGGAAACGATTGAAATTTTATAAAAGAGCAAAGAATTATTTTTGGTACCATATTCGCAGTAAATTTCCCTCGGAATCCTTTTCTTTTCAAATTTAAAAGACATAGCTGTGGGTGTTATGTTTTATTTTTGCTCCTTTTAGACGAATCATCCAAGTTGTAAAACTATAATTTACACTGAAAACTATCTTATTTCATCTAGCCTGTCGTCAATGAGATTAATGAAAAACATAAGTAATGTATAGGTAGATATATATATAGAGGAAAACTTAAGAAGGAATAGAAATAAATCCTCCATCCTACGTCCTCCAGTGGATTTACCGTATAAGCCGAAGCATCTAATTTTATCACAAAAACTGGGGAAACTAATTGACTCGAGCACAGGGTGGGAAACGCAGTAACTACTGATAAGATTCGAAATAAAAATAGATACCAATAAAATTGCAGTAATTGAGGTATCAGTAGAATAGTGGGAGAGAATTGACAAATAATTGTTAGTTGAGCAAGTGAGGAGTGTACAAGCCGATTTCTGGCAGATTTGTTCCAAGGGAGAACAGATAAGTTAAATCCTCACTCGAGGGGGGGTGGACTTAACAGAATAATAATGTGCTGAAAAGCTTGGCATATAAACAAGTATATACGGTAAATCCTCAATCAAATCAGAAGTATATATATGAGGATTGGAGGAAAAATTCCGGAAAATGGGAGAGAATTTGGGGTGGGGACTCAAATAAATATTGGGAACCGTGGATGGATTCCGGAAGATGGCGAATTTCTTTAGCGGTCCCTCCCCTCCTTCCCACTGATACACGTGCGGCGATTGCTGACCGTGTCTAAAGCGAAGAATTCCGAGTTTAAGGTCGACTATTTCCGGAAAACAAACATTCTGTTCTCCGAGCCAATCCTGCTAGGATTCCTTGGCATTATGTTCCTTCTCGAGCCGGTACATCTCGCGCGTGTAATCTCTTGGGCTCGTTAAAATCGATAGCAGAAGCCTTAATGACGTTAATGGCCGTCTTGTAGCACTCAGACGAGACACTCGATATGATTACCTCCGGATATCGTCTTCGCTCAATGGAAATTAATTTCTTCAATTGTTTCGAGCTTGTTTCTTGGGAATGTTAGTCTCGTAGCTTAAATTTCGAGAAATAACATATTTAAGGATCAAAAACGACACAACTCTCTCTGAAATCAATTAACATGACTCCATTCGTAATTTTTTCTCTTCTTCTCAAAATTATTAGCTTTTAATATCTATCTCTTTATCGTAAGTGATGTTGGAGCAGAATGATAATACTTCGTATTCTTCCACGATATATTTTCATAAGCAAACTTACATCTTCATGTTCACTTTCACCTGTAGACTATAAAAATATATTGTGGAAAAATACTATTTATTATCATTTTGCTTTTAATGGCTTTCCACGAAGTCTCACGCCTTCCAATGTCGATTATATAAGTGATATGTGCTGAAAAAAGAGTCTAACAAAACTTTTTTGTAAAACGATTTTCCACCAAGTATCGCGGAATGGTATTCGTTATGATGTCTGTTGAACATAGAATTAATCAGTTGAAGTTAGTGAACAGTAATGGAAATTTTCTTCAGTCTCTAGTAAATTTTTCTTCGGATAACGATACTTACGGCAGTCGAAAGTTCTAGAAAAAATTAAAACCAGAGTCCATAACCGTAAAAAAATTAATCTCATCCTTCAAATTTGGTAATACTTTGGCTAACGACTGTAATATATCCGGTAATCACAAACGTTAGCCAGTTCACCGAAACGTTACATCCAGTTTTTTTTTTTTTTTTTAATCTTACAATACACTGCCAACCTCTACCAGATTCTTATAAAGATGAATGGGCAGCTTTACTGAATATAAAAAAATAGTCTGAAGACAGAATGAAACCTCACTTCCCTACCATTAGGTATGTACTAAGAGCAAGAATGGAATGAAGATTAGCAGAAAATATGAGGAGTGAGATAGTTGCCCTTGCTTACCTCATCAGAACAAAATGTCATAAGTGGAATATTCCAGTATTTATTTATTTATTCAACGGAATATACCCATTTTAATACAAAATAATATAGCCTGTCACAATAACAGATGACATCATTGCTAAAATATCATTCGATTGAGAAATATAACAAAATAATAAAACCTAACTATATAAAATACATAATTTTACATTTGTGTACATAAATAAATTATATTACAAATTAAACCTGTTACATCAGCATATACACATCATGTATCACAAATATTTAGTCTTCAAATATCATGTAATAGTCATATCATGTCATAAAAAAGACTAAGAAAAAGTAAGTTCCGATTCCAAATACAGACGGTGGCGAAATAGGTGTCAGACTTCCCAACATTGAGGTTCTGGGTTCGAGTCCCGGCTAACCGGATTTTATCTTGTCGGTACATGCGTGTTTGTGCTCGTCGTATATGATGCATGTATTTTTTAAGCTGATATCATTGTGCCTAACTGTTTTATCTAAAGAAATAAGTCCTGTACCAGAAAAAGAAACTACAAGTAATTTTTATTTCCACTGATAGGACGTCTTTTAGATAAGACAAGGTATACATTTTCGTCAAATTTTTAAAGTTTTAACATAGATGCGTCTTATAAAACGACCCCCAAACCATCAACGGCTTCTGAATTTAGTTTATATCAGCGATCGTCAACTGGATAGTAATACTGTAATGTGTATTCGAAATATTGTCCCATTTGTCATTTTTCGAATGAACGCATTCTATTTTCTTGCATCTGGAAGCACTGCCTTGCGATTGCTGCAAACATTCGCCTTGAGTCTGGTAATGACCTTGATTATCAGTAGCTCAATAAACTTAAATTTTGATAGTTATTCTTTTTTAGCATTGATTTACTATTTTTGAATAACTTAATAGTTTCAAATACATTGGTAAGTGACTTGTTTTATTTTATAATGATTTAATATATAAGTTTTAATCCAATTTTTTGTCCCTGTCCAGAAGATAATCTCGGATTAAGAGGGGGAATTTTATGATTCAACTATCGTCTTATCTGCGGAGATATACAGCGTATATCATTAATCTAGATAATATGGCAGGCCCAGTAGCCACGCATCCAAATTTTTATTCGAATTTTGAGTACTTAGTGCCCGAGCATCCTCCGAAACATTCGTTAGCCGAATAATTACTCCATAACCGAGCCCAAAATACCGGTAAAAAAAATCTTGGAGAGGCGAAAACATCATTAGTTGGGTCACTCGTCAGCCCAGGTACCGTCACCCGAGGAAAAATGGAGCAGTGCGAAGTAACACGTGCTGCGATTCCATTTCTCTCCCACGCGTCGCACCGCTGTCCCAGAATAAGGGGACCGATAGTGTTCCGTCAAAGCTAATTCGAGCAAGCCAAATAAGCGGTGTGAATTATTGCTAGCGGGGTTCAACGGCCTCGCGAAAAATGGAAAGGCGACAGAGGGCCCCTCTCCTCTTTCACTTTTCGCGCAATCCATATTTGATGCGTGCCATTCCTCCACATCGCCGTGCTGCATTAGTGTCACATCAGCGGGTTTAGGCATCGATTAATGATTTTTTCGACGCCCCCCGCAACTAACGAGTTGTTGCTACTGTGGCCGTCATGATCTACGACTCCTTTGCCAAGGTCGGCTCCGACGCTGTTCCACTTTTTCGCTCTCTGCATATGATCCATATCTCCATTATCTCTCTCCACTATCTGCTGTGACGAGGAGAAAACCCGAGAGACAACACTACTCGCTTCAACTATACCATGAATTCTCGTTGACATGCCTATATATATATATGTTGGTGAAACTATTAAATGTGCATTTCTGAACTTATTTATGAACTATGATACAATGTATTTATAACCGCATATGCTCGTGTATAAGCCGGTTTTTTCAACACATTTTTTAAGCTGAAAAAGCCCTCCTCGGCTTAAACTCAAGTGAGGGTTTCACTTACCTGTTCTCCGGTGAAAAAGGTCTGCCGTAGTCGGAAATCGGCATGTAAAATACTCATTTACTCAAATAATAATTCCTCGTCATTTTTCTCCTGCTAACGTAACTATTTTTATTTCCGAATTTATCAGCAGCTGCTACATTTCCCACCCTAGATTTATACTCGAGTCAATTGATTTTTACAGTTTTTGGCGATAAAATTAGGTTCCTCGGCTTATATTCGGATCGGCTTATACTCGAGTACATAGGTATATATTTCATAATATCTTCCGTTATATTTGAAATGTTTTAGTTTTAAGAACCAATTCAATTAATTTTACTAGTTAGCAATGACGAATCTGACTTCTATTGGCGAACTTTATGATGTACACCATTTTATTTATGTTTTATGGCTATTTTTATATTTATTTATATACTGGCTATACTGGAACCTAATTATTTTATTTTCAATATGTTCTTTTCGTACACACATTTCTATAGAATTATCTTCGTAAATGCATGTATTGTTTTGTTTACCTTTCAGATCTATCTTAACCTGCTTTATCCTTAAAAATTTACTTAACTATTTACCAGTAATGTTTCTTGACCCTCAAGGTGCACTGTGCGCTTTACTTCAAGCTATCTCTTTCTTTAAAATTTTATATGACGGACAGATGTAAGATGAGCCTAATAAGCCTCAATCTCACCTAAATAAAGACATTTCATTATTTTCATCACAAATTAAAAAACCTGATTCTTCACCACGATCTTCCGTCGTTTTCGATTACCTTCAAAATTATCTTTACTTTCGTGAACCGACTCAAGTGAAAGCGGAACGATTTTCTCAACATGATTTCCTCAAAGATAAGTTGTCTTAACTTTTATAATTATGTGATTATATAGTTACCTACTATGAAGTACCTCGGAATCTAAACTCAATTCGTTTTGGGAGGGGAGATTCGTTTCGTTAGAATCAAAGATCCTTAGACGCCCAATTAATTTTCCTCCTTGAGTTGATGAAAGGTAAATTCATCCGTTACCAAGGTTAGAGAGCCCCTTCATAGGGCCGATTGCCATGAGCTTTAATTAGCAATTACTCACCATTTAAATAAAATGTATACCTATATTTAAATAAAGCTTGAGGATTGCTGATAAAATACGCAAATCCTGGACTCGTCATCGTTGTGCCCACTCAGATATAATTCGATGCCTCCCTAAATATCATGAAAGACTACTCACCTCTTCTGGGCGGTTACTTACGATGTTCGAAGTCCCAAGTCGAGATTTCTATTTTCTGAGTCAGTATTAATCTCATTATTAAATTTCTCTTCCTTGAAACCATCTCTTGTTGGACATATTAGTTCGGCATAGCTTCTTGTCCTCGTGAGTGGTCAGAACGCGAATTTGTCGATGTTTTGAAAGAAATGAGTGCAAATATCTCTCTGCGGATTAGGATTGGGTGTATCATCATTCCTAATCAGAGAGAGAAGCCTGCATTGCCTCACTCTCTCACTTGTTACATCTATCGACTCAACGACAATCGGGGCCTGCACACCAATTTATTGGGAATGAGCAATATACATAATATAGAATTTCATGTATAACTTACGGTGTTAAGCAAAAATAAAAATAAGAACATGCTGCAAAGACTAATCTCTTAATATGATTAATCTATCGTTGTATTCCTTATCTTTGTATTATATATTTTCATTAGTTAATCTTCGAATAAATCTTATTTTTCTATAGCTGTAAAATTTCTTGTGTTTGTGATAATAATATAGGTATCACAATTTAAGAGGGTAAATACGCTAAAACAACATTTATTCACGTAAAATAAGTTTCAAGATAGATTTTATCTCACTAACTAATTTCTAAGAGATACCTACAATAGATATAATGATTCATGCTTCCTAGTTGTTTTTGCTAACGAAAATCCGATGTATGAATTGATCATATTGATAACCATTGGTGCTTTACTCATTAGTAAAGAAATATGACCTAAGTCCTGCTTGGCGAGTATAATATGTAGTGAATTAATTCCTGCACATATATATTAGTAAGTGTTTTCCGATAGTAGAGTTTTTCATGATTGCGGTGATCAGATGAGTGTGATAGCGTATTGAATGGTTGCTAACACGACAGAATATCAGATTGGAACATTTTAATGGAGAATGAGAATTACAATCACCACTGGAAACTGAACCACTTACTCTGAAACGTAAGACTATTAAATTTCTTTTATTTAGTTTGACAAGTGAATCTCAAGTTGCCGTCCAGCGAGAAAGATTGAATTTCTAAAATTTGTATCAATGATACTTTAACAAATTCATTTCCAACAAGATAAAAATACATACATCTGGATTTTTCGTGGATAAAATTTAGAGATACCCAAAATCCAAAAAAAATTAAAGTTTATATTATAAAGCAATAATAGCCATTGCTTATAATAGTATATTGTTTGAGTAAAATTTGACGAGATATATTATCTATTATGAAAATTGAATGATAAGTTTTTAGGATAAAATGCTACCGATAATTAAACGATATTTTCTAAAGTTAACCTCTTATGTTATCTTACGACATTCTACAGTTTATGTATCATCTATTTAATCATTCCGTATGGAATTTCTCTATAATTAAGTAACTTTTATCAAACGTTAAAAATACACTTAAAAAAGGAAACTGTGCAATAATAAATTATTTAAACGGAAAATTATTTTCAGTCCTTCTCTAATGCAAATCATATGAGTGACATGATAACTTAGTTGATAAATACAGGATATGAAGGGGAAGGAGCTACGATCCTCGCAGTACTCTTAAGTATCGATGTCATGAATCTTTAATCTAGCAAGATTCAATTGAATCCTCTAAATGATGTCAGTTGTTCGAAATTTAAAGTAGAAAGCAATAATATTAACGTAGAATGTAACGTGAATACTACCTTTCAATGTCGTTTTTCCTTTCAGCATCAGTAAAATTACTGTTAAGTGATTTTTGTTTTTCGTGTAGAGTATTCAATTACTTGGGAGCTCTTACCTTAACTGACCATCTACAAAATGTAGAGACTGTATTATTCAAAACATTACTTGTATGTTTAAACCTTCTCTCCGGAAATCATTGAAATTTATTGATGATCAATGCCAAGTACACACGATTTAAAGCTTTATAACCTCATTTCAGACATCCTTTCTTCTACCATGACTATTTAAGATAAGGAATAAGTCAAATACATAATTATGATGTCTATTATTATATTTACAGATTTTTTATATGAAATAAAATCTAAAGAGGTAAAATTTGGATGTATTAAAAGGTAGTTTAAGATAACTGCAGAAGTATATACATGGACAGGCATATGTATTTATTTATTAAACTGGATGGACCCATTTTGTTAGATACTAGGAAATATTTCACAGCCGTAATCTCTGACAGCATATTACACCCTTGTGATGCATACGATATTTATACCTTTGCCTATGACTTCAGAGATTCAATAATGCCGTGGTAATAAAATGGAATGAAAACTAAAGTTATACGACCACAAGGATGTTATTGTTGTTTGAAAATGCAAATGAATGAACGAAAATAGAAAAGCTTATTTGGTGCGTCAAGAAAATAAGACAGAAAAGGAAAGAGGGACAAACAAATGGTGAAATGAGATATGTGAGCATGAAATCACTCCCGTGAAGACTTAACGCAATTCCTAACATTCGTGAGCTATTTGAGGTGTAGATTATGATTCTGAATTGCGTTATTTATTCGTAATTTTAGGTTCAAACATGGCTACCGATAGTTTCGAGAAGCTTGAGTTCACAGTGTTTGAGCTAAGAAAAACTGGATTTGTCGACTCTGCATATAAGCTTTAATAAAATTAATTTCCGCTTAAAAATAAAATAAAACTACGTTGAACCTGCAAGCAGAATGATTTTTCAATATTCAAACTTCAGGATTAGGACCGTACGGAAGCAAAATGTAATAAAAACCAACGTATGTTACAGAACTCCCATGGATTTTATTCGATGAAAGCCGTTAGAAAAATCTAGATCTGCTGCCGCAATAATCTTTGATTTATTTTTGGTTGCAACATCCAAATTACATTTTCAAGAAAATATTACTCGAATTTACCGGTAGGAAAATAGTGCTCCCCTCGATTAATCGGTGGCTGTTTTAGTATAAATACGCCATTCTTATCAATAACTGTACAATACAGTGTTGTTGTTGAAGCAAAGGGAAGAGAGAAAAACTGCCGGTGCTTGATCCAACCAATCTTTCAAATTTTCCCATTTTCCATGCTTTCAACGACTCCGATAGCTTAAAAAATAAAAAATGGCAGATTTAAACGTAAATCAAATGCACTGAGACTTTTTGATTTACTTTCCGACATTTAGGCGTCCATCTTGGAGATGCACGCCAGCTCACATCCTTTGACTTGAGCCGGTTCGCAAGGAAACCAAACGAGTGCTTGGGGCGCCAAAGTTTTGAAGGAGTAAGGGCGTGAATGCTTGCCTTTGGCAGATCCTCAACCTCCGATAAAGTTGGAAAAATCATTTTTGCAAAAGGCACCAAAGTAAATCTTTCGTAAATGCGAAAAAAGCCAATTTCAGATTCCCCCTGAAAACCGCATAATAGCCTAGAATTTGAAACTTGCCAACATTACCCTAGATTCGTTTGAAGCCTTGAGAATATTGCCAAAACATCTTATTTGACATCTCTCGCTACTTCATTCAAATGATTGTCTACCTATTGGTACACCGAAAACTCTCTCAGTATCCTCATCAAATATGTACCAAAAATAACTTTCTGTTTGACTTTATCTGAAGTCAAAACTCGAATCGATGCGACTTAAACATTTCCAAAAATGATTTTATTTCTGTTACATGAGACTGAACTATCTAAAAGATTCTAATACAGTTTATAAGTCCTAGAATAATATAATGTGAATGCGCCGCTTTACTGTGATATACTTCATTAATAATTGCAGCTCTGCCTTATTAGTCTTTACAGATAATTTGTAATGAAAAAGGCAAAAGTGGCCCCGCCATTTTTTCAGGACTCCAACAAATTTGAAAACGTTTCCATTTTGTCAGCCAATTTTACCGGAAGGACATATTATAGATATGTATCTATGATGATTGAATTTAACTAATTCTCGTTTGTAAATTATGTGAATCTTATTCGGAAATTACCAAATATGTGTTTTATAATATTTTGTGACCGCAAACTTTCAAGGTTTCTTTTGAATTTTTGCAAAATAATCTACCAAAAATTTCGACATTAATTAGGTATACATTTTAATAAATTTACCAATCTATTTCAGACAGATAACTGTCTTATTCGACGTTTAATTGGTTCAATCTAATGTTTCCACGTATCAAATCATCGATTCAAGAATGAAACATGGCGATGATGGGATCTTTTCAGTGTTACAAAGTTGCACTTTTTTAGAAGCACTATTTCTCATATGAATCATACATATTCAGACAGTTCAAGCTATTTAAAGTATACAAGGGGAAAGGTAACATTTTCATCTCGTATTTACCGAAATATGTATGTAAAGCCGTACCTTAATTTGAAAGACCCGAATTTTTACGGATCATAACCCCATCTGTTGTCAGCGAAAGAAAACTGCTTCAATTTAACCCAAATTCTATTACTTCCTCGATTTTAATTTCTACAGTTTTCAATCACTCTGAAGATATACTGTACGTACATACCTATTAGGTATGTACGTACAATTACTACTTATGTAACTATTAAGTATAATCTTGTCGGTGGATCGTATCAATTTGTTCGAAATCACTATTTGCATCGCACCTTATGGAGAATTTTTTCGGAGAACACAACTAACCTACGAGTCCCCTACATCTTTCTGCTCATTCACCTAAGTCTTTTTCTTTAGTACAGAAATAGTACGGTATATTTCCATATCTCACAGTTATCAACATCAGTCACTTTCAATTCCATAATATAAGTTATTTATTGACGTATATACACCGAGACTACAACAACGAAATTGAATCACTATTTCATAATTGAAGGCAAGCAGCTTCATCATATGCATATTTTCTTTAAATGAAAATGATTTACATTTTGCGTTTAAGTTTCGTCAAAATTGTATTGAAACTTCTCCAAAAATTAAAAATTTAGCCTGATGAATGTTGACAATAAGGAAAAAATGCCTTCCAATTTATTGGTCAATTTCATTCAAATTTCACAAATGGTTACCTATTTCTTCTATTTTTATAGCTAATACTTTTTTTAATTTTCTATTGTTAGTCTGTGATCATGTTTCTGTGTATTTTGTGCATCACAAGATTATTTTTGTGCTCGAAGTAGGGTAAGTGTTCTTCTAATCTATTTTCTAATTTGTTTGCTTATGAACCAATTTTCCTTCCAAATCGAAGGAAAGGAAAATTACAGAAAATTCAGTGGTACGGCAATGGTAAATTGCATTTCAATTTTTCCCCTAAACTTATTCATCATTTCTTCGAAAAAAATTTCAAAGCCAAATTCTATAACTCTTCAAGAATTCAGTTCAGATACGTTAACGATGTATGTACTAGCATTTTTGACGCATATAAAAGTAACACCGCCAATTTCTGGAAAAAAATCAAATACTTTGATTGGAGTAGACCAACTTTGCAGAGCTTGGTTCTTATGACGATTCATATACATTTGGTGATTAAAAAAAGCTAGCCAATACGAAGATATGCGATTAGATGATAGGATATTCAGTTAATCTTATCATTCCGAACATTTACTCCCTAGAATAACCTTATCGGTGCACTAAATCGACTTGTGCTTTCTGAGATTGTTCGATGAATCAACAAAAAACCTCTCGAAAAATTGCTCCAAACACTGAAAAAGTTAAAGATGACGCATTCGGTCCTATAGCTTTAAATAGGCTCCAGTGATGATTAATTGTCAACCATCTCCACCAAATTTTCAGTTCACGTCGATTCCGGCGCACTGGTATTCCATTCGGTTCGCAGCATTCCCTCGCCTCTCCGAATATCTGCAAGGATAAGTCTTCGGTTCTGCTACACGATCAAACCGATAAATAGGACACGCCGATGACGTTGCAATGGACATTCGAGGTGCAGGCAGACGGCACGCACGAGCAGCGATCGCAAGGCATGCTGGTCCGGTGTCTTTGGCGCGACACGATAGTCTGCGTCTCCCATCTTCCTCCCCCCTGTTGTTGGCCGAAGCAATGCACTGTGGCAGCACCGGTCGGGGAGTAATTGCTCGTTTACTGCAATGGCCGAAAAAGACACCAATGGCGCCACCAATTACCTCGGCGACGGCGAAAAAATTTCGGCTCCAGAGAAATCGTCTCCATTTAGCTCGTTATGTTCTCGAGCGATTATCTCGTCTATTGCGATAATGCCACTTTTCTCTTCGACGGAATTATTCCGATTAGGGTTTTGATATCGAATCTGAAAATTCAAAACGAAGACGAGCAACGTGATTTTTCGAGTCCAAAACGAAATTAAAATTTACAGTTTTACTCCAGCTTCCTTCGATTGAGATAATTCCGAAGCATAACAGCAGTTTCTCAGATTCATGCTCCGTTTTTACAAGGCCTATGAAATCTCATTTTGATTTTCCTGTATTCTTAAAATTATGCCTCCGATTTAATTCAAACTTATTTTTATTCCGCGCGATGAAAAATCTGAATTTTTCTGTGTAGCTTCGGATAAAATAGTCGTCCATGACTCGGAAAATTACGGCAACAAACTATGAAATATCAGTTAAGATGAGGGATCATGTCAGGTTGATTTTCTTCAAGGTATAAGGATTACATTGCAGAGGTGTAAATACTCGAATAAAATAACAGTCTTATGAGAATAATGTTATAAAAGTGTTGGTAAATAAAAGAAGGGGTGTGTCTCAGTAACTGAATCAACAAAATTTAGACAAGGATTAGCATTGTTCACTGGATAAACAGTTATAACTTAGAAGAATGGCACAAGACTTCAGAACATTCTGGGACAAGGCTCATTATCAGTCTTCTAATCTGAAATGGATGGACGGAAAAATTAAAAATAAATTCTGAATCTAAATTATTATAATAACACATTTCAAGCGTTACTCTTGAAAAAATGGCTATGTCGTTTTAAAACGAGCTATTACTTTAGCAAATTAGTAATTTACATTTGGATATGGATGTAGAGGGTTAATCGTTAAATATTCTCTGTCCAGTTCATATAAATTTAAACGAGTTCGAGAATGTGATGTCCAATTAAAAATTTAACCTAAACATTTGAAGGTGCTGGTTTGGCAAACGGAAAGATAAGCATATTAATTAATATTCGAATAAATGCAATATTACAGTATTTTAATAATCCGCAAAGAAATTGCAGTGAAATTTAAAACCTGCTTTTCTGTCACGAAATAACATTTATGTTTGAAGAGAAAAATCTCTTCTCGGTCAAGTAAAAATTGTCGAAGATGGTTTGAGGCTCATTGATTTTTTCTTCATTCGTTGACATATTTTCGTTGATTAAATTATTTCTGATTTAATTATAATCCGATATGAATTTCCTTTCTTTAGAGATAGAGAGAGAAAGTTAACTATTTTACTATTTAGATATTTAGCAGAACAATACATAGCAGGCAGGAAAAAGCGAAACATTTTATTTGCAAATAGAATCTTCAATCGAAGTAAGTAAATCATTTACCTCACTACTTTCTATGATGAGAAACATTATTTGAAAGCATATGTTTTTATCTCGATGATCCTTACAGAAAACTATTTAAGATGCCATGGTATTCAACTTAAACAATATTGTGCAATCATTCAAGTATTCAAAACCAACCTTCTCTAAGATAAACTTAAATTTAAACTACCAATAATAAAATGCTTTAATGTCACAATAAACTGCAATGAAATGAATGAGATCTAGTAAAAGTTTTGATAAATCTTTATAGATGAATCAACTCTCCCTGCATGTTCCCCTCAACAGTTTCGATGCAGCTCCAAGAAGAGCATACTAATTACTAGAACTTCTTGCGGAGGTGTTCATCATGTTGGCAATCACATAAGAATATATTACCCTCCCGAACAAACTTCTGGTGATGAAGTATCTTAAACTATTTCATGATCAACAAAGCTTCTAAGCATTGCAATCCGCAGTGAGTTTCACGAACACTCAAAACAAGAATATTTTAATTGAGTATTCTGTAATGGCATCGATTTTTTTTAGGTGGATAATAATTCTTTTCCATCGTTAGACTGCATGCAAATTACATATTTAATGGACACATCTCTTGCCTCATTCATACTTTTGAGAACTATTAGCATATTTTTCCTCTAACGATACAGTTGAAAAGTTTCAAAATACTCAGAAACTTCGCGTCAGCATTTGCCCGATTTTGCCAGCAAAAGGTAGCCAAAGATGTAATTCTAATAAGGTTTCTTTTAAGTATTCGTAATATAAATATTAAAGAAATTCATTTCCCCGTACACGATTGATTATATCCATAAAACGCTGTTACACGTAGTGAGAATCCTTGAATAAACCTATACATGTCATTGGTTCCTGCAACCATACTGTGATGAATAGAATATTTTCATTTGTCATGTGGTACAGGATAGAGAAAAGTGTATCTTTCATTTTCTTTTGTCCCAGTCTTGATCATGGTTGTGATGAAATGAAAGCTACCGAGGTATGAGTGAATAATTGCACTAATCAAGGTCTCTCCTTACGGAATGCCAATACGTGTAGATATGTCCTGCGTATAGCATTCTGGCTTAGTGAGGAAAGTAATGGAAAACTACCTCACTCCTCATCCTGCCTAGTGAGCCTCAGTCCTCACTACAAGCTCCTAGTAGCTTATCTCAGAGGGGGTGAAGTACCAACCGGCCTTCGGGCTGAATACTTTACAGACATGTCATTGTTCTATTTTCAAATTAAAGACTGCCCATATATTCCTAAGAATCGTCCTTCTAAGTCCTCAAATGAGGCTTTTGGAGAAGTTTTGTTAAAATTATTTAATGATATTAATGGACTGAGTGTGATTAGTTCTAGCGATACTTTGTGAATTAATAGATATATATGATATTTCCCTATTTCTCATATGAAAAGAAACTGAAGCATCCTTCAAATTCTTCAAATTAGCCTTTGGGAGAAGTCGTGATAAAATTAGTATGCTTTAATGAAGAGAGTAATTTTATGAGTCAGATTATTTTGACAAAATCTGCCTTTAATTTAATCATCCTCAAATGATGGTCTGGAACGCATTCGAGAAAGTTTATGGCGCATAATTGAAGGAATTGTTCTGCGAAAAACAAAAGTTTTGTTTCTTGTAACATTTCATATTTTTGAAGCGTCACAGAAACCCAAAGGCAATGGCTAACGTTATTATAAAGGCATTATTAAAAGTGAAATAGTCTGTTTCTGCATCTAATTCCTAGTTCATTGACGATAGAGAAAATGCAAAAGTAGTGAAGGTGAAACAGAGCCGAAGGGAGACCAGTTCTGAACGACAAGAAGAAGAGAGAAAACGAAGAGGAAAGAGTTAGATAATGAAAGATAGTGGAAGGATAGAGTAGTGAGAAAAGGGATATCTTCCCTTGCATTCCTGTAACAACTGCAGGACCCTTGATAGGGATTTCTAGGGAAGGAGACCAAGAGGAATGTCTGTACAAAGCGTTCTCAACTGATAGTGAAGCGATTCCGATGAATTCCTAGATGTCAGGATGTGAGTCAATGAGAAATGAAGAATCGTAGAGCTCCGCGAAAGATTACCACCAGGAGATTCAAAGAAGGCAGTCATTTCATCCGAAACACTTAATGAAAACCTCTCCAAAATACCACTTGAAATTACCCTTCAAACGTGAAGGTTTTTATGATAGATCACACTCTCTATGAATGAGATAGGTTTCGTTTTCATTCTAAAATAATACGCCAAACATGACGGTAAAATGCACCGACTTCATTCTCTCATGGATCGCCGCTATGAGGTATACCGTGATGTATCATAGTATATTTGACTCGATGTCGTTGGAGTTGCAACTGGGAATAGTAATGAAACACTTAAAAGAGCGTACGATCTCCATCGCATCTAAGAGTGAAGATAAGTTAACGAAGCAAGACTTCGAGTTTCCATCACAAATATGAATAGAAACGGACCTCGATCAGATCGTCTCCATAGATTGCTCTTCCTCGCATCTTTATTCGACCCACTTCCTACTAATTTTTCTTCAAAGAGTTCCATGATACAACCAGGGGTCGAAAATATAACTCTGTCACGTTTGGCGCATGAAGGGGTATTGCGAGGAGCGAATGCTGCATTTCATATTGGATAATGCATCACCTTCGTCGTCTGCTGAAAGCATAAACACCTAATTCTCGAGTCTCTACTTAGGAGTCTACGCTATCCTCAAGCACTTAGGTGTCACAGTACTCATTTCGTGGAGCATGTGGAGAATGTCATTGGACACCGAGACTGAATACAAAGGTGGTAGCAAGGAGCTTTAGAAAATGTTCGAGGAACTAAGGGAAAATAGCTCATCTCAAGCATGTCCTCTTGTCCATGCCTGCATACATATATCATGCCTGCGCATTAAAAACATCATGGATAATACTAAAATTGATTACTCGCCGAAGATTAAGGAAGAATAAGTAAATCAACAAAATTCCTACGTAGTTTTCCACAAATTTAGATTTTAGAGATTGATAGATCAATTTGATTTTCAATTTCCATTAAATTTGTGGCCAAAACATGTTGTACCACATGGATAACTAACAAGAGATTTAATTTTTTTGTTTATTATTTATACATTGTTTCGCTTTCTTTATCTCAGTCGTCATTAGATAAAACTGTGGACATGGCTTTGAATTTTCTGTAATGTCTTACTTCCTGTTAACAGCTACGTTAACAAGAGAGTAAATACGAGGCAGCTGAGGAGACTGAGGGAACACCTCTTAGTGAGAGGACATTCCTCCAGCGACGTAAAAAAGCTATTGAGGCGAGCGATATCGTTACATCTGCCCAACCGAGTTCTCCGTATGGGTGAAATTGCAGTGAAAAATTTAGGTGAAGGTTAAATGAAATACTCATGTATCTCGCGTTAAAAAAAGTAATTCCCTCGTAATACTTATGTGGAAACTTCGATGAGGTACTGCGAATATGTATTAATGGGCAAACATTAATCACTGGTTTATAATTGTGTACTTAACACGACCGTTTCAAGGACCAGACAATTTGCCAACCGGCTTTTGGCCGTACTTGCGAATGTGCTAAAGTAGGTCATCCGCATTTTTTATGAATATCTTGGAAATCAATGGTATTTCGGCATCTGCGGCCGATAAAAAATAGCCGAATGCAAAGTCGCTACGTAAGTACGTGTAAAGAACCGGTAGAATGCACCTGGGCTCTTCAACTACCAGAAGCAGGTGGGAAGTAGGCACATATGCGCTGCAATGAACCTGGTTCTAAAACTTCTCATACACGTTTATAATTGGTTTCTCACGACCAAACAAATTAGTAGAAGTATTATGAAGGAAATTATGCATTTATCTCTCGTGAGATTCGAATGTTTCCTTCGAGGGAATCAAAAATCAAAATGATGATTTTTTATACAGCCGTTTATCCTCCATTTCGAAGCGTAAATAATTTGATCGACGGTTGAGAAAGCTCATTCGAATTCTTTTCGTTGATCGCAAAAAATGCCCAGTTAATTCTGATTACTTGTGAACAATTTTTCATTTACAAGGCAGTCAAATTCCGTTTATTCTGTTGTATTAAATAAAATTTCTCTCTTGGCATCATTCTCTGATAAACATGACTCCGCCAAAATATTAAGTTTGACGCTCGTGGAATGAAGACACTCGATTTACTAATATTTCTAATATGAAGGCGAATGATGACGAATCTTCAATTGTAGTTTTGTATACAAATATTATACTTATTATAAATATGTATTATATAGATTACTCTGTCCTTAAAAATTATAAGATCGTTCTTATAGATTTTAGTATGTTAAAACAATACTGGGTTGTTTTAAAAATAGCTATATATGACAAATATTAATCCTATTCTATAATGTATATTAAGGTTGAATTTTTTCTGATTGTATTTGTGGCCTTTTTGGAACGTAATTTTTCATAAAATATCCTGCAGTTATCGTGAATTATAAAAGAAAAGCATGTAGTATAGCAGAAAGGTTTGCCAATTCGCCTAAAGTATAACCCCCTTAATTGAGGATATAAACAGGAATTCTCGAGGAATTAAAAAAACCGTAATGTTATTGATGTATCTCCCCATAATCAATTAGTAGACTCCTCTTTATGCTAAGTTAGTAGCCATGAATAAGAAATAAATACTAATAAATAAACTTAATATAACGGAGAACTTGTTGAATGAAAAATTTGATACGTCTAACAAATCTCACAAGGAACATCCGCGAGCAGATAATTAAAAAAATAAGCAAATTGCAGTACATCACACATGCTCTTTGGGTAAAGTAAAGCTAGCTGCTGAAATGAAGACAAAACCGATCACTTATCTTTCATCTGTCTTTTTCCTTGTATTCCTCCTTATGTCGTTTTCCTTGGAAAATTCCTACTTCTCAAAATTTTAGCCACCTATTTATTCCGTTTTCGAAATGTTTGTGATACGAGAATAATTGTTTAATAATTTAAACAACCAAAAATGCTCACAATTTTCTTCATTCCAGAATTAAAATTTTCGTAAACCTTTCAAAATTTGCGATGGCTGTTCTATCTTATGTTTCGTTTACGAAAACTGTTCTCACTCCTTTAATATAATGATGATCAACGTTATAATACTTTAAACAATCCTCTGTTTCTCTTCTTCCAGAAAATTGGATTCAGTTCGTCTAATCTATATTCCTGACCGTATAGCATCTTGCATATGATACTTACAAACACCTTCGTCAGGGTTTCTTTATTGTATCCTACTTAATCAAGAATGTCTTGGGTACTGAGAGCTTAATGATAGTAATTATACTATTAAGGTAAAGATTTAGTTATTAGATTAGGTGTATAAAATCGGTTAGGAATGTGTAAGTTAGTCTGTTGGAGTAAGGCTCGCTGTGACTTGTTGATAACTTGATAAATATAATTGATCAACATTGCACAAACTGTATTCAAGAGAATTTGTCTTCATGATCCGCAGGAAGTTTTTCCAATAAGATAAGAAAACACTTCATTGACGTCAATGGAAGTTTTCCTCTAATAATTCGTTTACATCCGCCGCAAATTTCAAAATTCTGCCATTGCAGAGACGCCATCTTTCGACTCGAGATCTATTTATGAGGCTACAGTTTCAATGGCATGAGTAACGAGTACATTAAGGTATGTTCGGTAAATGATTCTTCAATGATAAAATGAACCATTGCCTCCTGAAAATATGCTTCCGTACATTTCAAACTGTACCAGTTGCAGTTTCAGCAGCCTGTATTTGTGTACATTTCTTCCATCTATGGCGTTCCTCCCTTAAAGTAACTGATTTAACAAATAGGAATGTTTAGATTTATTTATAGCATAATATCAGTCAGTCGCAATTACAGGACTTCAATCAATTCAAAAAAATTTTAAATTCTACACTACATACAGAATTTACACTTATCAATTATTTTAAGAATACACAACAGCTTTAAATACAAGTACAAATACAGAATTTTCAATTATAAACTACATTGCTAACCAGCCACAAAATATATATACACACGCAAATATAAATATGTAAATATGCAATACATATATACAGATAAATACTCAATCCCCTCCTCTAGAACTTGGATTGTAACCATCACGGACGATTTCCCGACATTCATTAGTTTCACCACCGCTCTAGATAGAATCACCACGCCCGCGGGACGATATTCGCGCGATCATCGATCCACGAGAGATATTCTCCCAAAAGTAAGGCTCACCGGGATCTCGGCATCCATCTTTCCGTTATCCGCGCCGTCAGTTCGATCGAATCGAGAGAGGAATTAGCGGCACTTATGCCAGAGTCCCGACCGGCAATTGCGCCATCTCCGACCGATAAGGGCTCGCGTCCGAGTCGCGACGCGGATCGCTGCTCGATCAGCCGCCAGAGGACGCCTCGAACGCTCCTATGGCGGCTCTCGCTTGAATCGATATCGATAAGTGGACGAGGCAACCTGCTGCGCGATTGTCGAAGGGGGGAGAATCAGGCGAACGGGGATCGAACGCGGGACCGCAGAGAGCGAAAAATACCGTGGGGAAGTCAATTCTCGATCCGCGCTGGATTTATTAATGGAGGGCGGGCGACGGTGTCTCTCGATCGCTTGTTTTTAGCCGAGCGGAAGAAAGCATGGAATGCACAATTATGGGAAGAGGGCGCTGAATATCTGGGGAGGAGCTGCTCGGATGGGGAGGCCACATCGATTAGCGGGCTCAAGATAATTGATAATCACCTCCCGCGGAAAGGTGTACCGAATGTAGGAAGGCCTTGCAACGACTGTGTAAAAACTAAAGGGTTGAGGGAAATAATGGATAGAAGCACATGAAGGAGTATCGATGAAGTAGCGATGAAATGTATCCGACTACCAGGACGGCAAGGGAGTGATAAATGATCAAAAGACTGACAAAGGATTACGTTTTTCACTTCCTCTTCTCCGTTTTCAATCTTATTAAGACTAGAATAGGAAGAATGAAACGTTGTAAATCATCTCGGAGTGTTATTCTTTCCTGTCGAGAGGCTTACGAGCATACTTTAGTTTCGGTACGAAGAACATAGTAAAAGAACTTCGCGCCTACTCTGTGGTATTAGAGAGAACAAAGAAGAGAATGTAGTGTAATTAAAGAAAATTTATTCAGCCTCATTAATGCTATTATATAAAAAAAGTCGTTGATATTATCGCGATGAAAGGGGAGCTTACACCTCTCCCAACAATAAGCAGGGATTCAGGATGAGACAAGTGCTTGCTGCAACGAGGGAGAAAAACTAATTCTCTCTTCTTCTTAGTATTAATTTTAAGGTAAATTTTAAGTGTTCTCACACGCTTTTTCTCTTCACATCCAACGTTTTACAGAGAAGTGAAAAAATGTGAGTGGAAAAGTAGAGTGGAAATGTGAAACGTCACCCTTGGCGGAATTCCTACAAACAATTTGTTGATTAGGTGCCATGATTCTTGTCAGATGAGAATCTAAAAATATTTCCGAATGAATTATACCCCAAGTTGATGTTTCCTAAAGAGTGCTTTACGAGTTACTGGGACCCTGGATGTCAACTGTGAAAGTCAGCAATTAATACGATTTTCATCATGAATGTGAGAACTTTCTAAGCTTCTTAAAGTTTCAGATAATGAAACACATTCAATGCTGAATGATAGTTACTCTACTACTTCAGCTACTAGCAATATAATAATCTCCTAAATTTACATATGCGATGGTATTCTCGTTACTAAATTTGGGAATTAAAGCAGTAACGTTTGAGAAAAAATCTACCATCGATTAATTAAAAAATCAGGTTTTGTGATTAATTCAATGCTGCAAATGTCTGGTACTGTTAAATTAAGCGTAAATTATTTAAGCTCGAAGAATGATCAATATAAAATGAATACATTGTCTGAAAAATACAAAATGTATGATACCATTTTAAGATTAGCGAATTTATGCTATTTTTTCTTCTTAAATTGTCTTAATTTTTATAAAGTAAAAATATATTGTACATCTAGATATTCATGATAAAACTTTCATTTTCATTGGGGCTTTTTCCAAGCCACAAACAATGCAAATATAAATAGATCTCTCTATTGAAAACAAACGGTAGGATTGCATGAATTCCTATATCCTAAGCTAAGCAAGAATGTATGAAATAGTTTACTATCCTGAAATCAAATTTCCTCTAAAAGATATATCTACAAACACATTCAACCCATCCACTGAATTTTGACAAAATCAATTGTGAAAAGTTAATTTTTCTCAAGAAATCATTTGAATTATTAATTAAAAAATTAAGAAACTCTTCTAACTTCGGTCATTGTCACCGACATCAAATACTAATTTAATCTTACACATATTTAAATAAAGTTTTTATACATAACTTTAATTTATTTTCATTACAAGGATGATTTATGAAAATTTACAAAATATTTAAATTGCAAAATAAAACGAGAGGCTAAAATGAACAATAACAGAAAAAATGCTTCGATTTTTTGGAGAAAATCCCGCAAAACCACGCATGGAACATATCAGTAAATGAGTCTAAAAATATTAGTTATATCATGCATACCTGATCTACCTCTTTCAAATGTACCTATACTACGTTTTACTTTTGCGTTCGTGATGAAACATTTATTATGGATAATTATTGTTTTATACAATAATAATTCCCCGCTTAACTTTCACGGTAATACAGAATTATGGGCAAGAATCCGAACTCTTCGTAAAATGCCACAGGTTTTTGACAAACAAGCATAAAAATAAAATATACAAATTATGCAATTGAAATTTATCTTAGCACAAGATTGCTTACCATATTATTTTTCACTTCTCTTACAACCATAAAAGGAAAGATTTCTCAAAAAAGAAGAAAAAGAATAATCAGTATTTCTAAATTATTATTGCGGTAAAAATGAAACCGTACCTGTTCAATATTAAATTTAGCGCTTATCCCTGACCTCAGCAAGGAAAGTAGGTTGCCCCTGTATTAAGGGAAAAGAAACAATACAGGCAAGGAAGTAAACTTGGCCAGTCCCCGAAATATAATTTCTTTGAAAAACCTTGAAAACATCCGCGTATTTTTATTTCAATAAGAGAAGAAAAGAATCTTTGAAAGTTCTTCGGTCACAGAGGATTTCCCCCAAACTTGGCCCTCTCAGCAGAATCTGAGCAAAACTCAGAGGAAACCTTTGGAATTCTTAAGAAAGGTAATAATCCTAAAATTAATCTTAGAGAATTCGTTAGGCTGAAATGGGCACTTATGATGTCTTTGTCATCATACTCTAGTTGAAACTGAATTGACATTGGTGAAATAATAAATGCACTAAAATTATTCTTAAGAATTTATGATATTTATGATAGCTTATCAAAACCGTTCGTAAATGACGTCTTCCAGAATCCTACAAGAAATTTAGAAAGCAAAATACTTTGAGTTCATACATATGAAAAAACACCATATTATTGCGCAATTTTCCTTCTCTTTTCTTGTACCTGAAATCTTGTCGCCGACCATACAGCAGTGTAATATACTTTTGTAAATATGATATTTTTTAACCATTTTAGTTAGATTTTATTGAAATAAATAATAATTTTGAAGCTTGATAGTTTACTCCCTCGTTATGTAAATTTAGAGGTAAAAATATAAGTAGAGATTACAGAGACTCAATTGAATAGCTTCGGGTAGGGGGCATTGATGGTTCAATACGTTTCGTATCCACACATTGATATTCAGATACTATACCAGCAAATGACGGAAACCAAGAGAAATGCAGCAGTCGTTTCAGTTAGACGAGGCATCTCTGGTCGTGGAGGATCATGGGAGGAAAGAGGCCAAACAGAGACGAGAAACAAGATGGCTGACTCATATATTTACATTCTCGCACACGAAATTAAAGGATGTTTTGATGGGCTTAACGACGAAGTATTTTGTACCACGAGGATTTTAAATCTTAACTTAATACAGGGTCTTCCCGGATCAAGTTTTTCGTAACAAAGATTCTAGGAACTTGTTTCAGTCACTTATTTTACAGCCAAAATCGATCAGTTAGAGGCTGATTGAATCAGTTTTGTTTGCCTTCTTCTTTTCCACAAAGTTGATGGACCACTCATCTCTTCTTGAATAGAAGAGATAGATTTAGATTTCTACTCCATATGGCGTATGGCTGGTAGTGTTTTGACACCAAAATCCTAATTATAATTCAAGATTAGGAATGAACTACACTGGGCTGGACGAAGAGTGAGGTAGAGTGCAAATACTTTTCTCACCGAGCTCTTATGCTTTATTTGTTTTCATTCATCGCAGCGATGAACAAGTGTAAAAGTGATAGATGAAAAATAGTTACCTCTACCCAGGATCGAAAGGGAAATCAGTAATGTTATTTTAATCAAGATGTGGCGTCAACAGAAACATTTTGCTTATTTTTTTAAATTCTCCATTTTATATTTTAAGAGCACAAGTCAAAACTTCCAAAATATTTTATTTCAAGTAGATGGCTGGAGTAAATTTCGATGTTAATGTAGAGTATTTCTAATTATTACAATTTTATTTCTTAAAATCTTTTCCGTTCTAAAAAATCATTCTTCCCGAAATGGATACAGCCATGATTTTTCTGTAGAGGTGTTTGCTATCCTTTAGCATTTTTTTCCAAAGTTTCTCGTTATGAATAAAAGTGAAGCAATGAGCTTCATAGAATTTTTTAAATATCTCATACTATTTTACATGGATGTATAAACTAAGGATCTGAGTAACTATCAAAAGCCATAATATCGTAAATAAAATTAATCATTATGTCTACAAAATTAAATATGTACTATATAATGTTATTTCTTAGATATTAAGGTTAAATTCCAAGCATGGTAAAAGAAAAGCAATTTAAAAGTTCTTCTATGAGATCCTTTTATTTAGCATCGCAGATTGTGTAACATCCATGTAGAATTCATGCCATGTATGAAAATTAAATACATCCATATTACCATATCTGTTTGGGGCACAAAACCTAACAGAAAATAAAAATATGGCGAATGAAATATTAGGATATAATAGGTTAGGTATAATATTGCCACTTCTGGTCCAAGGCATCCGAAAGAGAGCAAAAAATGCCTACCATCAAGGGGCACGGATCCTTAAGCAAATCGAATTCATTAAGTGCAGTCAAAATTTAGATTAATTTGAATTGAATTAATGCTTCCCTTTTGGGTCAGTCTTAGAAAATAGGATGGATCTATGCATTTACTCCTTTAGGTACCTTTGCTTTCTCTAGATCCACAAAGGTAAGAGCTGTTGGGAGGTCTTTCTGCATCTCCATCTACATTACGAAGACAAGAATAGCTTCTATACTTCGATTTCATGGATACAAATGGTTCTTCTTTTAAATGCTATCCTCTCCATTTTCCGAAGAATTCTAGTAAGTCTTTGATGAGTAGTATGTTCAGCTGATTGTCAGAAATAGTTCAAATTTATCTACCCTTTTTCATAACGGTATAGGGACAGTTCTACACTTTTGAAATTCCACACTAGATTGTAAGGTGTATTTAACTATACCATCTACTTTTCATAACTATTGGTTGCATACATTATGAGCCAATTATTGCTCTCAAAGCTTTCATTTCTGCTTCAAATTTAGTATGAGAATGAGTATGAACCCTCTTTTGCCCATTTTATCTTCCTCCTCGATTGAACTCCCATTCATATCGAACCAATTTTCCTAATAATCCATCCAAATTCAAATAATCCATCTAATAATTCCAAATTTTTTTTTCTACATACTTTTCGTGAGTCTTCGTGAAGAATGTTGCTATCCCAGTCTCCAATGGCGTTAACGTTTCCCATCGTTCACTGAAGTAGCTTCTATGCGTCTATGATATGTCGTTCCAGCATATTTCACAGTTAGAATCACATGGGTTATGTTGCTTTTCTGTGCGCAGATCCTTTATACGTTTTCATTTAGCTTTCCTTGCCTCTCGAAGAATGTTACTCCTTATTCTTTCGCAGCTTTTTGCCATTTCTTCTCACACATTTCTTCAGGAATAGGATTTCATCTGTAGCCCATAGTTCCACACAATTTCTAGAATCAACGACTGCTTTGATAGCATCCTGTATATTCTTCTTCTTGGATTTCCATCTTTCTTCAGTAGTTACCTCGTCCATTGCATCTTTTAGTTATCCTTCCACCGTCCTCAGAGATTTCTTCTTCGGTCCAGTATCTCTCAGTTTCCCTGTATGCCAAGGATTATTCATCATTATAGTGTCTTAGTACGAACACGGTCGTCCCCCTGATAAGTAATTTTATTTCTAAATTTCTATTCAGTAAGGATATAAATATACTTGGTATTTTATTTCTTTTTTAGGCATCAACACCTCAACCATCAACATATCAACATCTTCTTCTTTGATTATTCTGAAGAATCTGTTATCTGCCACTAACTTATAATATTCAAAAATCTCCTTCAAGGGTTGTTCTGTCTCATTACTTCTTCTAACACCACAGGTACCCATTATTATAATTTCAGCATCTTTTTATTCGCAATGGCGTTCCTATCACCCAAAATAATAATTTTTTTCTTAACCTTTACTCTATGATATCTCTACTAAAATGCGTTCATAAATATTCTCCTCCTCTTCATCTCATTTGTCCGTGCAGTATACCTCAGTAGAGTTTCGTTGCTATGCTAATAATTTCAGTCATTTTCTTGGATTGCAGGAAAGTAATTAATCTCATCGCGACACTTTTTCGCTGCATCATTGGCTCTGCGATCCCATTTATAGATCCTGGATGAATAATCACATAGTTAAGCATAAGTTCGAATCACTTTATTTCATTCATCTCTCATATATCTAATCGTATCTTTTGAATTTCTAATTTTACATTCTCTACCTTTCATAAAGCTCTGTCTGTTATTAATACATGCTCCAATTCTGAAATGTTTTACACTTCCGATCGATATTCTCTCTCAAGTTGCCTCTTCTCAAGTTGTCCTTACCTGGAAATCTAAATGGGAGAGCGTATTTAACTTTCGTAATATTTTGCTTGAGATGGTCCCATTACCGATGAGCTATAGATCCTGGGATGACATGCGATGGTTTTCTACATCACAGGCGTTTAAATATATACTTTACCTCGCATGTCCCTGTACGATCGTTGCTATGCTGACTAAAGTGGTTTCCTCCTTCACTCATTCGAACCTTCTCAATCGGTTATGCCTCTCTTATTGTCTGAGAGCAGCTATTCGCCAAGTCACGTTACCATCAATGCATTTTGTATAATTTATAAGCCATCTTACCCAAAAATAGACCTACCAAAACCTATGAGTGTCGCTACTTCTTGTCCACGATTCCTTATTCGTCGAGTAGACTCGCTTATTTTTCAGCTGACCGATATACTGCAACAACAATACTCGTAAAACGACTTTTATCTAAGTATCTTTCCACATCTAATCTTTTTATACTAAGTATCTTTCCATATCTAATCCTTCGTCATGTCAAATTTTATAAAATCCCTAAAGAATAGTCATTTTTAGGAAAAACAGATGTTTATCAGGGAAATACGATGAAAGGGATAATTATTATACTATTGCTCGATTACTCAATCTTTAAGAAAAATCTAAGAAAACGTACAATTCAAGCGTAGGGGTAGACATCTCCATCGTCTTCAACCATTCAGTAGGGACTCTGAAACACCCTCCTACAAGCCAATTCTTTCGCTTGCCCTTTTTTATGAAATTTGAAATCTGTCGTTCTAGTTAACTCCTTAATTTTTTTCGTAGTACCCTGCCTTTTCCACAACGACGAAGTTAAAAACAGAAATAAACAGTTTTATCCATCGACTTCGATTAAACTTTTAAATTGTTCTGAAATTGAATTGAAAGTGTTCTGAATTATATAATTAGAGCTTAAGACTCACCAACCAACAAATGAGAGCTTTTCCGAAATAACTTCTCTTGAGGATAGATGAGCCGTCTTCCTTCGGCTGAATCATTGGTAAATAAATATGCAATTATGAGATGGGGCATATCTCCGAATTAATCGGTTTTCAGGCCGCAATATGAGTGGGCAAATTGAGCCACGTAGAAGCTGCATGCGAAGGCAGCAGGGTGAAAGTGATCGATCGAAAGAACAAAGGTATTCATCGGCCATTGGAAAACGGTTTTTCCCGACTACCGGGATTGCTCTCCTCGACTCTATTATTAATACGATGGCAGGACCGAATTAGTCTTTAGCAAGAAACCGCAAGAAAGCAAATTTTACCTGTAAGGACTTACCCTCTCTATGTCTCATTATAAAATGACTATTGAAATGTATTTTAGTGTAATAATTAAAATAATTCATCTCTCCATTTACTGAATTACCAACAGGATTTGGACTGCGGTTTTCGGAAACTTTGGGTTTTTCAGATTTGTCCCGACTACACCCCTACTTGTGTCATCCGTTGGCAGTGTTCCGATTTTGTGCCATTTTTATCTTTGAATTCGTATAATTTCCATTGTGATGCCCTACCTTTAAGTGAATGGATGATCTGGCTTTCTATTATTTTAAATAATTCAACTTATGTTTATATCATTTCTTAATAGGGGAGTAAGGGAATAAAACATGTTACCTGAAGAGGCCTTCAAGCTCTTACCTAAATCAATTAAAGATTTTAAAATTAGATGTTTTAGAATATTATAAAAATGTATTGAAAGGGGGGTTGGGATACTGTTGGTAAGATATTGTTAAATGAGTAGTATGCTTGTTATTAAAAACGTGACCTAATCCTGATGTTATTTAGGGATTTTTAAGGTAATGTATAAGTATAAAATGATTTGTCAATGAATTATTGTTGGATATTATTTAGAATGTAATGATTTCTGGTTATTTTGACGGACAAAATGTAATGAATGGTGTAATGAGGTACAGTTATGTATGGAATTGAAATGATATTGCCACCGGACCGATGTTCAATTGCGACGAATGTATGTAATTATAATAATCATTCGATAATTCATAAGAGTGTTTATTATGATTATACGATGGTTCATGATACAATTTTTCAGGCCTTCGTTTGGAGAAAAATCATCAATGTTATCCTCATAATATTAATCTGTTACATCGCGACGTTAAATAGACAATTGCATTTGAAATAAACCATCCATAAAAATTCTAAGGTATAACATGATAATCATTAAGAATTATTCTTAATTGCCTTCAATATAAGATTTGATTTTTCTGCTCTTACGTCTATTGTTGGGATCATCAGTGTTATCTCAATTGCTATCGTAATGTAAGGGTAAATATCGTTAAGTGTGGAATCATACACTGTACGTACAATCTTAAGGTCTTATATAAGGTATTTATTAATGCGAGATTGAGACTGAAAAGTTTCTTCTTCCATCTAACCTTTTGTCGATGATTATATACAGTTGTACAGAGACCTTAAATATGCGACCGCCCTGAGGCAAATTACCTTCGCCATCGCAAATGGTACTCCATTTCCAATGCCTTTCCGTCACAGCTTTTTGTTTGAGATTGGTTTGTATTGTATCCATCAATACAAGCTATATTTTAGTGCATTTTTTCGATTAAGGTTAATTATCGCTACAACTTAGTACACCGCAGTATGTAAAGATTAGGCCCTTTCTTAACATTACATTAACACATTAAGCATGACTTCACCTATAGTTTCTTTTATCTCAAGATACCGAGCTTATCACGGTGTGCAAGGTTTTTACAATCAAGAGATATGTAAAGTTTCACTTTTCATATTTTTATGATTTTACAGAGCTGTCGATAAATACTTACACAACGATATCTCAACATCCGTGGACTCAACCATTCGCGACATAACAGGAAATTTCAATATGCAAGAAATCAGGAAGTCATCTCAAATTTTATTACCAGAAATTTAAGGATGAATACTTAACCGATATGATAATCGATATCAGTTCTTAAAATCGTTTTAAATTTCAATGTATGCAATTGCTTGCGATTAACACTGTTATTTAATTGAATCATTGATGATAACGTAAATACCAAGAGAAAACAAAGTAGAGCCTTCACTAGTGGAATGGCATATCGAAAGTAATTAAAATCAAATAGTTGTCCGCCAAATTTTCCTTTCCCGAGATTATCGGCAGACATTTGTTATGGAGGAGAATTTGAAATCGTTTTCCTTTAGCCCTTCAACTTCTATGCCCGTCTTTAGCCACAATTATGTTTTGGTGTCGCTGCTGCCTTGAAATACGCAGGAGCAAGAGTTTTCAAATTGATACCATTCCACCATTAAACGTGAAAACAACTCCTTGCTGACGGGATCAGCTCAAGAGGGTGAATTTCCATCGTCCGAGATAGTAGGCACTGGAAATCGTTATAGAATGCGGCAGTTAAAGGGTTAAATATTTTTATATTGCCATCCCTTCGGTGCGCTGAGACGGGTGCCCCTCCCGGTCATTGTCTAAAACCGGCCCTGAGCACTTCCAAGGTCGAAAAGTCGCACTTATCAAAAGCACGGCAGCATCCGTTTGTGCAGGAGAAAAATATCGTCGGAGGAGTTCTATGCTGCTATTCCTTCTCGAAGGGCGCAAATTGGATCGGTGGAGGATGTTACAGCATCCAGGGAGTCCCACAAGGATGGCCGGTTCGCCCACCGCTCTGCCGTGTGCGGCCATGTGTTGAGTGTGGCTCGACTCAGCGGCATAAAAACCAAAAGGGAAAAAAGTGGACCTATTCGAGTTTTGCTTCTCCCTCCCCGGGACGCCGTTGAAGGCCCTCTCCCTCTTTGAACGGTCCAAGTTGCTCGTTACCGTCCGAAAGGCTCGCGAATTCGCTGAGCACAGGGATGTCGTACATACTTCCCGGCGGCAAAAAGGTGAGAAAAAGCGATTTTTGCCGAACTAGGAAAAAGTGGGAGGGAGGATTACCAGCTCGCGAAGCATAGATTCATCGCTAGAATCGCGCAATTTTCCCATCTCTAGCGCCGATCCCGGACTTCGATCTCGAATTGGAATCGTCCGTATTTCGTTTCGCAAATCTCTGGGATGACCGCGAGTGTTTTTCGATTCGGGGCGGATTTGAATTCGCCGTTTACGGGTTTTAGGGGCGCTAACGATTTAATCCTTCCGTTCGCGTCTTTCGCATCCGCAGTATTTGGTTCCGTGATCTATCCCGGCGAATTTTCAAAATGATCGGAAATAACGTTTTGTAGTTTATACTATATATGCCGTATATTTCAACAGAAAAGACGATAGCTGAATCTAAATATAGGTTCCCAAATTCTAAGTTTGTCTTATAGGACAGATATTTCATTGAAATTTATATCGATTGAAACCATTATAATATAAAACAAATCTCTCACCAGTGCATTTAAAACTACTTAGTTATGTAACAATAGTAAGTAAATGTTGTAATTAATGTAGTTTGAGCTACTGGTGTTCAAGGTGATTACCAAGATGCCCGAAACAAGATGAATGTTTTCAGTAATCGCTGCATAGAAAATAAAATTTGTCCCCTCAAAAAATTACGAATGGGACAAAATTCCGAATATGCTAGACAGTATTAATATCCAAATGACGATCGCTGATCTAAACTAAATTAATAGGCCGCTGATAGCTTAGGGTTTCAAAATGTATACATCGTCTTACCCGAAGGTCTTCTTATCTGCGGAAATATACGGTATATACTGATGTGTTAATAAATGAAAAATGTTGAGCGGAATTACCATATTTTCACTATTATTCTTGAGGAAGAAAATAGTCGTGCAATGTCTCCCGAAAGAGGCTGGAAGGCGCAAAAGTAGGAATAATTTCTGATCTTGGAAAGAATAACCTTACCGGGCTTTTTCAGAAAAATTAATTAGATTAAAAGCAGCATACATTCGACTGGTTTCAGTTACAGAATCAAGTATGGATATACCAAGTGTGGAAGTATGAAACCGAAATTTCCCTATAGAAATGTGCTCGCTATCAGTCTAAAGACCGTAACACCGCTTCTGCAGCGCCATCTTCTCCCTCTAACAGCTGATGAAGTACGTCAATACGCAATAACCTAAGTTTCATACACCAGTATATTTTTCTATAACCTCAAACATGTCGAGTTTTGTGCCAACGAACTATGATTTGCGGACAGCATTGGTTTTCTGCTATCAGTTGAAGAAAACTGCTGCAGAATGGCATGGAATACTTGTAGAAGCATACGTTGAACATGCTCTTGACAAAACTCAGTGCTTTGAATAGTTTAAAAAATTTAAAAGTGGTGATTTTGACGTGAGAAACGAGGACCGTGGGAAACCACCGGAAAGGTTTGAAGACCTTGCAAGCCTTATTGGATGAAGACGATACTTTACGATAATTTAAGATACTTTACGATTATTTACGATACTACGATAATTTTCAAATAACAGAAGTGTAATTTTTGCAAAAGAAATCCGGTTTCATACTTTCGTTATTCATGGAGGAATCAAAGGACACGTTGCTGAAACCTAGACGTCCTGTCTGTGGCTAAATGCACCTCGCGCACAGCCATGGTTTATTTCAGAGTATATCATAGACGTAGAAATCTGAATCCACTACGAATCCAACAAACTACAATTTCATCTGAGATCCATTTGCTGGATATTAAAAATTTATCGCCAATGTGTACAGAATATTTTATTTGTATACTAACTAGGTAAGACATGTGCCGGGAATTGAACTCAGAACACCGAGTTGGACCAAGTGATGCCATTCGTTCACTTTGGCCCAGTTAAGACCAACATCGCGCCGAGTCTCAAGGCAAATCGTACCGAATCAATAGCGTAAACTACGGGCATAAGAGTGCATTCCGATCGGTAATGATGTTTTCCAGTAAATGCGACAATTTGAGCACGATCTTGGACCTACATTCGGATAAAAATCTTTATGAACGGAATAGTATATCTCTAAGGAATACGGTTCATGCGTGATTTAATAAATGGAATAAAATGAAAGGAAAACGGTTCCACTGGTTTATTTACAGTTTTAATGAATAATTGTCGTCATCAGGTAAAGACACAAATATAGGGAGCATATTTATACCAAGTGAAGGGGTTGAGGGGGAAGGGTTAAGGAGAGGGGAAAAAATGCAATTAATGGATTTCTTAGTATCTTGAAGTTGTTTCGATTCCTTGAGCTATTTAAAAACACGCACATTTTACTCCGTAGAACTTTCAATTAGGTAATCATCCACTCTATGGTAATTTCTTCAACATTGTTTATATTTCTGATAAAATAAAATATGAATATATTGGTATATATCTGGTGACTGCTAGAATAATGGCAGTGACGAGTTAATCAATATTCGATGTAAATTGTTTAGCAGATTCCCTACCAAATAAATCCATTCAAAGAATAATAGTAATTATTTATTTAACTCAAACAGGTTGTCCCAATTACATGAGCCATAATAGAATACGTAAGCAATAGAGAAATGAGCGGTGAAAATCACTATCATTACATTAGGTAATCAAAACGATCAAAACAAGTGGTGATCCATTTTGCTCTTTAAATTCAAAACTTCTTTGTTTTTAATCATTAATTTCCATAACAAATTGCAATAAGGGATTATAGGGAATGGGGAAATGTAGGGGGTCGTACAGAATAGCTATTTATTAAATCTGGCCAATGCTACATTTTACAACAACTGCCTCCGTAACAAGGATAAGTCAAAAATGGTTTTCTTAAAAAAGAAATCCTTTAATGAGAGCTTTAAAATAAGGATTCTGAGCGATTGGAGCTACCACTGTAGAAAAGGATCCGTAAGTAATTAGTTTTTTATCCATGACGTATAACTCCTTTAAAAAAATGATGATTCCAGCGAATGATGGAACAAACAATAATGCGAAAAGATGAGTATAAAAAGTAAATAAACGAGGAGATGAATGGGGAATAACCTACTGGTCCCCAAATAAATTTAATAATAAAATATCTTGTGTTTTCCCGGTCTAAGTGCTGAAAGAACAATTCTTTCTTCAATTTAATGATAGTACATTCGGACACACATACATTAAGCATGTCTTTTCGCCTTGGATTTGTTGTATCATTCAAGCCATGATGTTTTCATTCTGCTACATCGTTGATTTATCCAAGCACTCCATCTCGGAGGAAAGGGATTAAGCCGTAGAGATGTTTCCCGCAAAAAAATCCATCCCACGGTTTCCGGAATACGGAAAGAATGTATTCAATTAAAAGGTTGTTTCTTTCCTTTTGTGGGGAACTTAGGGAGTGACATGGCATTCTTCTCATGAAATGAATTGGAATAAGTGGCAGCGGTGTGCTCCAGCTGTCCCCTGACCTCATTTCCCATCGCTAGATTTAAAACGTGCACAACTTCGGGAGGCGGCCTTTTGCCATTCTCCCGTCATTCCATCGCCTTCCCATCGATCACTCGCTCCACCAAAGGCTCTCCTCTTCAACGTAGGAAAACGTAAATTTTTAGAACTCGGATGAAAGTTCTAAAAATAGTATGTGCCTAAAGAAAACGATATTTTTTAGAGAGGGGGGAGATTCTTCTTAGTCCACCTTATCCATAAAGTGATTGAGTTGATGGTAAAAGTTCGCCGTGGATTGATTGGAAATCCACGGGAAGGGAAGGAAGCTTAGGGCGTGCGGCTGGATGGAACCATCGAGCACGTCTGGATTTTATGGATTATTGGCTTATTATACAATTGATTATGAATCAAATATCCAATCCACCACATTATCACTCGAGATATTCAAGTACACCTCCAAGAGAGATTTTTTTTCTCGCAATCGAAACGTTATCAAAAAGAGAACATGATGCTCCCTATATCCATTTGAGTGAGCAATATTTTTCAATTCTCTCCCGAATTCCGTCGTAACAACCATGATTCGTGACGTTGCTGTAATTTTCCATTTAAATATCTTATATAATTAGATGAGAAACCTGCGAAATACAAACACGTGTAACATTTCATGGAATCTTAACCGTTATCGTTTTTTTGCAATTAATTCTAAAGACAACAGAAAGTAGAATGTTTGAGAGAGCTGTATAATTCGGACTGTGCCTAAGAAATCCACCAGGAGTGAAGGATAGAAGTGAAAAATTCCAATCATAGCATTGCACAAATAATTTTGAGATATTCTGCCTTCTTACTAGTTAGGTTTTTCAGCATTCGGAAGAATAAAATATTTAATAATTAAATAATTTTCTTCAAAAGCAATTTTTCACGATTAAATTAAGACAGACGGATGTTGTCGGTACTTCAAACCTTCAATTTCCAGCCCTAGAATGGTAGATAAGGAGGGTTCATTGCCGTTGATAATGTACTCGTAGCACGAAACCTTCCTTTGGACCTGTTTCCATTCAGCCAAGCTATCGAAAAAATCATTACGGTTAATTTAGAACGCCGAATGACTTCATCAGGACTTAGCTCCGTGGACGACGGATAAATTACACAGCGGTTCCGTTGGAAAAAAATTCGATGAAGAGTACAGCTACACCTCCCTCAAGGACGTCACGGCCACGGAGGAACAGTAAACGTCCCAAGAAGGCTCAAAAGCCTCTCCTTCCAGCATCCAGCAGTGCTCCTTCCCTCGCTGCAACTCGCCGATTCGATAAAAACAATATCCCCATACGAGAGATGGAAGAAACTGGGAATAATGACTCTTTCTTATCTCTCGGCGGCGTGCTCCTGCCTCGGGTCTGGAAAGTACGAAAGAGAAGCAGAATGAGAGCGGAAACGACATCCCGAAAGGAATACACGGTGACCTAAATCCCCAGTTAAAACGGGGAGGGGACTCAGGGTGCAGCTCCGCCTGCGTCGTGTAAACGCCATTTCTACGTTATTTCGTGTATCTTTGTGTCGAATCGATTGGGTTTGAAGTCGCTGTGCAGTTGCTGAGGTGATTCGCGTCGGAAGCTGTAGCAGGGTGATCCAACGACCACCCGCCATGTCGAGGCATCCATCAGCAGTCGACGGTCTAAAGATTTGTTCGCAGCAGCTCTACGCTCAGTGTATCCCACAGCCATAGTCAATAGAATTTATTTATTTATTATTACATATACTGCAAGTGGAATTTCTTCCGGTGGCAGTTCCAACCGATGTATATCTATAACTTAATTCTAACCCCAATCCCTCCCACCAGACGTTACACAAAAATGAATATTCCAAAATTATAATAATAATAATAATAATAATAAAGGACTTTATTCAGGGCGAGATTGAGACTATCAAGTCTCTTCTTACACCTAACCCTTTTTTTTTTTTTTTTTTTTTTTTTTTATTATCATCACTACCTTCAGACAGTATCCAAACATCGGAACACTACACCAAGAAACCATTTTATACGAGTTTAGAACTAATAAACAGGTATAAAAAAGGCAAAATGAGTTGATCTATTGATTTTTAATGTTCCTAGAAGTTTCATACGTCATTAAGAGAGGTTTGACTGTAAACTAAGCTCAACTTTTATTGTTATTTTTCCTATAAAACGTAGTCTTAGAGGCAATTTTAGTTTCTTCGGGGATACATCAGTTTATTTATATACATCTCCCCGGTACCCCTCCAAAACATGTACTCAACATATATACTCTAATCACAAAAACTCCATTTCACAGATAATAATGCCACTTTTCAGGCCAAAATGTCACTTCGTTTTCACATCGTCACTTTAAAAATATCAAAAAATACTAAACATAACAATGTTTAATTCACTTAATTACACAAACTACAGCATCTACTTTTAAACTCATTTCTACTTTTCATATGTATTTTATGTCATATATATTTTATGTCATGTGTATTGTAAATGTTTTTGGTTAAATGGAAGATGGGACTTAAAATTCCCAATTTCGCCGGATAAAGTCCTTTGTATGTATTTACGTACTTTTGGTAATGGTTTGAAGACATCATCAGGCTACATATTCCATTTTTTTACCCCTCTATTTATAAAAGAAAATTTGGTGATATCAGTCCTTTGTTTCCAAACATTTATCACCACAGTAGACAGAGAAGAATTAACCATTTAGGGCACGAGGATAGCCAATCGAAGGTGACTAGAGTAAAACGACTTATCAGTAAAATCGGAGACGCTCCTTATCTCCATAAAATCCGTGAAAAATCAGCCTCTCTCATATGTAATAATAATGCCGTCTTTTATGGGCGAATTTATGTACAGTTGCAACGTAAAATATACCGTTTTTTTACTTCAATAAAACTCAAGGACGGAATCTCTTTAAGGCGGAAACCTGCTTAAGTCGGAAATATTTGTAAAAAATACTGCATATACGCAAGGTTTTATACAAGAAATACCCTCTCTAAGGCGGAACTTACGTGGCGCGGAAGAAAATATTTATTCCTTCAACCTCAACAACTAGTATTCGAATCAGTGAAAGGCGGAACGAAACTGTCTTACTTTCAAAGGTATTTACCATTGGCTTACGTCACTTCCAAGTCCTTTGCCCTCTCGAAGGAAAAAACAAGTGGTCAAACCCAAAATGAAGAATTCTCGAAAGAAAAAACTCGATAAAGATGAATTTATTGTGAGCTTAACTTGTCTCGATTGTTCTCACACTGCTCTGTCCAAGCATTCTCGCTTTCCTTTATTTCGCAAGTGGACCATTATAAAAAGAAATTTGATTGAATTCAAATAAAGTTACCATAGTAATTTCACTATGATTATATTTTATTATGTTTTCCATTTCTTGAAACTGAATTTCTTACTCTTTGTGATAACTTACATAAGCTGGAGCCGGGAAATTTCCTTTCACAGGTTTTACTGCGCATCGACTCCACTGATTACTAATTTTCATTGTTAGGGATTAATTAAGGCATAGAAGTCGATTGGAAGTCGATGGAAAAATTAAAATTCATTAATACAGTTTTTATGAAAGAATAAAAGCGGGACATAAAAAGTTGTAATACAGATTTGAGAGATCTCTTATGAATCTGTAAGAAGAAAATGAGCGTCTCCGAGTTTAAATATCAGTAATTTAAGTCTTCTCTTCGTCCCCTAATACACAATTCTTTTATCTTGTTCCATTTTCTCAGCCGAGATAGTAAATTTCATTGACTATAGTCGCTTGAGTTTCCCTATCCCTAATGGTCACCTTGCTACGGTACACCATGTCGCATCACAGTACACCAGACTCTCGCTAATCTGGCACCCTTACCTGACGTAAAAAAGAACCATGGAATAACGTTACGAGTTCAGACCCCTTGTTGTCGAACCCAGGATATATTGGCATCTGAGAATGCACAGTATGACTTGTTAGAACTTGATCGTATCTCATGCAAAGTTTGAAGTCGATATCATGCCGGGAAGTACCTAAAATTTGTTTCCGTTATCTCCATAAGAAATGCATTGAGGAATGTAAATGGCTCTCTGGAATCGAACCAAGGACAATCAGCGGAACGTTCAACAACGTACATAAAAGATATTTATGATATCTATCTACATGCCGAGTTTCTAGTTTCCATCTTATCGGGAAGTGATTAAAAAAATCTTAAAAATCGCAATGTAAATTAAACGGGAGAATTGTTGCCCTGACCTAGCGTCGAACCAAGGAAAATCATCGATGAAGCCTTAATGGTTTTCGTCGGATATACACGGCCTGCAGCGATACCTGGAATTTCTACCTTCAACTTTTCCGGGAAGTACCTCAAAAAATTTTCGAAAATCCCCGCAATGCATCTTTAAGGGAAAAATCGGGAATTAGAAGCCTTCTGGAATCGAACCCATGACACTGAGGTTCAAAATCGCTTTTTTCTGGCGTTTACATGTTATGGCCAGTACGTGGTAAAAATATCAAGTCAGTACCACTTCTAGAACATGGTTAGAATTTTGATCCCCTATGAATGAATGAATGAGTGAGTGTTACGAGTAAAATGTAGCTTGCATACTGCAAGCAGATCGGTAATACTAATTTCATATCGGCATCATATCGGGACGGTCCTCAAAAGAAAAAGAAAAGGATAGAAAATATTCTTAAAATTCACTGCAATTTCATCGTCTAGCATCGAACCCGGGTCCTTACTGTGAACTTACTATGCAGCACAATAGAAGATCACCATATCTAACTATGTGTGAAAATTCAAGCAGAAATATTGCCTACAACGGCCTCAAAAGACGTTCTAATTTTCACGAATTTCAATGGCTCTCTGGATTCGAACCAAGGACCATCTTGGAAATCTAAAACATGTTTCTAAAAGTTATTTATGATCTCTATCTATACGCCGAATTTCAAGTTTCTATATTATTGGGAAAGGTTTCAAAATAATTCCTAAAAATCGGAACAATTTCTGATTTCAGAGACACCTGGTGTCGAACCCAGGAAATATTGTAAGCTGTGAATGCACAGTTTGATTTGTAAAGACTTGTTCTTCTATCATGCAAAGTTTGAAGTAGATAGCATGCCGGGAAGTACCTAAATTTTGTTACCGTTATCTCCGTAAGAAATACATTGAGAATTGAAAATAGCCCTCTGGGATCGAACCAAGGACCATCAGCGAACATCTAAAATTTGATTATGAAATATATTCATGATATCTTTCCACGTGCCGAGATTCAAGTATCCATGTTATCGGGAAAGGATCCAAAAAACATCTTCAAAATCGCCGAAATGCATTTTAAACGGCCGATTTTTGCCCCGACCTAGCATCAAACCATGGACCATATTCGGCGATGTCTTTCTGATTTACGTTGGAGTTGCACGGCTTCTAGCGTTCCCTCGAATTTCGACTCTCTACCTTTCCGGAAAGTGCACCAAAAAAATTTTCGAAAATTCCCGCCATGTATCCTTATGGAGAAAATCGCGACTTTGAGGCCTTCTGGAATCGAACCCATGACACCGAGGTTCAATGTCGGCTTTTTCCTGGAGGTTACACGTTATGGCCAATACGTCGTAAAAATTTCAAGTCGTCGGCACTTGTGGAACATGGTTAGACTTTTGATCCCCTATATATAACTTATAGGTATATCCGGAGAAGCGTCTATATATAATAGATATAGGTATATCCGGAGAAACGTCTATATATAATCGATACTAACAATAAGTAATACATTAAAAGTGCGCATTTCATTTATGGCCGTGCACCGAAAATTCGGTAACGACACTATGGTCTTTTACATTCTCTCAGTAATCCGGCACAAGTGTATAAGGAATTAAAGGAGAAAATGCGCTATCCTAATAGCTAAATTGGCTACCGGCAAGTGGAAGATCAGGGTTTGATTCTCTGCTACGACAGACAATATCTCCTTCATTCCTTTCTCTACTTTCAAAGCATGTGAAACGTGCATTTCTCACCTCGGCAAAAAGCTGTCGCTCAGTAATTGCTTAAAAATGCATTTGGACTAAAAGACTGCGTGACCTGTATGAAAGGGATGTTTTAAGTCGTTCTGAACGGAACCTTTTTTTCAAAAAGGCGAAGTACGTAAATTTGCATTATGTGCACCACTATGCTACTTATAAAACCATCAGGCCGCACTTGAGTGGCATGTTGCACGTATTCAGAGAGGCCGAGCATCTAAATTGCATTTAAGAAAACGAATTAATTCGCTAAGTGAACTAAAAGAGAATATTTCCTACTTTATTTTTCTTGATGTCTTTAGCGAGACAGACAATCAGAAGCAAAACTATATAATTATAGGAGATCGTTTCAAGATGTGAAAGTCGTAAGTTCCTGATGAAGTTTCAATTTGTGTTCCCACCTCTGGTTTGGACGTGTGTGACGGATGGATGGAAGCAAAATGATGAAAATGGAGAATGAGCAAAATATGGATCGTTATTAAGGTAGAGGGCGACTTTTTTAACTATATTTTCTTCCAACTTTAACTATTTTTTGTTTTTTTTTCTCGTATTTTTTTCCACGGTTCCACGACATTTCCGCCAAAAAAATTCCGCACACGAAAAATCCGCACAGAAGGATCCTCACCAGCTCAAACACAAAAATCCGCACCCCGATAAATCCTCACATTGACAAACGCTCCTAATGTTCACACAGATATGCTTACAGTGGTAAATGCTCTCATTAATAAATCCACTGATTCACTGGAAAATGCCCCGTCAAGTCGAACATGATGGAAGTTAATTAAAAATTAAATCCCTGGTTAGTAATGTCATGTATATAACTTTTTCACACCATTTTATAAACTTATCCATCCATTTCATAAGAATCCATAAACAATAATGATGCCAGTTGATGCTGAAATTATAAACTGTGTTACTAAGAATATTTTCATAAAATTTTATTGAACTCTATGCAATTAAAGAAATTCACGCTTACTCATATCACAGAAACTTCTTTGAATTTTAAATATGAGGCTCAATTTTTCGAGAAATTTTCCCAAACTTAGTAAACTTTCTTCTATTTACCTCCAACACTGTCAAATATCTTGATATTTTCAGATTTATATTTGGTAATAATTTTGTCCCCAAAAAAGATTAAAGAGTACTTAGAATAATAAGTAGAAGGTAACATTTTCAAGATAAATGAGCTTTAGTTTTTCGAAAAAAATCCACTTAAATGCGTCAACAGCCGCAAGCAGCGAAGTGGAAATTGAAAACTTCTATCATGCTATCGGTTTCCAGTATGACAAGGATGTCCACTACAATAAACTCATCATGGGTGATTTCAACGATCGTGTGGGTCGATATGAGGTGGATGACAGTTTTACAAGACAGTTACTTAATTACAGATGCGGGCCAGAGAAATTACCGAAAGTCCAGTTGGTTGATTGATTGTTATAGTTCGCAGAATGCACCAATATGCATAGTATCACAAGCCCGTGCTTCGAGATGAATCCTACAAGGAATTGTGTGGAGGGATCGAGAGTTATTTCGTGGAAACTTTTTGTTCGGTTCCCCGTCGGAACGCGACCGGCGAGGCCAGTTTATTGCTGACTCTACTCAGACTTCATTCCTTCATCTAGAACCATAAAATACCAAGCGGTGACAAAACCTAAAAAGTAACGCAAGAAGTTAACTTTATTCATGAAACATGGCATAAGCATCCATAAATATAAAGTAAGGATACCTAAGGTAACCAAGGAATAGATTCTCAAAGCTTCAAAAAATAAGAATTAGGAACTAAAGCCGTAGAAATCGTGTATAAAACAGCAAAATAAGTGCTAAACACCCCCAAGAAAACAATGACAGAAAGGTCTGAAAGAAAACTTGGCAAATAATGTAACATCGTATGTAACAGAAGAAGTCAGGTACGCCAAAGAATGAAATTATTTGGCATGCATAGAGCTTGGCTGGCAAGCATAAGCATGTATATTTTTAATGTTGTGTAACTACAATTTGTGATTTGATTGTAATGTGATTTTATTGTAATTTGATGTGCCGGTGAAGCAGCTTTCTCAACAGAATCATTGAATATAACTGCAGAATAGCCCGGAGACTACATCCAACGACTGCCCAATTGCACTTATTAGAACCATTTAATACTTTCCTTTAATTATCCCAAATAGGAAAAATAATTTCCTATCACTCTCATTTTTCAGGTACTGCCAATAACAGTGAACTTTCCTATACATTTCGTTCTATTTGCAAAAATACCATGACACGACAACCGGCCTCAATTCGTTTAAAGTTAGTCCATATCAGTGGTTCTCAACCTTTTTCAGCTGGCGACCCACCTTTCCTTATTGGAATACCTCCATGGTCCATAGGTCCATGGTGGAGTAAAAGACCTTTTTGTATCGTATCTGTTGTCTGCCCCAGTTGCCAAAAATCGAGAATCAAGAAAACAATCAAAACACAATTCGATTTGTTTCGATTTTTTCTTATCTTTTCTGATGGTTTATTCGATGGTTTCTGATAGTTTTAGGATCGAGTCGCGACCCGCCTGTAACCCTTCCGCGACCCACCGATTGAGAACCGCTGGTCTATATAACAGCGACAATTGAAACTACGAATAGTGAAAGTTATGCTTTATTTTCTACCTGCGTACACCTACGCGCAAATTCTTCTCCTTTGCTGGATTTACAAGTTATATGTCAACACTCGTAACTTGCTTTTCGAATGAGTACTTTGAAACTGAAAGGCCACACGGATTTCTTGGCCGTATCTCTTGTTATCGAGCTCGTTTAATAAAGTTATGTACGAAAAAGAAATATGTTTGCGGAAGAATTAATCTCCGAAAAGAGTAGTGTTAGAGTAGCATTATACATACTACTCTTGCTTAAAACGCGTGACGAGTGATAGGAGTTAATCCAATCCTCAAGAAATCATTCAGTTTAGCCCTGCTGAACGGTATCAGGAAGAAATTACCACATTCTGAACTGCGGGAGATTTAAAAAATTATTGTTCATACGATTCCGTGATTTGGCAGGGAATCCGGGAGAGTCGGAACTAGTAACAGTGAATATTTCGACCGGTCCCGGTGACGCTTGCAGCAGACTTGCTCAAATGAGAACATTTATCGAGATGGAAGAGGTACTGACAAGTGAACTGTCTTTCATTCCGACCTAAGTCTCAAGGTTAAACCTTTAGGAATATTTTTGAAGACCGCGTGCTTGACCTTTATGTACTCCACGGAAAACTAAGAAAGCATCTGTCAATAACCACTGACAGGATCAGGCAGCATCAATATCCCTAGCATATTCAGAGAGTGAAATCCCCTCTAAAAGAAAATTTTCAGGTGATATAGAAACCTTTTTCTAATATTTTGATGGCTCGAAAGACTTGTTTCATTTTTATCTTATAGCACAAATAGATGACCCAGTGGCTTAAGTTATTTCCCAAGGTATTCCCTTAGATTATGTGAAGTATCTTAATTTTGCGGCAAACCAATTCTTAGATTAATAATCCTTAAATATGACTATTTTGTGACATTTTGATTATTTTTCAATGTGCAAGGTAATACAACTTTCAAAAAAAGATAATGGAAATATGAATTTCAATTAGAATGCCTTTAAATGTTATCCTGTAAAAAAAACAATCACCTCTAATTGAATCAAGCTTTAAAAATTAAGCCTAAAATTAATAAAGTAATGACCACCTCTTATCTTAGCACTTATGTATAGTTAAAATAAAAATAAATTTGAATTGTTTTAGTTACGGTGTCTTTCTACACATACATTGATAGTAAGATGCCAAATTTCCTATAAATAAATCTAGACGTATCTAACATGAGTCAATAGTCTGACATCATTGTAAGTGATTTTCTAATCCTTTTGAACTTATTTTTAACATTGGCAATTATTTTAAGAAATTAATCATGAAGTAATAACCATGTTTTCCTTACCTTTACTTTGCAAAACAATATTGCAATTAATTAGTAACTCAACTTAAGATATTAAATTCTGTAGCCATTTCTTCAAAGGAACTCTCCATATATTTTCTTTATTTGAGTCTCTATTCCTTTGTATTATGACTTATTATACATTCTATATTAAAAATTTTGATTATGCATTTATTATAATATATTAATATTATATAATAATAATATTATAATAGTTGATATATTTTCTGTAGTTATATTTTATGGATATAATACTCACAAATAAAACAATGAAAGTGTATAATAAGTCATGTCTTAAGTCAAAAAGTGCTCATCAGTGAACAATTAAAAACTGTTTGGTCAGTCTGGCATCTTCAAATCTTGTACAAGCATAATCTAAATCCAAACAAATCTTTAAATATTTTATCAAGTGTGAATTGAGCTCAGAGTTTACAAAAAAAATAGTGCTTAGCCTGGATTGCTAGAAATCTGAGGCTACTAGTTCCACAGTCTGAACCATATTGTTTGGATGGAAACATATCCCATCTTTAAAAAAGAAAGTTAACGTGAAAGATATTAATGAAAACTAACATATTTTGGGAACACAAAAAGTTTTTTGCTTGAGCAATTTAATCAAAGAGAATCATGAAAATAACAAAATTTGTACTTTTTCCACAGTATTTATTATAAACAATAAATGGAAACAAGACACGACTAGTTTCAGAGATTGATCTCCATCATGATGGACGTATTTCCAAAAGATGTCGCCTGAGACTGTTGATTTTATTCAAAGAGAATCAATTAGTTGTTAAATTACCCTAATAAAAAGAGTGAATACTATTCTGTTAAGTTGTATAGAAATGATTGAAATAATTAGTAAACATAATTCATGCTAAATGCATAGATGCTTGCAGTAGATATGAATGAAATGCATTAGAAGCTACGTTATTTATAAAATAATGAAAAAGTTTTTGCTCAGGCCATGGTAATTATTAAGATTAAAATTTGAAGATGAGATGAATAGGCGTAAACTTAACTAAAGCAATTCACTCAGAAGGTCAAATTCATATAAGGATGAATGGAGAGATGAATAGTGAGATAAAAACAAAACAAGGGTGCATATTGTCTTCCTTGTTTAATATCTTCAGTTATGGTCATTTGAAGACACTTTACAACTTGAAGAAATATAGAATTATAGTTATTTCTATTTTGATTCCAAAACATCATCCATCAGTCCAAAAGAAGGAGATGTTTATGCATCTCTTAGCTGAAATATTTAATTTTCTGGAATACTGCATCCTAATGAAATATTTAATTGCTACCCAGAAAGCCTAGAAGATTGAGGGTTTGTCTTCAATATAAGCTGTTCTGAGTTCAGTTTTCATCAGGGCCCTAGTTTTGACCCTGGATTGTGAAAAATGGGGAAGTTACCTGAATTATATTATAGTAGTGAGGTTCAGGTGTTACTGACATAGGGTCTAAAAGTTCTAGAAAAGCCAATTACACAATGTGAGAGTGAATACACTGACCATGTTTACTCCTTAGCAAGTGCCACCTGGCAAGGCAATATCCCAAATGAGGAAGCCATGTCATGAAAAAATTGAATAATATCTCAGCTGGTTTAGAGAGTTAAGTGGTAATTGAAACGTTTTCCTTGGCCTCATCCTCAACAGCTTAACTCAAAGTGCATACATGCATTCATAGTTTACTTACTCATGCTTTATTAGACCTATAGATAAAATTTCCTTTTGAAAAGGTAATTTATTTTCTATTTCATAGTTGTCCACTATTAATTAATAGAGTAAATTATATTGAATTAAATGAAAATTTATTTTAATTATATTTTATGACTCAGCAAATAGTTATGATTACCGTATTTGATGGCATATAAGACACATCGGCATAAAAGACGCACCAGCTTATAAGACGAACCATCATAAGTTGGCCACTCACAAGGAAAAAAAGTTTTAATAGTCCGTGCGAAAGCGCGGACTATGACTTTAAACGTAGTTTAACAATGACTTTAAACGTAGTTTCTTTTAGTTGTCACATTTCGTAAAAGCCAAATATTAACACAATCGTTGAATGCAATTATGAAATAGGTAGTATAGACCATCTGGGCTAAATATAGGATTCAGTATTGAAAGTTAACCTGTGGAGGTTGAACCTTCTCATATAAGACGCAGGGAAATTTTTCGAGACATAATTTAGAAAAAAGGTGCGTCTTATATACCGTCAAATACGGTAATTTATCAATTCAATATGGCAGTTTGACAGCTGGACAAGCTAGAAATCACCTAGAGTAGACATTACAGAAATGATAATGTCAAAAGAATATAAAGTGATTGGATGAGGACCTGCTCTAGCTGAATGAATATGAAAATTCATGTACTCTAAGGCAGCCCTACCTTCTCTCATCAATATCATATTTCTCACTAACTGTATTTTTGGTGAAGTATTTATTCAAATAATTTATATCACTACCAAAAGGATAGAGATAGACTTCATACATCTACTTTTAATTTTACTCAATTTTCTAGCCTTTCCTTCAGTGGAGATGAAAAATAAAGCTTAAACATTGTTTTCTTATTTTTTATTTCCACACAAGAATGTAACATGCATTCATTGCATAGTGTTTGATAGATAACTTTTCCATACTCTACAAACTCCTACTTGACTTACCATGCTCCAAAATGAAATGATTTGTAAAATAAGGTCTACATGTGAATGGATAATCTATTAGGATATACAACTAAATCTTAGATGTTTACAATTTGAGAAGCAAAATGTGTTGGTATTTATGTCCTGCAAGGCTAGCACAAGGGATGAAGTGGTGAAAAAATTGCCTCAGGCATAATAATCTTGGTGCAATATTTACAGAGATAATATTTGTAGATCCGGATAAAGAAAATGGGTGACGATACATGGTCATCCAGAGCTGAAATATTTTAATACAGTAGCATCCATCGGTTTCAACCAAATGCTCAACTCTGCCAAAGAAATCATTCTGACCATGGAAATAACATAAAAATTTGAAATTGCTCTGTATACAATTTATCAAAAAGATAAGCTATTTCAGTACAAGGAATATAATTTGATATACCCTTTAAAATAATATTATTAATTTAATTTAATAATTATTATATAATAAATTAATAATTTAATTTTCAAAAAAATTGAAACTAAAGAAAAATCTATCATTTGTTTGAAGCTATTTAAAATATTATTAAATACCATTGAGTTTATTTCCAAAAGTAGTGGCACAAAGTAACATCCTTACAAATATAATACTCCTTGATTGTAGCAACAGGTGAGCAGTTACTGTTCTGATGAGACTGCTAGGTTGAGTCTTGTTTAATTAAAAGTAAAGAGTAAAACCCCTCATTATGGAAGGCGGGAGATTTTGTAAATTATTTTATGAATCTGAGAGTCTCCCAGCTAAAGCAGAAGAGTTGACAACCCAGTGTCAAGCACTCTAACTGCTTATAATTCATCCATCAAAGAATCTAAGCAGTACTTACTCTGTATAAAAGCTTCTCTTAATTTGCTAGTACAATATTATTACCTTTCAAAATTATTCTGCCACATATTTTGATAATTCTTGAAGAAAAATATATTCCTAATTATTTTTGTGACCAATATTTTTAGATTCACTCAGCATTATAAACTGTTATAAAAGATCATATGCATGTTCAGCACCAGCTGACCAGAGTAAAAACAGAGCAACGAGATCATTTCAGGCTATCACAGTTCACTATTTTGCATAGGACTTACATACCCTGATCTGTACATGGTCCATTAGCCTGGAGGCAAATATTTCAACAATGTTCAATAATATATATATTCTGTCAAGCATTTAGAGGAACTTCAGGCCAATCACTGTGTAAAGTCTGCTGACTATCACATAAGTATATTATTGAGAAAATCTTTATTATAATTATATACATTATCTTTGATTTAATCTTATAAAAACTATGTAGAAATATCGCAGCCTAAAAGCTCTGTAAGAGGAAGAAGCAATGATGTACACTATCTCTTTGGGTGAATTGATTTTTGTTACAATACACATAAAAACCTTCCGTTCAAGTTGAATTTTATAATTGATTTCATCCATGAGATGGAAATAAATGTTGGCGAATGTAAGCATATCAAGTTCTCCAGAAGGATGTCTCAAATACCACATAATTATTCCCTAAATGACAAAATCATTCAAGTCGTATCTGATTGCAAATATCTAGGTATCAAGTTAACCGTAAATCTTAAATGGAGAGGGCACGTTGAGGTTATTGTTGCGAAGGGTTATAGGAATCTTCATTTCGTAATGAGGAACCTAAAGCGGAGTGGGAAGGGTGTCAGGGAAAGAGCGTACTAATCTCTCATCAGGCCGACCATAGAATACGCAACAAGCGTTTGGGATCCACACGAAACTGGCCTTATTAAGAAACTCGAAGGCGTGCAAAGAAAGGCAGCTACGTAAGTAGTCGGAAAACATGGGAGAGCCGAAAGTGTAAGTAAAATGTTAAACCATTTGAAGTGGGAATCTCTAGAGTCAAGAAGAAAGACATTTAGATTAGACGGGATGTGCAAAACATGGAAATCAGAAGAGGGCTGGGATGAACTGCGTGGCAGATTTGAACTTCCTAATTATGTAGGACGCAGCAACCATAGTTTTAAAATCAAGGAACGTGAGCAGAAAACAGACATAGCAAAATTTTCTTTCATTAATAGGGGTATTAGGGAATGGAACTCTTTACCCGGTGAATTTCTCAAGCCAATGCCTAAAAATGTAAAAGTTATCAAAAATAAGCTTCAATCAAGATGTATGTAATTATTTTAAAATGTGGTTCACATCTACCTCCGCTGTATTATTACTATTATATAGAGTTGTATTGTTATATTCCATGTTTATGAATGTGACTATATGGATATTCTACCATGTATTGTATTATTTTATATTGAAAGATCTCATACATATTTATGTATGAGAGTTCTTATTAATGATAATTTATTTTTTGTACTTGTAATGTATGTATGTATTATAGTTTAATTGTACAGCCTACGGGAGGTTTTTGGAGGGGTTTCCCTCCCGTCTTTGGGCGAATGCCAGGCTTAAAATCATTTTTATGTTCCCTTCTAACGTTGCCACCTGGCCTGAAGGCCAACTTGCAATGTGAACTTAAATAAATAAATAAATATTTAGAGTGAGAATATTTCCAAAATTTGGCAATCTATCTTTGCATTCTGAAAATGTAGTTTTCAATCAGTGTTTCGAGTTTTGTCACATAATTTGTATTACTAATAGAAAAATATATTCATAATTAAATTGTGAATATACAGAAGCAGAAATACATTTTACTTTAGAAAAATCTTAAAGCAGAGAAATGATTGTTTTATCTGCATCTTTTACCTGGCAAAATTTAAAGGCAATGACAAGATAATATTTGATTGTTTTTGATTGTGGAATTTACTAAGCCCCTCAGTGATTTAAGAGAAATATCATTCATTCATTTTCTTAAAGAGCTTATTTTTTGCAGAGCAAAATGACATAGGTCAAATATGTGACTCATGTTTTAATATTCAAACATTTTTCTTGATCAAATTATGTTCTTTTAGAAAATCAATGAATGAACCTAGCTTTTATCCAGTATTCTTTTAAATAAGGAATACAAAATAGGTACTCTTTTTATTTAATAATGTATAGATTATCTTTAAATAGATTTTTTAATATGAAAAAAGTGGGAGTTAATTTAAATCACTATTTTTGTAGAAACTGGAGAAGAATATAGTATTGTATCACCCTCAAAATTAAAAAAATATTCTAACACCAGTAGCACATGATTACTTGAAATTATCATAGTTCCAAATAAGTACTTTCTTGAAGATCATCTTTTTTAATTATATTTTTTTATCACTGCTATATTTTTTCTATATGGCAGAATTTTGTAATATGATTAATTGTGGAATTGGATAGAAAATTAATATTATACATAATTTAAATTATCTATAATGTATCTTATAGTTAATATGATGATTAATTGACTCATTACTTTGTTTCTGTTGTACAGGTTGAACTTTATCCACATTACCAGCAAAAAGAACTCCTGAGCTATTGCACTGAGAAAGGGATTCATTTGCAGGTATACTGTTCTTACTTTGGACCAATAACATGAAAAATCGAAAGGTTTGTTAAATAAAACAGGTCTTATAAAATAAAAAAGTAACTTTTACTTTTCCACATACAGGGGTTACAGTGGCATGTACAATAGTAAAAGTTACTTTTTTTAATCTTTTTTATTTTACAGTCCTTTCGATTATGTTGGATTTCCACTATATTTTGGCCTCCTCCGTGAATTCTAGTACCAGATAACTATTAAATGATCACATAGTTATTTTCATTGCAAATAAACAAGGAAAAAAATCATCACAGGTTTAATTTCTTAGGGCTATTCAACAAGGAGTAGATACATAACATATATATAACAAGAAGTATTAAAACTTGAATTTGGAAGCAATACTTCAGATAGTAGTTTCACTTCCCATGTTTTCGCATTCAATTCGTTAAGCTTCTGCTTCTCCTTCATAAAATGATTGCTATAATATTTTCTTTTACAATTTGTGAATGGTGTTAAAATAAATCTATTAAAAGCATCTATTTAGAATTAGTGCAATTATTCATTACTCTAAAATATTGTATCTCCACATCACTCAGAAAGGTATTTTATTCTAAGATTCTCAAATCATTCACAGTATGCAAGAGTGTACACACAAACCTTTTGCTCCATTTTACAGCTTTACTTGTAACAGAGGGAAATCAGCCAGCTCTGGCTACAAAGATTCTGTACAGTTATTCCCTTTACATGATGTATAAAATAAGGCATTGATCCCTTGCTGAGTTCCAAGATTGAGATCTAATTATCCATTTGGTTTTCTTTTATTTATCTTAATGAGATGGATAGAAGATGTTTCAAAATATTTAAGATTTTAAAATAACTCAATCAGGTACATAATTAAGAATAATGTACTAATAAAAATTAGAGAATTGAAGAAGTATCTTGCCTTGCATTAATGTTTAAAAAGCCTTCATTGTTTAAAATTTTAATTCTTATTATCACAGATTGATGATTTTTGGTCAAATGAATACTCAGATGATTGATAATTATAGTGAAATTCCATAAGTAATGATTTGTATATCAACTCAAAATGCGTTCAAAATTAAATTTTATCATTGTTTTGCATTGCTATATACTATTTTTCAATTGGTTGGAGTTGAAACCTTAATTACATTATCACCAGTATCATACAGTAGTTTAATTAAGAGATGACAGGATATAGGAATCAGGAATTATTTAAATAGCTAAAAATAATTAAACCATAAAACAAAGTTGGAAGGATCATATATTACAGCCCTCTTGGTAGCAAGTGCACACTTTATTACAGCAATCAATAAAAAAGTTTAAAACTTGAACCCATCAAATTTTAATTCAAAATTCTTTCATCCTTCTCCCAGCCTCTATTTTTGGTATGGGAGTTTTCACCTGGCCGAAGCCTATCTCCAGAGTTGACATTATAGTTAGGAAATTTCTTTGCAATGCACATTGGTCCTTCAGCCATTTCTTTCACTGCACTTGCACTCACTTTGCCAGGTTTACTTAAAGGCTGCATTTAGAACTTAAGAGTATTTCCAATTTCTAAATGCAGCCTCATAATAAATTGACATAATGAGAACAACTCTGCAAAAAGACAGATATATTGCAAATATAAAAAGAAAATAATAAATAAAAGTATCACTAGCACTACTATGGAAGAAATTATGAAGTCCAAAAAATACAAGTATTTAGAAGTACAAGAAATATAGGTATTAGAATAAAATAGAAGTGTCAATTAAGCGAAAAAAGTAGACTAAATAATAATGCTGTCTACATGACTATCCAGAAGCCCTGTACAGCTGTTAAAAAATGGCCAGTACATCAAAATCTACTTCAGTAAGAGAAAATGGCAACAAATCTGTGCATAGATGAGACTCACTGTATGAGAATGAGGAGAAGGGATACCAAAGGATGGAGGCTTTGGAGGTGGGGTAGGTAGTCAATGCTCTGCTCACTAGTACCAAAGAAGGTCCTTTACTATGCAGCACCACTATACAATAAGAGAATAAGTTTTCCACAGCAAGAGTTTAGTTAGGATTGTTATCATTATTTCTCATAATAGTTGGACGAGACACTTCATCCACCAAACCAACTTTGCACTTTTTCTGTATTATAAGAATGTAACAGGGAAGAATATCATCAATAGGGGAAAAGTTTTGCAAATGAAAGGTGACTAAGAAAAGTCCACCTAAAAGAGAATGGAGAGGGTAAAAAACAGATGAAAAAATCTATAATCAGTAAAATAATTTCTGTAGTTAGGTAGACAGAATCTATGGGATATATGTATGGGATGGGAGACGTAATGAGGAGAAGAATTGATATAGTACAGAAAGCCTGCATGAAGAGGAAGAAACAGATGGATATAAGAATATAGAAAAGTTATTGATGCAAAAGTTGAAGTCGAAGTTATAATCATGTGGATATTAAACTTCTTCTTGGGAAGGAACACACTAAGACTGAAGTCTTTTTAGATTTGGATGAGATGATTACTCAATTAGGTTATGGATTATATAATGTTGAATACGTTGGAATTTAAATTGGAAGAAAGGGTTTTAGTTGAAGACATTAACTGCAGGAAAAGGAAGAAGTAAAGTCAAAAATAACTAAGGGAATTTAGTGTATAGGGGTAAATTGTTTAATCCAGTTTTATTCTTCAGCTTCCCAGGCAGCATTTGATGGTGTCCCAAGGTCAGCTGAACATATTTTAATGTAGACTATGTGTTGGCACAACATCTATTACTGATTTTTGTCCAGCATTGAAATGATAACATTTTTCTGTGGTAAAATGGCATAAGCTTCCAACATTAGTCTAACAACGGACTGATGTCCGCTTGAGTCTGTTTGGTTTTCGGTTGCCATCGGTTTCGCGTTGTACTGAAAAGACAGACTGATTTACATTATCACATTTGACTCAGAAATTAAGTACTACAATACACAACTATAGAATATCTTTATTTCTTTTTATTTTCAAAGCAAAACTTGGCATGTCATAGCTATTCCTTTGTATAGATTTCTATTTCCTTGTGCAATGAGACATTCCACCTGTTCCAGTGTCTTACAGCCTCTGAAACAGAAATTATTTTTTGTGTTAATATAATCTTTAATTTCATACACAGATTAATTTTACAACTTTTCAATACTGCAATTCTTGTGATTAAGTTGGAGAAGAAAATAAGCTTATCAGGATTGTGTTCTACACCAAGTTTTCACCAAACCAAAAAACTTTTGTGTGTAAAATTCGGTTTAAATAAATTTATCAAAAGGAAGATAATGATGTTAGTGAAGCAAATACAGTATTGAAACAAATAATACTAATACATAATGAGGTAAATTATGTAACCTTGCAAGTTTTTTGAGTCATTACCACATATCACATCCATCTTAAGGTCCTGAAAAACTCTCTTCTTTTTAAACCCTAGCCAGCTCAACTCTGAGAACACATTGTCGGCGAGGGATATCCGCAAAATTTTAGACAACAAACTCCTTTGCTGAATTGACCCCAATAAGTCTATCTTCCTGCCAAAGTTCAAGCAGATGTGAGATGCAGCTTCCATGTCCTACCCTTGTTAGCAAATGAACCAATAAAAATTTACGGTGCAATATTTTTTTGTTTAAAACATGCATATAATTATGATTTACACATAGCTGTCTTTGAGTTGTGCCTTTTAACTCCTCCTCAAGAATACTCAGCTCCTGCACAAATATCTCAGGAAATCTTAATAAAATATTTGAGCTCTCATTATCCTCTCCCTAAGTCTCATGTTGATTCCAGTTACAGCCCTCTTTACAAAAAGAAAATTTCTCATTACCTCTTCTTTAAATCCTGTAAAGTGAAAATGCCTTTCATTAGTTTTTATATTGTATTTATTTAGATGAGATGGCACTAACCACCTAGGCTTTCATCAATGTTGGCCATTTGGTAATAAAGCTGATGTGATCAAACTCAACTTTGTGGAAGGGAGCCATACTAAATAAAGGAAAGAAACAATTGACACCATCAGTCTGATGATGTTGATGTATCAAAGAAACTAGTCGCCACTGAAAATATTTCTGTGGAAGTTACTATGCGTCTTTTGTTTATTTAGTTTGGTCAATATGTATTTAATTTAAAATTCAGAACACTATTATTACTGCAGATACAAATGTATCCATATCTAAACCAATTAAAAAATATATCTTTCTCTCCCAGAGAACCTAATGAGAGACTATTTAACTTCCGGAGGAATTTCAATTAGGAGGAATCCATAATCACATTGAGTAATTTTCAGGGATGGTATTCCATCCTTCCATTGCCTAATGTTGTTCACCATACTACATGGTATCCCCTGCCTTGGGGAAGATTTTTCTCCCCCAGGGAAAGAGTACCCATAACCAGTGGTGGATCCAGGGGGGGGGCTATGGGGGCTGTAGCCCCCCCCCCCCCCAGAAGTCACAGTAAAAAAAAGCAAAATATCTCAACAAAAAATGGAAATAATATATAGTAATATATAGTAATATATAGTATAATAATTAGATATTTACAGTAAAAATTGTTTATCTACAATGATAGATAATAATAAGCATAATTCGTATACTGAGTTTAATTTTATAAAATTTCTTACAAAAATCGATAAATAGAAAATGAATCTTTAATCCCAACTCTCAAGGCTCCCCCCACAGCTCTATCCTAGATCCGCTACTGCCCATAACCATAGTTTGCTTCTCTGTCCTCTGAAGAGGCCATTGGCAAAAAGAGGGTGACCTCTTATCCCAGTGCACAACCAGCTGTCATAGCCTCGTTTGTTTAAACAGGATGTGCCACATTTACGTGAGGTTGACATTTGTGTGAGAGAGGCTAGGAGATGCATTACACCCTCAGCCCTTACACTCCATTAGGTTTACTGGTTTTAAAGTAACTATATTATTTTCAATATCCAAGCTAAGCCTTACTGGAGTCAAATTATTAATATTCATATAGCTCAATAAAAATGAAAATTCATGTGAAATTAATTTCTGCTACTAGGAAAAAAATAAATTTTACTTGAGATATAAATTAACTGAAAGAGTAAATGGATGCTTTCTTACGTACTTCTGACATTATTAACCTTGCTAATGAAAACGGTCGCTCATAGCCAATTTTGTTTTACCCGCTTACGTACACGCATCGTATTTCGATGCGCTTCTGTCACATCGACGAAGCGCCTCTTGCCTCTTGGTTTGAACGTCGGCACGTGACATCAAAGGAGGACGTATTAATTTTGACTTTGCGGTAAGTTTTTTTTACTAAAAATCTTTGAAAATTGTAAAATATTATGTAAAGAAATTCGAAATTATATTTATTGTAGCAATTACGTATTCATGCAATGCATAAGTATAGGTTATCGTCATTGAAACTTATCGAGGAATAATATTGAAAAATGTTAAAACTTTTAATTCGGCATAATAAGTTATTCCTAGTAATTTCTTCGTTAATCATCTCTTCATGAGGGTGAATATATTTGCATTTTGTGCATTTTTAACTCAATTTATGAATATCTCCATACATACGAAGATAAATCCTTACTTGATGTCATGCTCTCAACTAAACTTAAGTCTTTTAAAATAATAGAACTACGAGTAATTTTTAGCGACCTTTATCGTGTTATAATATTTGGGATTTTATGAATTTTGTTTATTTCTAGATTATCTCGAGTGAGTGGACCACGTGTTCGATGCTTGTCGTGGACTTCATGGTTATACCAGGAGGAATGGATCTTGCAATGTTGTGATGAGTCTACGGATTGATTTTGGTGGAGTCTACTGTGGGGTTTTAGAAGCATGAAAGTTATATTATGTTTTGTGACAGTGACGTATGTGATATCAAGCAAATTGCGCCGGAGGCCTCGGCTCAGAGGAGACACGCAGTGAGTTGGTCTTTTCTTGTAAGTTAAATCTCCATTGTGGATAAAATTCTCTCTGGTTGCAAGCCGAGTGGTTTCTTCGATGCCTCTCGACGTTTCGGTCGCTGTCTCTGGGACCATCTTCAGGAGCGAAGTGATGCATGAGATTTGCATTTAGAGATTTAAAATTTCATTTTACGTTTAGGAAGAAATTTTAATTACCATTTACGATACGATAAATTAAGTATTGGTCTCTAAAAAAGTTGCTCCGGTTTTTTCTTCCAGAGTGTATTTACATCGATTGCACTAGTATTTACGGGGAACACTGATAAGTACTCGAAACTTTTAGGATGAATAAAAAATATGTAGTACTCCATGCATTAAAGGATGTAACATAGTAGTGCCGTTGAAACTGAGGCATTGTCTGAAAACTGCAGAAGAAAGATAAATTGAAAGTAAATCAATTGTGACGAAAATCGGCTGATATTAGAGAACTTTAACGAATTAAAAAAATACTACACATTATCAATCATAGTACATAAATAGGAATTCTAATGACACTAGATCAAACATGTACTTATCGTATTCTGTGTTCCTTCCCTGGACCGAATTACTCTCCACAGCATCTCTGCATTCCTATTCTCGCCCTTCCAGGAAGTAGAAAAGTTCCATGCGTATTTCAGAAGAACAAATAAGAAAAATTTATTAAAACATCATTACATAAACAGAAGCTCTATTTTAATTAAAATAACGCGCTAACTATCATACTTGGATGTGAGTAGTATGAATATTACATTCAAATTTACTCATTGTATTTCGAATGCCATCCCTGGACCGAATATCTATCCATAGCATCTCTGCATTCCTACTCTCACCCTTCCATGATGCAGAAAGGTTCCGAGCGTATTTCTGAAGGATGAATTTAAATATATATAATTAATAAAACATTATCTCCAAAACAAAAATACTACATTAATTAAAAAGAAGGTACTATCTATCATACTTGAACATGGATACTAATAATATTAGATTCAAATTATACTCATTGTATTTTGAATTCCATCCGCGGACCGAAGTTCTCTCCTCCGTATCTTTGCATTCCTCATCTGCTTTTCCATTATCGAGAAATGATGTGAGCGTATTTCCGAGAAATAACAGAAAAACATTAAATGAAGTATTATTTCGAAAACAGATAACTCTATGTTAATCTAAATATACGCACTACTGATTATACTCAAAAACGGATAGCAAAAACGTTTTATTCCTTTTGTACTTATTGTGTTTTATGTTCCATCCCTGGACCGAAGATCTCTCCTCCGTATTTCTGTGTTCTTACTCCGCTCTTCCAAGATGTAGAAAGATTGCGAGTGTGATCTAAAGATAAAATAAGGAAACAGGTAATAAAATAGCAAATCGAAAACAAAAAACCTGTAATAATCCAAACTACTAAATATATTAATAATAATAGCAATCATAATAAAGTACTCTTCACTCAAACATTTGTTAGAGTATAGGGTCTATTTGATTATATACTTTACTTATTACCTACTAGGTGAGTTATTTCTTTAGTAGTGTATCTGAGTATAAACTTTACTGTACATTTTATTCAAATTATACTCAATATTTTCAGTTTTCCATCCATGGATCAACAGTAGATTTGATTTCAGATAATAGTTTTCATAAATTATAATCACCACCGAAATAAGATTTAGTCAAGAGCAAAACAATTCAATTTAAATTTAAAAAATATTGGAAAATTTATATTAATTTTTAACTCGTTGAAAATAATCCGCATAGCTTTCTCGTCTACCCCTGGTATAATTATGACTCATAGTTGAATAACTACTGCAAAATATATCATCCTGCTCATGTTTTTGTGAAAAAACTCGAATAATAATTAATTAAATATTATATACAAATAACGTTTTATATAGTGTGAGGGTCTGGCAATAATGAAACGCGACAGAGTGAATATCCATCTGCGAATTTGAATGGGAACATAATTTTATAAGGATAACTAAAGCAATGATGTAATTATCATAAAAACGTAAAAATATCATCGAATTTTTTTCGATAAATATTTATTTTATACAAACAATAACTATTATGTTATTTACTTGTTATTGTGGAATATCTCTCCAAGGTAATGAAATGAGTACACACTAATGTTATGATACGTAGCTAGCAATAATATTTACTCTGACAAGAGAAAATAATGCAATAGTATCATGTTTTTTATTATACTACACAATAGAATTCCTGAATGTAGTACTTCATCAATGCTTCCTTCGATGGAACATCTTGGGACGCAACATAATAAAAAACAATCAAGTCCTCGTATATAAGAAGAATTGCTCAATTAACACGATAATGATATGGTTGACGTTCTCATCCAAGGGAATTAATCTCAAAGGTATTTGATGTTCAACTGGTACGAATTTGGATTGGGTACTGATGAAACTTTTTGAACTTCGTTTCCCTCAAACTAAACCGAAATATCACAATATAAGGAGAGGCAAGAGATATTAATTTTCATATTTTTACAGTTCCCATACGAGTGATATTAAGTTAACTTGAACTACTTATTAACTCAGTACATAAGGATGATATTTCTTAACTTTTATGCGTTTATACTATCGTCTACGTGATACTATGTAATGTACTTTAAATTCCCTTGTTCGTCAGAGGTAGGTAATAGACCACTTGAACAATGAAAACTAAAGCGAAAGAATCCAAGGTCGTTCGAAAAAAGTAACGAGATAAACGAAACTCCTCACAAAATATTGCTCGCTAATTTTGAAAGAAATTTTCCCGAAAAATGAACGGAAAGGGAAAGCTAAATCATCCATGTGTATATATGCAAGTAAGACTCGCTTCTCTTTACAGAGATTTAGAACGAGGCGGGAAAGCGAAAGTTCTTGCCTAGTATGACTCACGAAGCAAAGCAACAAGCCTAATCGAAAATTATCATGGCTACCGAAATAAAGCGCTCAACTATGACTAGTTCAGTGATAGCGCAATATCAACGACTGCCGATGAATATCATCGTAGAATTCTATGTCAATCTATTTTTCTCTATGTGAAGGTCTTCTCATATCCTTACGCATGACAGAGTGCAATATATTTTTTTCATATGTCGTTGGTCAATGCCATTCCACCTCCTTGTCCACAAAATATGAAAGAGTGAAGAAAGGTAAACGGAGACGTCAGAATAATGAATTAATCTTTGAAAAGCGTAAGTGAAAGCTTAATAAACGATTGAGTTGCAGAGAATTAAAACAACGACCATAAAAAGCTCTGAAAAGGTGAAGAAATTGTCTACAACCTTCCATTATTCTTTAACATTTTAATCGCTGCTTCGACAGCGAATATTTATATTAATACCGAAGAGCATGCTTTACCATCGGTATGCATTTGAGTTGCGAAGAGGTATGTGGAACGAGAGCATCGTCGACTGAATAATATGATAAAGCATGCCATCGCAAAGTAAAGGTTTGAGATTCACATTTTAACATAAATAATTGAGGTAAAGGTACAAAAAACGAATAATTAGAATAATTTGTAGCTATAAGGAGGTGTTCGAAATTTGGAAAGAGCGGCTTGAGGACTGAAGTCCGCCTCAGCCCATGAAAGTCACTTTCTCACACAAAATCGCAATGTTATTGACATCTGTTTCACTTCGGCTCGGTATCTTTCTCAAACGTTGGCTACTCTTACACAAATATGTCGAAGCGGATGAGAGTTTCTGAACAATTTTTGCAATAGCACCAAATTATATGGCTCGTGAATACCTTAAATTGATCGTGTCACACGGTCTAGTTCTATCAAAAAAGGCTTGCAGAGAGTCTGAATTATATTTTTTAAAAGAGTATAAGTTCACAGTAAACCTGCGAAACACTATTTATCTACAGAAAGTGATGTAATATCTATGCTTATGTGAAACAGCCGAATTCTAAAAGCGGGGGTAAATGCCAGCAACAAGTTACAACAGGGCTTGTGATAATTGATAAGAAAGCCTATTAGTAGTTTTATCTGATTAAATTATAAGGATTACGACTTCACATAACCTATAAGTTAGTGTCAGCTGATGGCCTGTCGAGATTAACGGGAAAAGAAGGAACCATAAACCGAACCAAATACTACCGATTATCTTGTAAAACACATAAAATCAATAAATTACACAGTGCTTTTCAAAGGTTCCAAACTATTTCAACCAAGCATTCTTTCACCTGAACGGCTATTTTAAGAATATTTACAAGCGCCATTACATGACGAAGAACTCTCAATTAAATATAATTAATGGTAAGAGTATTAAGTGCGCTTACCAAATGGATCTAATTTCGTTCCTCACGTTTCTTCCGCGGAGGTCATTCCGTGGAAATTCCTTTTCCAAACGAAGTACCGAAGATGCCCATCGATGAGAGGGTTGAAAGTTCAGCTTCTAAAACCTGGAAAAATAGAAATACCAAATTAGTAAAACATCAATTCATTTCATCCAGAAAAGTACTGTACTCAACGCCCCTGAGTAGGTATATTTTATATCGGATAAGTTTAAAATTAGAATGTCCGTTATATGAAACCACCATTTCAGCGCCATCTATGGTGTTAGATATAAGACAAAGAACAGGTGGAATGCTAACAATCGGATAATTAAAGTAACAAATTTTCAGGGAAAGTGATGAATATCGAAAAAAATTCACTATTTCGAGTTCATCAAATGAGATAGCGGCGATCCATTTTGGGATTGAAACACGGAACGTATTTATCAATGCAATTTTAAAGAAGCATAAACTTTAATCAGAAGCTCAAGGAATAGTAAAATCTTTATTCAACAGGAAACTAAATCAAATATAGATTGCATGGAGATAAGAACACAGTTAAATCCCAACGATGGCAGACTGCAAAGACGGATTGCAAGAATTGAAATAGAAGAAATCAAAAAATTGAGCATGAAAATGTGTAGTTTGAATCAGCATGGAGCGCCAACAGCAATTTTCAAATACTGATTTCCGATAATTATGCCGGACGGATAGTGCAAACAGCGAGTGTGTAGGAGATTCCAGTTTTCGAGTCCCACATGCGTCAAAATTTTCCTCAATCGCTATTATCCTTAAATTAAGCATTCGGGGGGGTATTACCATTGATCATTTAAGTTTCAACAGAATTTTCTTGAATTTGCTTACGTCAGCCACTCAAGAGCTTTAGACAGAACGTAGTTATCAAATCAAATTCAAATGTGATTACTAAATTGAATTTTAATCGAAAAATACGTGCAGGCTAAATTTTATGCGAGTGGATAATTATGTAAGTTAGCATTTAAGGGATGCCCGAACTTAATAAATTATACAAATACGCAAACTACGCACGAAATTCCGCGACTACAACTTCTAAAATACCGGAACTTTTAGCTCACAAAAGCAATTATATCTTTAAAGCAAGATCGCAATCAATATTTGAATAAGGTTTATTCGTTCAACTTACCACTAAATGGAAATCCTTGGTGACGACCACGAACATATTCAGGTCTTCAGATGTCGGTCTTTCTTTTTTTCATGAAAATTCGTTTAAAGAATAGTTATTATTGCTGAAAGAAAACGAAAAGCTTTGAAATGTCACTTACGTTTACCAGTTACCAAATCCAACGGAAGTCACCAAATTTAAATTGTAACGGAAATTTTAAAACATTTGACATAACTTCCACACCGGACGGTCTCTAATCAGCAACTGAGGAAATTTCCATCAGGACAACGGTTGAACAACAAAGCTGAAATCTGATTGGTCGACGTAGGATATTCCGTCGCAAACCCCCCCCCCAACTACTCAAATAATACATTTTCATTAATTATAATTATAATTAAATTGACATTTAATTTTATGAAGTACCTTCTTTATTTAAATTTAAATTTGTTTTGTTTATTAGTATTCGTTAATAAAAGTATTTATTTATGCTTCGGTTAATTTTTTCGTTTCCTCCAATGGGAATGCTCGAAACATAGTAATTGTTTACTGTTTAATTATTAGTTTAGAAACTGTAATATTTCTATTTGTTTACCATGATTACTAAAAATTGTTTAATATTAAAAAAAAATTAATATAATTAATTACTCTTCGTCGGCCATAACGAATGAATGGAGTTATGGCATCAATTCACTTTGTGGATTTATATCAGAAAGTGTCTTTAAGATTTCTACTCGAAGACATTTAAATTGATCGAAAACACTGTATTTATTCAGAAAGATCTACTCATCGAGAAAAAACAAGGGCATTGCATGATTCTGGAGAATTAAAATCACTTCGGCTTGATAATATCTACATCACCTCCTCCTAATATTAAACGGAGACGGATTGCTGAAGAATGCAATCTTGAATAGTTATGTTAGAGAAATTTGTTAAGACAACAGAATGTTAGAAGAATACATTTTTATATCCTTTATTAACACGTTATATAAAGCACCTCGAGTCCAAAAAAGACCTTGTATCCGTGTTGGAATAAAAGAAGAATTCTAAAAGCATTTCAACTACATTCCATTTCGACCACAAGGTGGATGGTCTCATCCTTTACGAACCTCTATGTTTGATGCCTTAAATATGCTTCGCAAATCAACAACAATACCTAGCAGTTATTTTTATATATACTCATCAAAGAAATGCATATTATAAATACCTTATTACAATTGTTGACAAGCAAAAACTCCTCGGAGGAAGGCGACATATTATGGAAATCCACCGCAACGTGAGAAGAGAGAAAGACTATTGCTTTTTCTGTTTGAGTTTGCACTAATTCATTTCAAATCAAAAAAAAAGAAATTTCAAAAGAAAATTCTGTTGAAACTTAAATGATCAATGGTAATACCCCCCCGAATGCTTAATTTAAGGATAGTAGCGATTGAGGAAAATTTTGACGCATGTGGGACTCGAAAACTGGAATCTCCTACACACTCGCTGTTTGCACTATCCGTCCGGCATAATTATCGGAAATCAGTATTTGAAAATTGCTGTTGGCGCTCCATGCTGATTCAAACTACACATTTTCATGCTCAATTTTTTGATTTCTTATATTTCAATTCTTGTAATCCATCTTTGCAATCTGCCATCGTTGGGATTTAACTGTGTTCTTATCTCCATGCGATCTATATTTGGTTTATTTTCTTGTTGAATAAAGATTTTACTATTCCTTGAGCTTCTGATTAAAGTTTATGCTTCTTTAAAATTGCATTGATAAATACGTTCCGTGTTTCAATCCCAAAATGGATCGCCGCTATCTCATTTGATGAAATCGAAATAGTGATTTTTTTCGATATTCATCACTTTCCCTGAAAATTCGTTACTTTAATTATCCGATTGTTAGCATTCCACCTGTTCTTTGTCTTATATCTAACACCATAGATGGCGCTGAAATGGTGGTTTCATATAACGGACATTCTAATTTTAAACTTATCCGATATAAAATATACCTACTCAGGGGCGTTGAGTACAGTACTTTTCTGGATGAAATGAATTGATGTTTTAGTAATTTGGTATTTCTATTTTTCCAGGTTTTAAAAGCTGAACTTTAAACCCTCTCATCGATGCGCATCTGCTGTACTTCGTTTTGAAAAGGAATGTCCACGGAATGACCTCCGCGGAAGAAACGTGAGGAATGAAATTAGATCCATTTGGTAAGCGCTCTTAATACTCTTACCATTAATTATATTTAATTGAGAGTTCTTCGTCATGTAATGGCGCTTGTAAATATTCTTAAATTAGCCGTTCAGGTGAAAGAATGCTTGGTTGAAATAGTTTGGAACCTTTGAAAAGCACTGTGTAATTTATTGATTTTATGTGTTTTACAAGATAATCGATAGTATTTGAAGCTTAGAGAGTGCATGAAATTCCGATATTAGTGTTAGGAATGTGAAAGTAATGGAACGCGTTTTAATCAAGTAACTCCGCTTTTTTAAGTAAGACCATGCTAAAAGGCATACCAAATCAAAGCGAAATGATGAGGGGATTTATATTCGAATACTTTTCCTCTCTACAAAAAATGTGTAATTTAAGTGTAGGGCTCGAGTTATTCAAGATTATGATAGGTAATTATCTCTAACTTTCTGATGTGCATATAGCGATGGTTTTTCGATTTTATCAAATAGGAAATAACTCGAGGAAAACTTTCATCGTATTTACAGCAAGATTATAAGTCAACTGCTTAAGCAAATTTTTCTTCTCTATATATTTTTTTTAGCATCAGAAAGAAGGAGTAGTTTATTGCATCGCGAGTTAATTGTATTACGAAAAATATTATTTATCTGGTGCCTTTCAAGTATATATCTTAAGTATAATTGTAGTTATTCATTGATGCTGATTGTAATATTTCAAACGAGAATTGGGCATAACACGGATGGTTTCCATAATTTCATATTTATTAATTCTATACCATAATTCGGATGGTTCTTCATTGCTGGAAGGTGCAGTATTAGATTTTTAAGAATCGAGTTTTGAAGTACAATTATGTCGTGTAGCAATATGGTTCTTTCTTTTCCCCTTCATATTGACTAGCCATCGGCTGACAATAATTTACAGTGTATGTGTAACTCGTAATCATTATAATTTAATCAGATAAAACTTTTAATAGACTTTCTTATCAATTATCGCAAGCCTTATTAAAACTTTTTGCTAGCATTTACCCCACCCTAATAGAATAACGCTTTTTACATAAGCATAGATATTATATCACTTTCTGTAGATAAATAGTCTATCGCAGGTTTAATGTGAACTTATACTCTTTTAAAAAATATTATTCAGACTCTATGCAAGCCTTTTTAGATAGAACTAGACCATGTGACACGATCAATTTAAGGTATTCACGAGCCATATAATTTGGTGCTATTTGCAAATATTGTTCAGAAACTCTCATCCGCTTTGACATATTTGTGTAAGAGTAGCCAACATTTGAGAAAGTAACCTAGCCGAAGTGAAACAGATGTCAATAACATTGCGATTTTGTGTGAGAAAGTGATTTTCATGGGCTGAGGCGGACTTCAGTCCTCAAGCCGCTCTTTCCAAATTTCGAACTCCTCGTTATAGCTACGAATTATTCTAATCATTCGTTTTTTGTACCTATACCGCAAGAATTTATGTAAAAACGTGAATCTCAAACCTTTACTTTGCGATTGCATGCTTTATCATATTATTCAGTCGACGATGCTCTCGTTCCACATACCTCTTTGCAACTCAAATGCATACCGATAGCAAACCATGCTCTTCGGTATTAATAAATATATTCGCTGTCGTAGCAACGATTGAAATGTAGTAGAACAATACAAGAGCCTAGGCAATTTTTTTTACCTTCTCAGTGCTTTTTATGGTCGTTGAGTTAATTCTCTGCAACTCAATCATTTATTAAGCTTTCACTTACGCTTTTCAAAGATTAATTCATTATTCTGACGTCTCCGTTTACCTTTCTTCACTCTTTCATATTTTGCGGACAAGGAGGTGGAATGACAATGACCATAGACATAAGAAAAAAAAATATATTGCACTCTGTCTTGCGTACGGATATGAGAAGACCTTCACATAGAGAAAAATAGATTGACATAGAATTCTACGATGATATTCATCGGCAGTCGTTGATATTGCGCTATCACTGAACTAGTCATAGTTGAGCGCTTTATTTCGGTAGCCATGATAATTTTCGATTAGGCTTGTTGCTTTGCTTCGTGTGTCATACTAGGCAAGAACTTTCGCTTTCCCGCCTCGTTCTAAATCTCTGTAAAGAGAAGCGAGTCTTACTTGCATATATACACATGGATGATTTAGCTTTCCCTTTCCGTTCATTTTTCGGGAAAATTTCTTTCAAAATTAGCGAGCAATATTTTGTGAGGAGTTTCGTTTATCTCGTTACTTTTTTCGAACGACCTTGGATTCTTTCGCTTTAGTTTTCATTGTTCAAGTGGTCTATTACCTACCTCTGACGAACAAGGGAATTTAAAGTACATTACATAGTATCACGTAGACGATAGTATAAACGCATAAAAGTTAAGAAATATCATCCTTATGTACTGAGTTAATAAGTAGTTCAAGTTAACTTAATATCACTCGTATGGGAACTGTAAAAATATGAAAATTAATATCTCTTGCCTCTCCTTATATTGTGATATTTCGGTTTAGTTTGAGGGAAACGAAGTTCAAAAAGTTTCATCAGTACCCAATCCAAATTCGTACCAGTTGAACATCAAATACCTTTGAGATTAATTCCCTTGGATGAGAACGTCAACCATATCATTATCGTGTTAATTGAGCAATTCTTCTTATATACGAGGACTTGATTGTTTTTTATTATGTTGCGTCCCAAGATGTTCCATCGAAGGAAGCATTGATGAAGTACTACATTCAGGAATTCTATTGTGTAGTATAATAAAAAACATGATACTATTGCATTATTTTCTCTTGTCAGAGTAAATATTATTGCTAGCTACGTATCATAACATTAGTGTGTACTCATTTCATTACCTTGGAGAGATATTCCACAATAACAAGTAAATAACATAATAGTTATTGTTTGTATAAAATAAATATTTATCGAAAAAAATTCGATGATATTTTTACGTTTTTATGATAATTACATCATTGCTTTAGTTATCCTTATAAAATTATGTTCCCATTCAAATTCGCAGATGGATATTCACTCTGTCGCGTTTCATTATTGCCAGACCCTCACACTATATAAAACGTTATTTGTATATAATATTTAATTAATTATTATTCGAGTTTTTTCACAAAAACATGAGCAGGATGATATATTTTGCAGTAGTTATTCAACTATGAGTCATAATTATACCAGGGGTAGACGAGAAAGCTATGCGGATTATTTTCAACGAGTTAAAAATTAATATAAATTTTCCAATATTTTTTAAATTTAAATTGAATTGTTTTGCTCTTGACTAAATCTTATTTCGGTGGTGATTATAATTTATGAAAACTATTATCTTAAATCAAATCAACTGTTGATCCATAGATGGAACATTGAAAACATCGAGTATAATTTGAATAAAATGTACAGTAAAGTTTATACTCAGATACACTACTAAAGAAATAACTCACTTAGTAACTACTAAGTAAAGTATATCATCAAATAGACCCTATACTCTAACATATGTTTGAGTGAAGAGTACTTTTTTATGATTGTTATTATTACTATTATATTAGTATTTTTGGATTATTACAGGTTTTTGTTTTCGAATTATTTTGTAACTGTTTCCTTATTTTTTTAGAATCTCACTCGCAACTTTCCTATATCTTGGAAGAGCGGAGTAAGAACACAGAGATACGGAGGAGAGATATTCAGTCCAGGGATGGAACACTAAATACAATAAGTACAAAAGGAATAAACATTTCTGTTATTCGTTTTTGAGTATAATCAGTAGCGCGCATATTTAGATTAACGTAGAGTTATCTGTTTACGAAATAATACTTCATTTATTTCTCGAAAACACCCTCACATCATTTCTCCATTATGGAAGAGCCGATGAGGAGCGCAGAGATACCGAGGAGAGAAATTCGGTTCAGAGATGGAATCCAAAATACAATGAGTATAACTTGAATCAAATATTATTAGTATTTATGTTCAGGTATGATAGATAGTACCTTCTTTTTAATTAACATATTTTTTCTGTTTTGGGGATAATATTTTATTAATTATTTTTAAATTGATCCTTCAGAAATACGCTCGGAACTTTTCTGCATCATGGAAGGGCGAGAGTGGGAATGCAGAGATGCTGTGGAGAGTAATTCGGTCGATGGAAGGAACACAGAATACGTTGAGTACAAATTGAATCTAATGTTCTTTTACTCAGATTGTATAATATAAATCTAATATTTTTGCTATTCCTATTTAATTATGCTACAAAGTGCGTATTTTTGGATTAACCTGGTGTTAATTGTTTTCGAATTACTATTCCATTTCCTTTTTTTATATATTCTATTCATACATGTTCCCATCATTTCTCCATCATGGGAGAGCAGATTATTACCGCAGAGATACGGTGGAGAGTTATTCGGTACTGAGATAGAATTCAAAATACAATGATGAAATGATTAATTTATTTTAATATACATAGTGTTTCTGTTTATAAAATAATGTTTTAATAAATTTTTCTTTTTTGTCCTTCTGAAATACGCACGGAACCTTTCCACTTCATGTAAGGGTGTGAGTAGGAATGCAGCGATGCTATGGAGAGTGATTCGGTCCAAGGAAGGAACACAGAATACGATGAGTACATGTTTAATCAAGCGTCATTATAATTCCTATTTATGTATGATCGATAATGTGTATGTTTTTCATTCGTTAAAGTTATCTAATCTCAGTCGATTTTCGTCACAATTGATTTACTTTCAATTTATCTTTCTTCTGCAGTTTTGAGACAATGTTTCAGTTTCAACTGCACTACTACGTTACATTCCTTAACGCATGCAGTACTACATAATTTTTTATTCATCCTAAAAGTTTCGAGTACTTATCAGTGTTCCCCGTAAATACTGATGCAATCGATTTAAATACATTCTGGAAGAAAAAACTGGAGCAACTGTTTTAGAGACCAATACTTCATTTAAAATATCGTAAATGGTTATTAAAATTTCTTTCTAAACGTAAAATGAAATCAAAATTAAAAAATTAATGGTAGAAACGTGTGTTATTTATTTGCGTAATGGCTTGCTGTTCTATCACAATGAAAGCAGACACTTTTCCGTAAGATATTCATAAATAGCTAGTCATTGTAAAGGCTTTATTTTATTTTTTGAAACTATATTACCAAGTATGCAACGCCAATGGAAATTGAGGTGCATAAAAATATTAGAATTTTAATTCCGATTCCTTTTATCGGTCGTTTAATTTTACATTCTGTTAAATGTTTTTAGGAATTTCTAGTAACTATCGAAATTATTCTAAATTTGACGATTAGAAAGAATTTCGTTACCTTGCTGAACAACGCGATTGTAAATTCAGCGAATTAACGTTTTTTAAGATAATTTACGCCATTTTAATAGAATATTGTAATACTAACCACTTATCAGAAGAGTAATATTTTTATGAGACTTTTCGGTCAGGATAAATAAATCGCTGGTTCAAACTTACGATCGGATTTTTGATATATTAAGCTAAAACGACTGATATAAAGAGAAATACGCTGGATTATATTATAAGTTTTTGGGTTTGCGCTGATAATCTTTCGTCAGTTCATCTTTTTTAGAGTGCTTCTGTCGTAATTTCCATGAGAGTACGACTTTCAATGACAAAATTATGTTTAAATTTTAAACGTTCTTTCATATTCCAATTTCGTCGTATCATTTTCTTAAATAAAGTTAAAGAGAGTAACAAGATCGGCAATCAAGGAATCAAGTTGACACAAGGTGTCAACTTACCGTGTGATTCTCATCTAAGTTAATGATAATTCATAAATTATAGAATGAATACATAGACTGCAAAGATTAGTGCTGTGGATGACTCATTATGGTTTGAGAATTGTGTACTTAGATTTTACAAATCTGGGAATAATGTCGGCGTGGTTAAAGATGGCATTAGTTCAATATGTTTTCCCTTAAATTCCTCCCATTTCAGCTCTAATATCAGCTTTAATTTCTTTCTAGTCACAGAGATTATAATTTCACTTTCATTTTCTCCTTTTATGTTAGCAGAGCTGAAGTACATGTCGTTTAAGAATCACCTTAAGGTCGATTCTTCTTCGAATTTCAATTGTTGCCATTCCTAGAATTTTTCACAGTGGTAGCCTTTTTCACACTGGCTCGAGCCATTTCACCTTAGGGTCTTTTCACAAGTTCAAGGTCTTGTTTTCAAATACAATCTCCGACATTGTAAACAGAGTCTTATTTGTCTTAATGCAAGGTTCCGCCTCCAAGATTCTTGCGTTGGTTTGCACCTTAACTTTATTTCGCGAAATGTCAGAAAAACAAATTAATTATAAAGGAATCATACATTATGAAAATCTGAGTAAGTTATATATTGATGCATTTTTTCATCATTATCTTCCGCTGGATATACCTGTATCTCTAATTTGTTTCGCTAATACACGCTGAGTATTTATTTAGTATGATTTTATATAATGATCTTCCTAAATGTGGGTCAACACATGAATCATTATTGAGAGTATTCAGTAAAGATTCTTACTTATTAAATTTCAGATGAGGTAGTAGAAATGTAATACTGAACAATGGGGATTCTCTAATTTAAGACGCATCCTGAATTAACGTTTCGTGTAGATTAATAACATTGCGTTATAACAGACAGTTGTGTTTTGCGGAGTCTCCGCTTATGCGACACATGATTTAAGTACTGAAAAATGTGTGTCATGACTAAGTTTCGTTTTTGGTGAATCATACAGATATTATTTTTCTCGAAGGACGGCGTCGGGGACGGAGTTATGCTGCTACGGCGGGGCACGGCATCGGAACCAATTTAAGATGGGAAGAATAAAATATAAACTTCCTTGTGAAATAAAATCCGTGACTTTTGAAGTGAACTGAAGTTTCCCAGTACAGTGCACGTTCTAGTCATATAATAACATTCTAAACTATTTAATGAACAATCAACTGAAAAATTCAGTGAATCTTTATCTATGTATACTATTTGAAGGTTTTTCAGCTTTTAATCTTCTATATGACTAATGATGATGCAAGATTAAACATTATTTTTGAAAGTTTAGGTTTTGTGTATCAATTCAGTGTTTATTCAATCTTTAGAGATTGAATTTGTTTATTGATCTATGCACATCTTTATATATAACACGTAAGATGAATAAAAAGTTAAATGTTAATATTTTTCCGAGCTAAAATATATTTTAAATCATGTATAGTTTAAAAACTGTAAGGCCAGAACTTGTATTGTTTCCTATTACTTGAAATGCATATATAATAAAAATATAAAAATTACCTAGCCCCCCTGAACCTAAATAACTATTGTAGTATGTATAGATTTCTAAGGATATGTAAGGCAGGATGATGTATAATTTATATATTCTGTAACTTTACATTGCTGTTACTATTCATCTGAATAAATCTCATGTTGACGAGGGAGAGAAGGTAGAGGATGGAGGAGGTTGATTAAGAGAGGGATAGAAAGAAGTGAGGGGTATGTGAGAGGAAGGAGGGAAGCAGGAGGGTAACAAAAAATTGGGGTGGGAAGTAAGAGGGTGGTAAGGGAGAGGGAGGGAAGGGAGAGGGTGGGAAGGGAGAGGGTGGGAAGGGAGAGGGAGGGAAGGGAGAGGGTGGGAAGGGAGAGGGTGAGAAGGGAGTGGGTGGGTTGGGAGAGGGTGGGAAGGGAGTGGGTGGTTTGGGAGAGACTGGGAAGGGAGAGGCTGGGAAGGGAGAGGATGGGAAGGAAGTGGGTGGAAAGGGAGAGGGGGGAAAGGGAGAGGGTGGGAATGGAGAGGGTGGGTAGGGAGAGGGTGGGAAGGAAGTGGGTTAGTTGGGAGAGGGTGGGAAGGGTGAGGGTGGGAAGGGTGAGGGTGGGAAGGGAGAGGGTGGGAATGGAGAGGGTGGGAATGGAGAGGGTGGGTAGGGAGAGGGTGGGAAGGAAGTGGGTTAGTTGGGAGAGGGTGGGAAGGGTGAGGGTGGGAAGGGAGAGGGTGGGAAGGGAGTGGTTGGGAAGGGAGTGGTTGGGAAGGGAGTGGTTGGGAAGGGAGAGGGTGGGAAGGGAGAGGGTGGGAAGGGAGAGGGTGGAAAGGGAGAGGGTGGGAAGGGAGTGGGTGGGAAGGGAGAGGGTGGGAAGGAAGAGGGTGGAAAGGGAGAGGGTGGGAAGGGAGAGGGTGGGAATGGTGTGGGTGTGTTGGTAGAGGATGGGAAGAGAGAGGTTGGGTAGGGAGAGGGTGGGTAGGGAGAGGGTGGGTAGGTAGAGGGTTGGTAGGGAGAGGGTGGGAAGGGTGTGGGTTTGTTGGTAGAGGATGGGAATGGAGAGGGTGAGTAGGGAGAGTTTGGTTATGGAGAGGATGAGATGTTTTTCAGAATATTGTTGGTCATATCGCTAAGGATGAATGCCACTACCACTAGTTTGACTTCAGCTCCAATCAAGATATAAAGGGCAACATTTACTTACATATTTTTAAAATGTTTCTTAAGTTTTACCCTTCTTTGGTTGCAATCTAAGTTGTATAACACCTTTAGAATATGTAATATACTCAATCAGCTTTTCTTAATTAACCAAATTATTTTTTATTCCGACTGGAAAACCACTTTCGCTGATGGTATTAAATTTTGTTTTGGATTTTCCTTCATCTAATTTAATATTGAAGAATGACAACGCTTGATAAATATTCTTAGTTATTCCACATCTTTTTCATTCCTCATCTTAACATAATATAGAATAACATAGCGATAAATTCCTCAGAAAAGGTCGCGACCTCACAGTAGATTTTTCATGGAAAAATGTTTAATGCGTATAGACATCGAACCCTAGATCAACTTGTCAACTTCGGACAGATAATTAGACATGAATCTTATTAAAAAGTCTGGTTCTAGCAATCTGTTTTTCGAAACCTGCTAAAGAAGTCTTGAAATTCGCTAAAATGCATTTACCACGGAAGAATTTTCCACGAAGTTAGCTTCGAATCAAGTATAATTTTGGAGGATGTTTCTTCAGTATACAATAAAAAACCATATCTACTAAAGAAATATTTATTTTCAATTTACTATCTTTAATGGAACTATCTCAAAAGTTTCTAAAACTCTCAAAAATATACTGTTATTTGGAAAAACGAGATTTTGGGTCTGTGATAGATCCAATCTAGGAAGGATCCATATCCCCCTTTCCCTGGGGTCTTACGTTATGGGTTTATTCGAAAAGAAAAACCCTGGGTCAATGGCACTTTTCGTTTAGGCTCAGAGATGGTATCCTATGTAGGTGTGAATATATCCGTAGAAGTATCCATTTATAAATATATAGTCAAACCGTCAAACACTCGAGCTTAGGATCTATCTCTCTTTGCATTCCGGTCTCTATCACACGAATCACATGGTAAAAAATTACGTAAGACGCTAACCGCTTATAAGACGTATTTCTCGCAAATACACTGCATTTGGGAGTAGTACTCAAAAGACCCATTTTTTGCCCTTTGTCCGGTTTTTTCGATACTAGCCCACTGTGCGACGTCTGCAGCGAAACCGTGTCGTGACGTCACGCACCGAAATTCTGGTGACGTAGTGTTTTCAAGCTGACAAAAATGTAGTATTTTAAATCTACATCAGTAAAATTTTCGCCGAGTACATTTTAGATGATAAACTTCTCATTAACAGTGTTAAAAAAAATATGCATTTTCCCCATTGAAGTTGGTGGGAGAAAGTGCAGAACAAAGGAGAAAGGACATCATGAGAGAGGCCCAAACCGGACTGCAGTGCTAAAAGAAGATACAACCATATTATATCTAGTCACCTTCTCTCATATAACTAGTGGAAAATTTACTCTCGTGGGTGCGCAATTTCAATTCCAGGAAATGTATAAATATTGATAAGACTCGCTCGTGCTGTTAATTGTTAAAGAGCTATGAAAAATTCCACGCTTTCACAAACCGACGGTAGATTGTCACATACTTTTATACATTTTCCTTTGCAGGTATTTTGAATAAAATAAAATCTTTGAATGAATTCTTCTGAAATCATTATATAAATTCATGTAAATGTTACTTCCACTCACTCTGTTTGTATTTCTGTCCATTTTCGACCACTCTCAAGCCACTATATTTGATGCTCTTAGACCTCGAATATGCTGTTTCAATGGATTTAAGTTGTTGGAAATTATCTCCCCTACATCGAAAAAATGTTGTCTACATTACCAAAATTTCAAGGGCGAGATATTATTAATCGATATTTTTATGTAGACAAGAATGAAATGTTAGTAACTCTGCCAAACTCTCCAGATCCATACCTTGGTAGACCTAGGACTTGGATAGGCTTGAGTTGGAAACTACGAATTTAGCGTAAATTTAGTTTTGGAAAGTGCACAACGAAAGTACTAAATTGCGTAAAAAATTAACCATTATACGCCAACACAGAATAATTATAGGAAGAAATCTTTCCTATTAATTTAATCAATTTTTTATTTTATTTTATTAATTTCTAACCGAGGGAATCAGTAAAGGTCGTGAAGAAAATAGGGATAACTTGCAATTTAAAAGTCTCTTTTGCACTAAACTCCTTAAAATCAACATGGTGGGCATAGATATCTCTGTGAACGACAAACCAAACAGAAAATTTCCAGTCCATGTATGTTCCTCTCAGTTAAAAGCTGTTGATCTATCTTTTCTTTCTGACGGAGAGTGCCACACTATTCTAAGGCAATTTTATTACAATTGCCCACTATTTACCAGCTACTTCTATGGCCGGTCGCTGGCATATCGTCAAATCTTGAAGAAAGAAGGATATCTCATCAATCGCCGCCATCAAAGCAGCGCAAGTTTTAAATCAAGAAAAAGACGAAGCAAACCAAGCGTTCAACGCCAATTTGGTTGACTATCAATGTTGACTCCAGACCACAGTACGGCTTACTTGCTGAGGAAGTTGGTTATATTTTCAAAATAATGCCTCTTCAAATAGTCCATGAAAAGTATACGCGAGTAATTCTTCGAAAAAAACAACACTCACATGCGTTATTTTTAAGCATTGCTATTTTGCCCTTAAGATTTGACTATAAGATCTTAAAATATATTATAATAGGGAAGTACACAGAATTAAACATAAAAACAAAAAATTCTAAGATATATTTTTTTGGCTGCATACTAATATATTTTACAAGTTTTTCCTCTGGAATAACTATATCCCCCTTTCCTTATTTGTTTTATTTTTTTAATAAGTTATCTTATTGTAGAAAATAGCCTGCCGTATGTAATTATCGCTAAGAAAAAAAACACTGATGTTAATTCCTTTGAATTGCAATGAAAACATACGGAGATAATTAATTTATTGCTCCTTTAAACGTGACGTGCGACTTCGTTGCTATAGTCTAACAATACGTACGTCACGTTAGAGGACCAGTGAAAAATGTCCTCTCCTCATACTTGCGCCGTTTCAATTCAAGGAAATGACTACATACTGATAAAACTCGCACGTGCTCTCGCTTGAAAGAGTATAATGGAAAAATCCTTTGCTTTTAATATTCAATATCCCACGTGTGCGCTGGTGTGGCATCATCTTTGATGGATCCTTCGGAGCACACCATGTCCCATCATAGCATCAGAAATGGAAGGGGAGAATGTGCTTTCGCGGTAGCTTAACTGGCTGAAGCATCCACCAGGCACGTATGAGATCTGGCTGCGGCAGAATTTTTCTATTTTATTCATAACGCATTTTAAGAAGTAGAAAAGATACATTGAGTAGGATACTGAAGGCGAAGATTGAATTTAACATAAAAAATAAACTATTCATTTCCAATTCCATCGATATAGCAAGGAGGAAAAGTATGTAAAGACTTGTGTGTGTGGTATGTTATCTAGGAATTGACTTGAGGAAGGCAGATAAGGAATTAGCTGTAAGCATTTGAGGAGTGGTGCTATGTCAAATATCAGTAAAACGAATCAGGAAGTTCTAAGAAAAGTTGATGGAGAACGGTCAGTGAGAAAGATTTTTCTTCAAAAAAAAAGGCGGGATATGTGGATAAGACATCTTCTACGGCATAAGGGTTTGGTAAACATCATGGGGATGAGCAAAAATATAAAGGAAGGCCCAAATTAGATTACATGAAACAGATAATGGAAGCTATGGGATGTAGAAGTTACATAGAATTTAAGAAGTTGGATAGAGAGAGATGGAAAACTGTCGCCAATCAATTCTGACTGATTGATAAACAGAAGGTTATTTCTGCTCCATATCAAACAATTATGCCACGGATTTTTTTCAGAAAGGAAAATCGTGTGCCAGTTTGCATGGAAATGAAGGAGCCCTTGGTGCAGATTCGGACTTCATGTCCAGATTTATTACTTCAGATAAAGGTTGGGTGTATGTGTTGGGTCTGTGATTTTGAGATGAAAATACAGATTTTCCAATGGAAAACGAGTTGCTCTTGTCTCCCTACGTTTTCTAATTTCGAACAATCATGAAAGAGTGTCGGCCATAACTGGAAATTATTTCCAGGAAATATGTCCCCGTGTATGGCGGCCTTAAAAAGGCACGTCAGTCGAAGTCGAACGTCAGGGTTATACTCATTGGTTTTTTATATTGAGGGCAGAATGCGATCAGAGTTCATTGCAAGGAGATCAAATGTACCTAAACTGCGAATATTAGGTGGGTGTACTGTAACATTTGCCAAACGATGCACGGAGAATGAAACCATAAAAATTGGCCAATGGCTTCCTCCTTCATCACGACAACGCGCCGTGCCACATCTCGTTCCGATCCACGAGTTTTTGGCCGAAGATATGATTTTGGTCACTATAATTCCACCTTGATCTTCAGATTTTGCACAAGACTTCTCGCTCTACCTTAAAGATAGAATCAAATAAAAACTATGCTAAAAATATAACGTTTTCATATAATTCCCAACATTGAGAACACCACCTCAAAGTAGCTGATGACCTTCCATAAGTCGTCCTGAAATAAAACTGTGGAAAAAGTACAACCCCGTCTACCTGATTTTTTCGAAGATGGAGTTCCACAAAACTACGCCTTCCTCCGTGGATTTTAATTTTTTAATCATTTGTATAGCTTATTTTGCTTTTGTGAGATTTGATATTTTTGCAACCTGAGTGATAATTGAACTAATAGTCTTCCCTGAGTGAACACTGACCAACTAGTGAATGTGATAAGTCTTCAGTTTTGATTTTTTTCTTTTTTTTGTGTACTGATTTAATTCATTTCCTCCACCTCCTGGCTTTAACTGACAAGGGGGTGATGTTGTAAAGGGCTAAGAACGGCCAGAGGACATTCCTCGCCGAGCAGGCTCTAGACTGGGAGGCGCCGTCAGCGTCTACTTTGTTTACCCCCCATTTTTCCTCATAGACCTCGCGCCTCCTCCTGCTCGCCTTTTAATTGTCCATTACTCATAAGACAGTATCTCCGAGGCACTTCATATTTCTCTTTCCCACTGGCTTCTTCTATGACCTTGAGCCACGTGCCTCGCTTGGTACAATAGACTCCCTTGAAAGACCAACTGATACACTTCCTGCTTCTCCCTTCCGCTGGCTTCGTCTATGACCTCATGCCACGTGCCAGTTCCCTTAATCTAGAACCTTTTCTTCCTATTATGACCTTGCGCCACGTGCCAGTTCCCTTACTCTGGGCCATTTTCTTCCTATATATATATATGAACTGCTTGTAGCACAGAGTACCATTCCATTCCTTCCCTCGCAGTGTCTAAGGTCCACAGACCCGGCACTGTGAGACCATTCCTTTCCCTCCTCGCAGTATCTAAGGTCCCCAGACCCAGAACTGCAGTTCATGTGCTAGAGTGGTTCCAGCCGGCCAGTGTTTGAGCCTGCTCCGTAACGGCCAATAGTGAAGGTCCGAAAAACTGTAAGCTATTAAATAAATATTACTGTACTATTAGAACTGTGTTTCTTCAGTTCTACTATGTCATGTCGCAGAATAATCAGTGCGAGTACTGCGTCACGACAGTATGTATAGTTTCACGATTTCTTTTAATTTGTCTGCAGCTTTGGGCAAGGAGTTCATCAACCCTCCTGGATGCGGTGCAGTCCCAAAATGGGGGTGGGAGGTGAGAGACCACGCCCTTCTTGGAACGAACCCATGGCTTGCAATCATCAAGTTCGGTACGGAAGTGTGATTCTTTTAGCAATAGAAATAGCAAATACGACATTAAGCCATTTATGGATGAGTATGACGTAGGTTAAATCGTCATAAGATACAACTTTTCCTATTTCAAAACGTATTTTAACTTTTTTCTTCCACAATCTCCAGCATTACCAAATAAGTAATTTTGTTAACTCAACACTCTTGTATCGCTAATTACGATCATCATAAACGTTCTCAACCATTAAACCCTTGCGTAGACTTCCGTGGCGCTAAGTTGAATGCTGCATATTTTTCGGGATGTCCGCCACGTCGAAAGTTGTTTGACGACGACCTTTCGTCCGCATTCCAGCGGACTTCTTCAGGACGAAAGTGAAGTAATTTTCTTCTGGCATCCCTTATATACGTTGCCTATAGTCTTTGTTTCTCTGCGAGAATATTGTTTCTCTGCGAGTCGAGATATCTGCTGCCTTCGTTATTAGCAACCCTTTCCAAACACTCTGTAGGTGGTACCCATCTTCTCGGTTCAAATTTACTGTTCTTTTGAAGGTCTCTATTGCCTCTTTTAATACTCGTGGAAAAACTTCTCTCTTTTGAAATAATCATCGCGTCCTCAAATTGTATCGTGTGTCCGGGTTCGCTCCAGGCGTGTTCAGTTATTGCTATATGCCTGAATTGCTTATATTTAGTCGCTCTTTCATGTTCCCACGATCGAGTTTTTAAGGTTCTGCTCCTTTCCCCACGTAAGATTTTCCACAGGAACAAGAGACGCGGCAAATGCCTTCGTGTATGTCATGCGGTGATCGGTCTTTTGCTCTGGGTAGGCAGTCGTTTACTTTTTTAACACAACTGAAACCGGTGACAATGTCATGTTTTTTGAGAACCCTAATCTTCTTCATTGTGTTTCATGATTTTTCTCGATTCCAGTGCAACTCTCCCGAATCATTATCCTGAAGTCATTTATGATTTGATAAAGCAAGCCTCACATCTATGGTCTCAATCATAAGAAATTATACGCGTTATAATGATAAAAATCAACTGTGACACATTAATCGCAAAGAAAGAGAGTAAAACCTATTTTAAAATTGAGAAAGAAGACTTCATGTGTTAATTTTCTTGTCCCTTTTTTACGTTTAATTATGATCGGCACTTTTTGCTCAATTGACGTGTTATTTTACCTTACATTAACCACAAAAAAATACTGTAAGGTCATTGAAAATTAATATATTGCTTCATAAATTTTTACAAAAATTAAATCATCTTAATTCAATGAAAGAAGCCTTAACTTGGTGAAACTCCGTAATCTGAATTATATTAAATAAAAAGCAAAATTTGTTTTGAGGAATTTTGCATTTTTATTTCATATGATCCCTAAATCATCTTAATTCTTACAACCAGACTAATCTTTTTCTTCCTTTATGAAAACTCGTATAATAGCCATTTATCCTTGATATAAAGGTGTATGTAGATAGTTAAAAGCATTGTTAGCTTAATGAATCCTTTATAAATCAGATTATCCGATTTTGTTTTTAGTGACTGATTTCTAAGCTAACTCTTCCGCAAATAACACATGCTCATTTAATTGGAAGGAATATTGAACGTTCCTTTTCAAGCATTTAATGATTAACTCGCTTTAAAATGTTATCTTTCAGAGGACAAAAAGTACAATTCGTTTCGGCTGGGGGCCCTTATCAATCACAGATACGTGCTGACGACAGCTTCCGGATTGAACGGTACCATGTTAGTATCTCTATACATAAGTTCGTAATAGATTTTACTTTACGTAATTGAATTTCCACCAAATATTTCCTTACCTTCCTTACCTTACCTAAGTTTCTGTATTTTTATACATCCCTGAATTACATTATTTAAGCTTAATATTTTCGTGGCTAATCCTGCAAATAATAGATTTGCATTTAACTTTCGAATTCAATTTAGAACTTATCCCATAATTCATCTCTGTTTGGTATTGCAATAAATCAGAGCTGCATTACGATTCCCAATTTATCACTTGTATGAATTTCCTTAATTATAACAAAACTAACTGTATAATTCCTCAACTATTAGGACTTTGTTCTTTATAAAATAATGTTACTTAAATCAAATCTAAAGGCTTTCAGAATTCTTGATAAATATAGAGATTCAAAAGTCAATTCGGCAGCAACTTAAATTAAATTATGATCCAACCATTTACCAAATTTTGTGGCAAAACCTACTTCTAAACTTCATTTTCTTTCAACTAATGATAACTTTGCAGAGATTACGTGCGCCTGGGAGAGACGAACCAAATTTCAGATCCGGACTGCGAATGGCATGACGGCAATTATGTATGCGCTGCGCCAGTTCGGGATTTCAATGTGGAGAAGATCATCATACATCCAGAATTCGACGAGCAGAACTTTGAAAATGACTTCGCTTTGCTACGACTAAACAAAGAAGTTTTATATTCAGGTAATTACTTTCAATTCTCGTCTGTTGATCTTATTGTTCGATTCTTAATAATAGATCGTAATTCTGAAAGTACGAATTCCAATGCAACCAACGTTTTTTTCAGAATGGGTGTATCCAATATGCATCTGTGAGGATTTTGAACCCAGTACCTTGAAAATCGCTACATACTTCCACATGACGAATATTTCCAGTAAGCTATTTCACTCACTAAATATTCACTTTTCTTAATTCCTTCATGGCCACTTTTAACTATGTGCAGAATATATTGAACGAAAGAGATAGATAGGTCACAACTTAAAAGACAATGACATTTTTATAAGGTACTTACATATGAAATAAACGGCAGGACAAAAGTTTTCTTAGTCGCAGAATTTTGAACATTAATTTCTTTAGACAATGAACATCAGATACGCAGTCAGCTATTTATTCCATACTAATTTATCAAATAACCAAATCATTAAATTAAAAAACAGGTTGTTAATGTGATACTATCTCTACTTCATTTTCAGGTTTCTACAACGATCTCCTACAAGATGTAAGGGAAGTTGAGATCATCCCTTCTTTGAATTGTAAGGAAGGATACCCAGAAATCACAGAAGAGAATCATGTTTGCACAAATTATAATTTCACTTATGAAAAGCATGACATTGGCTCACCTTTCATACATTACAAAGGAGAAGGGAGCAAAAGGTACTGCTTGGCCTCTCTTTTGAAAACAGATTTCGTCAACAACAACCCAAGTGAGCTTATATCCTGCCAGTTCAACTGGTTGGAAAATAGTATGATGGAATAATCAAGAATCGAAGCAACTCCATGTAGCTAATTCTCAGCTATATTATGTATTCAAACAGTTGGTTATGAGATATTAATTTCCTTCTGGTGTTGTTCTCCGTTCTGGAGTGGCTGTATCACTCTCATTTACGATTCCACGCTCACAATGATTCGTCGGAATTTTCCAAGCAAAGGTACATTCTTGGTTGGAACGTCAATTAGTTCATCCTCATATCTTTCTAAGCACCATTCACATTGTTGCTTATTGAGGATTAATAAATGTTTTGTTGAATGAAATTGGAGTTTAATTTCGTATTAATGAAAAATATTTTCCCAATGCCTGTTTCCTCGACCATATTATGACGAAAACACATAATTATCACTATTAGGACGAAATTGTGACTGAAGAGTCTTTTTATTTAAATGACCTGTCGCCGCCGTTTTGGAGGGAAATCATAAATAATGAAAGTGTCAACAAAGATTGTATAACATTACATCAGTGGTACGAATGACAACGTATCAATCCAAAGATTGCGGTCCGAGGAAATGCGGCACTTTATGCATAGAAAATAATGTGTTCCTGTCCATTATCTTCAACAATCTATGCACTTGATGGATCTGAAAAGGAGCCATGTCTATTTATTTGGTCATTGTGACACAAGTGACACAGTCCTGAACACCAAATTTGAATTCTTTTGTTTTTCTGTCTGCTACAGCATTATTCAAAAAATCCCAACGGATTTATATTAAATTTGACAGGATAATAATGTATGTCGTGGTGTGCCGTAAAGAATACTTTTCATCCCGATACCTTTTATCTTTTGATGGTATAATGGACCATAATGATCGATAATAAGTATTGGGCACAGCAGTAAAGGAACGGGGAAATAGCACTTATATTTTCCCCTAAAATTCAGCAACTTAATATTACCAAACTTTCAATATCGGAGTATGGTTAACTCTCTCTTCTTATATGATAATGATATGAGAAAATGATAGGGTACTTTTTATGCATCAAGTAGTCTTTAATTACAAACAAGACGAAGAAATACGTGTAAAGTTCATTTCTATCTCTTGTAGGCTTCATTTCTTTCGCAAAATTAAAATAGATGGATTCATTGGACAAAAAAGCTTCACTATCTATACTAGAGGTTGATAACAACCAGTCATACTTAGCATGTTAGAAAATTCACCAATATTTAACAATTTAGACGGCATACGTTTAAAGTAATCGGTCGTGCGAGAGAAGTGGGCTTTAGAAAGAATATCCAAAGGCGAAGGGGGGCGTGGCTTTTGATTTTAGTAGTCGTGCCCGTAGAAAATGCAGTGCTTAACACCCATCGAAATGACGAGACGCCGATATCTGAAAAGAGTACGTGTATTTAAACTACTATAATGACTTCAAGTCGAACTTAGATCGTCGCCTTTTTTCGTAGAGAGCTTAAAAGTAACTTTTAATTATCTTTGAAATAGGGATAAGCCTAATAAGACGAAAGAATTTGGATGAGACAGGCATTCGGTCTCGGAAGAATAGCCGTATATGAAAAAATCTGATGTGGCCAACACATGGCTTTCTCCATATTCATTAAAAACAGAATCCTATGCCGGTAATATATAAATAACTCCAAAACAATGAGTGTTACAGAAAAATGTTTCAGACAAAAGGTTGTAGTAAAATACATTATCTATAACTTTTGTACCAATTTGTTTATAAATACATCACATTCTGTCAGAGATATTTAAGAAAAACTACAATTTTTGGATAAAAAGCAACTTACGCTTAGCGAGTATTCACTAATAACTCCTAAACAATCAGCGTTACGAAAAAATGTTTATACAAAATTTTTAGTAATGTACATTATCTATAACTTTTGTTTATAATCGTATATACCTACATTGCATTCTGACAGAGATATGTATGAAAAACTCCCATTTCTGGATAAAAAATGGCTTCCGGTTACCATTATTCAAGAATAACTCCTAAACAATCAGTGATACGAAAACATGTTTCAAACAAAAGTTATAGTAAGATACATTATCTATATATTTTGTATATAATTTTATATACCTACGTTGCATTTTGACAGAGATATTTAAGAAACAAAATTTTGTTCCGGATAAACCGCAACTTCCGGTTATCAAATACTAATTAACTCTTGGCATTGTTTGTAAAATACTATATGTAAATTTTGAAAATGATCGGATAGTTACTTTTTAAGATAGAGCGCCCACAAACTTTTTTTTACCACTCAGAGACACACACAGACACACTCTGTCTTACTGTCACACTGACACTTCCGTCATCCTCGCGAGGATGGCGGAAGACAACTCGGTCGCGGTCGTTGGACCGCCTCCCCTAATTACAGGTCCTCCTTCCCCAACGAAGCTTAATGTGACCTTGGGAGAAGCTTCGTCTCCGTCGGGAGATAGAAGAAAAAAGCAACTACCGATAAATATAATTGACAATCAAAAAACTTCATCGATCATTACCACCGATTACCACCGACGCTGTAAGTTCTACGATTTTACGAAGAAGGAATGGCAACCTAATCATGGAACAACCTTGCTCTCCTCCGTCAGACAAAGAGATAAACATACCCGTCAAAACTACCAGACCACAACACACCGAGACTCCGATAAGCTATGCTGCAGTTGCAGGTAACAGATCGGAGGAAATGAATAATCAAGCGATGTATAATACAGCTTTCAGAACCGACCATATTCGTCCCAAGTCGAACGCTCCGCATTTCCCAAATCCTCCTTACCTGTCAAGAAAATAAAAACAAACAACGTAGGTCCATCGAAAAAAAATGGAGTCCTTTTCAACTGTATAGGGAACACAGCGCTTTTAGAATACGTAGTTGACGCTCTAGGAGGAGGAGAAGCGATTACGCATGCCACGAAGTTATCTAATAGCTGTGTAAGCATTTATCTGAAGACAGAAGAATTAGTGGACAAGTTTATCGATGAGCATGGCGGAATCTCTTTGAATAATACATTCATCGAAGCATGCAGAATGTCTGAACGCATCGAAAAACTCATAATATCCAACATTCCACCGGAGGTACCGAATCATGAACTCGTCGACATTATTCAACGAGTGGCAACAGTTTGCAGCCCAATTCGTTCATTTACAATTGGTGCCAAAATGGAAGGATACACTCACATAACATCCTGGAGAAGGGTCGTCTCTGTTATGAGGAGAGATGATTCCCCTATTCCTGAGTCAATTCTTCTAGACATCGACAATGCCTACTACAGAATTTATCTTTCTATGGAAGAACCCCGATGCTTCAAATGTAAGAGAGAAGGACACGTCGACAGATGGTGCCCAAATGATAAAGCCAACCTAGCGCATCAGGGAGCAAATGATACCAACATTACACAGGAGGACGAAAATAATAGTACACCTAAGAAAGATGCTGTGGGAATAATTGGCACCAATTGACGCCAATTTTAAACTCGTTGATGATTCCAACGATAAATCAGAAGCTTCCACTTCCATTCCCCATAACAACTACAAAACCTTCAAATAGCCTCGTCAACGTCTCACCAGCGCATAATGGCGCACCCGGGGCCTCTACTCCAACAGATACTTCGACCACTACTTCTCTTCAATCTCCATTACCGACTGAACTTATCCCTTTGCCTAAGGACCCTCAACCAACAGCTTCTATAACGATGACTCCACTACCCCCTTCTTCCACTCCGACAATCCCGCTTATTTCCGCTCTCCAAAATCATCCTTCTCCCTTGCACCTCTCAATCGACTCTCTCTATGATTCTGAAAACGATATGGTAATCGATGCAATCCCGACGTCATCTTCTCGTGCATCCAAACGTCAACAGAGTGAAGACTCCCTAAGTCAGAAGAAAAAAATTAGCAAGGATGAAAAAAAAACATGAAAAAAATGACGCATCGTCTAGATCCCGCGGACAAAGAAACCATCATGGCTGTAATGGATACTCAACTTCAAAACTGTTCCCTTGATGCAGATGAAATACTTAGATTCCTAGAGGATACGCATGACAGAAATAAAGAGAAACAGACTATAATCGCAAAGTGCCTGACAAAGAACATTAGTGAGTTGATAATGATATTAGATCACCTCAGACCTTATCTTTCTGAAAAACTTAGAGTCAGAATTCATCGTATTATGAACCTTCTATCCAACAGCTGTACGTGAAACTGCAGTCCGCTCCACCATAGAAAACAGAATTGTTCGAATATCCATATTAACACTAAATGTCCGTTCTGTTAGAATTCATTCAAAATGTGTAAAAAAATTATGCGCCTTTATCTCTCAGAATAAACCCGATATCTTACTGATTCAAGAAACCAATACAGACTCCTTCCCATTTATTGGTTTATCTGGCTATGATTTATTCGTTAATCCGCTCAGAACAAAACATACTGGCTTAGCTATCGCCGTAAGATCGGCTCTAAGAAGCTGTGTAACCTCTCATCGCATCATTTATCATGGGCACGTTCAAGAATTAGATTTCGTTCTCAGCAATAACTCTCAGGACAAATTGCGAATAATTAACTTTTATGGCCCTCAAGACATGGATACGGCTTCGGACGTACTCAATACACTTAAGAGGCATGTATCTGTGATGTCATTGCAATCATCTCCGGCAAAGGGTGTTATATTACTCAGAGGCGACTTCAACACAACCCTAAACCCAGAAACCAATAGGACTAGCAAGACACAGAAGCACCCTTGGATCGCGAATCAACTAAAACAGATCATTGATGCACTCGACTTAGTTGATGTATGGTCAAAACTAATGACCCGGGATTCACCTTCTCTGCCCCAAGATCTTCGTCTCGACTAGACCGGATATACCTATCAAAGGGAAAGATTGAGTGCGTTGAAAACATAACTTCTTCTCCGACAATAAAGCTGTCTCCCTACGGCTTTCATTCACTGGAGGGAATATAAAACCCCCCTACTGGAGATTTCCTAATGAACTTCTAGACAGTAAAGACTTAGTGAAATACATGAAAATCTTCTTGTCCACCCTTGTGAGAGAAGTGAAACCTGAGGCGGACCCAGGTTCCGAATGGGAAAAGATAAAAAGAAGTGTTAAAGATTATGTCATTCTTCATCAAAAAGATACGCACCTCCTCACCAGCAATGCAGATCGACTAAGAACATTAAATGAGGAGATGTTAGCTTCTATGGGCTGGAGCGCATTAGTTGCTAATGATGCTCCAGCTAATAATCACCTAGGTAAATGGGCCGCCTCATGCAGACCTAAGTCCCTCAGTAAATTGATGGTCGATGGCCACTTCATCTCCACCTCTGCTGAGCTAGGTGGTTTCTTACACAAACACTTTTCTCAAATGCACAGAGATGTTTTTCAAGACATCCCTGTTCGTGCTAATCTCTTGGCCCAGATAAATCCGATAAGTGACTGTGATAGGGAATTTTTGAATAACCCACTGGATGCGGAAGATTTTACTGTTGCTCTAAAAAGCTTAAAAAAACATAAAGTCCCTGGTCTTGTTAGGCTTACGGTCGAGTTCTTCTCAAAATTTTGGACTGAACTGGTCCACCCATTCACCCAAATGGCTGAGAGTACTTTTTCTAGAGGACACCTGCCCCGGAGGACATCTACCTCAGTTATTTCATTGATAAGTAAGCAAGGAGACCCGCTTCTTATATCAAACTGGCAACTAATATTGATAACGAATGTAGATTATAAAATCGTTGCCAAAGCATTTACATTGAGATTGAGCAAAGTGATGGAAACATGCATTTCTACTGAACAAAGCTACTGTGTGCCCGGTAGAAAAATGTTTGACACGATCTTTCTCATAAGAGATTTAGTGTGGTGGTGCAACAAGTGCAAGAACCCACTCACGGTCTTGGCACTGGACCAATCTAAAGCTTTTGACAGGGTAAACATAATTATTTATTCACCATGATGGAAAAATGTAATGTAGGAAAACAGTTTATACACAATATTCAGACCTTATATAAGAATGCTCACAGTATGATACGCATCAAAAACCTCACCTCTCCCTTCAGGTCCAGTCAAGGAATAAGGCAAGGATGCCCCTTGTCTGGGCAACTCTATACTATTTCCTTAGAACTCCTACTAAGACTTCTGAAAAACCTCTGAGGTGCCCCTTTGCCTGCGCCCAGTGACACCAGGCTTGCCGTTGCCGCCTACCCCGACGACATAAATGTCTTTATTACCAAAAACGACGACTTTGACAAAATAAATTGTTTTCCGTATTTTTATTAATATTTTATTGATTTTATATAAAAAATATATCTGACAAAGCATATAAGTTAAAAACAAACATGCTTAATCAACTATTATTTAGATATAGTGACTCAAAAAATTTTTCATGTAAAGAAACAAGTACCCATTAGTGAACCCCTAGGATAAAATTAAATACCCAGATGAGTGGTTAAATAATTCTTACTTTACTCAACTTTTATTAGTCTTCCTTTCAATACCCTAAAAGGTTTCATTTTTCTTGCCTCAACTTTTCAGACTTGATGACAAATTTATTAGGCTATAGACCTATTATCTGATGATATTGAACAAGGGATTCTTAATCATGAAATTGGAAAAACAGTGTTAAACGTAATAAAATTGTGGGTGTTTATAACATCCCAGTTAAGTTTATTAAACATCCTTTGGGAACAGAAAAATATAACTATAATATTTCTCTATTTTTAGAAAATTTTACAATAAAGGACAGTGACTGCAAGATTTTACTGAGGCAAACCTGAATCCTAGTATGCCATCAGATTGTGAATAAAGAAATAGTATTCACGATATATTAAGTTAATAATTAATTATTCAAATTATTTGCCGAGAATTAATTTAATAGCCTTGCAGAAGAAGTCTCATTGTAGCTGTTTTAAAATCTGGGAGCTCTTGGTCCATATTCCTTGTCAAAAACTCTGTCTAAGAATGAAGAAAACAAATGTCTGCAAATGCAACAAAATAGTCAATGCAAGAAGTAAAGCTAGTGTGAGAATGGATTTGTCAACCAATTTCTGGACCAACATGTTATGGGGCATCTTTTATTTTACTCCAAGTTCATTTTCCTTTAATTTAGCCCAAATGAAATGAGAGTGATCTGTGTCTCATAACTGAAATTCATAATTTATATTACAAATGAAACATCTAACGTAAGAAAGGAATGTATAAATATACTCATATCCTTCTAGTGTGCCCATGGTATATTCTTCTCCGTTTGGCACAGCCCTGTTTCCGCTTATATCTGACTTTTTAAACTCCTGCTGTAGTAATTAATCCATTGGATGAGAAAATAATTACCCTTTTTTGAAAACTGTCAATCATTTTACACTCATTGACCAATGAATAAAAAGATTTTAAACTTTTGTCTGGCATATTAAATGGAAGGACAAAAACTTAATTCTTGGCTTTCACATTTTTCTTTACCACACTTCAAGAGATAATGAAAATCCAGTAGCACAGACTGTTCTTATCAGGAAATTTAACAAACATGATAAGACTAGGTCCAGATGAAACTATGAGTTATAGTATTCTATTGTTCATGCAAAGCACTCCTGATTTCCTGCTTTACTCGCCAACAGTTCTTGCAGCCTGTATTGGTGGAGATGAATCTTATATGAAATCTTCATTTTTGAGATTAGAACTTGGAAGAACATCATATATTTACTATTCCTTTCACATTATTGTTTAGCTTCTTTAATTTGATCATATAAATGTCTGTTTATAACCATGTGTTTGAATCCCTTCCTTTGAAATTTTGAAAAAAGGTTTATTTTTAGAATATACTTTCATTTACTGCATAGTTTCATGGATATAAATCTACCCAATACTTCATATTTAGATATCAAGTATTCTCTGTGGAATCATAAATAAGTTACAATGGTAAGGCTGCAGTTGCAAGGAGATTTATTGGAGGATAAATTCAAACAAAGATGTGTTTGATAGAAGGAACTGATAGAATGGTTCTAGAAGGAGCATACAGGAGGGTAGCAGGAGGTTTGGGCTATTGAAACAGTGGGCTCTTTGATTGTTTTTTTTCTTAAGAAGAGAACAATAATTGCGGAAGTGTAAGGTGAATGAAAGTAAGTGATGAAATCAAAATTTCCTGATCTCTCTTAGTAATATTAGATTGTATATGACTTTGCTAACTGAAGGCAGTTTAAGAAGAATAAATTAATTCTATGTGTACCAAGAAGAGACAGGGAAGACAGTATCTGTATTAACTGAGTAATCTGCAAATACATTTGGACAGAAAAGAAGTTTGAGTGACCTGTATAAAAGTAGTGATTTATTCTTGCTAGAACTCAATAGATAGAATGGATTAGATGGAAAATTAATCCATGATGAGCTTATCCATAACTGAAGAGAAGGCTAAAAAAAAATATTCAAATATATTGGATGAAATAATAAAAAGAAATGACTCATTATCTATAGAATAAAAAGAATTTGAAGAAAGACAAGAGGGATGTGTCTATCGTGACTGAAGGCCTTGTTTTCTTGTTTCTTCTATGAGATGATAGAATGAATAATATCTATGTAAGGATGTCATCTAAATTTGTTGTGTCACTTGCTGACTGAAGGCAATGGACCTCAATGAAGGTTGTGCCATAGAACCAACTTTTAATACATTTTTAAAATATTTGCAGAATCCTGGTTCTTGCCTGGGTGCAATGAGAGAAGGGAAGTTTCCTAAATATTTCTAATAAAAGTAAACTTATAAAATTTAATAGGAATTCTTAGGAATGTAATTCCATGAACATGAATGTTTCTAAATCATTGTAATGTGTATATAAACAAATGCAACATTATTACTAAAATTATTACAATACCATACAAACAGGAAAACTCTACAATTCTAAAGAAAATTAAATCTTTGAAGATGCTCACGAACTTGCTCAATCATTGCGGAAAAACCTAATCTCATTTCAGAACTGATCATTTAAATCATATTGAGAATAACTGATATTACAAAAAGTTAGTGAGAGAAAAATCCTAATTTAAATTCATCAACTTAAACTACCTTTATTATCCACCCACAAGCAAATAAAATGAATAGATTATCTAATAGTAAGAAAATAATCTTCCAGAACTGGGTAAAATAAAGAACATTTCACTAGGTGCCCATGGAAAAATCAATGTAAGATGTTTGTGCAGAAAGTAGTTAGGAATGGTAATGCAGCAAGTATGTAATAAAATTATTTAAATGTATAACTTGCCTAAGTTATGTCCCTTCAACATTCAGAAAGCAACTTCTTTGAGAGCTAAGCAGCAACCTGCATTAGGTTTCTTTGTGTTAGAAAGCTCAGTTAAAATATCTCTCATATTTTAAAGAGTAAAATTCAGGATGATATGTTTCTGTAAGTTTACTCATGATTTTCCATTGAGTATCACCTTGTTTTATCATTCATTAAAATACGTTGGTTAAAACATGTTTTTTGCACCTGATTCATTCAATCGCTCAAAAGGTAGTATATGTTTTTTGTAACGATATTACATTTAATCGCCGTTTCTGTCATAAATTGATTCAACTTTTGGACAAATGTGGATGCAATAAAGTAAACCTTTATAAGATCATATTATGATATGTAAATATAGTAAACTAGTGTTGGTATACATCAAAATATCTATTTCTTATTGATGGAGATTAGGAATACCTTCAATAAATAGACGAAAAAGAGAAAATATAATTATTAGATTGGATCTAAAGTTTCCACAAATTTTTAAATGTACAATGACTATACTAAAAGAAAAAGGGATAGATAATGAATGAAAACAGTGTGATTTTCCACACTTTTATTTGGAGGACGACCGGTTTCGCTACCGAAGTAGCATCATCTGGTACATAAATATTTCAAATGTGTATTTCTGTACCAGATGATGCTACTTCAGTAGCGAAACCAGTCGTCCTCCAAATAAAAGTGTGGAAAATTACACTGTTTTCATTCATTATCTAAAATGGCTTTCCACAAAGTAATGCCTGATCATCTAGATTTCAAAAAGGGATAGACTGGAGGAACAGGAGGTTAATAAGACACTTATATTTACGTCAAAAAGCTGTCATAAGGATAAGGGAAATGAAAGCAAAGTGGTTTCACATAGGAAATGGAGTGAGACAAGAGAGTCAGAGGTTAATATATATGTAGATAATATGGCCATGGAATGCTGGTAAGGAAATAAAAGAGCTGATTATTGTTGGGAGAAGAGTGGAATGCATTAGATTCGCTGATGACATGGTATTGATTGCAGAAAGCACAGACGAAATGAAGGAAGTGTTAAAACAGCTTGAGGATGTAGGAGAAGAGTATGCCCTCTGCATAAATCAAAAGAAGACCAAAGTTATGTAAGTGAGACATTAGGAAATGATGGATGTGTCAGTAAAAGATGTGAGATTAGAACAAGTACAAAGATATAAATATCTAGTTGTGAAGGCGATGAAGGATTCGAGAAGTGAGAATGAAGTCAGGTTAAAAATAGGAATGACAAAGAAGCCTTAACAGAAAAGTTTTAAGTAGTAACATCCATCGGAACTGAGGAAAAGGATGATTAAATGCTTTGTGTGGAGTGTGTTCCTATATGGGTGTAAGAAGTTGACCCTCCATACAAAAGTGAGAAATAGAATAGAGGTGTTCGAAATGTGGGTTTGGAGAAGAATGTTTAACAACAAGTGTATGGACAGTTTTAGGTATGAAGAGGTATTGAGGAGGGTAAATGAAAAAAAGAAGATTGATCGATTTGATAATCCAAAGGAAGAATTGGATAAGGCATGCCATAAGTAGGAACTGCTTACTTAAGGATATGCTGGAAGGCACAGTGGAAGGTAAAGTGAAGAGATCAAGGAGAAGAGTGAGATTCATTGATTACTTAAAGAATGAAGAAGGGTACAGAGGGATAAAGAAAAGAGCGGAGGATAGAGATAATTGGAGAAGCAACACCTATGACCTGCTCAAGCAGATCACCCATGATGACTTTTGAAATAGTTGTGCTTCATGTAAGGAGTGTGTAAGGAGAATGGGGAAAATGGAAGGAGGGGAAGAGAAAAATACTGAATGAAGCTGTCTAAGAGTTAAACTTTTTACAACTAGAGTTGCCTGCATGGTGCTGCTCTCTTTGGACTAATATTATACTTTTAAATTCATTTAATTATAAATGCAAACTGTTTTTGAAATGGGAATAGTTAAGGATTCAGAAATCATGGTTAATTAATTGAAAAACAGGGAGGGAAATTCAAGAGATAATAAAAATAATTATAATAAATCAAAAGAAGATATGAAATAGAGCAAACAAAGTACTTTCATAGGGTATCGTATTGGTTTTACATAACTTCCAAATTACGCATATTACTGAGCTGCTTCAATTAGTAGATGTTATGAATACTTTGAAAGATTAATAATTAATGTAGTGGTAAACAAATTTGTTTCATGCAAAATTAAGAAAGCAGGATAGCTTGCTGCTGAGGTATGAACATGTAGTGATTAAACTCATGGTTTCTATATAATCTAAGCTATGATAAGAGGTGTTGTATTTTATCCCTATAAGTAAGGATTCTGCATTATTTTTCCATTTCTATTTTGCTGAGAATTATCAGACAGCTCTTACATGTTATCAGTTGTAATCGGAAGACGCGACTTCGGGACCAAAAACCACATTTTTCCTGACTTTAGCCGCGCTTTATGTAAATATCGGCGACCGAATGCAGTCGCCTGCGAAATGAATACACTAGACTGTCGCTAATCCTGCCATTCCTTGCACAGGGAGGTGCAGGATTAGCATGAGTGCCGGATTACTGAGAGTGTGTAAAAGACCATAGCGTTGTGACCGAGTTTTCGGTGCGCAGCCATAAAGAGAAATACATACTTTTAAATTATTACGTAGTATATATATGGTAATGTAGAGCTTAATATATAAGAACGTGTGATTCACTGATACGAGGTGGCAAGTTAAATTAAGGCTACGGCTTGCACCTATAATGTAGTATGTAAACGGAAGATTACTTATTACTTTCTTTAGAGAAGTCATTCAGGTTTAGATGAATTAATATGTTTTCGGTATTATATATAAATATAGTTAGTGCCCACTGGATTAAAAATAACCCTTCTCCTCTGCACTTGCAGCTTTTCTAATTTCTCTTACTTGAACGCTTGCACTCGTTCCGTTATTCCATCGTTCTCTTATACATCAGGGAAAGGTGCCGGATTACTGATAAGCCGGATTAGCGAGAGTATACTTCCCGCGTATTTCCGTAATTTCCCTCTCTCCCTTCTCTTTCCATACTTTTCAATGGTGTTCATCCATGTCTATCTTATAAGCCTTAAATAATATCTAAGTGTATGTTAGTTTACAATAGAGATGCTGTATTGCTACCACATTTTTTTCTACTCATATTTCGGTCTTTATCTCTTTTATTTCAACGTTAAGGTTTTATAGTGAGCACAATGATTTTGGATATTTTTCAGTAAACCATAAAAATGTTTTAAATAATCAAAATCTGCATTTCTATTTTCATCTTCTTTTGCATCTCATTCAGGCTGTACTTAAGTCTTTTATGAAACAATTTATTATTTCCTCTAATCCTCGGAAGGAAAGACGTCCTCGTAAGAAGTGACTTGTATAAGAGGAGCCACGGACAGGGATGAAATTGCCTATGTGCGAACCAAATGATTAAGTTATAAGATTACCGCTATCTTGAAGAGCAAGCATCTCAACAAGCCGATGTAGGAAATAACGCAGAAGTACTGTTGAAGTAGCATATTGTTCAATTTAATAGTAGTTTAATATACTATGTATTAATAATTTACTAGTTTACACCAATTACTTACGTCAACATATCACCCAGAAGCAGCAGTTTTACAAGGGAGTTCTAAATATATTCTCGTTCCCTCAAGTACGATCATGGATAGTGATCTAGGGATATTATTATAAGGAAATCACCAAATTTTGTTAAAATGTTTTAGATATTTATTTCCGCAACAGTATTGTAAAGAATATATGGAATAAAAAGTGAAGACTACGTTTAAAATATTTTATAGGTTGAATTTCCTTCGTTGGCGATAGCTCGTGAGACTGTGTTGTGTATGCTTGCCAATTTTATTTACTGCAGCTCACAGAATACATTTTTATATCGTTCAAAATATCTCTAACTAGGAAAATTTCTGATATTTCAAACAGAAGAATTTCCTGTGAAATTTTTCTGTTATCCTCAATAAAACAACCGTTTAACGCACAGATATAGCTGAGAGTAAGTCTTTTATTGGAGTTTTGGCCGTTGGAAACTTGTTTCCAATTTCGTTAAAAAGTTCTTACATTTAATTGATTTTGATATTTTATTACCAAAACTTGTATTATGGTTACAGCAATTTCATTGTCGGTCGCAGAATCCAATAAAATAATCAGCTGAAATCTCTTTCCAAAGAGAAATTTATTACGCAAAAATCTTGATCTCCATTTAAATTTATTGGAGCACTGAAGCACTGGAGTTGGATGTTGCAGATCCTACGCAATAGAGTTTCAACGTGATATTAGTTATGATTATAATAAGATTTTCAGCGATCTGAGCTTTCTTTGAGCAATTTTAAGAAAGTCAGTCCATGGATGAAAAATAATTTTTAATATTAAATTTACTTACCAACTCGTCTTCCATAGAAGAGAAGAATTATTTAGAATTCCTAACATTTTTTGGGAACTTTACTTGTTTGCTTTACTGATTTTAGGCCGGGGCTGTCTTTCCTTACAAATCTACACTTCCTAACTCCACAACTAACGCATTTACCTTTTAAAAACTTTACTCCAAATTTCGTTTTTGCCGTCTTAAGATATAATGTATCCGTGTGTATTCTGCACTTAAGACAATAAATTGAATCAGACATTTTCTATGAAAATTATAGCTTAAACAAGATATTCAATGGAATCTAAGGATAACAGTGATATACTATTTTTGTAACATTCATGACTTTGTTTACATTGTTATAGTGACGTATGACTTAATTTAGGGGCTCCCGGATAGTCATGTGGACAGCGCGTTTGCCTTTGGTGAAAGCGGTCCCGGGTTCGATTCCCGGTGGGAGCCAATTTGCGAAATGACCTAAGCTGTCGAAGCACTTTTAACAATACTACTACTACTGACTTAATTTAGGATAATTTAAATTTATTTTCCGATCGTTTTCGTGCTTCATACGTGTAACTACTCCCAACGATTAATTTTTGAGATAAATTTAGTTAAATCTGTAATTTACTTTTAGAAACAAAGTTTTACACAAATTAAATAATCAAACTTCAAAGATTTATTTATACTGATACTTATAACTACTTCCAACGATATTTTTTTGAGATAAATTTAGTTAAATATGTATTTTACTTTTAGAAACAAAGCTTAACACAAATTAAATAATCAAACTTCAAAAGATTTATTTATACCAAATCAAACAGCAACAGCGTTCTTACTCCTCTTCATTGTCTGATACCCGGCCTTTACCCAAATTTTCACCAATTCCTACCCTCATTCTTCCACTATTTTCCTACCCCCCCTTTTTTCATAAATATTATGGGTTATTTTGTTGATTTTCACGTGGTGATGATGCCAAGTATCGAAATACGAGTGGTTCTCTTGCGTCTGTTATGGAATCTACCATACCAATAAATTGTGAGCTAATTGCATACAAAACCAGATAAGAAAATGAAAGAAAGGAGAAGAAAGCCAATTGAGAAATATGGTAAAACCAAAGTTTAAGTACCTGTTTTTTGTTTTCGAAATTCGCCGCTAGTTGGCAGAAATTGTATTACCAGTACCACCAGTATATTTCGAAAGGAACGAAAGGAATCCTACCTGCCCTACTCAACCCATCGGCACAGCGCATATTTCACGATTAGTAGCGTAGATTGAGTGAGCGAGTTTTGTAGAAATACTTTGTTGGTTGTTGACTGAAGTGCTGCTGTCTAGCGGCGAATTTCGAAAACAAAAAACAGGTACATAAAATTTAGTTTCACCGAGAAATATTTTTATCGCTACAGCATCAACCAGTGAGCAAAGAAATGTTTCGCTAGAGAACATGTACGGTACTTATTGTTAGGTAAAATACCACCAGTAGCGGAAAAAATATGCTTTAAGTCGAGAGTAGGAGATGGCAGTAATAGCCTTTCAACCAAGAAACGTGTTCGTTATTCCATTTAGAGAACACGCATTAGTCAAATATTTTGAAAAACATTTCAGAAGGAACTATTGTTATTGGGGGTGATAAATAAGTTTCCAGTTGAGTTTAAAGAAGTATAATTTCAAGGAGTAACATGGTTTTACAAAAGGTTTAACCGGAACAGGAAATAAGAGATCGAGTGCAAAAAAAAACATATTAAATGACAAAGATTAATTGCCAACTTAACAGGAACCGATTAGTATTTGAACTTAAAAATAATTGCAGAAACCAATGGATGTCCAAGACAAGTTTTCACTATGAAATCAGGATTTGATCAGCAAAATACGCAGTGGTGGCGGATCAGGCTGCTCCGAGGAGAAGAATGGGGATGAGGTTTTTATTACTTGAGCTCGTAATTCTAATTGATGTCGAATTTAGCCATAGCTGAAAATCGTTGGAAAGCATATTCGCAAAGAAACTGTTTTATCATCTCTACTTTAGAAAATTTAAGGCATGGTATCTAATGACTATCCGCTTTGAAAATGATAAAAATATTACAAGGGATTAAAACATCGGTGGGGGGGGCGTAATCTACTTTATACGTACCTACTTTTCACCCGTGTCTCTCAATACTCGAATGAATGATGGAATACATTTGGCACGCTATTTGAAATACATCCAAAGGTAAAATATTTATATTTTGCATGAATAGGGCTCAAATATTTTACGCATGACTGGCATTGCTCAATAATGTGCTGTTCTTCATGTTGATTTTTTAAGATTACCCAACAAAGACAGTTTAACGAAGTTGCCCTTTCTCTTGGCACTGGTTTTCAGATAAGATACACGGAAAGCCGGATTAGCGAGAGTCTATTATACAATGAATGGCTCAATTCTTGGCTGCAAAGAGAGTGTTCACTGGTGGTGGGATGGGTATGGATAAACAGCGACAGAGAAGGACACACACAAATTGGATAAGCGAGTCTATCCTGTAGTCTTCATAAAGAAATCGGAATCAAGAGTGGAGTTCTGAGTGAAAATATTATTTTGTTGGAATAAAACGCAAAAGTAATGATATAGCAATTCAAACCTTAATTCAAAAGCCTTCTCAAGGAAACTGAGTGTGAAAATCAGTACCAGAAATAAATGGCGAGTAGCGGTACGTATGATAAGGAGATTGCCTCTCCTGGATGGATGTTTGAGGAGAATTAAGTCACGAGGAAATATTCGTATTTTCCGTGGTCTGTGGCGATCTCAATGCGAAATCTGTAGATTGGGGCAGTCAAATAATAAACCCTGCGGGAGGCAACCTTTAAAGAGAAAAATAAAGTTATCATCTATTACACGAAAGAGCCGAAAATTGCCACCGGTCGTCAATATAGCGCGGGCATTTAAACCTTTTTATCATTTGAATTAACAGTAATCTTAGAAATGAAATCGCTTCATTCCATCTTCCGATCGTTCAATACTTCATTGTAATTTAGAATCATATGAATTGATTTTAATTACGATTGATTGAATGTAATGACCCCATAGAAGGGAACAGCATTGATGCAGCAGTTTATTATTTAGGATTTATTGTACCCCGACCATGTCAGATCACCTGATGATTTTAAAAACTTTTTATTGCAGGAAATGATTTTAAAGGAACACAACAATATGATTTTCAACGACTGTGGTAAGAATTGATTTTTTAGCCCACATCTTATTACGCAATATAAATCGTTTCCTCAGTACAAAACAACAAAACAAAGCTTTCACTGGCAAGATTCGGGGAGAGGTCGAAAGCTACTCCGCCTCTTCGTTGTGACCTTGCCGAGCAACTCTTCATGAGCTTGGGGACGTAAGCAAAGACCTAAGGGAAGGCAGTGCACCCGGGTACGCAAAGTTTGGTAAACGTTTTTCCAGATCGTGCGGTGGGATTTCTTTTGAAAACTTGTAATGTTTGAATATTTTTTACTATTTTCTGACGATGAAATATTCCGAGTCTCTTAGCAATTTTCTATCTTTCGGTAATACTGCATCATCTAACTTATCTGGTACCTTCTATCGATTTATGAGAAACATTTACGGTCAGCGCTATCACGGTGTCCACAATGTACACATTCACTAATAATATGTGCATAACTGCTTTCGAATAAATGATCGGAAGCATTTCGTAACAATAATACATCTGCGATACTGACGTAACACAAATAGCATCTGCTGACAAAAGATTTAGATATATAATTCGGACAAATATGAAGGAAGGACAACTACGACAGTTTAAACTGATTGAGTACGCATCAGCTGTGACGAACCTCGTCTTCGAGATGAACACTCGGCAGTTTCGTGAAACAAGGTCAACATACGGCACTAGTTTCCAAACATTTCCCCAAAAAAACTAACCGGAAACGTACGTACATACATAAGTGGAATAAATTTGAATGGGTTAGCTGTTAATTTCAATACCAATGACGTTAATTGAATCAATTTCGGGCATGACCCTAAACCTAATACTATTACTAACTTGTAAGTAAAATTGCTTCACTGCCTATTCTATTGCTGTCTATCCTAATGCACTTATAATTAGGGGTACTGATTCCTGTATTTTTATCAAACTTGAATCCCTTGTACGCAACAAATTTGCACACCATTTTCATGAAGAAAGGAGTTCAGTGATTTTATTGGGCAGACTGGTACATTCTATGACATGATATTTAAGCAGTTAATTTCATGAGCCTCATCATCTCAGCTGAAAGTTTTATCGGCTTTAGTGGGGGTGGCTTGAAGTTTTTACCGTAAGAACTCATATGTAATATCTGCGGAGGGATTGTTGCTGAGAGGTGGGCGGAAGGGTGACTGATGAGATGAACGATTTGAATGTGGTAGTTATACAAGGGAACACAGAGGTGGGTGGTGCAATATTGTTACCGGCAACGGCTCTGATGGCCTATAATATTTTACGCATCTTAGCTCTTATGTTAGTTAGATTAGTGGTAAAATTTGTGTGCGGATGCATGATGGTAGGTGGTAGCATTTGGAACACTATGGCTATAGCACGCAATAGTTTTTCGAATGCCCATATAGAAGACAATTGATGCACTGTGGCCTTACGAGAGGTTTCATTTTAACTTGCATACAGCTGGTCGTCAATTTCATGACACTTAAAACGCCAAAGTTGCTATTCGCGATTTCTCCTTTCTGGTAGTTGATATGTGTAAAATTCTACATTCTCCCTCTTAAGTTTACCGATAGCTAGTAAATAGTTTCTAACTACTTGCCATTTGACTGAAACAAAATTTGATCTTTTGATCGATCATTTGGCAGATTGGTGGGATTCCGCAGATTGGCTTTACACTGCGGATAACCTTGGACCAGTTGGAGTTATGTAGGATTTTTATTGAGGGAATCTAAGGTTTAGCTTTGGGATTTTGGAGAGACTTCGAGTGTCGTTAGTAAGAAGCAGAGGGTAGTGGATGTTAAAGGTCTGCTTGTTCAAAGGAGTCTGGTAAGGATACCGCTACGCTTTTCTGTTTCGTTTGAGACCCTTTCTGTCTTCCGAGATGCTGTAACAACATAAAATCGCGCGACGCAGTTCTCTTTAAGTTAGGATGAAACCTTAAATCAGACTCTGATCCATGCTTCATGACCCAGTTGTTATCGTATGTTGGATGACATTTGGAAATGGAGCAGAAGTGATATATGTCTTGGGTCCTAGGAGAGTAGCTTTCTTGGCCCATTTCGATCAGAATACTGTCGATCTTTTTAGCAGATAGGTCATCCGGCTCGATTCAAATAGCTTGGACTATAATAGCTGCTAGAGTAGATTTGTTAAGATTGATTCAAAAGGATTGCTATTAAACAATGGCAAAAAATATCCCACTTCCTCAGAAATACTCACTCACTGACTCAGTAGGTACTAGAACTTATTCAAATGTAATATTTCCATTATATCAGTTGCTCATGATTGAATCTTCTCAAATGAAATTGGTTGGCCACAGAGGAAGGTTCGCTAAGCAGTGAAAAGACTTGACATCAATTCTATGAAATGTCTGTTAACAATACGGAGAGGATAATCTTTCTACTGATTTCAACGAGACATTCTATTTCCTTACGATCATGGAACCATATGATATTCATTGACTTTCATCAGGTTAAGAGCGTTAAGAGAAGGATGCTGATTGCTTTAGAAGGATTCGGAGAACCAAAAAAAACAAATTAAGCTAGTATTGAAAAAGAAGAGGAAGACTGAGGAAAAGATGAATGCAGGATTTGGAAAAAGACATGTAGGCTATGGGGAATTCAAGTTGATGGGAGAAAGTGAAGAACAAAGGAGAATGGGCATCATGAGAGTCTGCTCCGAGTAACTTCGCTCAACTTAGCTTCGCTTCACATTTGGATATTAAAGGATATGGAATGACGCCGTGTGATTGGCAGCAAAACAGAAGCAAGTGGAGAAGACTGAAGAATTATAGGAAGAAATCTTTCCTGTTAATTTAATCAATTTTTTTATTTTATTTTATCAATTTTCTAACCGAGGGAATCAGTAAAGGTCGTGAAGAAAATAAGGATAACTTGCAATTTAAAAGTCTCTTTTGCACTAAACTCCTTAAAATCAACATGGTGGGCATAGATATCTCTGTGAACGACAAACTAATCAGAAAATTCCCAGTCCATGTATGTTCCTCTCAGTTAAAAGCAGTTGATTTATCTATTCTTTCTGACGGAGAGAGCCACACTATTCTGAGGCAATTTTATTACTATTGCCTACTATTTACCAGCCGCTTCTATGGCCGGTCGCTGGCTTATCATCAAATCTTGAAGAAAGAAGGACATCTCATCAATCGCCACCATCAATGTAGCGCAACTTTTAAATCAAGAAAAAGACGAAGTCTACCAAGCATTCAACGCCAATTTGGTAGACTATCAATGTTGACTACAGACCACAAAACTTGCTGGGGAGATGGTTATATTTCCAAAATAAAGCCTCTTTAAATAGTCCATGAAAAGTGTACGCGAGTCATTCTTCAAATAAAATAGAGTCGTACACAGAATTAAAAATAAAGACTTAAAAAATTATAACATCTATTTTTTTGGTTGCATGCTAATATATATTGAAGAAGCTCCGAGACAAGGTTTTCCTCTGGAATAAATATATACCCATTTCCTTATTTGTTTTTTTTTTATATGTTATCTTATTGTAGAAAATAGCCTGCCGTATGTAATTATCCCTAAGAAAAAAAACACTGACGTTAATTCCTTTGAATTGCAATAAAAATATACGGAGATAATTAATGTATTGCTCCTTTAAACGTGACGTGCGACTTCGTTGCTATAGTCTAAAAATACGTACGTCACGTTAGAGGACCAGTGAAAAATTTCCTCTCCTCATACGTGCGCAGTTTTTATTCAAGGAAATGACTACATACTGATAAAACTCGCACGTGCTCTCGCTTGAAAAAGTATAATGGAAAATTCCTTTGCTTTCAATACTCAATATCCCACGTGTGCGCAGGAGTGGCATCATCTTCGATGGATCCTTCGGAGCACACCGTGTCCCATCATAGAATCAGAAATGGAAGGGGAGAATGTGCTGTCGCGGTAGCTTCATTGGCTAAAGCATCCGCAAGTATGAGATCTGGCTGCGTCCGAATTTTTCTACTTTATTTCTTCCCCAAAATAACGCATGATGTAAGAATTAGAAAAGATACATTGTGTAGGATACTGAAGGTGAAGATTGCTTGTAACGTCAAAAAGAAACTAGTCATTTCCAATTCCATCGATATAGCAAGGAAGAAAAGTATGTAAAGACTTGTGTGTCTGGTATGTTATCTAGGAATTGAGTTGAGGAAGGCAGATAGGTAATAGCTGCAAGCATTTGAGGAGTGGTGCTATGTCAAAGATCAGTAAAACGAATCAGGACGTTCTGAGAAAAGTTGAAGGAGAAGGGTCAATGAGGAAGATTTTTCTTAAAAAAAGGTGGGATACGTGGATTAGACATCTTCTACGGCATAAGGGTATGGTAAACATCATGGCGAGGAGCAAAAATATAGAGGAAGGTCCAAATTCGATTACATGAAACAGATAATGGAAGCTATGGGATATAGAATTTAAGAAGTTGGATAGAGAGAGACGGAAAACTGTCGCCAATCAATTCTGACTGAATGATAAACAGAAGGTTATTTCTGCTCAATATCGAACATTTATCCCACGAATTTTGTTTCGGAAAGGAAAATCTTGTGCCAGTTTGCACGGAATAGAAGGATCCCTGGGTGTAGATTCGGACTTTGTGGATGAATGCGCAGACAAATATGGGATTACCCCAAAGCATTAACTCTCTCTAACTTCAACCTTAGAGGAATAGAAGTTCAAACACTCTCATTAACAAGGAATGATTGTCAATAATAATAATATTTATTTATTTTATCTAAAGAAATAATGGTTTTGCGTCTCAATTTCTTACATTCGTCTTCTGATTACCTCATACAATTCCGCGTATTCTCCTTGCGGCGTTTTCAGTGTTTCGACAGCTAAATTTATTTCGCGTGGGCTACCACTGCACTTGGCACACGCGTTATCCACTTTGTTAACCCTTACTTCGATGGCACGTGTACCCCAATGAGCACGCAGAGTGCAACCAAGTGCGCGCGTGTGCAGGAATAAAAGCTTCCATTGCCGATCAAAATGAACTCACTAAAATAATATTCGTGTCTAAACTAAGGGACATAAAATCATAGTTATCTCGAAGCCTTCTCTTCCCTAAGCTGCTCTCCTTAGGCATCGCATGTTCATTAAAGAAGGTCACGTGGAGTCCATAAAATTCGCTCGAAAGGTATATAAGTCTTCCAGATATTGTATACTTGTGTCGTGATAGTTTAAGATTAGTTAACAAGCGCGGTCCGAGACAGACAGACTAGTGCGAGTGGAGCTGTTTCAGGTAATAAGATTACTATTTCAATCACTTCGGTCTTCACTTGGTGGAACTTCATCTTAAACACATAAGATAAACTGAAAAGGTAAAGTTTATTTTAACATATGTGCTTAAGGTTTATATTTATTTGTCATCGTCATTGGACATTCAATCCGTAGATTGGTCGACTGCAGCCCTCCATTCCTCTCCTCCTAGTCCTAATTCGACTCTAACCTTATATCTCTTATTTCCTACATCCCTTTTTATTTGCTCTACATATTTAGATTTAGATTTAGATTTAGATTTAGATATATACCCCACGAGCCGCCAGAGGCGTATGGCAGGGGGTGTAATACACCACCATTATGCATTCCTACCTATTAGCATCTCTAATAGCTTGGGGAAAAAACGACCAAAAGTAATTATCCGTCCTTGCAATTACTTCCCTATAACGCTTCGTCGATGCCTCTCGGAGATCGCGTTCGCTCCTTACTGGCACTAACATTTCACTTACTTCGTCTAAAATATTTGACCCCTGATCTTCCTCCTGATGCTTTTCATTATATTTTGCCTTCTAGAACGTTCCTAACATATCCATTACCCATCACAAGATATGTCCAATCCATCTTGTTCTTCTTTCCCGGATGGTGCTCCATATTGTTTTAACTTCGTCTATTCTTCTGTATACTTCCTCGTTTCTCACTCTATCTGTCCATTCAATAATGATGCAAAATTTAATTTGATAATTACTGATAATATTCTAATTCAATCTTCTTATCGTTGTTATTGCGTGTTTTAATTAAATTAGTGTAGTATTTTTATGTTAATATTGTAGCTTTCGGAAATGTTTATGAATACGAAACAATTAATATTTTTTCCTCTGGATTATGACAAGACTTTGACCATTAATCATGTGAGGCTCGAAAGGGTGGGGGGAGGTTTGGAAAATATCACGAAATATCACAAGGGGGAGGGGGGTGCAATGAGATATCACGTGTATTTATTTTTTCGTTGAGCGCGCGATTTCTAAACAGAAAAACGGCCGCCCGGCTCGGCTATCCAGTTGCCAGTAAGTCCGTGATTTTGGCGCCGAAAACATGCGTAAATTGTTGCCGTGTATATTTTCCCTTAAGACAATGAAACAATAATAAGTAAAATCATGTTTTTTTCACATGATTACACCTTTCATTTATTAATTTATGCCAGTCAGAAACAACCTGCAACCTTGATGTCTGTCTGGACATTTTTATCACGGTGCTTAATTTTCCAGAATTAAATTAGATTATACCTGTATTTAAAGATAATCTTCTGAAAATTTTAAGATACTTTGTACCAAAAATACCTACACGTGATTTTGGGTAGGGGGGGGGGTTAGTCTAAAACCTCACCACGTATTACCAGGGGGGAGGGGGGGTTAAAAAGTTGCAAAATAAATAATACTTGATTAATGGACGACCTCTTATTTGATCTACATATTTGACCCCTGATCTTCCTCTTGATGCTTTTCGTTCTGTTTTGCCTTCTAGAACGTTCCTAACAAATCCATTACCCATCTCAAGATATATCCAATCCATCTAGTTCTTCTTTCCCGGATGGTGCTCTATATTGTTCTAACCTCATCTATTCTTCTGTATACTTCCTCGTTTCTCACCATATCTGTCCATTTAATAATGATGCCAAATTTAATTTGTTAATAACTGATAATATTCTAATTCAATCTTCTTATCGTTGTGATTGAGTGTTTTATTTAAATAAATATTGTATTTTTATGTTAATATTGTAGCTTTCGGAAATTTTATGAATACGAAACAATTAATATTTTTTCCTCTGGATCAGGACAAGACTTTGAAAGGGACAAATTTGGAAACGCCATGGGTATCTTCGTTAAAATCCTTGGAGGACTTCTACTGCTTTACGCAGTCTTCTCTCCTGGTGAGTGAATACAATTTGATTTGTGTTAGTATTATAAAGAGATGGATTTGGTGATACCTTGGTAAAAATGAATGTATCTATTAAAAAGGATACGTAGCCAGTATGAAAGGATTGATTTTTGAATACATATGTTCACATATAGTATGTTGAATGAGGATTATGTGAGTTCTTCGAAGGGAAGTATTAAGGAAATGAGGAGAGTGGGAAGCGAAAGACGTTTGTGGAAATCGAAAATGGTTGAGGAATATTGAGAACAAAGGGGTCAAATGATGTGCTTACTCCAAAAGGTAAACATTTTGCTTGTTAATTAAGGTTTATGCTGAATGACTGTGTAGGTATTTCAATGAATTGACAAAAAAATGTGAAAGTGTTAGAAAATAAGCTGAATTTAAATTTATATTGTTTATTGTTAGTTTTACGTAGTTTATTTGGTTCTCGGCAATCTCATCTATAATATTATCTTGAGTTGTATTAATTATTATTCAAACAATTTAAATTTATATATGTGACTATATGGATACCCCAACATGTACTTAGCTCATTTTATTTAAATGATGGATCTTATTTAACTATTTAAGTTTAATATGTATAGTGTTTATTTTATGTCTAGTGTAATACACTTTTACAGCCTACGGGAGATTTTTGGAGGGGTTTTCCAGGCTGTAATTTATTTGTTACGTTCCCCTCAAACGTTGCCAACTTGCATCATAAACTTAAATTAATACATACATTAAAATTTTTCCTTCCCATTGCAATAAACATCTGAAATATTTTGCATGCGCTGAACTTAGATGAAATCAGATTGGACTTAATGCTCGATCATTCAAATATGTATGATGCCATTCAATTGCTATGGTATGTATAATTTCACTATTTTTTTAAATTTGTCTGCAGCTTTGGGAAGAAAGTTGATCGACCCTCCTGAATGCGGTGTACCCCCAAAATTCTGGGGGTTGACTGAGACTGACCACGCCCCTCTGGGATCGAACCCATGGCTTGCACTCATCATGTTCGGTACGGAATACGTTACGGTTATATACGTTGCCTATAGTCTTTGTTCCTCTGTGATTAGTCAAGATATCTGATTCCTTCGTTATTAGCAAACATTTCCAAACAATCTGTAGGTGGCACCCATCTTCTCGGTTCAAATTTTCTGTTATTTTGAAAATCTCTATTGCCTCTTTTAACACTCGTGGGTAATAACGTCTCTCTTTTGAAATAATCTATAATAATAATATATATAATAATCTATAATAATAATCAGTATCGTGTGTCCGGGTTCGCTCCAGGCGTGTTCAGTTATTGCTATATGCCTGAATTGCTTATATTTAGTCGCTCTTTCATGTTCCCACGATCGAGGATCTACTCGTTTCCCCACGTAAGATTTTCCACAGGAACAAGGGACGCGGCAAATATCTTCCTATATGTCATGCGGTGATCGGTCTTTTGCTCTGGGTAGGCAGTCGTTTACTTTTTTAACAACCGGTGACGATGTCATGTTTTTTGAGAACCTTCGTAATCTTCTCCATTGTGTTTCATGATTTTCCCTGATTCCAGTGCCACTTTACCGAATCATTATCCTAAATTCATTTATGATTTGATAAAGCAAGCCTCACATCTATGGTCTCAGTCAAAGAAATTATACGCGTTTTAATGAGAGGAATCTACTATGACACATTAATCGCAAAAAAGAGAGTAAAACCTATTTGAAAATTGAGAAAGAAGACTTCATGTGTTAATTTTCTTGTCCCTTTCTTGCGTTTAATTATGATCGGCACTTTTTGCTCAATTGACGTGTTATTTTACCTTACATTAACCACAAAAATACTGTAAGGTCATTGAAAATTAATATATTGCTTCATAAATGTTTACAAAAATTAAATCATCCTAATTCAATGGAAGAAGCCTTAACTTGGTGAAACTCCGTAATCTGAATCATATTAAATAAAAATGCAAAATTTGTTTTGGGGAATTTTGCATTTTTATTTCATATGATCCCTAAATCATCTTAATTCTTACAACCAGACTAATATTTTTCTTCCTTTATGAAAACTCGTATAATAGCCATTTATCCTTGATATAAAGGTGTATGTAGATAGTTGAAAGCATTGTTAGCTTAATGAATCCTTTATAAATCAGATTATCCGATTTTGTTTTTAGTGACTGATTTCTAAGCTAACTCTTCCGAAAATAACACATGCACATTTAATAGGAAGGAATATTGAACGTTCTTTTTCAAACATTTAATGATTAACTCGCTTTAAAATGTTATCTTTCAGAGGGCAAAAAGTACAATTCGTTTCGGCTGGGGGCCCTTATCAATCACAGATACGTGGTGACCACAGCTTCCGGATTGAACGGACCCATGTGAGTATTTCTATACATACAGGTTATTGTATATATACACTGTAATTTCGGATTGGATTTTACTTGACGTTAATGAATTTCCACCATATGTTTCCTAACCGAAGCCCTTTACCTTTCCTTGTTTTTATATATCCCAGAATTACATTATTTAGGTGGCTTAATATTTTCGTGGCTAATCTTGCAAATTATAGATTTGCTTTTAACTTTCGGACTCATCCCATAATTCATCTATTTTTGGTATTGCAATAAATCATAGCTGCATCACAATTTCCAATTCATCACTTGTATGAATTTCCTTCATTATAACAAAACTATCTGTATAATCCCTCAACTATAAGGACTATGTTCTTTATAAAATAATGTTACTTAAAATTAAATCTAAAAGCTTTCAGATTTCTCGACAAATATAGAGATTCAAAAATCAATTTGGCAACAACTTTAATTAAATTATGATCCACCCTTTTACCAAATTTTGGGGCAAAACCTACTTCTAGTCTTTGTTTTCTTTCAACTAATCTACATCTACATTAATACCCTACAAGCCGCCTTTCGGCGTGTGGCAGGGGGTGTAAACACCAATTGAATCTAAACTACTTCCTTTAGGTTACTGTCGCGTATCGTTTGCGGTAAGAATGAATTTTTAAAACGATTCGTCCTAGCATCTATATCTCTTAAATTACGGGCATTATCGGATCGACCGAAGTAGCAGGGGGGGTGCATGATACCGATTGTATCTTCCGAAGATGTAGTTTCCCTGAATTTAATAAGCAATCGCAGCCTAGCTTCCAATCTCCTTTCTTTCAAGGATTCCCAACCTACGTCTGAAAACATTTTTGTAACGCTTGCTTTTTTATAGTAGCATTTCTTAACAGAACGAACCGCTTTACGCTGCACTTTCTGGAGTCATGATAATTTTGCAGAGATTACGTGCGCCTGGGAGAGCAAAACCTAATCACAGATCCTGACTGCGAATTGCATGTATGCGCTGCGTTTGTTCGGGATTTCAAAGTGGAGAAGATCATCAGACATCCAGAATTCGACGAGCGGAACTTTGAAAATGACTTCGCTTTGCTACGACTAAACAAAGAAGTTGTATATTCAGGTAATTACTTTCAATTCTCGTCTGTTGATCTTATTATTCGAATCTTAATGATAGATCGTAATTCTGAAAGTACAAATTCCAATGCAACCAACGTTTTTTTCAGAGTGGGTGTATCCAATATGCATCTGTAAGGATTTTGAAGCCAGTACCTTGAAAATCGCTACATACTTCCACATGACGAGTGTTTCCAGTAAGTTATTTCACTCACCAAATATTCACTTTTCTTAATTCCTTCATGGCCACTTTTAACTATGTGAACAGAATATATTGAAGACGGAGATAGATAGGTCACAACTTAAAAGATAATGACATATTTATAAGGTACTTACAGATGAAATAAACGGCAGGACAAAATTTTCTTAGTCGCAGAATATTGAACATAAATTTCTTTAGACAATAGTGGTCTGAACATTAGATACCCAGTCTGTTATTTATTCCATACTAATTTATCCAATAACCAAATCATTAAATTAAAAAACAGGTTGTTAATGTGATACTATCTCTACTTCATTTTCAGGTTTCTACAACGATCTCCTGCAAAAAATAAATGAAGTTGAGATCATCCCTTCTGGGAATTGTAAGGATGTATACCCAGAAATCACAGAAAAGCATCATGTTTGCACAAATTATAATTCCACTTATGAAAAGCATGACATTGGCTCACCTTTCATACATTACAAAGGAGACGGGAGCAAAAGGTACTGCTTGGCCTCTCTTTTGAAAACAGAAGATTTTGTCAACAACAACCCAAGTGAGCTTATATCCTGCCAGTTCAACTGGTTGAAAAACAGTATGATGGAATAATCAAGAATCGAAGCAATTTCATGTAGCTAATTCTCAGCTATATTATGTATTTAAACAGTTGGTTATGAGATATTAATTTTCTTCCGATGTTGTTCTCCGTTCTGGAGTGGCTGTATCATTCTCATTTACGATTCCACGCTCACAATGATTCGTCGGAATTTTCCAAGTAAAGGTACATTCTTGGTTGGAACGTCAATTAGTTCATCTTCATATCTTTCTAAGCACCATTCACATTGTTGCTTATTGAGGATTAATAAATGCTTTTTTGACTGAAATTGGAGTTTAATTTCGTATTAATGAAGAATATTTTCACAATGCTCGTTTCCTCGACCATATTATGACGTAAATACATAATTATCACTATTAGGACGAAATTTAGACAGAAAAGTGTCTTTTTTTAAATGACCTGTGGCCGCAGTTACGGAAGGAAATCATAAATAATGAAAGTGTCAACAAAGATTGTATAACATTACATCAGTGGTACGAATGACAACGTATCAATCCAAAGATTGCGATACGAGGAAATGCGGCACTTTATGCATAGAAAATAATGTGTTCCTGCCCAATATCTTCAATAATCTATGCACTTGATGGATCTGAAAAGGAGCCATGTCTATTTATTTAGTCATTACAAGTGACACAGTCCTGAACAGCAAATTTGAATCCTTTTGTTTTTCTGTCTGCTACAGCATCATCCAAATACTCCCAACGGATTTATATTAAATTTGAAAATGTCGATTTTATTTCCATAAATTTAAAATGTTCATGTTAAATAATTGCTTAATTTAAGTAAAAAAATAACATGTAAACTTCTAAAAAAAGCTTATTAAAATTATTTATTATGATAATTAATTTTTATGAAAAAGTATATTCTCACTTAAGTTCCTATAATTGTGTATTAAGTTTTTTGCACAAATGTGCTATGAAAACTATACATCTATTGGATTCTAAATAAACATTTGATTAGTCATTGTTTTTAATTTAATTATTACAACGTTCCTCATTTGTTTATTTAGTCTATGATTCTGATTATTATTTTAAAGCTACCGATTGGGGGGCGTTGAGTTTAGGTTTATGGATCCAAGGGGGCGGTGGCTCGAAAAAGTTTGGGAAACACTGCACTAGACTGTCGCTAATCCGACCATTCCTTGCACAGGGAGGTGCAGGATTAGCGTGAGTGCCGGGTTACTGAGAGTGTGTAAAAGACCATAGCGTTGTGACCGAGTTTTCGGTGCGCAGCCATAAAGAGAAATACATACTTTTAATATATTACGTAGTATATATATATGGTAATGTAAAGCTTAATATGTAAGAACGTGTGATTCACAGATACGAGGTGGCAAGTTAAATTAAGGCTACGGCTTGCACCTATAATGTAGTATGTAAACGGAAAATTACTTATTACTTTCTTTAGAGAAGTCATTCAGGTTTAGATGAATTAATATGTTTTCGGTATCTTTATATATAATTTCCGAAGAGTCCGTCCGTCCCCCCCTTTATTTCAGAAACGGTTTGACTTAGAGATTCGAAACAACCTGCATTGTGTTTCTAAGAGTTAGAAACCCCTGGGAAAACTATTCCCATTACGAAGAAAGCCCGGGTTCGAACCCAGGAGTCCATAATAGGGTTCCATAAGGAATGCACTTAGCTTAGCTTTTATCGGTTGCAGGCCTTATTTCTTTGTTAAAACTCGGGAATACCATCAAAAGAAGGTTAATTAAATAAAGTTTCTTATTTTAGTAGTGGACCAGCGATTTCGATCAGAAATTGCCAGTATTTTGATAAAATAGAATAAATATTTGAGAGATTTTTGAGGTTATAAACAAGTCAGTTCCCATTAACGACGAATTCGGTTGTTGAATTTCCTCATTAGATCAAATATCGAGAATTTAGGCCCGTATTGACGTCATGATTGTTTATAGCAACGTAAATATTTATAGATGGTTACGCGAATTTGGTGTTAGCGTGTTAACTAAATTACCTTTTGAGAAATCTGGAGGTTATTTGTATACTCCCTGGTAGGTTGAAGACCTTTTTAATGTTATATTCTGACTTAAATTATGTAGCATATCTATTTACAGCATCGTATTTCCGCGGTCAACGAAAATGATTAACCTAATTAAGTAAGTGAACTACTCTCTTACTATTGTATTTGTTGTCTTTGAGGTGTTGAAATACAAGTGGTGAGGTAGCAGAATATTGAATATCTCACTCCTGACTGAAAAGGTAAGGCGTAAATATGTTTAATTATTAGGAGAATGTAAATAATTAAAAATATATCAATGCGATAATAATTATGACTAATTGTCACAATCAATTATATAGCATTGATTTATATTTAAGTTAAAACTGATTTTCTAAACTTAGGGTCCGGTATTATAACATATATTTAGAGTCGACCTTGGCTGAACTCTTCACGTAAACTCTAACAAAACGTATTTTTGTCGATATTTAAACCTTAATAGGTATTTAACTCTTAAAAGTAACTTTAGCCGCAATGCATAATGGATGTAAACAAACTATATTGCGGAAAATTTCTAGAGCTAGCCTCTCGCCTCAGTTGGTTTATCGCTGAAAAATAAGTTTGTTTAGTGGTTTTTTTGGTTGAAAATCCTCAAAATATTTGAAATAAATTTGTCTATTTTCCTTAAATAGAGATTTCTCGCGACATAGCCTTTTTCTTTTTTGTAAATCATATCACAGACTTTAGGTGCTGTGAAGTATTTTTTATGATTCAGATACTTCAAAAGTGTTATAATTAGTTATAAATTGGAAGTGAAATGAATTTATTTAGTTTAGAACTGCAGATTGAAGTTATAAAGATTAAATTATTGCATTTGTTACTGATGAAGTAAGAGCAGAACTCAGTTTCTACGACAACATAGACGAATTTGACATAGTTAATAACACACATACGAGTATTGTCATTAACTTATTGATTAGCACAATTAATCATGAATGTATAATATAATTTACCTGTGTTTTTAATGGAAGTGTTTCACTAAGATATAACCGTGATTTTGAAAAGTGGCCATCAAAATTTCAATATTTTAGTATGTTAGACTTTTTACCAGTACGTTAGTTAGGTTACGTACCTTAGTCAGTATTATTGCAACCTTTTATGACGATAGTGTGTGTGTGCTTTACGCACATATAATCGTTGGAGATTTCCCAAAATGACGCTAAGTACGCGTACAGGAGAATTAAACTTTAGTGAATCTAAATATTTTCTCATAAGAAATGTACGGTATCTGTAGAATGGGAGAAATGAGAGGTATGTAGTGTTGGAATCTATCATTAAAGGTCTGTGAAACGTCTCGGCTTTCTACAATCGTATAAGAGCCATTGTATGTGTATACTCATTAATATTAAATGCATACAAATGAAATACCTACAAGTATATGTATACTTATATACTATCCAAACACCATAAATTTCATTCTCATTCCATTTTCCTAGATAAAATCTTTAATGCGAACCTATATACAAACCATAAAGTTATCTACCTAAAAACTGAGAGGTTTTTGTACCGGTCAACCATTAGCTGCTAAAATCGTGAGAGAGTATTACTTCATATATGTTTACTTATCATCCCCGCTGAATTTCAACGAGCACTTATGCTAGTTATATATAAATATAGTTAGTGCCCACTGGATTAAAAATAACCCTTCTCCTCCGCACTTGCAAATTTTCTAATTTTTCTTAATGAACGCTTGCACTCGTTACATTATTCTATCGTTCTCTTATACGTCAGGGAAAGGTGCCAGATTAGCGAGAGTCAATTTCCCGCGTATTTCCGTAATTTCCCTCTCTCCCTTCTCTTTCCATACTTTTCAATGGTGTCCATCCATGTTTATCTTATAAGCCTTAAATAATATCTAAGTATATGTTAGTTTACAATAGAGATGCTGTATTGCTACCATATATTTTTCTACTCATATTTCGGTCTTTATCTCTTTTATTTCAACGTTAAGGTTTTATAGTGAGCACAATGATTTTGGATATTTTTCAGTAAGCCATAAAAATGGCTTAAATAATCAAAATCTGCATTTCTATTTTCGTCTTCTTTTGCATCTCATTCAGGCTGTACTTAAGTATTTTATGAAACAATTTATTCTTTCCTCTAATCCTCGGAAGGAAAGACGTCCTCCTAAGAAGCGACTTGTATAAGAGGAGCCAAGGACAGGGATGAAATCGCTTATTTTTGAACAAAATGTTTAAGTTAAAAGATTACCGCTATCTTGAAGAGCAAGCATCTCAACAAGCCGATGTAGGAAATAACGCAGAAGTACTGTTGAAGTAGCATATTGTTAAATTTAATAGTAGCGTAATATACTAGTTTACACCAATGCCTTACATCAACATATCTCCCAGAAGCAGCAGTTTTACAAGGGAGTTCTAAATATATTCTCGTTCCCTCAAGTACGATCATGGATAGTGATCTAGGGGATATTATTGTAAGGAAATCACCAAATTTTGTAAAAATGTTTTACATATTTATTTCCGCAACAGTATTGTAAAGAAAAGATGGAATAAAAAGAGAAGACTACGTTAAAAATATTTTATAGGTTGAATTTCCTTCGTTGGCGATAGCTCGTGAGACTGTGTTGTGCATGCTTGCCAATTTTTTTACTGCTGCTCACAGAATACATTTTTATATCGTTCAAAATATCTCTAACTAGGAAAATTTCTGATATTTCAAACAGAAGAATTTCCTGTGAAATTTTCCTGTTATCCTCAATAAAACAACCATTTTACGCACAGATATAGCTGAGAGTAAGTAAGTTTTCTATTGGAGGTTTGGCCGTTGGAAACTTGTTTCTTATTTCGATAAAAAATTTTACATTTTACGGATTTTGATATTTTATCATCAAAAATTCATTATCGGCCGCAGACTCCAATGAAAAAATCAGCTGAAATCTCTTTCCAAAGAGAAATTTATTACGCAAAAATCTTGATCTCCATTTAAATTTATTGGAGCACTGAAGCACTGGAGTTGGATGTTGCAGATCCTACGCAATAGAGTTTCAACGTGATATTAGTTAAGATTATAATAAGATTTTCAGCGATCTGAGCTTTCTTTGAGCAAGAGAAAGCCAGTCCATGGATTAAAAATAATTTTTAATTTAAGATATACTTACCAACTCGTCTTCCAGATAAGAGAAGAATTGTTTAGAATTCCTAAGATTTTAAGGGAGCTTTACGTGTTTGCTTACATAGATATATGTAATAGATTTATTTAAATCCGGGCTGTCTTTCCTTACAAATCTACACTTTTTAACTCCACAATTAACGCATTTACCTTTTAAAAACTTTACACCATATTTCGTTTTTGAGGTCTTAAGGTACAATGAATCCGTATGCATTCTGCACTTAAGACAATAAATTGAATCAGACATTTTCTTTGAGAATTCTATTTTAAACAAGGTATTCTATGGAATCTAAGGATAACAGTGATATACTATTTTTGTAACATTCATGACTTTGTTTACATTGGTATAGCGACGTATGACGTAATTTAGGATAATTAAAATTTATTTTCCAATCGATTTCGTGCATCATACGTGTAACTACTCCCAACGATATATTTTTGAGATAAATTTAGATAAATATGTAATTTACTTTTAGTTACTAAGTTTAGCACAAATTAAATAATCAAACTTCGAAAGATATATTTATACTAAATCAAACAGCAACAGCGTTCTTTCTCCTCTTCATTGTCTTATACCCGACTTTCACCTATCCCTACCCTCATTCTTCCACTATTTTCCTACCCCCTTTTTTCATAAACATTGTGTTATTTTGTTGGTTTTTTACCTGGTGATGATGCCAGGTATCCAAATACGGTTGGTTCTCTTGGGTCTGTTATGGAATCTACCCTACCAATAAATAGTCAGCTAATTGCATGCAAAACGAGAGAAGAAAATGAAAGAGAGTAGATGAAAGCCTATTGAGGTATATCTTTATCGCTGTAGCATCAAGCAGTGAGTAAAGAAATTTTTCGCTAGGGAAAATGTAATGTACTTGATGTTAAGAAAAAACCACCAGTAACGGAAAAAATATGCTTTAAGTCGAGAGTAGGAGATGGGAGTAATAGCCTTTCAACCAAAAAACGTGTTCGTTATTCCATTTAGAGAACATACATTAGTCAAATATTTTTAAAAACATTTCAGATGGAACCGATTAGAATTTGAACTTGAAAATCATTGCAGAAACCAAAGGATATCCAAGACAAGTTTTCCCTACGAAATCAGGATTTGATCAGCAAAATACGCAGTGGTGGCGGATCATGTCTGCTCCCAGGAGAAGAATGGGGATGAGGTTTTTATTACTTGAGCTCGTAATTCTAATTTATGTCGAATTTAGCCATAGCTGAAAATCGTTGGAAAGCATATTCGCAAAGAAACTGTTTTATCATCTCTACTTTAGAAAATTTAAGGCATGGTATCTAATGACTATCCGCTTTGAAAATGATAAAAATATGACAAGGGATTAAAACATAGGTGGGGGAGCGTAATCTACTTTATACGTACCTACTTTTCACCCGTGTCTCTCAATACTCGAATGAATGATGGAATACATTTGGCTAGCTATTTGAAATACATCCAAAGGTAAAATATTTATATTTTGCATGCACATAGGGCTCAAATATTTTACGCATGACTGGCATTGCTTAAGAATCTGCTGTTCTTCATATTGATTTTTTAAGATTAACCAACAAAGACAGTTTAACGTAGTTGCCCTTTCTCTTAGCACTGGTTTTCAGATAAGATACACGGAGACCTTGGAGAGAAGGGAAACTCAAACTTGAAATGAAATTCGGAGGTTGATTAGATCTAATTGGATCGACTTGAAAGCTAATGGCGAAGTTGCATATCCAACACATGATAAAAAAACGAATTTTAGAAATACTACTTGGGATTCAAGGATAAACACATATGATGAGCGATATTTACTTAAATATTATAACTTACGACCGAACAGCTTTATAGAAAGGATTCTGGACCAGAAAATGAGAGGGTGATCAAGGATGAGCTACATAAACTACTATCTCCTATCGTTTATCGAATTCAACACCTTGAAGACATCCTGAAACAAACATCCGAGTTCCCCTTAGTGCATACATGGATATAGTGTACTTACCTTGGATGCGATGATTCCAGGTTTATGCTGTGTTTTCGGCACTAAAGACGACGTTGAAACAGCGATGCATCTGCCTTCGGGTCTTCAATTGTGACCTGAAGAAGCCAACAGCATCGCTGCCGGAACGTCGCGACGTTCCGTCGTATTGAATGGGGACAACGATGCATAAACGCAGAATTCATCGCATCGCGTAATCTTCATGCAGCAGAAGCCTGCATAGGATATATAATAATTTATTTACGGGCAGAGCCCTATTGCATGAAGAAATGCAAGATTATAATAAATTACAAAGTAAATAAGTATACATAGGTTTAAATATTTCTCAAATACTTTAAAATAAAATCAATAGTAAAATAGGTAAGAAAGTAACATTGAAAAATAATTCATTATACATATAATTATATAGACATTTCAAGAATAAAATCATACATAGATTTAAAAGATAATATAAATATTTAAGAAAATTTAGGAATCCTCTTACCTTTGTTTAAATATCGTTAAGTAGCAATTAACATGGAAGTTTTGGAAGAACAAGAAGACCTTATTAAATTTGCATAGGTGGTTCTACTCAGTACTTACTCTTCATGGTAAATTGAAGTTACTATCAGTTAGAAGACCAATCTTTTCTTTGTGAATGATATTTCTTTGGTTATAAAGAAACAAAACTTTATATTCACACAAAAGTTTTATTGTAAAACAATATTAACATTAAAATATTAAGCAGATATGGCAGCTTCAAATGACTGATGAGTTTAGCCAATGATGATATGTATTATACATGCCATTAGAACAGTAAAAGTTTTAGAACACTATTCCTTCTAAGTTCAAACATTATCATACAAAATGTAACACAGAAAATGTGCAATAAGTCTATAATAAAAATCTTCTTAGCATTTATTTTTTATAAAACTACCAGTGTAATATACACAAGTAGTATCATGGTTAGAGGATATACATATGATTGAAACTTCATGAAAACAGAGCTGAAATCTTTGCATTTACTATATATCATATTTAACCAGTTTTAATTAGCAGCAAGTAATTCAAACACACAGTCCAATTTGCAAAATCTTTTTTAAGCAAAGCTCAGGAGAAACTGCTCCACTCTATGAATGTTATTTGGCATAATAATTATTGGCTTATATAATTTGAGTAGTTCACCAAAACATAGCCTTAATCCTCCACAGATGGTTCTATAGAATGAAATGGAATGATTAAAAGTAAATTAATGAACAATGTATGCTTAATTTTATGGTTAGTTACTAGCCAGAAATAACTAAATGAAAAGAAAATGAAAACTTTGAAAAAATTGGAATTTGTGTTTCAACCTGCCTTTTCTAACATTATTTCTAAATTATGTATGAATTGCTTAGCCAATCAAAATTTGCATGGATTAAATTTGGAACTCCAAACTGTAACACTTAAAGATTATCATCAGAAACTATTTTTCTTAATTCAAATTTAATTTTATAGCAGGTTTATTTATTGCTGTTTGGTGTTATCAGTTACTGTGCATGGTGTGATGTCATTACAGTTGAGCTATGCCCTTGTACTTTGGAATATTTGGACGGAATAACTAATATCTTTCTACATAAGTTGCAATCTACATAACTTGTGGGACTTTTAAAACATCTGCGTAGATTTAAAAATTACACAAGATTAATATTAAAGTATATTTAGGAACAAAATATTAGCAACAAAAACTAAGAATATAACCATGAAAAAATAGGAAATCATGAGGATGAAATCATCATCAATCATAGCACCACAGGCTTAAATATTTTGTTTCATTTCTTCTGCTATACATTATTTACAAAAGATGTGATCTAGTTAACATATTTATAAAAACAATAAAATGCTTTTTGAGCAATACACAGATAATAAATTTAGGCTAACAGCCAACAGAATGTTATAAACAACAAATTCCCATGAACACATTTAAATCATGGTGAAAATTGTCACCAAAATAATACATGTAGGCGTGCTCATAAGCTCACATTATTCATTCCGTAGATAAATGAAACAAAATGGGCAATTATAAAAATACTGCATTTATATTTTGATGAAAAGTTTAGTTGATTCATGCAGTTGAATTGCAGTGATATTTATCAGAAATCAGTATCCACATAGTGGTACGAAGTATTTCTGATCTTTAAATGACTAGCAATACCACAAATTTACAACCAATGCAACTCCTGGAGCAATAAATAGGCAATCACGTAATAACTTATGGTCTCTAGTTTCTAATAAAAAATAATCTTTATGATAAAACTATAGTATTTTATTATGGGCTGTCATGAATGTGTTGGTTTCTTTCCCGGTTATCTTGAAGCCGTAACTGTCGAATGTTTTCCACTGGAGTTTGTGAAAAAAATCCATGCACATCATTCTGAAAATAAAATAGAAACATTGATTTTTTCAGAGACACAAGATTGATTTTATTCGGTGAAATGAGGGAAAATGACCATTGTAATTTTATTAGTAAAATATCATAATGTAGGCTCTGCATACATTCTGCCCCATCCAACTTTATGAATACACAATATCTTTTTATAGTCATACAAATACTTTTTATTCTTATAAGAAACGAGTTCAACACATTCACTGTGAAATAGGAGTAAACAAATCAACAGAAGAATAATTAAAGCTCCTATGCTCCTTATAAACCAAAAATTAGTGATAAAATATGAGAGTGGGGAAAACTAAAATAAGGAAAGAAGTAAGATCTTTCTTCTTTCCAGTGAAGCTGTGTTATCTGGAGGATGTAGAATGCTTCTTATTTCTCTTTGTATTCATGAGACATCGTTTTATGGCATACATTAATTATCAGTGGTGTTAGAAGCATAATCAAGCATTCTACATCCTCCAGATAACACAGCTTCACTAGAAAGAAGAAAGATTTGATACATTTCTGTACTTTAATGGAAAAGTTAAAAGGAACTATTAACTTATGTCTATAAATATAAAACTGGAATGATGGTCTCTACCCAGAGCAATGACCATAGTTATTAGTGAAAATAAATTATAAAGACATTTGTGCTAGCTGTGGGACAGTGAGCAACATCACAAGAGCTAAATGCAGTAAGAGAGAAACATTAAGCAGAATAGCCGAAGGGAGAAATCACCAAAAGCAAGCAAATACTGCATCCATAGATACTAAGAAACAGTCAACAAAAAGCTATTTTTGGGGTTTCTTTTCATATGAAAACAAATTGTGGGTTATAGCAGTAAGAGAGAAGAGATTTGAAGCAATGGATATGCAGAATGACTGACAAATGCAAGAGCAATGGCCAAGCAACTAATGAAGATATAGCTAACGAAGTGAGAGTCTGCTGTAACTTTGGTGAAAATAAGAGAGAAATCAATCAACACATACTCTTCAGGTAAGAATGTAAGAAGGAATTGTAAAGAGGAAATATTACTGAAAAAGACCTTGGTTTAAATGTAAGAGGCAAGTGATGGAAAGTTTGAAATATTAGGAATTACCATGGAGACCTGCAGCAAATCAAGCCATTTAATTAACACTACAAGACAAAAAAATCTGATGTGGCCAACACATGACTTTCTCCATATTTATTGAAAACAGAAGCCTATGCCGGTAATATATAAATAATTCCAAAACAATGAGTGTTACAGGAAAATGTTTCATACAAGCTTTGTAGTAAAAAAAATTATCTACAACTTTGGTACATGGTTGTATATACCTACATTGCATTCTGATCGAGATATGTATGAAAAACTTCCATTTCTGGGTAAACAACAACTACCGGTTAACCATTATTGAAGAATAACTCGTAAACAATCAGTGTTACGAAAAACTGTTTCATACAAAAGTTGTAGTAAAAAAAATTATCTACAACTTTGCTACATAATTGTATATATCTACATTGCATTTTGACAGAGATATGTATGAAAAACTTCCATTTCTGGATTAACAACAACTTCCGGTTAACCATTATAGGGGAATAACTCCTAAACAATCAGTGTTACGAAAAAATGTTTCACACAAAAGTTGTAGTAAAATACATAATCTACAACTTTTGTGTGTAAATGTATAAACCTATATTGCATTCTGACAGAGATATGTATGAAATACTTCCTTTTCTGGGTAAACAACAGCTTCCGGTTAACCATTATTGAAGAATAACTCCTAAACAATCAGTGTTACGAAAAAATGTTTCATACAAAAGTTGTAGTAAAAAACATTATCTACAACTTTGCTACATAATTGTATATATCTACATTGCATTTTGACAGAGATATGTATGAAAAACTTCCATTTCTGGATTAACAACAACTTCCGGTTAACCATTATAGGGGAATAACTCCTAAACAATCAGTGTTACGAAAAAATGTTTCACACAAAAGTTGTAGTAAAATACATAATCTACAACTTTTGTGTGTAAATTTATATACCTATATTGCATTCTGACAGAGATATGTATGAAAAACTTCCTTTTCTGGGTAAACAACAGCTTCCGGTTAACCATTATTGAAGAATAACTCCTAAACAATCAGTGTTACGAAAAAATGTTTCGTACAAAAGTTGTAGTAAAGTACATTATCTATAACTTTTGTATGTAATTGTATATACCTATGTTGCATTATTACAGAGATATTTAAGAAACAAACTTTTGTTCCGGATAAACCGTAACTTCCGGTTAAGCGATATTCTCCAAAAACTAATCAACTCTTGGTATTGTTAGGAAAATTCTAAATATGAATTTTGAAAATGATCGGATAATTACTTTTTAAGATAGAGCGCACACAAACTTTTTAACCACAGACAGACAGACAGACACACAGACAGACATGTTCGGGAAAATAGCTAAAACATGCTCTATGGGCCCCAAAACATCTATTTCCGTCGAAATCTGGAGGTCGAATTTTTTTGCGAATACAATACTTTCTCTATACTACGTATAGGGAGAAAGTAAAAATCTGATGTGGCCAGCACATGACTTTCTCCATATGTAAGATGTAAATATTTACCTACGACTGCATTTTCGAACTCTATATTCAATCTAAACTTGGAAGATGAGTGATTAATTTATATCATATTATCTTTTACGTCACAAACATTATAAATAATGTTTTTCAGGACATGTTCGATAAAAAATGATGAAATGGCCTTTCGCCCCAGCACCCAGAGCGCCCACAACGTACATAATCAGCAACTTCCGGTTTATCAGTATTTCACTAATAACTCCTACACAATCAGTGATACAAAAAAATGTTTCATACAAAAGTTATAGTAAATTTCATTTTCTAAAACTTTTATAAAAAATAGTTTATACCTAAATATAATATTTATTGAGATATTTCGAAAACCGGAAATGAGCTTTGAAAAATGAAGCTCGACTTCCGGTTAACCGATTTTCTCCAAAAACTAATCAACTCTAACAACACCAACTTAAATACTATATCTGAAATTTGGTGTAGATTCCACTAATAGTTTTCATGTTAGAGCGCCCACAAAGTACATAACAGTTACTTCCGGTTTATCGGTATTTCACAAATAGCTCCTAACCAACCGATGATACAAAAATATGTCAATTTCAAAAGTTATAGTAAATCACATTATCTAAAACTTTTATAAGGTATACAATCTACATATATATCATATTTACGGAGATATTGTGAAAACCGGAAATGATCTTTGATGAATGAAGCTCGACTTCCGGTTAACCGATTTACTCTAAAAACTAATCAACTCTGACAGCACAAACCACAGTACTATATATGAATTTTGGTATTGATACTACTATAGTTTTCACGTTAGAGCGCCCACAAGCACAGACACACGTAATGTATTTCCGTTGAAATCTCGAAGTCGATTTTTTTCGTGAAAACAATACTTTCTCTATACTTCGTATATGGAGAAAGTAAAAATGAAAAGAATGTAAGAAGACCAGGTCTTCCACTTTCAATACATCTGCTTTAATCAACTGAGTCATATTGTAGAATATTTTCTCCATTATTTGCGACACTTTGTTGGCCAATTAAAGGGAGGCTCCAACATAGCAGCACCCTGCATCAATGCTGTCTGCCCTGAGATTGACCAATAGCAAAATTATAATATAACCTGGCAGGATTTTATAAGATGAAAAAGGAGATGGATGCACACCATTACATTCAAAGCATATTTCCTTCTATTATCTCAAACTGATTCAGAAAGGACTGCAGCAGGGCTAGGTGTCAATAGATTTGAAGCACCCCTCCTTTAACCAACATTTTTTAAAATAAAAATTGAGAGAAACCATTCAGCAAGGTAGCTTGATTATTAATAGCAGCTATTTGGTTGACTTGTGTAATATGAATGTATAATAATTTAATAAAGCATCTTTGTTGATTGATACAACTTATAATAAGTATCACAATATAATTTTAAAAGGCAGTCTTTAAATGGTATCATCATCACAATAATAATTACCATAAAATAGGATTTAAAAGTAAAATTTTTATTCCCACATCAGGTCATCATAAAATAATTCATATATTTATAATTACCGTAAATGCCGGGGTTTAAGTCGACCTTTGAAGCCTAAAAATCACTCAAAAACCAGGGGTCGACTTATACGCCGAATTTAAAATTCAACTCTTTACCACAAAGAGGTAAATAAGTGAAACTGCCTGCTTCACATTTGTTGTACACAAACTCTCGCAACTCACCACAATTATTTCTTACTGAATCTAATTTTTGGAAAGTCTAATTAATGTAGATATCATATTAAAAAAATTTCATCACGAAATACAATTGTGGCCGAAAGCATCTTATGACATGTTTTCATAATAAAATAGTTGAATTTTTTAATATCGTATCTTTAAAATAAATTTGATGCATTTTTCACAGATTATATTCATTTCTTCATATGTATTTTTATTTTACAAATATTTAATATATATTTCAATGTTTTCATTTTACAAATGAAGATCAATAAGCACCTCATGATTTTTTTGTTTATATAATCGTTGTGAGTCATCTTAGTGTTAAGAGTTAATGGAAGTTGTTTTAGAAGTGTCATGTTTTGATATTACCACGCTATATTACCATTATTTCTATAATAAATTTTTAATAATATTGTGTTTGTTTCGTAACCCATTTTTATTTGTGTAGCCTGAGTGATACCAACATAACTAACTTGTGTAATAGTAAAGCAGAGGCGAGAAGTTGACATGGTAGCTGAAAGAAACAATTCTAGCATCTTAATCTTATGCAGTAAATATTCCTTAAGCTATCATATGTTTATGGATACCGTAGTTTTTCTTCCCATAAAATTGAGCTGGGGAAGTGGTGTTACCTTATCTTTTGGTACGACTTATATGTTGATCATAGACTAAATCCTGATATTCACCTCAAAATTTTATGGGTCGACTTATACGCCGGCATATATGGTATATCTATACTGCATTGCAAAGAATTCCTACAAGAGTAAATATTTCCTCAGATCCCAAAGCCATTGAAAAGAGTTTTAAAAGGGATTTTTTGTAAATTATACTGATAAGAATAAATGTGATACTATTTTTTATAGTTTCATGTGAGATTCAAAATACAATTTTAGAAGAGAAAGTGAAATACTTTACCGAACTTAACACAACTGCTCTGCTAACAGAGAACAGTTCAACAGGAACATGAGCTGAGTGGTCAGGAGGAGGTAGCTGAGGCTGTGGCTGTGATAGTGAAATTGATGGTGCATATGGATGATGTGAGAAATGATCCAAGCAGTTATCTGCGGGGCCACCTCTTGAATTCTCAAATTCTTCCATTATCCCTACCTGGGTTGTCCTCACATGGTAAGGAAAGTTTTTATTTGCACGAGATGGGCTGGTGAGGAACTGAAAGATAGATTAGCAACTTAGAAAACTATATCAGAAAATCTAAAAAAATTGTCTAAGAAATTTACTACAAATATCTATATTTTTTATACTTCATCAATCATACTTATACATGGTTTAGAACTGGGATACTCAACCTGATGCCCAAAGCGACCTTGCACAGTGCCCACCAAACTTTGATAAACAGATTATTTTATTTGCTACAACAGTATTTCTTGGGATTGCACTAGCGGGGTTAGAGGAAGGGTTCGGTGAGGAAGGGGTCAGAAACTTGGTTGTCCTGGTCTTTGGTTTCGTAAACATAGAGCATATGGTATGTCTAAACTTTATCCCTCTTATCGCCTACATCCAGATTAACAAGCCAAGTATATATGTCATATTTTGTGCATTATGGGAATGCAAAGATTCAGCTTGGCTCAGCTTATAAGGGTATCAAATTCCCCGTAATCAATGACTACATGCAGCATTTCAGAACAAATTGGTGCACATGCAGCGAAAACCTTCATACCAGATTTATTCCCCCTAATAAAAATCTTCTTTGGAGATGAAAACTTTCCCACACTGTGAGGATCTTTTTTAACAATGAGCTTTAACTATTTTTTCAAACGGCCAACAGTTAACTAGTGAAGTGAAAACATTGCCAAGGGATGGTCTGAATATCACCCTGGATAGAAATGTTACGTGGTAACCACTTCTCTTTCTGAAACGCCCTTGAGTGCTCGGGCACCAAAAAAGGTTGGTTACCCCGGGTATAGAAGAATACTTTCTTTACCAACAAGAAAGTAATAGTTGGATTGTATAAAAATCCTACCATAAATACAGCCTTTTATGCATTATATTTAAGTAGTTTTATTTTTAAAAGGTACAAATGATCCTTTCAGATCTGTAATGTCTGGATGCTTCAATAAAAAAACTCAAACACAAAACTGTAAGACTAATCTTGTCCTATAGAAGAAACTAAATTCTTCAACTAGAATGGATTTCAATGAATTATTCTGTGTCAGATTAATTTTTAATATTCTCAGATTTTCGTAATTAAAAGTGCTATGAAGATGGACACAAAGGATATACCATATGCTTCCACAGATAAGATTTTATTTGAATCACAAATAAATGCCTCCAAAATCCAGAGTTGTCTTATTGAATGATTACAAAAATTATAAGAGCAAACGTTTGCAGCAACTGCAAGACAGAGCTCCCAGATGCAAGAAAAATAAAATTGTTCACTCGAAAAATTCTGAACAGGACATAATTCCATATATGCTACACAATATTATTATTTAGATGACTATCGCTGTTCTAAACTAAATTCATACGCCGTTGATTATGTAAGGGTTGTCTAGTAGGACAGACTATACTTTGATACCTCCACAATTTTTCAAACATTATATCTTCTTCTGAACAAAAAATTTACTTTTTATCAAATTGGCAAATGTTGTGGAAATGTTGAATTGTAACAGATCCAGATCCTGTCCACTGTTTTTGCCACGTTGACAGCAAATGTACTGACAGGCTAATAGTAAAATCAATATACTACAATGAGTTCACGTAGTTTCACAGTGATTTTTATATTTAAATTTGTTCATTATTTAGATATTATAAAATTAATATATCACAGACTAGAACTAGGAAAGGAAACAGATTGTTACTATTTCATATTACTGTAGTAATAACAAACTAATTTTGGTTCATATCTGGGAATTTTACATCTTCTAGAAACAGGAACTCTTGGAAATAATTTCATTATTATCTAGTAGAGATTTAGAGATAAACATGAATGAATTATTATTATTATTATTACATCAAATCTGCAAATAGATAAACACCAGGAGGCAGAGTTTTGTATCATATTATGACGTTCATAACAACAAGTAATGGATAGAAAAGAAAGACTATATCCCTGAGAATGTAAACTTTCTTTAATCCAAGAACTTTTGATAAAGATGAACACCATTTTATCCTCTGAAACTAAGAGCTGTGGAGTAATTTCAAATATTTAAATTTTAAACTTTTTTAGATTATAACTATATTAAAGAGCATTATAAGCATCAATGAGAAAGTTCCAGCCACATTCTATAGAGTGACTCGTTTTCTTTATTTTTATAAAAGAATAATTGCTCTAAGCTTTTTTCTCAATCTTTTAGATCAATAAACATGAAACTAGCTAAACATACACCCCCTTGACAGCAGAATTCACAGCTGACTTTTGGGGCAATTAAGACATTTTATTTCCATTTTCAATTACAGTTATATGCCTGTTCTGCCGCATTCATTGACTCATCAGGTTATTCTATTGACTTTGGCAAGAGCCGCCTCTTGCAAGATATTTCATCAACTGAAACTTCTTCTCAGTTTCAATCTCAGAACTACTGGGGTTTTCTGCACAATTTGTTTTAGCACTAATTAAGAACCATAAAGTAGCATCCAACAGTAATAAATTTAGGAATCAGTAGACTCTTATGTCCATTCATAGCAAATAATCAGGGCTGGGTCGATGGCAGGATTCTTTCATGCTTTGCTTACCCCAGCTTGGGGGTAAGCTATGCATCAATGAATCTAGGAGTTAGGGACAATCTGCCTATGATTTCAATTAGTATTTACATGGAAAGATAGAAGAAGAAAAAGTCTTTAAAGGTATTTGCATTAAGGCATCTAAGTATGTACAGCAAACAGCAAAAAAAAGTTACCACCCCTGACCCACCAAGAAAAACTAAGTTCAAAATTGGGGCCGGCGAGCCTTTTTCTCGAGAAGAGAGGGAGAGAAAAGAAAGATGGAGGACATGGTCCGTTACGCTAGCTCGGCTCTTGCATTTGGATGGAGAATTTTCGTTATTTATATAAAAATGATTTACTACTATCCTTTATCTGCCACAACATTTGATGTGTAAACGCGTACTGTTGTATTTGACGACAACCAACAGGAAAATAACTAAGGAAATTAATCGAATTGAATGCAGCAATCAAACAAAGTAATCCTCACTTTGATTTTCCATAACAGATTATTAAATCATTTCCAAAACAATACAAATGAATTTCACTGTATACAGCATTCGGTATCAAATTAATTCACATTTTGTTTTTCGAAATTGATCATTTAAATCACTTCCAACATTGATTATGCTCATCAATGTGAACGAAACCAGCAACTTTTCTCTTCTTGATTTCAAATAGGCCAAAACGCAGGATCTCGGATTCAACAATGGCATTTTTCGTCAGGGGGACCGGTTGTTTATAATCACAAAATTTACAAAAAATTTCAAGTATTCTGAGTAAAATCTCGAATATTCAATTCGCAAGCAATAATACATGACCAAAATAAGGTTTTTTATTCTTTTTCTCTACTACTGGTTCTCGTATCAAGCTCGTGTGACCATTATTTTTGCACACTCCTGCAAATTTTACTATTGCTATATAATTATATAGACTATTTTTACATATTGCTTAGGATATAATATGTTACATTCATATTCTAATAGAAGTAAAGAAGGAAAACTTGATACTGAAATATGAAATATGGAATTAGCGATATTTTCAAGAGAGGAGATGTATACGTGAATAACAACAACAAGAAATGTCAGACTTTCATAAACAACTTAATCATCCAGAAATACTGTCAATATAAATTACTCCACAGATACTTTTCTAAGTTCGTCAACAAATAGGCTTTAAATTATCTCAGAAACATATATACTTACAAAAAATATCATGTGTCCCATAAAAGCTATGAAGTGCTCCACTGAACAAACCACTTTTTCTCGGACCCACTTATCAATACTATTGTTAGCCACTATAATGAATATTGGTCCCGCAACAAACCTGCAATTGTAACATAAAACCATGTGCTAGTGAAATAAGCATGCTGAATTATGACATTATGATAAGAGGATTTTAGTAAACATACCAGCAAGTGCCAAGGAGATTGAAAGGATAGTAGAAGGGAGATTTTTCTGGATAGTGTCTCAGCGTGAACACTATTGAATATACAAACATTATCCAAGCAACCAAACGTAGAACTATGATTCCATAACCAGGAGGAGATTCATATAGGTACAGAACTTCCCCAGGATCAAAAAACTGTAATTACAATCAGAAAATTACCATATAAGTAACAACTAAACTAATAAGAAACAGAAAAAGAGTTAATATGCAGTATTTAAACATCTATTGTGAAATTTAAAGATTATTCTGTGACACGCAGAATTTTTTCATGAAATGATCAAAGAAGATAAAAAACATGGCAAATAATCTAGATATGATGAAATCAAATGCTTCCAGCAAAAATAAATTTCCACTTGATTATTTCCACAGTATTAATATTGTGGGTAGAGAATTATTCTATGTATAAAAAAGTAGATAAAAATGCAAATGAAAAGATTTTTAATATATCTTGTAATTCTTCTTATAATTAGGGAAAATTTAAGCATTTAATATTCCAATAATTAACTGGTCCCTAATTAAAGTTTACCTAGACTCACTTCTGCAAAATCAAAACAATCAACAATAATATTGAAATACATGAAACTAAGATATAGGAATTCAGATTATCATTGCAGAATATCAGCAAAAGAATCATTAGGGTTATATAATTAGCAAACATCAAAAATATAATTGATTGGAAAATCATAACTATTTTTAAATGCATTACTTACCATACTTTGGTAGAAGAACAAACAAGCATGACTTATACTGTACAAAGTCATAAAGACAGCTAATTTAGCAGCACCTAAGGGCCTGAGGCGCCCCCTCGTAATGGTGTACCCTTTAGCCATAAGCAGCAACACCAAGATAAAGCAAATTTCACTACTCGATTCCAGCATTTTTCCTGTTAAGAAAAATACACTAGTTTAATCCTACAAAATACTTCCAAGGTTAAAATCTACGTAAATATATAATAACCTAATATGCATGTAAAATGAAGTAGGTAAAAATCATGGTAATCTTAGAGGAAAATGGCAGTGTAAAAAGCAATAAGATGCCAGTTATTTGAGAAGGAAAATGCCATTAGAATAAAAAAGAAGAATGAAAAAAGTATATGAAAAGAATGAATAATGTCTACTTGTTAATCTAGAGCTTCTATTTAAACTGTAAGAATAGTACATACACATTAATTATTTACAAAAGATTATGTGTTAACTACCTCTTTTAAAATACTATATACTGACCAAATGTTCTTCCTTTAGGAAAACCCATACCATCATGAGCAAATTGGACTAGAGCAACACTTTGCATTATTACTCCCCATGTTTGTAGAACTACAGAAAATGCAAATAACTTGTAGGTTGTATGAAGCAGCTGTCTGGTCCTTAACTCAACTGGAAAAAATTCAGTTATTACATTGCCATCAATTAAAACAACATAAGGTAAATCATACAGAATAATACTCACCAGCAAATATAACAACACCAAGTAACAGCATCAAATATATTAAGCAAAATCCCAACAATATTGGTAAAATATCTGGAATAAGAGTTGCAACGAAACAATCTGAATTCAAGCACAATGGAATTATATTATATATCAAAGGTATTTTGAGTTTAAAATTTATTCTACTAATCTATCTTAGAGACGAATTCTTAGGGTAAAAAATTAAAACTAGGATCAAATCCAATTTTTTTTCCTCCATGACTTTTCTGAAGAGAACAAAGAAGAATTTGAAATTTTAGCTGGTTCCATCGAGAATAAGAGGTATGACAGATTTATTTGATATTTTTAATTGTAAACAACAATAACACATATAATTGCTTTTCATTGACATGGAATGTATTCTAACATAGTTAAGGATTTAGAATAAAGTTTTACGTAAATATTTATGAATGTGATGAAACAGAATGGAAGTTTACCATATATTATTCTTTTTAAACACACACAAAATTATCTCTTTAAAAGTAAAATAGACAATCCAATCTCATTTTTTTATCGATGGCTTATCATTAATCATTTGTTGAATGTGAGCAATCCTCTCTTTCAACTTTAAAGAAAGAGTACTTACAAAATTCATCAGCAGAGAAATGTTCTGACCAAAAGTCCCCCTGTGGTCCATTGGTCATTAAAAATCTGTAGCGCACACTCAAGCCCTGAAAAGAAAAAGAAATTCAGATTGCTTCATTTTGTAATAACCATCAAGCAAAAGTAATGAAGCTCTGATATTTTGTAGTGATACTTTTCTGGTATTGCTCATCCTGATTCTTTTGGAAAATAGCATTTTTAGTTGCTCAAAAATCCATCTCTTCATCACTTGTAAAAAATCCATGGTAAACAAACTTTTACTAGACCACTAATTTATTATCCGAATAACACGACCCAGGTTTCGTAGCCTCGCTACATCATCAGGTCCTTTAAAACAAAAAAAGAACTGATGATGTAGCGACGCTATGAAACCTGGGTCGTGTTATTCTGATAATAAATTAGTGGTCTAGTAAAAGTTTGTTTAGCATGGATTTTTTACAAGTTAATAAGTACCACAAAATTAACCCTGAATTGGTATCTTCATCACTTTATGGGCATCTCCAATGAATATTTTCCACTATTTCTCCTCATGGTGGAGGTGGACATCTCTTAATTGTCACCAGTCAAATTTCATTTCTAGATGCAAGAATCTTCTTTATAGTGTTGTAGTAACCAAGATGAACCTGTATCACTATTTTTTACATGGATGGAGATGCCCAAGGAAGAGTAAGTATAAGTTCCTGAGCAACTAATGAGCTTCCTTTCAAGAGGAATACAACACCTTGCTGACCAAAATCAGAAAAATGTAATTCTTATTAGTCCTTACAAAGAGGAAGGAAATTTGTTAAAAGGAAGTTGCCTCTCCTTTTTTAGGCGTCCTCCAATTTGATTTTTATTAGTGCACTTTATGCTTCCTTCAGTCTTAAAAATGCTATTTATCTTCACTTTTTGTTTGACTAAAACAGTATTACAATGACTTAACAGGAAGATAATTTAAATTATAATGATTAATGGAGGAACAAAATATCTGTATTAAGTAGAATCTTTTGCTTTCTTAACATACACAATTCCTGATGTGATGCCATTAAATCAATTAAAAATTAGGGACGTCAAAAATTCTGTGAACATACTAGAAACTGATTGACTAATCAACTTTCATCAGGTAAAATTTGACTGCCCTTGCTCAAGTTACAGAAAGCATGCTATTCAAACAAAGCTATTATAACTATAGTTTAACAGCAGGTATTATTTAAACAAATTTAAAACAATACCTGCTGTTAATACTCATTCGCCTTAAAATAAAAATCTTTGTATCAACTTCTGAAGCAATTTCTTACAGAAATGATAATGAGTTTTCCCTATCTACGATTCTCTTTTCAAGAGATGTTTCAAGATTGCAAATAAATGCTACTTTTGCTATTAAATGCTATTTCTTTAACTTACATTGGAAAATGTACTTCTTTGCATTCACTGAAAGTGCTTCCGTAAAGAAGAATACAAAGATCAAATACTTAAAGCTCTATTAATTATGTTACCTTAGAAGAAGAGTTACAGTTACTAAAGGCAATGAACCACCATCTCTCCCTTGAACTCCTGAAGGATCTGATGTTATGGCATACCCAAGTAGTTCTATCTCCATTCTGTTTTTCGATACAGCCAGAGTGTTGAGGTAACTCAGTTGTAAGATTGATTATTTGGTTCTGTGCAATATTCAGCGCAGATTCTTTTTCCTCACATGTCTATTTATAAAAAAGTATATTTAAGTATTCGATTTCCATAATTTCATGACTAACTCAGGATATTTTAATTTCTTACTTTATTAGTCTTGTAAACAGAAGGCCATTGTTGTACAGAATCATAATAAAGGAGAAGATTTTGGACGGCATAATCCTACAAGAATGTTTTTCAATAATTATTTGGAAAGAATTATCACATTCACTGTTTAAATTAGCTCACAAAACTCCTTAATCTATCTATGAAACATAAACACTAATTAACAACAAAATGAGAGAAAAGAGCTTATTTAAGCGTTCAAAAAGCCTCATCAACCATCAAGCTATTGGTTTACTTACAAGTCATAACTTATTGAGGCAAAAATTACTGGTTTAGCAAATAAAAACGTGAAATTCAATATCAGAAATGTTTCAAATGATTAATTTGCAAGATAATGTATCAGTCCTCAGGGAAACATGCTCAGTGTAGGGTTTCAGCAAGAAATGAGAGCAATTTTGAACGACTCATTGTTTTCTATTCTGTACATGAATTCCAGTATTGTCAATTTATTGCTTTTCACTATACAGTTCTCTTTTATTTTATTAAAATAGATCTATCATACATCATTATGATAAAATTGAGCTGAATTTTAGCCAGATGTTAATAAATGCCACTGGATGTCAGCATAGCTTTAATCAAAACCATGCTTTTGACAATTTTAACAGAGTAAAATTTATTGATCAGCGAATTTTTTTCTGGTTAGAAAAAATTCCAGGTAATCAAATTGAAAAGGAAACCATTAGTATACAGACACCTATAACGCGTGAGTTCGTATTAATACATAGAATATTTTTACGGTCTTTTTAATTAATAAGGCATCGCGCCAGAGATAAAAATTAGAAGGTTGGCTATTCAGTTAAAATGGTCAAAGTTGGTCACTCTTGTTCAAACCCTTTCCTTTCAAAATGTGATGCGCCGATAAATAATGTCTAATTGTATTACAAGCATGCAAGAATATTAAGAGTGATTGAACATAATTCAAAATTTTAGCTGAATATATTCACTGAGAAAACTGAAAATTTGATTCGAGTGTGTGTGTAATATTCAACAGCGGTGAACAAAGCACGAGGATTATCGATTTCAGATTCTCGCCCCGTGATTTCCAAATAACTCTCTATGTTATTCTTCCTTATTATGTATGTATTCATTGAAATCAAAATATCTACATGCCTTGTCATATTCGAGAGCATACTCGAATTTTCCATCAGCAGACAGAAAACAAAACCGAGTCACGAATGCCCATTTCTGAAATAAGAATGATTTGTAAATACAAGCCATTTCATCCTTTCGACTCAAAAATCGCTTAAAATATTATCAAAGCTCACTTCTGAAGTAACTATGTTGCCTTCTACGTATTTACAGCAGTGGTACGGCAACAGGGTCAAGAAAAATATGATTATCAACCACCACCACCTTTCAGTGTACCTCTGCATTACAATCGTAGCTCACGGAAGGCACTGGTGACCTACTGAACCGCGCGATCGAATATTTCGCGCTGCGTAAAATAAGGCTTATTTTCTTCGGCAACCAACTCCTCCTTAACCATTTCTCATTTGTAATATCCTAATCATCCTAATGCAGCAGTACTCAAGCAGATAACATTCTTGTCAAAGTTTCAGGGCTCGTGATCCCTCAAATAAAAATTTTATTTTTGCTATCGAGAAATTTCATTGAAGATAAAATTTCAACAGGCTCACTGGTAAAAAATACTCAGATGAATCCAAAGAAAAAGTACATAAATCTTACTGACGTTAATGAATTTCGCTGGTACACTTCCAATAATACGCCATTTATGCTATTTTTCAATTAAATTATGTGAAAACGTAGATACCCCGGAATTAATTAAAATTACCTTAAATTTCAATATTTTCTTAATTTAAACAGTTCTGTCTATATTACTCTCCAAACTTTTGGCATATATTAGTGAATAAATATTCTAAAATTGTAAAGGATTCGAATAACTTGAAGACGAACAAATGTTTTACTTCTTGCACATATAGTGTAGTTATTTATACTCGGATATAGTCCCAGTCAAAGTGCAGGGATACTTCAAGTTGCTTCGAATACTTTGAAAATCATTCCCCGGTATTTTTAAACAGCATAATTTGCGACACTCACCCATAAACTATAGTTTCTTATAACTTGCTAATTATATTTTCAAAGTAGAATATCATTACAAGAGGAAAGTTCCATCTCAATGAATCAATGGGCTATAATTCAGGAAATTTACACAACATATTAATAATTTTCTCCTGAAATAAACCGGAGTAACATCTCGAAGTGTTGGAACCTTCGTCCTTATGCCTTATTGCAGGAAAACAAAAATATCTTCGTTCGTCAAAAACCAAATACTTGCTGAAATATATTTTATCTAAATACTTCGTCATATAGAAAGTTGAAGTTAACTCAACGTATATCTCTCTTTATTACGCGCCAAATAATTTTGAGACGATACCATGGAATAATACGATAAGCCTACGAGATACCCAGAAATTTAATCCGGAATATCACAAAAATTTGGCATCAGAAGCTTTCCCAGGAAGAGTTGTGATTACAAATACCACGGTTAAAGCTCTGCATCCAAATTTTATGAACTATGAAAACTAGAAAAACCCACATGCATTAATTTGGTTGTAGCACCTCTGTGTTAAGTTAGGATGAAAGCTAAGCAAATTTTTCTGACATAGTGAGTGACATCGCCACTCATTTATTTTCCCCTGCCCTCCAGTCTCATTACCAACCCCCCTGACTTTCCTATATATACACCCAGATGATGGATGAGTACCACCAAAACCGGTAGTCATTTACTTTTTGTGTGGAAAAATGAACATCTGTTTGCCTTATTCCTTAAATTTATTATTTTAAATGATAGGACTTATTTTACATGACATGGGTAAGGGATGAAAGGATAAAAATAAAAGATATTTTAGGAGTAAACTTCCGTCCAGGACACAGAAGACATTTTGCTGAACAAACCATTATCTGGGAGACTCGTGGAATTTTGGGAGAGGAGGTAACCCTAGATACAAATCTAGGAGACAAGGCAATCATTGGACTGGCTGATATATCTGAATTTGAATCCAGGCCTTGTTTGATTTCTGTTCTTTTATTCAAGAAGATATAAAATTTAGAAATGTTAACTCATTCAGCCCAATCCAAATTGAATTTAAGTTATTTAACCCAAAGTATTTACATTCCCACCATATTATCAATAAGAAGAGTACATATGCACATTTGAAATAAAAGAATGTATTTTAGGATCTATTCTAGGACTTAGACCCATGTTTTCCAATTTTTAAGACAAATGGTCTGACAGCTAGGAGCAAAAAATTCACGAAAAGAAACCAGCTCAACAGGGTAGTTCAGCAATCTAAACATCTGACCCTGGTTTCAAGTAACAGTCACATTGATATTTTCCAATTCTGTTTATTGACCACATGCCTACTCATTAAATTTCCTTTGTACAGTTACTATATTGAAGTAAAATTTATTATGTTGTTTTCTGATACTTCACGGAATTTTCTCTTTAAATTGTAATTACCAACTTGTAACATATGTATTATATCTTGTAGTATTGTATCATTGTTTTGTCATTTTGGTAATCTGTGACAGTAAAAAGGTTCAAAATGCATTGTCACAATAATTATTCACTTTATTATTCTGTATATTAATAATTTAATTATATGCTCTTTGCAGAATTGCCCTATTCTTTGTAAAATTTTATTCTTTTTAATTCTTTTGTGTGATGATGATATTGATGTGATTATAGCAGTGAAATATTTTCTAATTTGTAACATCATCTCTTGAGTGTTCTACTTTTCCGTAGGTTCATGTATAGTCAAAACTCCCTATTAAGCGCCATCTACTTCATTTCCCTATAGTTGACCCCACCTCTTATGTCATCCAACAAATTTTGTCCCTAATTTCCCCTCTGTTTTCCCCCTGAATCCTCCCCTCAATATTTGACCCACCCATTTCTTCAGATGTAAAAATATTTTGCTTTTATCTTTACTCTTAATTCTCAATACCTTAGATAACTATAATTCAAGCTTTTATTTAATTTTAGTATACTTATAGCTATAAACAAATATTACTACAGAAAACTCAATTTTCTTATGTTATTTTAAGAATGCTAAATATAATAGAAAAACTCACTGATTGGAATGTCTATTACAGAGGTTACATGTATGCACATGTATACAACATGTGCATAATGAGTGAACATAATGCTATTGATTTTATTTCCTGAAAATATTATGAGATTGTGAAGACTAAATCGATCGAATTTCTCGAAATAATTTAAACTCAGTGTCAAACATGGTGCATTGTGGTTAGCAGAATATGAGGTCCTTTACAGAAAGGGATCTCATACTGCACATTACCAATCATCTGCATCAAGTATAATAGTCTATCTTACTCCATAAATCTGAAGACGTACCCAATACTTGGGCCGTGACTTCATGGTAAGTCTCCATTAGGAACAAATGAAAAGATTAACTTTTATTAAAAATAATAAATTTCATGTGGAAACAACCATGGTTTCAACTCATGGAATCATCCTCAGGCATCCTCAAAGTCACCTGAGGAAGACTCCATGAGTCAAAATCATGGTCATTTCCAAATAAAATTTCTTGTGGTTAGTAAAAGTTGATCTTTTCATTTGCTCATGGAGAATTACATTATATTGTACTATCAGGTTTTGTTATGAAAAAGTAACTGGCATTCTTTAATTTCATGATGAACAATGACAGAGATTATAGTCTAAACTAAACTCTTGCCTTTCATGGTAACAATCTCAATTGCTGATGGTTTCATTTAGGCATAATTTGCCATCAGGGCTGCAGCTTACAATCACTTCATCATATTATTTATTAATAGAATATAATTTAATATATTATACAAGGATGTAAAACAAAATCTGGTATCTCATGTCACAAGCTCAATAGTTTGTAACTTTCTTTCAAGCACCATAGGCTGTGTATATAGATTATCTTCAAAATAAACTAGACAAAAATACAAAAATTAGATTCTATGAGTAGACTATATTCCAGAATTGTCCAGTTTTCCCAATTCTTAAATTTAGTCAACCTAAATCAGGGATGGGCAACCTTTTCGAGACTGCATGAAAAATTTAGCCATCATTCCTGACACAATTTTACCATGAGCAAACAATATTATTTGATTTGTACGAGGCTACATAAATTTGAATGAATGAAAATAATTATGGCAGATTTTTATTAAAAATTATGAACGCTGCTCCATAAAAATTGATATTAAACTTGGCAAGGACTTGTTTCAATTGCAAGAAACAAAGGTTGCCTACCATTCCATTTGATTAAGAGCTAAATTTCTTAAAATCCATAATTTCTATGTACAAACCATTATAGTTAGCTATATTTATCCAACTTCATTTTTGTTTTTCATGAAAGAAATAGAGATTTATAATGAAAAAGTTTGAACCATTAATGAAATTGAAAATGAAGATGAGAAGAAAGATTCATTTAACTTAACAAATAAATAATAGTAGTCTTTATTTAGCAAGAAGCTATTCACATACAATATATATAATCAAAAGAATATTTCAAAAACTAAGTCTACAAAAGTACAAAAAAGATAACAACAGTTTATTATTTGCAATCCACTTCCTTGCTTCATACTCAAAGCCATTCATAGAATGAATGGCCTTTATGTGATTTTCCAATGAATTATAAAACACTAATCCTTTAAAAAATACAGAATTCTGAGGAACAGCCTTGCTCACATATGGTATGTGAAAGTCCTCTTTTGTTCTTGTGTCATGGCAATGAATATCACAATTATTTGTCGTCACTTTCTTCAAATAGGAAGGCAACAATCCAATTTTTATTTTATGAATAAATTTTAAGACCTCAAAGTCCAACATTCGTTGGACATTGAGCCAGTATAACTGTTCAAGCATTGCATCAATTTTTGCATATCTCTCCCGTTTAAGAATAATTCTCATCTCTCTATTTTGCAATACTTGTAACCTTCTTGCATCACAACCTTTCATCATATCTATCTATTATATATAGTTGCTTCTCCGGATATACCTATATTTATATTCATATATATATACGAGTAAAATGTTGCTTGCATACTGCAAGCATATAAAATGTATTTATAATCTTTATTCACAAGCCAAGTTTTGAGTTTCAATGTTATCAGGAAGGGCTTAAATAAATCTTAAAAATCGTTGCAATTTCTAATTTTTGTAGACGCCTAGTGTCGAACCCAGGACCTTTTGGAAGATGCTAATAGGCTTAAAAACTTGGACCTGATATTAATTAATGCAAAGTTTGAAGTCCATATCATACCGGGAAGGTCCTGAAATAAGACTCCATTATCCCTATCTGAAATGCATTGGGTAATGTAAATGGCTTTCTGGGATCGACCAAGGACTATTAATGAAAACTAAAACTTGTTTATGAAATTTATCTATAATCTCTATCCATATGCTGAATTTCAATTTTCTATATAATTGGTAAGGGGTTCAAAATAATTCCTAAATATCTGATCAGTTACTGACTGTAGAGACATCTGGAATCGAACCCAGGACATATTGGCAGCTGTAAATGCTAAGTATGACTTGCTAGTACTTGATCTTATTTCATGATAAGTTTGAAGTCTATATCATGCCGGGAAGTACATAAAATTTAAAATAAATATGCTGAAGCGTGACTTCGAGTTTTTTCATTTTTTGAAATACATAAAATTTGTTTCCATTATCTCCATAAGAAATGCATTGAGGTTTGTAAATTGCCCTCTGGGATCGAACCAAGGACCATCAGCAAATTGATAAAATTAGATTATAAATTATATTTGTGATCTCTATCCACGTGCTAAGTTTCAAGTTTCCATGTCATCGGGAAGAGATCCAAAAAAAATCTTCAAAATCGCCGCAATGCATTTTAAACGGGAAATATTTAAATTCTAACCATGTTCCATAAGTGCCACGGACTTGAAATTTTTAGGACGTGGTGGCCATAACATGTAACCTCCAGAAAAAAGCTGACTTTGAACTTCAGTGTCATGGGTTCGATTCCAGAAGGCCCCAAAGTCACAATTTTCTCCATAAAGATACATGGTGGGGATTTTCGAAAATTGTTTTGAGGCACTTCCCGGATAAGTAGAGAGTTAAAGATCAAGGGATCGCTAGAAGCCGTGCATATCCAACGAAAATCAAAAAGACATCTTCGAATATTGTACATGGTTCGATGCTAGGTTGGGGCAAAAATCGGCCGTTTAAAATGTATGGTGGCAATTTTTTAGATTTTTTTTGGATCCCTTCACAATGGCATGGAAACTTGAAATTTGGCTTGTGGTTAGAGATCATAAATATATTTCATAATAGAATTTTACTAATTCGCTGATGGTCCTTGGTTCGATTCCAGAGGGCCATTTGCACTCCTTAATGCATTTCTTAGGTAGATAACGGAAAATATTTTAGGTACTTCGTGGCATGATATCAACTTCAAACTTTGTTTGAAATAAGATCAAGTCTTAACAATTCATTCTGTGCATTCACAGCTGCCAATATGTCCTGGGTTCGACACCAGTCATCTCTACAATCAGTAACTGATCCGATTTTTAAGAATTATTTTGAACCCCTTCCCAATAAAATTAAAACTTGAAATTCGGCATATAGATAGAAATCATAGATACATTTCAAAAACATGTTTTGGATTTCCTAGATAGTCCTTGGTTCAATTCCAGAGAGCCATTTACATTCGTGAAAAGTAGAACGTCGTTTGAGGCAGTTGCAGCCGATATTTCTGCTTGAATTTTCACACAAAGTTAGAGAAGGTGATCATCTGTTGCATAGTAAGTTCACCAGGAAGACCCGGGTTCAATGCCAGACAATTAAATTGCAATGAATTTTAAGAATATTTTCAATCCTATTTTTTTTCTTTTGAGGACCATCCCGATATGATGCCGACATGGAATTAGTGTTGTCAATCTGCTTGCAGTATGCAAGCTACATTTTACTCGTATAATATGGTTGGACAATATCGAAAGTGTGGCAGAACTATCACATTATAAATTTTTTTCACACTTTCCTGAGTCAGGAACTTTCTGATTCTTGATAAAAACCAAATTTTTGGCAATTTTTTTAAAATATAATCAACATGATCATCAAATTTTAAATTTCTATCAATGATGACCCCAAGATATTTGGTGCTACCAGCGTACTTCACAATCTCGTCATCAATAATAATATTAATATTCAAATCCAAAGCCATTTGATACTGAGAGTTTTTCCCTAGAATCATTGCCATTGATTTGAGAATATTAAATTTTAAATTATTTACACAATACCATTCACCAAGTAGGATCTGATCCTTATTCAACCTCTCAATAAGTGTTTATTTTCGTGTCATGATAGTAAATCCTTGTGTCATCTGCAAATAAGTGATATTTGCATTTGCGCAATGCATTTTCTATATCATTAATGTACAATATAAAAAGTAAGGGCTCCAACAGACTTCCCTGGGGTATCCCATGCATAACCTTTTGTTTGTCTGATATTACATCATCACATTTCACAATTTGACTTATATTAAAAAGATAACCAATCAAGGAAGCTTTAACTGTGTGGAACTCCATCCTCCATCCTGTATTACTCATCGCTTGATAATGGACTAACGTCCGAAACAAGTCACGGTATTAAAAACTTTTAAAGTGGAATTTTGCAAAGTTATTTCCACCCATTTATTAAAAAGATAACTTTTGAGCCGTTTAATAACCATCCCTCCAAATCCATATATTTCCAGCTTCTTTAATAATCTTTTCCTATCAACTGTCTCAAAAGCTCTTTTTAAGACTAAAAAAACCACTCCAACCATTTCCCCACTTTCAATATTTTCCTTCCAGTCATGAAGCACACACTGTAGAGCACTTTCACAGCTGTATCCTGTTCTAAAACCAGATTGGTACTCAGCTAAGATATTATTTCTTATTTTAAACTCAATCATTTGATTGTATACTACTTTTTCAACTATTTTACTTATTGTACTTAACATATTAATAGGTCTGAATCCCTCCATGTTCTTTGTCCCAGCTATTTTTCCAATTGGGACAACAGTTGACATTTTCCATTTGCTTGGAATAACCCCTGTTTCCAATGATGTATTTACTATATTAATTATTTCTTTCCCAATAACATAATAATGCAATTTAAAAAAGTTAACATCTATGCCATCAGGGCATAGATGTATATATAGATCTTTCAAATTAGGTAACACAAAATTATACATTTTTGTACAATGATAATTTATATGAAAAATATCTCCACAATTTGTTATAGAGCTCAATATATCCTGGATGCTTTTTACAAAATAATCATTAAATGTAGTTACTAGTTTACTTTTATCTAATATACATTCATCCTTAAGATAAATATCATTGTACAATTCATACTTATTACCCCTAACCAACTGTTTTAATGTCTTCCACATCTGTTTTGGGTCCCTGCTGTCCCTACCTAAATGCTGCTTTGGTCATGGCTAGCATCAGCTGGCTAACTGAGATGGGCATTTTTTGAGATTAACATCATTCAGAGACCATGACAATATTTTCATCACCTTACCTGAGCAAAATTGAAGTTACAATCGAAGATAACCACTTTCTACATTGTGCCACTCCCGAGTCACTCTTTCCTCTTATTTCATTTCATCCAAGCCGGAAGGTTGAGACGACTCGCTCATGATATTGAGGATTTGATTTTGGGCTATATTAGTCGTAGTAATTCTCCTTATAAGGCAATTAAGTGATTTAACAGCCGAGTGAATTTCGAATAGCACTTTCTTCAGATCAGGCGCCAAATATTTCAGAGACGATACATTTCGTACATCGATACTGGACTCCTTCGACTTCCGTGCACATTCATGAAACGCATAAAGCGATATCGATTCTATCGACAAACCATACTCCATGTAATAGGAGTTGCGACTGTGATGTTATAGTAATTGACATACTTTGTTAGTTAAAGTTGAATAGACAGTTTGTTGTTCTTCCAGCATATTGCAAAATGAGTCAGGGTAATTCCGGTAGTAATAATCCTAGCCAGCGTCTGGCCATCGGTGCTAATCCGCAATCTAGAAGTCAGAATGAGACTTCGGTGAATGTTAATCCTAATCAACCTCGACAACCCGCAAATTTACAAGATCTTTTTCGATTTAGTATGGAAGCTAGGGGTCAAGAAAATTCAGCTTCGGAAAATCTTCCTATGGATGACGAGGTAAGGTTGTTAATACTGTAGTTTTTGTGTTAATAAATGCACCGTTTTACCTCATTTTTATTTCGATTCTAGCGTAAAAAGTGGCTTGAGAACGCTTTAAAGTACATGACAACGGATGTTATACAAATTTTATTGCAAGCTATTGATCTATTGAAACAAGCTAACTCCTTGAGTCCAGACGATGATCCTAGGGAGTACGAAGAGGCATTAGATACAATATCCGGTTATGTAGAAAATATGGATATTGCAAACGGTATGTACAGTGTTCATACAATCAATGTTATCGATAATAAACTGCTCAATGCATAACTAACATGTGTCATTTATGTTACAGACTTTCATAAAATTGGAGGATTCACTGTATTCGAAACCTGTCTTTTCTCAAGTCATAGCTCTCTCCAGTGCAAAGCCGCAAACGTAATCGCCGAGCTATGTCAAAATAATCCTTATTGTCAAGAAAAGGCTGTAGAATTTGGACTTATACCTACCTTATTAAAAATTTTGGATCAAAGTTCGGATGACTCGACCAGAGTCAAAGCTCTGTACGCTATTTCATGTGAGGACACATATTGAATCAAGTAATGGTCCATTTGAAAGACGATATGAAATATTTTTCCTGTGGTTTATAAATATAAGAAATCACCTATTTATTCCAGGTGTAGTACGTGATAGTCGTGATGCGTTGCATAAGTTTTTGCAGCATGATGGATTTTCTGTACTGCTTCGTGCGATGCAGAGTGACGTAGATAAGCTCAAAATCAAAGCATCTTTCCTCCTTACTTCTTTGTGTTCTCAAAATCCGGAAATAATTGGTAAGATTCGTTTATTTTTTTAATTTTAACAAATTTCATCATTCATGAGATGGCCCATAAGGGTGATGCAATGTACTCCTTATTTTCTTTCACTTGAGACTCGTATTTTTCTCTGCCATCATTCTTCAGGTCATTAAGTAATTAGATTGATTTGGTTAATATATAGGATTCTGAATCTCCACTTGTTCACTAAAATTTGATTACAACATGGTCGTTCTTATATTAGTAGATGGAAGCTTATGATTCACCCTTTCATAACATTTTCCAAAGAAATGATCGAATCAAGGTTTTTGAAAATGAAAAAAAATTTTCTTATTAATTATTGTATGTAAAAGTAAATTATATTATAGTATAAAATTTGAGTTATTTTATTCTAAATACTTGTCTGTTATCTTGAGGATTCCGCTGATGGCTGTGAATAAGGAAAGAGTCACAAAATACTCCTAACACCATCAAAAATGAGATCAACTGATGTACATTTCATTGTTTGTCAGACATTTTTGATGGTGTTTGGAGTATTTTGTGACTCTTTCCTCACTTGTCTGTTAATTTATTTATCTGCATATTTGGATTTTAACATTCATGGGCATTAATCCAATTTAAACTTGGCAACTCCAGCAGATAACCAATGTGAATATTTACTGTGTAAGTGCAACAGAAACATCAAAACCTATCTCATATCACATGATGTATACCATAATTTCATGAAAGTACAGTGTGTAACCATTGCAGTTAAAAATGATGTTGCAAAACTTTAAAAATGAGTAAACTGCCATAACCATAATATTGCAAATACCAAAAAACAAGAGAAAATAGAATGCATATTTCATGAATAAGGAAATATTTAAAATGATAAAGGTAAAAAATTATGCAAGACATGATAAGACATAGCCAAGCTCATAAAACAATAAATATTTGAGTAAATTCCCTTTATCCTTCCTGTCACTGTGCTGTTGTAGATTTTACTGGTCTTAGCTAATTATAATAACCAAGCTTTCATAATTTCAAGCCAGAGTATTACTGAAGTATTCATTAAATAATTGTGTCTTAAATTTTAAGTAGTTTCAAAGAGATGGTCTCATTTATTTATTTTATTTTCTTGATTTTCTTCCGGTGATGGAATGACCGGAAGAGAATCAAATGGAGGGACTACATTCTGACACAGCATAGTTTCAAATTATTTGAGTCCATTGCAATTGTCGGCTCCCCCAAAGATGAAAAAACTTGAGGTAAAGATCACTCTTGATCTTTCACTTCTGGCACTTGATAGCATTAGATGAATAATTATTATTTTTGTTTAACAGACATGTTGTGCCATATGGGATTTGTGGAGCAGTTAGCCGCATTGGTAATTCAGCAGCAAAACCCAGGATACGACTCCAGTAATACAGGAGGTGGTCGGAGTTTGGAGCATCTTCTCTCTGCTTTAATAACTTTAATAAGAAATCACGAGGCTGCCCAAAATGAATGTCGCCGTCCTGAACTAGGGCTTCGCCAATCTTTGGAATTCCATCTACGAACAATATCGGGCAAGGAGGAATTTAGGGTAGGAAAACCAATTTCAATATTTTTGCACTTAATGGATATGACTTTCTTGGGTTTAAGAAAGTTTTTGGTGTATGGATCACTAATTTATATCTAATGTTGAATCATACATTTTAATAATAAATAAGGTAATATAATTGTGTATGCTATGTAGCTATTGTTTAAATTTAACTCTTAAACTTAATTTATTCAAATCTGTCGTATGATCCAAAAATTGTTAGGTAATGCTGGTTTTCTTTTACAGGAGGAAGGCGATTATTGCAAAGAACTACTGAAAGTAATATTTTCTGGAGATGTTGAAGAGGAAAGATAAGATCACTGCATATGGTCCGCATCTGCAAGACTCCTCAATCTACAAAATTGTGTTGTTCTCTTCCTCTTAAAAATTGTTCACCACCGCGTTGCCAAGTATTATACATAGGTTGTAATGCTGATATGATTGACAGTTTAACCTGTAATAAGTAAAAATCCTATAACATTCTTAAAGTTTGATGACACAGTATAAAGTAATAGATATCCAGCAATGGAGTCTAAATGCCTTATAGGGAGCCTTAAGGAACATTCCTCTTATGAGTATTTAATTACCCTTCTCAGACTAAAATTTAACTCACTACCAAAGCCTAACACCAGAATTAAAACTTATCTAAAATTCCTAAGGATTAAAATTACTATTTAAGTAATACTAGTGGCACTACTATACTGGTACCACAAGTGCCAAGTTAAGATACTGGTAAAGGTTTTACTCGTTCTAAAAGGAACAGGATCCATCCAAGCTAAAGTGCAAATAACCCTGTAATAATGTGCTGTTGTCTCAGTTGTTTAACTTCCAAGAAAGGCAAAAAGTTTTGAAAGTAATGCTGATACCTTTTGTATCTCATCCAAAAAGATTACTGTTGTTGCTTATTGCTGGAAATATATGAATTTTATGTTTCCTTAAAAAGTTAATAAAAAATTGTGCATATATATTTCATGATTCCTTTTATTTGGTCATATTTCATAAATGTCACTCAAAGGACAATCTGAAAGATGTAAAGAAATAAGGTTACCTAAAATTCTTGGGCTAACTCAGGCCAAACAAACCAGACCAAAATTTTTGAAGAATTCCCGAGAAACCTTTCATATTCTCTTCTTGGTTAACTTATTTCATTATTCAATAATATTGTCTTGTATTAGATGAGAATTTTGAGAAATAATTGAAATTTGTTAATATAGTTAGCTGGGCAGCGGATTATGGTTGACCATGAAGTTAAGACCTTGATAAATACCAAGAAGATGACATTAATAAAAGTTCCATTCAATTACCTGTACTCATTACCTATTTACCTAGTAATTTCAGTGCTAGTACTGTAATTAATAATCCTCTTCAGTTTTATTGCAGTAAAATCCTGTCAACAATCATTTATATTTAACTTACTAGAAAAATAGGAAGACAGCAGAAAGCCAATTGCTCTATGAAGTTTTTGCTGTAAATCCATATCAATTCAGATCATTTTTAATTGGGATGAAAGTGCTATTTTATTTTGAAATGAACTTTCGTTTGCTCTGACAACACATCTTTAGAATAAACCTTTCCAAAAAGCAATAAAGTATTTTTTCAAAAGTTTATGCTAAGAAATTGAAATTTGTAGGATATTACTCATGTTGTTCTACAATAAGCTTAATCGTATTACATAAATATGAAAACCCATGGCATAGGGAGAGTCTTTAAACATTTGTTTTACTGTTAAATAGGATCAGCTACTTAAAGAAAAATAAATTTATTTAATAAGAATTTCACGCAAAATTTAAGTAAAATATAATTCACCAAAACCAAAATTCGTGAAATGATGGAAGGCTTGCCATTGAAAAAATACATAATGATATTAAATCATGATATTAGTCTTTATATATTTGCACAAAGCTAACAAAAATGTGAATTGATAACCTAAATCCAAAAATTATTTCTTTACAATCATCCTTATAGGTTGCAATGTGGAAATGTTTGCACTTCCTCTGAGGTTTACTGCCTGCCGCTCATGCAAATTTCTTCACCAAGTCTCCCCTTCCTAGGGTCTTCATTTAATTCTATGTAGCTGCCAGTTTATCCATTCTTACACTTGTACACACATGTTTTACCCTCCAGCTCAAAGTTATCATAAAATATGCAAATCACAAGAAACTGGTGACTAGAAGAGGAGTACAATAGATATGAAGTCTTTACTTCATTGACTGCTTTCCACTTAGCCAGAAAATAACTGCCCCTTAGCCAGCAGCCTCTACAAATCAAGATGCTCCGACATTCTATTCTCCGTAGGTGGATGCATTTTAAGAATACTTAATCCTTGAAATGTATTGATTCAAATCATGCCTGTAGAACCTTTTGCCATAATGAAATTGCAAGTATAACCATACTGTAATCTTACATTCTCTAGTCTAATATGAAAGTTTCAAGAACTGTTTTTTAGTCAACATTCATTTATTTATGGCACATGTTAAATTATAATTACAGCCCAAAATGAATAAAATTTAGTATTTAAAGATCATAGTCTTCCACCATAATTGTCAATTTTTACTTTTCATAATATTTTAATTTACAAAAATATACACATATACATGTAGTAAAGTGTTAAATGTTGACAATAGAAATGTAGTTTGTTCCCTATACAGCAACAGACTTTGGCATGGATATTTTGGTTTTGTTGTCACTGTATTACCTTTCTCTAACACTTCAATTAGATTGTTTCGATGCCATTACTAATTATTGTTCAAAATAAATGTCCTCAGGTACGATACAAACATTACACTAATTAAGTCCATAATTTGTTAAAAAGTCTGCCTTAGCTCAATATTTCATCTTCTTATAACTCTGCAATTAAAATCTCTTGAGATGAAATATTCATTAAAGCCACATTTAAAAATTCAGCCACTAAGTATTGCTTTAGAAATGGAAGACACTAAATGGACGGAATAATTACTGTCAAAACAAATATATCTCCCCTTCACCTTTTCCTGCAACACGTTTCAAAACTTAACAAAATCACTTGTACATCACTAGAGCCCAATGATCAAAGCGCAACATCTTTGTATTTGTGAAAATCATCAGACTCTGCCCCAAGGGATGTTCTGCTTCCATCAGAGGAGGCTGGGAATGCTGACGAATTTTGAAAGGGGTGAGTTGAGCTTGTGTTTGATGCAAATCTGAGGTCCCCAACAGATAGCGCTCTCCTCCTTCCTCCTCCAGCCATCAGTCTCCTCTCCCGCAAAGAACCCCCACTGTCACCTTCCCAAGTCCCACCTCCTGTCCACCCATTTGTAATACCCGTTCCTGTGTCTGGGTGCACGTAATCCATGTATCCGATTGATATTGGCCTGGATGGTAGAGGGTAACGCCAATAGTCACCAACCACTGCTGGTGCAGCACTGTTTGATGACTGAGCTGCGTGCCATTCCCTGAGATGCCCTTTATTTAAAAATTTTAAAATCATCAGTTTAACTTAAAAATTCATCATGGACAAACTATAATGGCACCACCTCTAAAACTAATAGCCATCAAAATGTTATTGTAAACAAAGAGCGTTTCTAATTCTCTATTTTTACTATATTATCAAAATTATTAATTGATACCTGAATTTTTCTGATAAATGCCTCAAGAGGTCCAAATTTTTCTAGGTTATCAGAAAGGGAACAAAAAAAGCAGTTGATAGTAATTTGTGAGTAATATTTACCATTTTACTTAATAATTATCATAAAAAAGGGACCAATATACATAATTCTTAGCAACATAAAAAACATTATTATCTTACTGCAAATACTAAAAAATGCAAAGTGTTAATGATCTGTCTGATGAAGAATTGAGGAAAAATTGGAAGACTCACAGCATCCATAGGTAATGGTGTTCAACCAATTTATAAAAGCTACTGATGAGGTTTTAAAGCTACTGAGCCTCCAATTTACATATTCAGAATTTAAAGTAACAAGAGCTTACAAATAAAATTTGAAATTTTCATCAAGCAACTTTTTATCGCTTTATTTCCTATACTTTCATACAAATCAAGAATTATAAAAAATTATAAAACAAATTTTTGTTAACTTCAAATCCTAGTGAGTAAGCCAGAATCTATTATTTGCTCATAGACAATTGATATATTTTATTTCAATTAATTAGGGAATACAAGCTTTTTATGTTAAATATTTTTATTGTTTTATCCTAAATATTACAATTCCCTATATATTTATTACTCTAAATATTGATGCTACATTACATTACTATTGACATTATGATTATAACTATCTTCTATAAAAGTCAACTAAATTTTGTCACTCTGTTTTCATACTTAAAGATCAACCTAAATAAAAATATGTAAAGTAATTAACTAACTGATTCTACCTTCCTTAATCTTTTAGCAATTTAAGCCAAACATATTATATAAGAATTGATAAGGCGAAGAAACAACTGGTCTAATTGAAAATTACTGGAATATCAGAGAAAAAGAATTTTAACAAATTATCAACTAACTATAACCCCAAATATACTGTGTAAAGTATTTAGCCTGAAGGCGGGTTGGTGCCTCATCCCCTCTGACATAAGCTACTAGGAGAGAGCAGAGAGGAGTGAGGTTTACTAGGAAGGATGAGGAGTGAGGTAGTTTCCCCTTTCTTTCCTCGCTGAGCCAGAATGCTATAATTGGAATATGTCCACACAAGTGAAGCACAATGACTCTACAAGTAACACTTTTCTTGTCAGTCCATAAGGAGAGACATTGATCAGTACAATTATCCACTCATACCCCAGTAGTTTTAATTTCATTACAGTCATGATCAAGTCTGACTAAAACACTTTCAATTTAAATAACACAAGAAATACAAGCATATGAACTATTAACTCTTGCTTCCCAAAAACATGAATTGGTCAAATAATCTTCTGAGTTATCCAAACACCATTAATATAACTTTTCCATAGAAAATTCTCTGAATATCAAAACTGATACCAAGATTAATAATGTAATCATAATCAATGAAGTGAAAGAGAAAGGAAATGAGTTATTTTATTCATATATTCATAAGATGAAAGCAAACAACCAAGCTTATACTAGTTATCATTCTGTTTCTTCTGACAACTCAAACATAACTAAATATCTTGGCATAGACAATAAATCAGCACAGACAAGATGGAATCTGAGGAGTTAAAAACTTTGTATGATGGCAGCAATATTATGAAATAACACAATGATGCCCATATCAGTCATGCTATACTTTTCTGATATATTTGCTTATCTTTCTTGCATAGCTTGCATTGGTAAATTCAATCCTATATTTTTTTGCACTAAACTCCATTTAATTAATATTTTTATGGACTAATGTTTGAAATTTGTAAAACAATCTATAACAGTGTTTCCAAAAATATATTTCAAGGCATGTGATTGAAATGTGGACAGGGAAAAACAGTATAACCTCTAGATAAAATAATCAAAGGCTAAAGTTCTGACAAGTTATTAAGTATTTAAGCAATTTAAAAACAAGATGGCTAAGACATAGCAAAACACTTTAACATGGGTTCATCATTTTCTACTCATCCATTATAAAGACACTTCACAAGATTACAGATTTAGCACTCCAATAAATATACAATAAATAATTGGGTTATAATCTAAGGCAGGGTTTCCCAAACTATGTTCAACGAAACACCAGAGTTCCACAGTACCTGAATAGGTGTTCCGTGACAATTTGGAAAGGTGTTATACACTGCAATACATTTAAAGATCTTTTACTATCTACTTCAAGTAATAATTTAAATCAATATGTTTATATTATAATACTACAGTTTTCTATTTAAACATAATTACTAAATAAATAATTTGTTTTAATTAAATTATTTTTAAAATTTTACAAGTAGAATTACCTAACCTAAAAATAAGCTAATGTTCCATTAAACTTCTCAGGTCTGAGAAGTATTCCATTACAGAAAAAGTTTGGGATACCCTGATCTAAGGTATAAAAAAAAACTTGACTCAGAATAACAAGGGAATTGATATTATAAATTAATGCTACCTTATACTTCATAATGAAACAATTGTATCACAAATAAAATGGTTTTATTTAAAAAATATATAAATGTCATAAGTACATAGGAGATATTTCATCACTTATAAAAGGTCTAGATTCATGTTTATTTACTTTACCTTTATGTTGAATGGAAAATGATTAAATTAATTCCATAATAATGAGCTAATATTTAATCTAATTAAATTCCTAGCATATGATCTCTGATAAAATGAGCATATTGAAAAAAATATCACATTAAAGATGATGCTGCTATCACAATATGTATGTGAGATTATTAATTAATTACCTAATTTATTTATTTGCTTAAGAAGCCGCCGGCCAACTATAGGTTACAATGTGGTAAGTTTTAATTTTTATATTTTCATATTATCTTTCATTCTACATACAAGCACTCAGAAAATTTCTAAATGCTAACACAATAAAGAGAGATTTTGTCAAATGAAGAATAACATTTTATAAAACTGTGCGTTTTCAAATAACATAATATTGTTAATTTTAATACATGGAGAAAATCCTATGAAACTACCAGCCAGGTTATTCTCAGGAAACCAATATTTTAACAACCAATTAGGTTGCCAAAATTTTGGTTTCCCTAGAACTTACCTAGCTGGCCATCTGAGAGGTTAAACTCACATATAATTCTCTATTATGAAAGATAAAATATAATAAAATTAAAATTCATATTTAATGATATCCATCGGCCTTGGTGGCAGAGTGATTAGCATTCCATCTATACTATCGCTACTACCCCAAAGTCCCAGGTTTGAATCCCGGCTGATTGGACTTTTCCAATCAGGAAATAGTTGTGTGTAAGCTGTTGCTGTTGACTTGACACCTCCAAACAAGTTTAATAGAGAGCTTAGGAGGACTTCACCAATAAGAGGCAACAGTACCTCAGCCCAACAAAAAAAATCATCAACATGAAACATAATTGTAAGGAATATTATCCCTCTCTCTATTCATAATAATGAAAGGCCACTCATGGTTGAAATGTAGAATAAACAAAGCATCAAAAAACATCAAAGAAGCAAGACAACAAAGCAAAGCCAAGCAGGCATGGAACTGCCGACCTCCAAGCTTTGAAGATGCTTCCATTGGGAGCGAAATATGCATATCAACATAGCATTAACATTCTTTGATGGTTTTTGGTACTATGTTAATTCTATAAACTCTCTATTTGTTAAGAAAAATAATGACAATTCTTTTGAATCATGAAGATTATAGATAAATATATTGCTTTTGTAAGATGTGAACGTAAGGTGAAACTAGGCTAGAAAAGCAAAATTTGCTGAATAAAATTCCTATTTACCCTCTTTATCTAAACTATGTCAACAATGTTACACTGAAATTTCATATTCTTGCAGAAAATTTGGAAAAAAACAGTTTGTTAGGTACTTAAAATATTGGGAAAATTCCATGAGAAATAATTCATTTTAATAGAACTTAATGCAAATCTAAAGAACTTTACATTTTAATAAAAAGCCATCATCCAATGTAGAAGGGCCCCAGAACAGTCAAGAGGTTAAAATTTTCCCTTTGGTGATGGCAGGCATGTTTTATTCTATGTTAGGTCCATGATGGTGACCCAGCAATGCAAGGAAATTAGGAAACTATCTGCATTCATGGTCAACATATCCAATGCATACAAAGTAATGTGCTCCATACACTGGAGTTGGATAAACAAAATGATAGAATGGAAAATAACAGAACAGTTAAGCAGAAAAAACAAACCCAAAAAAAGCAAAATCATAAAAAGATAGAATGATAGCAACTGATTGGCAAAGGAAGAGGCTAAAAGAAGAAGACTATCCAGGATGATATAGGAAAGTCAATACAATGACCATATTGTTACCCACTATTGCTGTAGCTTGGCAAGCTCATGGCAATGATCAGGCTGATGTACCAAGAATTAAGTATTTAATGTAGTATGGTTAAAGCAGATAATATTGAAAAGGTTGCTTTAGGATTCTTAAACCTACAAATAACAGCATTCCAAAATATAGTTGATTAGTATCATATCCTAAAATAGTGGTAGCAAACCTACAACATGTGTGTCCAAAGGGGCATGCAAAAGTATTTTTTTGGTACCAAGAACTCTCACAACACTATCTTTATTTTATATACATCACTTAATAATGAATAAGAATATAAATAAATGCTGATAATGTTCATTAGTAATGATAATTAATGATTAATAAAGCCAAATACATGATTTTTATCCTACCATTGAAATTATAAAATTTAATAAAATTTATATATCATCATTTCCCTGCATTGTTTCACACCAACCTGTCCTGAAAGGTCATCAGATTTTGCTATCTTTGAATGAATTTTCTATGAATACATAGATTCTCTTCCTGTTGATGGAAGTGACTGAATTACATCAACACAAAAGTCATCTTAAAAAGCAAATGAAACTTACCCAAGGACAGGCCATCAGTCTGTGAGCGAACTCTTGGAAATGTTGCCATGTGATTCCCTTGACCTGAAGAGGATGTCATAAACAATCCATGGAATGTTGAAGCATCAAATTCACTACCACTCATGCCTGGAGTCAATCCACCTTTGACATTCATTCCTAAGAATTCCAGCCGAAGGTTGTTGAGGGGTGTTAGGGGAAGATGGTACGGGGATATCTCTGTTGATGCTGGCAGACCACCCTCAGGCAAAGAGCCACCAAATGGCATGCTCTGCTTAGTTTGTGGGATGTGGTCAAGATAGGGTGTGGAACTGACTGCTCGACCCCTTGAGCGACCTCCCCAAGTGCCAAAATGCTGTGCGCTTGCAGGTGACCTGCTGAGTTAAGATAAGCCATTACTGATTTAGCCAACTTCTTTCTTTAATAATCAACTTTGAAGTCATTTAGGCCAAATATTTTCTGCTTCATTTGATTATAAATCTTCAGGACTTTCTGTAACTTATGATATACCCCACAAAACCAAACTTATTTATTATATAATATAATTACTTATTGCATGATAAACTGAATGATTTAAATAATTTCACTTGCAAGAAACCAATAAAAATATCTTAAAACAAAAACTGTGAAACACATTTGGATATTTCTTTCTTTTCTGCCTTTGGATATGAAAAATTCACAACAGCGAGAGAAAGCAAACATTTTCAAAATGTCAACTACACCACCTTCTCAAACAGCCTGAGTCATGATTTTCCTAATATTGTGATCCAAAAGTTTACTGAAATATTTACTTTAAAATTAAAAGAATGATAATTAAGTTATAAAATAACTCATAAATTTATGAAGAGCTCTGGTTTCCATTAAATTACAAAAAGACAAAGACCATGTCAAATTCTCCACTAAGCTGCAGGTACGCAAGCATGCTAAGTAGAATTGATTCAACTGCCAAACCAAATAGCCCAACTTCAGCATTTTTAGGTCAAAAACCACTTGCATTTCCAATAAAAACAATTGGTACTCAAGAATTTGTGATTATTTAGATAGAATTATAACAAGCTTTGCTAATTTTTCTCCCCTTAATATCATACCATGCAGAGAGCAAAATTCTTTGCACCAACAAATGTCTACAAAGATACAAAATTAATGATTGGAATCTTGTGCTACTTTAATTCTATATAATATTTAATTATCCAGGGAGTAAAATCAAAAGGGGAAGTTAATAACTTCACAACAGGAGCTATGAAAGAAAGTAAAAGACCCTGAGAATTACAAAATTCAAATTACCTCATTCCTCTCATGATATGAATATCATCCTGTGTTACCATAGGTATATGAGTAGAGCCATCAATGCTGTCAGCAATCTTTGCTCCATTTAGAAATTCTGTGGAATTTATAAACCCGGCATTTTGGTAATTAACTCCATTTGTCTTCTGAATGACTGGAACAGTGTTATTTCCCATTTGTACAGGTACCCCAGCATTTGCCAGCCTTGCAGCCTGTAACCATCATTTTTTGTTTAAGTAAGATGTATTCTATTTTAAGAATAGATAATAAAAAATTCTATAATCATAAGTTGAATTATTAGTCATCAAAAAATTGTTTCTAATTAAAATCACTCAAAAGTTATTCCTATTAATATATGAGCAGAAAATAGGCACATATAACTCAAAACTAAGTAACTTCCTTATTCTAAGTTGACATTTACTTAAACAAACACTTTAAGAATGATTTGCATATCAATATATGGAATATTATTCAACAAATATTACCAAATTATAATCCTGCAACCTTCTTAGAACCATTTTCTCTTCTCTCCAAAAGCAATGCTGAGAATAAACACAAATCACTGCAAATGCCTGAAAGAGAGAATAAATATTTCTTATAAACTAAAAAATATTTATAAAAACAATCTTTTAGATAATAAATAATTATAATAATGAATTATGAAGGCTAAAGTTGAAATGTGGAACACAGAATCACACATTATTCATTCAGTAAGCTCTTCTAAAATATTTTTCTTTTATTTCTGTACCATTGACACAGTTTAAAACAATGGCTATTGAATGAATTATTTTAAAACATAAACAAAGATTTCCAGTGAGCATACTTCTGTTTATAATTGATACATACAAAGAGATGATTACATTCAGATAATATGAATGAAAAATTAACCAAAAGATGAAGCCACGTTAGAACTATCAACAATATTATGTCAAGTAGCTACATGTTAGTTTGGTTTCAAGAAAATTTATATTCTAATTAAATAAGGATCCAGGGAAAAATAGTTACATCAAACTCTTAAGGTAAAAAAATGCAACGCAACTATTTATGATTATAACTATCTGGCTTATACCTTTTATAAAACTACAATTTTCGAAGTAGTTAAGCTAGTCAATATCAAAATGTATAAAAATATCCAGATTATTACAATTTATTTACCTGTTATGTTTTCGTAGTATGCATGATTACTATCAATAAAAAATCGGCCATTCTGCATCAATTACTATTGCATGACCTCATAAAAGATACTTTTCAGTATATTTTCTCACAAATTCATACATTAAATATACTAACTTTAGTATAAAATGAAAGAACAACTTTGTAGAGTCCACAATCTTTACTATTCTCAAATGGGAATATTGCACAATCATAGTAATATTTACTCACATTCAGTACCATTCGGCAGACCCAATAAGCAAGCTCTGTTTGACCATGAACATTGGAAAGTTGCTAGGAGAAAACAATTTTATATGCATCAGAAAAGCAAAAAAGCCAAATAAATTATTAGCAAAAGAAAAATAAAAACTTAAAGAACCCAAGAAAACAAAATTTAAATGAATAAAAAAAACAATTGAAATCCTTACCCAATAATGAAGGCTCATGAACAGGACTAGTCCTGCCTCAGGAAATGCAAACACTGTGAGCAGAACAACCCAACCAAAAAGATAAGAGTTTCTTTTCTGAAAATAAAATAAGAAAGTATAGGTTTTGTAAAAATGCATTGATTTATTACATAAATACAGCCAGCTATTAAAAATGTATTCATTTCACAGGTTTTAGGAACTCCAATACGCTTCATTTCATAGATTTCAGAGTTTGAAGAAAAAGGTTCAAATGGAATGTGAACCTTATACGTTGCTTTATAAAAACCTACTCTATTAATAAATGAATTGAATTTATTATTCAGAGAGCAAAGAGCCAAATTTTCATTTATCTCAGTGAATATAAATAAAAATAGTTTAGCAATGGGTACATACTAGGAGAGCTCAAGTGGAGAGCTTCTTACTATCTATAATTTTAGGGTTAATAATATCTCTTTGGAGGATCTTATATACTTAGGTGGAGCAAAACAAAATATGCTAATAATTAATGAATTTCAACAACATTAATCAAAGAGTCACTTTATCTATCAGAGATCATGCATTGTAATTTTCTCAATTCATATCGAATAACTGAGCTATGCTCTTCATTACTCGCTCAGTAAACATGAAAGAGCTACTGATCAGAAAACTAACACAGAATGAGTAGCCAGCATACCAAGCTTTACAACAACAAATATTTAAAAATCAATATTTCAGAATGTAACCTATCCATACATCTGATTACGAATCTAAGTCTTGAGGAGTATCTCATATACCTGCATTTCTAAAATAATAATGTATTGCATACAAATTAAAGAAAATATAGGAAACAAAAGCAGATAAACCCATCAATTAAATTAGTTAATTTATTTCAGGATATAACTCAATTGTATATAGTTTATTTCTAATTAAAAAATTATTGCTCCAAATCATCAAATAGAATTTTCGTTTTGTAAACTAAATTATTAAGCAGAAAATTATTGATGTCTTTTATCATGTGCATAAGAGAGAATCACAAAAATGAAAATGTGACCAGATGCATCTCTAAACCCTTTCACGGAGATCACCGATAAAATCCGATCTAATGCTCATAACGTTCAAACAAAATATGTGGAAAAAGGGTTAAAAAATTGAGAAATGATATGCAGGGCACTGCAGGTAACTTTATGAGGAGTCTAAATTTTTCAACGTAGATTTTCCGGTACAACTATAGGTGTGGTTGCACTGGTGTCTGGCATTTGTTCCTGGACGTTGCGGCCCGGTGATTTCGGTCTAGTCTACGGCGCGACGTCTGCGGAGGGACGTGGTTTTTCCGGAAGGATTCAGACTAGTTTTATCCATCACATGAAAGAAGCTGATATTAAGCCATTACAATAGTTTTTCATGACTGAAACAAGTAGCTAAGAAGCTTGAAAACCACACAAAAAGAGTGAAATGGGAATGATAATTACCTCGTCTCTCAACGACGTTTTTATTACGGTTCATATATTTGAGTTTAATATAATTTTACGAATATTACTTCCTCTTTTTTCTACCACTACCGTAGAAACCTACCCGACCATAAACTGGCTGTGAACATAGTATTTTATGACCCACATCCTTGATTCGTTTAGATGAACAAATAATACTAGACCTTCTAAATATAAAGATGCAAACTATAAACAATACTTCTCGGAGATGAATCTTTTGAATAACCTTATGGGACCTTTTCACTATCTTGATAAACTCACGAATGGAAATGAATCAACGATTAAGCCACCGTAGACTTCACTTGAAATGAGGTTACCATTACCGAGATAGACATTCATTACTTACTCTACTTTAAGAAAATACGTGAATACGAAGAAATATAATTGAGCTTCTCAGGATAGCATTCGGAGATTTATTTCACTAGTTTTCAAATTTATTACAATAAAGTTATATCTTCCTAAAATTCTCAGAATCGCAAAAACTGATCTTCGAGAATTGGCAACATTTTCGTTACCAGAAAAAGATTTTTTTTCTACTTTTAAGATTCACGAAAATCGTTCAACACCCGAATTCTTTAAGGGAAAAGTCTTTTCTTAGAAATAATGTGGAAACATAGACGAATATAAAAGCCAGTGCGAACAAAACTGAAACTAGATAAGTTTACAAGAAGTAAAAATGAGGTATATTTAATGATTCAGTAACTAAAATACTATAATTATAAACCAAAATGATCTCGCGTTAACAAAAAATAAAAGCCAGATAATTATACGACAGGAAACAAATTATAAATTCTCAAAACACTTTAGGAACGGTTTCAAGGATGAAAACGAAATGAAAGAACCGATACCGTGAAACCATAAATAAGCAGTGTGATATTTTCCAAGGTTAGTATATTGAGCACTTGAGAAATAAAATCAAAACTACATAGAAGCTTTCTCCAACCGGAAACGGCGGTGAATTAGTTATCGCAATTATCTTGAGTCCTAGGTTCAAGATCCGGACATGGGGTGGATTTTCAAGAATTTTCCGCTATAAAACCCGTGAAAAGTGTTCTTTAACTTGTAACATACGAGAAAAATTTCTTCCTTAGCCAAGTATGTCAATTGCATAGGTTTTAACACTAACGTAAGTTTTAATGGAATCGACTCAAACGGTCATAAATGTAGAAAATGAGATTTGATCGGAAAAATAATGCAAAGGCATTAAATAATGGAAGTCATAGAGTGTGAAGCATTATACAAGAATTTTGGCAAGCACTGTAACATTTCTTAAAACCCTGATTCCATATTTCAGCTATAAAAAATTATATTTGCATTGGATTCAATCACAAAATTAAAAAAAAGCCGTAACTATAAACCGAAATAACCTTAGATTTTCGATGAGTACCCATATACATTCTGTTGCAATTTGCAACGAAAATATTACAACTTGTTAGGGTATTTCTATTGGAAGATAACCAGGTAACATAGATTGCCTTAATGCTCGTACAAACCTGTATTGAAAACTATACAATATTCAAAAAGTTAAATCCATAAAGATAAATTTTAATTTAATTTACTTAGCTGCCTGTTATAGCTTACTTACCAATCTAAATCTTAAAGAATATCACGCACTAAAATCCCATCTTTGACTCTTGGAGTTATTTAAATTTGCTAGATAAAACGAAAGTCGGAAAACCTTGAGGAAAGAAAATGACATTCAAAACCATCGAGAAGAAGGAAATGGACCGAAGAAAATTGAGAACCACTGCTTTGGCGGACAAAATACCAGCAATCGCAGACTTTAATACTTGCACAGAATGCATCGAAACATTACTCCAAATTTAAGGAATTTGTGAACGTTAGCATGAGTTGGTGGTAGGTTTCGATTTCTCATTCCTTGGAAAGCTTTACTTATGAATTGAGCAGCATTGACTCCGAGAAAAAATATCAGGAAGTAAATTAATCTTACCACAGTTAGTCCCAATATGAGCGCCAAGGAGGCGATGAATGTGAGGAAGTATCCAATGCAAAGCACGAAAGCAGGCACTGGCAGGGAGCCTGAAATGAAGAGAGAGGTATTTGTTAGAAGAATTGTTATTGAATGCACGGTAAATCCACACAGAAGTACAAAAATTCCCAATTGAACATGAGAAAATCCCGAAAAACGCCGGGCATCATTGGCAGGAGGAATAACATTCATATACCATTATTGGAATATTTATCTATATATAAAAATAATTTAATTTAAATAAAATCAGAATTATCAATAATTTTTAGAGATTTCTCTACCCTTAATGTCGCATAAGTTTAAGGAAAAATAAGAAAATTTAGTTTCATCAAATTGCAAGTATCCAAAAATGGACAAAAACATTTTTCAAATAGCAGAATAAAGGGTCGAAAGAGGAAAATAGAATATAAATTGAGATTAAATAAATTCATATATTCTATTTAGATTTAAAACTTGATAAATTTTACAAAGAATGCATACCTAAATCCAAACGCAAATATATGCAAATCCATACGTATCCACTAATGTGAACCGGCATTTATTAGAACAGTATAGTAATACACAATATCATAAGAAATTATGTCAATAAAGGTATAACAATTCTTCTAACATAAAATATCAAAATTTTGCTGAGAAATCATGAAGCAATAAAGGTCACAAATGTGATCTGAGAAAGTGATGATGCATTTCAGCGAACAGAGGTTGAAAATGAAACTTGCAGACATTCAAGAGGTATTTCAGATACATTCCACTGATAATTCACCAAGAGAGAAATCCATAGTTGTAGGAAAGTGTGGCCATAAATGCTGAGACCCGCTAGACTTTAAAATTTTTATTTTTTTGAGAGAAAGCGCAGCTTCACTGGAAGATCTGCTACCCTTTTAAGCATTTCTCGAATGAGTGGATGTTGCTGTAGCGGAACGAAAGAAGTAACGGGGAGCAGATGGAGCGTGAGAAGCACAGGGCTCGACAGAAATTCGCCACGATTTCCATCAAAAATTAAAGGATGCCAAATACCTAGTCACTTGGTGTCTATCTCGTAAAAAAAAACACTCGTGAAAAATGCCAACTTAGCGTTGTAATGGGTCTAAGGGCTTTGAAGTTATTTACAATTGAATTCTCGCTCATTATTGACTAAAATTTACATAGGAGTGAAATTCTCGATGAAGTGAGCATACCTATCTCCAAGAAATTCAATAACGATGTAATCCAAAGATAGAAACAATAGCATTGTCTAAATGACATTAAATAATGTTAAACAATAACATTGTTTGCTTTGTTTTTGTGTATTAGCATATTTATTTATCATGATCCCGATTACGGAGTCTCATCAAGTTAAGGCTTCTTCGATTGAATTTATTGAACAATTCAGGTTATTAACATTCATCAAAGAATAAATATTATAATTATAGAAAACATTTTACGCCTAACGGAATAGTGGAAAAAATTTAGAGATGGAACTGGTTATTAGAACGAGCCCTATAAATATTGAAGCTCAGAGTGACGGCATATGACTTATTAAATACAGAAATGGAACACTAAAGTTATTGTACCATAATTTGCGCTGCAGCCCACCTTACTTACATCAAAGAAAATACATAACATGACTCACTAAGGCAGCATGAGCTAGAATAAAGGAGGGGCTGGCTGGTCTAAATCATGCTCAATAAAGGCGTCAACTACAGAATCGTAAATTATAAATCATACGGTACAAATCCAGAAAAAGTCATCTTCTAAAGCGAACATTCAAAGTTATTTCAATAATAGATAACAAGAGTTTACAAAGGAAATTTCAATCATTTTCTGTCAAACAAGATTAATTTATATTTCAATGCAATTTTAATACGTTGTGGTAATAGCTCAAGGTTTTTTGAATGGTCTGAAGAAACAAGAACTATTACTTCAACATAAAAATATCATTGGTATTAATATTGACGTAAGGATGCAACAAATTCTTCTCTATTTATAACCCCTGTGTATTGCTTGCGAGTTGGAATATGAACTTCTCGCTTAACTGACACTATGCCAACTAGACACATACAACTTTAACATAAATTTTAAGCGTAAGTTTAGAATCTCCACATGAATGTATCCGCTGCTTCTGTTTATCATCCCTCGCATTAATTCCCTACATTTTCGGTGGTGAACAAGCACCGATACACCTGGAAATATTTTGATCACCGACGCCGATGAGGCACTCCACGGAAATTCGCGATTAGCTTTAGATCTGTTCCACTGATATTTCACCGTGGAAGTAAACCTCGAGAAATAACATGCTCCCTTAATCCGTTTCCGGTACTTTGAGAAAGCAGCTGGAGCGCAGCTGTACTAAATTAAAGAGGCTGTGGGACATGGAATCAAACTCGAAAGTAAATCCAGGTAGGCAGACTTTGACCTCTTATACCTGCTATACCCTTCCCAGCCGCCATGGAACCCATGGGTTTCTCACATAGAAGAATAATCCGTGAACCCTTGGGAAGCGGGTCGAGTAAGCGGGGGTCCCCTTCATTCAGACTCAAAGTAACTATTGTGGAGCCAAAGGTTTGTAATCTCAATCCAGAGATTGGATTCATAATGGAAAACCGATAATGGATTTTGTATTAAATCGTAAAATGGACGAAATAAAGCTTGGTTGACTTGGTTCCCAGTAAGCAGAAAATGAGACATTTATAATCAGTAGAACGGGGCTAGTTATCGAGTGCTTTCAGAATGATGTTTTTTATTACCTATTTACAGTTAGTATTTACAAGAATTGAACAATTTTGTAGATGGAAATCGAAACTTAACTATGGATCGATAGTTATCTAAACTAGGGTAAAATAGTTTAACGAGAAGGGCCTTTATGTCTTAAAAGCAATTGGGTTCATATGTTTAATGGTTTGATAGGTGATCAGTGCGAAATGCTTCATGAAAAAAATAGTTATTCGCCCCTCATGCATGTGGGCTGTAGGTACACTAGCACCACAATGCAAAAATCACAGGAAGGTGTTCCCTTGTCCAAACACAAATAGTAGTGGAAAAACTCAGGGCGCCCTTATCTAGCAAGCACCCCTATACTTTGCTTACTGCTGAGACCCTTAAGAAAGTCTTGAGCTAAAAAATCACACTGTGAATAAAATTCTATTTTTTTGTAAATCGTAGGTCAACGTCACCACCGACCGAAATTAGAGGCGAGAGCTTTGAAACGGAAAAAGTTATAAGCATGCGTATTTTTTACGATGTCTGGTAGGCAGGTTCGTAAAAGAGACAATACCTACCTGAGAAAACAGAACGTATTATCAGCCTATGTTTCCTTCTTTAAGGAGTAAAAGTCAATTCAGATTTTGAAAGTTCAATTTTTACTTTCTCCCTACACGTAGTATAGAGAAAGTATTGTATTCGCAAAAAAATCGACCTCCAGATTTCAACGGAAATAGATGTTTTGGGGCCCATAGAATTCGTTTTCGCTATTTTCCCGAACATGTATGTTTGTGGTAGAACATTTTGTGGGCGCTCTATCTTAAAAAGTATCCGATCATTTCCAAAATTCATGTTTAGTATTTTCCTAACAATTCCAAGAGTTTATTAGATTTTGATGAATACCGCTGGAAGTTGCGGTTTATCCGGAACAAAATTTGGTTTCTTAAATATCTCTGTCAGAATGCAATGTAGGTATATACAATTATATACAAAAGTTATAGATAATGTATATTACTACAACTTTTGTTTGAACCATTTTTCTGTAACACTCATTGTTTTGGAGTTATTTATATATTACCGGCATAGGCTTCTGTTTTCAATAAACATGGAGAAAGTCATGTGTTGGCCACATCAGATTTTTTAATCTATCGATGAATACATTTTGGGTTGCTAATTCTTCAAACATTTAGCCCTATATACACTGCACTGCTTCAAATTCCATACAAACGTATTTAGAGTAGAATGCAAAAAAAATTGAAGGATAGCTGCGAAACGGCTGCATTCGTACACGAAAACGAAATAGGATTAACATTATATTAAAATGAATGTAACAGATGTTAAAAGGGCTGAATAGTTTATAACTCGACGAAATAATTAGGAAAAATAAACAAAAATTATAATTCAAGGGAATAAAGGAAAACCGCCGACATAAGGAATGGGATAGCACGAAAAGTCAGATATTTCATTACCGCAGTTGAAACTATAATAATCGCTTCCAGTAGACATCTTCCCAAACTTCTTGAAGTTAAAAGTGGAAATATCAGAAGTCCACGCAAAATCCTCTCGGAATATGGACCAATTTAAGGGTTTAAGTATTCCTTAAAACAGAAGTTTAGTCAAACAAAGGAAGCTTGACACCTCCATGAGTTTTATGCAGATTTTTCACAAATCATATAACATCAACTTGAACTACACATGCTCATTCGTTACACACAAAATCTTTTACGTTTCCAAGAAGTAAAACTACGGCTAAATAGCGGATTCAGTCGAATAGTACTACAATTAGAGAATAAAAATTGCCTCTAAGATTTTAGAATCAATTATCTCTAAGTGGTTCTCGAAGTAAAATCATTTAATACTACCAAAGCCCAAGGCAAAGGCATGACGTAAGAACGAGGCTATACAGCTTCCTGTATTATTCGAAACTTAAGGCTTACATTAAAAAGTTCCAAAATTGGTTGAAACCGGTTTTCATTTGCTGGAGCCATTCCAAAATCAACGGAAAATTTTAATTTTTCAGCAGCGGCGTCGCTGCGAGCTAGATTCCGACTAAAAATATCATATTCCGTTTTTACGTGAACATTATACAAATTGAATTTAAGCCTTTATCGCCAGGTCTTATAGACTTTAGTCGCTAGTCAGCGTTTTTAAAACTTATGAAGTACAAAATGCTTTTTCTTCTAACACATCTTGAAGAATTTAATAATGGAGACTTTTGGTACAGAATGGAATATATTGTATCGTTCGTTCACTTCAGCCAAGTTTTGCGAAAGCTACTGATGTATGGACGACGCTGAAAAGTTATTCAAGAGGTCATTTTACTGCATTTACGCGGAAGTTTTCTACTCAAGGTATCCTAGCTCAATTAAGAAAGCAAGGGCAAAGTACCGCACTCCCCATCTCTCATATGAAGCCTCATTTTCTCTCAAGCACTCTTAATTAGCTACTGATCGTAGAGCTGAGATTCAAATCGAACTTAGGATTGAACATTTAATAGGAATACAAAGTTAAAGGAATTGAGAGTTTATGCAAGACATCTTGTTGTATACGCCAATCCAGGTATAAAGAAAATCTGTAATTAGAGTTTAAAAACAGAATGCACCTTCCCATGATAATACGACCCTGACTCTAACCTCCCTGAATAATACGTAAAAATCTGATCACTCATCATCATGAACTGAAGTATCATAGAGTATAGTTACTCTATGGAAGTATCATCTGCGGGAAAATAACGAGAAACACGAGGATTGGACGCGATATCCAAGAGCGATGCAAAAATATCACGTCGGTAAGTTTTAAATGAAATTATGTAAATAAACGCGGAAAGAGTTTTAGAGGACCTTTCTAGAATTAAAAATGATACAGGAATGATACTTGTTAGATTTGCAAAGCATCCATATCATTCCCATTGAAGTTCCCAAATCCGAAAATCTAAGCTCTTAATGATGAGCCCGATGATTAGCTATTCCTGATTCAACAATCCCATCATGGAGGAAATGTTGCGAGATTTAAGGAGTTTGGCCGATGAGGACATCGGTACACGGTAAGGACCATTATCCGAGGAAGTAGGAACTCTTCGGGACATACCTGTTACAATATCCTGATAAATATATTTCATTTGTAATGTGGTGCAGGATTGAGGAAACGTATCTTTTATTTACTTTTTTCATAGTCTATTAGATGGCTGTAATGACATGAAAGCAACTGAGGTATAAGGACGCTGAATAGTGGCCCTAATTAAGATCTCTCCTCATGGAGAACGAGTACTAACCAAGGTGCTAATCATAGAGTCACCATGCTTCACTTCCGTGGACATGTTCCGCTTATATTACTCTGGCTGACGAGGAAATTAGGACAAACTACCCCACTCCTCATTTTTTCTAGTAAGCCTCACTCCCAATGACTACTTCCCGGTAGATAAAGCTGGAGGGGATGACGTAATAACCGGACTTCAAGATGAATACTTTACAGACATACAAGTCATTGTAAGCCTTACTCCAACAGTCCGACATTATACACTCGTAAGCTATTTCATGCATCAAATCTAATAACTATATGATTATATTAGTATTATCATTACTATTATCACGCTCTCAGTACCCAAGGCATTCTTGAGCAAGTTGTATGCGATAAAGAAACCCTGAGGAAGGTGTTCATACGTCTCTTATGCAAGATAGTAAAGGGTTAGGAATTTGAATTAGGAAAGCTGAATCTAATTTTCGGGAAGAAAACGGAAGCAAATGAGACACTTGGTAATTTTATTTAGCTAAACAAAATATCCTGTAGAAAATTACCAAGTGTCTCATTCTACTATGGCTTTCCACGAAGTCACGTCTTCAAATATTGAATTTATTAGAAATGGAAGATTAGTTAATTTAATACGATGCTGTCATTCTTATAAAAGATTCAGATATTTCAGACGGCAATTTCATCCAATATTTTACTTTTGAAGGGATGGAATTTTTAAGGAATCAAAAAATATCAACTTCTTTACTCAGTTCGTTAAAGTTGCGCATAATACGAGTCATACGACAATTAAAACCAAAGTAACAGAACAGCGACAGAACTTCACAATAAAAAGGTAGGATTTCTGGGGTTGACAAATATAGAACTTAGATTCACTCTTTTAAGTAACAGAGTCCTATAAAGAAACACTTTCTCCACAAGTTTTGAATGATTAAGGAAATGTAAGCATTCTGGATTGGTGAGGAAAACAAGGAAAAACTACCTCACTCCTCACCCTTTCTAGGAAGCCTCATTCCTCAATTTTATGGGGGTGAGGCACATACCAAACTTCGGACCGAATACTTAACAGACAAACTCTTACAGAAGTCAGGGAAAGAGATGCAAAAAATGCACGCATTTTCGGCGAAGAGCGGAGCTTTTGACGTCGGCCATTTACAGGAAGTTGAGTTCCATGAGACGAAAAATCCAGTGTGTATTGAAAGGGCAGATCGACATGCACGATCTGCGAACCATTTCATCGGATTCCTCGCCGTGAGTCACTAGACGTCGCTGGACCGCCGTTGCTAAGGGACTCCTTTATAGCGCGTCTCCGAAGTCATAAGGGAGCTGACGAGATAAGGCAACAGAGGGTGCAAGTGGTCCCTTCCCGGGCGCGCGGAAAGCTGGAATTTCGGAGGGAAAATATGCAGCGCGCGAAGAATAATCGCCATTGTTCCCGAGGAAAAGAGAGCTTCGCGCTCTCGAGGGTTTCTGGAATTCTAATCTGCTTCGTACCAATAACGCAAGCTATTCTGATAATACGCTTTCGTACATTAGCTACAGAAGTGAATTTTAAAGGGAAAATGTCGGGTATAACAGTAACAAACGGTGTTAAAGAATGATTCCTTTCATGAACGCCTTGTGCGCTTTACTTCCCTTTCGAAATAAGATGATAACGCAAAGATTTACATCCGGTTTCGCCGTCTTCTAAAAGAGCCACTTCGAGATTAAGACGGCAATAGTGGCTTGAATTAATATCCTAAATGAAATGCTTCCGACGATCGTCATTCATATGTAGTCATCCCCTATCTTAACTCTCTGTTTATGTATTAATGTGATCATTATATACCTGATTATTATGTAACTATTATATATATATCATATAAACATTCTATATCTTATAACTCTGTATGTATATTGATCTAAATATTGTAATGTTATAATTATAAATGTATTGTAGATTTGTAACTTTTAATGATATTAGTATTTAATTAAAGCTTAAATTGATTGGAATGTGATTAAATTAACTGACTTATCCTATACATGCTATTGCATGTAGTTGAATGATTACATTTATTGTTACAATCTTTATTACTGAGATTCTAGGTTTCTGCAGAATTAGTAACGGGATAATTTTCTGCGCTAAAAGCAGTTCCCAGAAATATTCCGTATCATAGATTCCCATCCATTCATCAAAGAATTCCCGCCTTTAAAAAATTCCTCAAGTCAACTATTTTCATCATGTTAAGAGGAACGTTTTTTGTCAATTTTCCAACTTCGCTCTCCTAAAATTCTTTACGATCCACCCTCACTCGTACAAGATCTTTCCATAAGCGGATAATCGAGGGATAAACGAAGTAATGAGCGAACGTTCGGCGGTCGATCCCGACAGGAATGCAGAGACGGAAGGAAGAAAGAGTAATCTTAGCGGAAAAGGCAGTCCTGAGTTCGATCCTCGGTCAATAAGGCTTCTTTCCGTTTCCTCCTCCGGGACATACGGCTCGAACGAACCACTACTTCTACTGTTTCCTTAATTCAATAGAAGCGCGAAATGAAAAAAAGGCATATAAACGGAAATCAGAAACGCTAGGGAATATCCTCCACTTGGATCTCTCCGACCTAGTTTTCTCTTAGATACTTTCAGCACTCCAAAAACTCTTCGCTTTATTTCGCATTCGCCGAGAAAATTTCGGCCACGAATACTTCCACCGTCTTCAGGTGTCCACGTTAATGGTCGCAATCCTAAAATCCAGTTTTCCCAGCGATGAGAAATTTCCCGTTCGTCAGGAAATGCAACGAATTCCCCTGAGATTCCCGGTATATCATATTCCTAGAAGTCTCTCAACAGGCGATTGGAGGCTCGCATTTCCATCGTGCTCACGGGAGCGTAGCATACCATCGCCAAGTCATTGATCATACGATTCGTGGATGTGAGTTTGGACCACCATAGAATCCTCAAATCTAGGTAATAAATAGTCTCAATTAACACAAGAAGAGATAATTTAATTAATATCGATCGTGCAGGCTTAAATCTGGTTGAATATCATGACAAAAAAAGCGAGTTGACTAGACAGATTTATTTATACATACCGCAAAAAAATATTATCTCTAATTATTATAATTATTAAACTTTTATCGTTGATTATACTACAATGTAGGTTATTTTTTGGATTCATATAAATATATTTCGTAAAACATGTTTAGTCAACTCGTTTTTTTGCTTATTAATAATTGTTTATATCCAATGACACGTTCGAACGTGAAAATGTTAATTTTATCTACATGCACATTCATGGAATTATGTAATAATTTAATTAATGAAAATTACTTGTAAATATGCCTTTGCATGTTGTGGAATGAATAAATTTATTATAGTTATAGTTCAATTATTATCACTGTTATGTAATCGTTTCTGTATTTTTGTTCTTCACTTCATATTTTACATCGTTGTTTAATTTTTTTGATCTTACATTTTACTAGTGTATACCTTCCAAACAGGGTTAGCCTCGTGCTTAATGTTTATAATTTTAATAAATGAAAAAACAATATTTACAATATACAGACAATTACTAGAGTAAAATGGATGATCCATTCATTTTTGTGCAAAACTTGAGTTTATTTATCATTAAAAATTACATCGAATCCAATTCTGTACCAATGGGAGAAAGAGAATAATGCTGATTCGGAATAAATTGCTGGATTCTCTGACACTTTCAATGCAACAGATTATTGTTAGCAATTGCATCGCATGTTAATCATATCTCCTCGAAGAGTATCGTCCTCATCGGCTAAAAAGGATTACGGGTATAAGAAATAAACAATGATTATTTCGTTGATACTTCACCATTTCTGTGGACAGAGAGAGACTGAAACGAGTCGTAGGGCGAATGCCATGAAATGTTTATGGGATCGATATTTCAAATATCCAATCTGAAAGTGTCTCCGTTCTCTTGAAATGCATAAAATCTACACGGTGTGATTGAATTATTTGAGGAAAAGAGTTAGGCAAATCGATTGCAGAAACCTCAAGCAATCGAAAATAATTATATTGCTATTAATATGGAGTGAAAGTTGCAAACTCTAATGAAGTTGCATTGAAAAAAGAACCACGTCAAAACAGATGAACTGGATTTGGAAATTTACTTCAATTTTGCCATTCCGGATTTATTGAGAAACGAAGGTTCTGCGGGTAAAACTTGAGATGAAAGCACATTAAAAAAGTAAAAAGAATAATAGATCTAATATTTTAATTTATACACAACCGCAAAATACATACACACATGACCATGGTTTCGATGCAAAGCATCACCATCAGGATGCATCCATCTTCCACCAAGTGAAGGCCGAAACCATCAACGCTATTATGAAAGCACATCCATTCCGGGAATATCTTCGAGTCAGAGAGGTTTCCGGAAAACCCGAGATGGAAACTCTGTATCTATCGCTCTATATATCACTCGTATAAATTGCGTAAGCTTTTATTGGCACACACGATTAGCATACACATAATCGAATGTCAAAGTTCCAGAGGAGAATATGAATAAAGAGAGAGGTGGTGGGCATCTCAATATCTCTCAAACTATGGGCATTTCAATTTACTATTAAAATTGCCTTAACTCTTCGGAGTTCAAATCACACCGAGATGAAATTTGCAGCTTTACATTGACGAAAGGTACGTATAATTACGCGTAATCGACTTTATGACATGGTAGTTTTAAAGAAATGTGTTTTCAAAATTGGAGAATAACACCCAATAATAGTAACTTTAAGTGCCCAGCTTATACGTGACTAACTGGTAAAGATTCATCATAAATACCTAATCTCCACACAATAGGATATACTTTGAAGATTTGAGTCCGCCAAAGAAAGAACGATCGTCTTCGATGAGGCATATTTCAGAGAATGTGAGGAAATTCAATATTTAACATCGATCTAACCCAGATAACCAGATTTCATTTCAAATATGAGTTAAAGACAAATTACAGCTTCCAATTAAACGAGAGGTTACCGAAAAGTATCAATATCCTAACTTTATCGCAAAATCTTCAAAAGTATATTACCATTTTGCACAAGTAACCATTTTGTTCTATTACTTTTCATTCCAGCTAAGAATATTTTTTTTATTAATCAATGGCATTTAAGAAAATTTTTCATGTGATTGGTAAGCCTTCACATTGGTAATGTGAAGCCAAATGAAAGACGTATAGGTTTCAGAAGAATGAAGGGAATTAAAAACTATTTACGAAAAAAATTAATACGGAGTGAAATACGCGTATGGTTGAAAATTGTGGTAGCTAGTCACAAATATATTATTTACGTATAAACGAAAGAAAGAATTACACGAACTTAATAAGCTGGAGGCTTCATAATGAAGAAAATAACTACTTGATGGTTAAGCTTATACTCTAGGTTATGATAGCATCTAGGTAACTTAACAATAAGTAGTCAGATGCGAGGAGCAGTTAAGTCTACAGATCTACAAATATAAACCTACAAATGCGGGAACGCAATTCAAATATGATAATATATCTATTGCATTAATTATTTGAACTAGGGATTTAACTATAAATGTCTTCCATGCTCTTACAGAGAAGACTAAATTATATATTGCAAGATCAATAAAAGCTATACTTCAAGTGGAAAACTTTATAGTACTCCTAGTAAGCGTAGAAGCGATTGGAGCATCTACCATAAATCGGAAATCATTAGGGACGTACAGCTTTCATCTCTCTGGCAAACTCGGATCCCGCCTACAGGCCTCAATATACGCTCTCCGAGCCATTGGTAAACTTATGGAAAAGACATTTCGGTAGATTCGCACGCACTCCAGTTTCCACCTGCACTCTCCCCCACTCAACCTCCTGCCCTCCCACGCCAACGCACCCTACGGAAGAGACACGATTTCCCTCGCTCTCCTCTCAATCCACCTCTCGAACGCCATTCTCACTCCTCCGCTCAAACTCGCGGAATAATCAAGGGAAAAAAAACGCCCACCATCGATTGGGTTCCTCAACGAGATCTCGAGAGTCAGTCTCGAGACCGATGACGAATCTCGAGACTGAAGACGAATCTCGATAGTGAAGACGAACCTCGAGATCGAATCTCGAGACCGAAAGCGAATCTCGAGACTGGAAGAGTTTGTCTACGGATAGCCGATCGGACACGCGAAAGTGAAAGAACCAGTTTCCGCGGCTCTCGTACCGGCTTTGTCTCCGAGCTCTCGGCAATGGCCGGACGGCATCCGAAGTGACTAAGCACCGTCGGATCCAGTTCCTTATATATTCCTCCCACTTCTCGCTCAATCGCCCCTTGAGTCATCCGCCTCTCTGAGACAGCGCCGCACCCCTTCGTCGCTGAGAGACGTACACGAGGGGAATGCGCTCCGACGGCTATTTCACATAGGAGGCGCTGCGAAGAAGCTCCACGTTTGTTTATGGCAGCCGCAGCGCCATTGAAAGTGTTACTCGAAGGTTGATTTACGCCGCGTAACGCTAAGATTGCTCGAAAGAGAATTGAGCGTCGGTGATGACCCGAGCGGTGGTGGATTCTTGAAATGCCCTCTTCGCACCGCCACGAGGGGAGAACTGGCCATATCGATTAGCGCGGTTCATATAAGGGAAACTTAGGACGAAGGAGGTGAACACATACGCGATGCCTAGGACTGATTTCAAACCAAAGCGGATGAAAGCGAAAATGTACGAAATTTCCATCCTTTCGTTCTTTGCACCCCAAAGAAATGTATACTTCAGCCCTAGCACTATAGTGCTTGTAGAAGTTATCCACACTAAAAATATTTTTAACTGCTTATTTCGCCCATAAGCACCATATTAAAGCACGAAAATATTCATGAATCCCATTTTTGCATACTAGGTCTAATATCTATATTGTATACTCTATGATCTTGCTCATTGAAACAGCAGGATGAAAATAACTGGTAACTGAACTTAAATATTTATACTGATCACTGATGAGTTTATTCCCCCTTCAATCATGATCGGCTTTCTAAAGTAAGCTTATCACAATTGAAGGCTTTAGTTTAATTGAATATCGTAAGTACGAAAATTAAAAATGGATGATGATTTATAAATTTATGTAATAATGTAAAAGTATTTGCGAATGCATTGATTTTTTCTGTCTATTCTTATTTTATATTTTTGTTTGAAATGTTATTTGTTACTCTGTTGCAACTTTGTTTTAAGAGTATTTCTTTTAACGCAAATATCGGAAAAATTCTAATAAACACCACCCCTCCAACTCCTACCGTTATAGAATACTCTGAGGTACCTACTTTGGCAAACAAAGACAAATCATGCTGGAATCATACTCGTTAGCCGAAGTGTTCATAAACCCGAATACAATTCCCTGATATACAGCTGTCAAACCTTAGGATAGAAGCAAACGTAGCCAAAGACACCCTTGCTTCAAAAGCGAGGATGGGAATCGACATTTTATTTGCCCCTGGACTTTTTTTGCGAGAGTATTCCCAAACATTCGTTAGCCGAGTCCCAAAATTGGCGGAAAAATCTTAGTCAGCCAAACGTTCATACGTAGGGTCACCCGTTTGGCGAGATATCACTTCACTTGTACTAAATTACATCTGCTTTGTAATGAAATCAGCAATTACTTCTTCTTGTTAGAAAATTCTTCATATTGATGTCAAAAACACGCTGAAATCTTAACATAGAAATGAAAGTCAATGGAATGCAGTGCATACGAGTATAGATCGGATTATACTAAATACATAAATACTATAACATAATTCGACTTTTTCCAGAACGGGGAAAATATTAAAAAGGTCGCTTCAACGGGACATGAACACTTCAAAAGACCCTTTCAAGTAACACCCCAAGCGAACAATCGCATACAGATGCAATGAAAAAGTTCGCGCATATCAGACACTAAATTGAAGGCCCCAATATTAAGGAACGAACCAACCGTAAATCACTAAAATTTTAGTGATAGACAGCATAAATTTGTAAGGAATGATGCCTCTCCTCACATATATATTAGCAATTCAAATTGAGATAAATCCGGCTTCGTCCACTAATTGATAAAAAAAACAGGCTCTCTTCCATTTCATTTGGCTCATTCGTCAAGCACAAGCTGTTAAGTGTGCATTACATATGTTCGATAAAGTTTGATTAAGTTTTGAAAAAGTGGGAGGAATGCTAGAAAAATGTGGCAAAATCTTAGGTAAATCTTTATCATATGATCAGGACTGCTACGTACAGTTATGTGAAGAAAGATTGTTTTAGGGAGAGAGTTTAGTACAAGGCAGGAAATAAGTCTTTGAATGATAGCACGTATGAGAAGCAAAAAATATTAATTTAAACACTGATATTAATACAAATTTGGGGCAAGATGATGAATACTATTACGTAAATGGAGATATGAGAAATTAGAAGCGATTCAGAAGGAGAGTAACAGAATTAATTCAAAGGAATGAAAAGGAAAGAAGCCAAAACCCTAATATTGATAATTGAAAATGATACTGGAGGGTATGAATTTTCACATATCTCTGGAAATGAGGAAGAAATATTGCCTCATTTTCAAATAAAATAAGGAGATAACAATAAATTGCGTACTTTAATTAGTTGATGCAAATAGACATGCCTATACGCATCGAAAGCCCACGCCTCACTTCAAAGCAAGTTCGTTGAATCGGTCTTGATGGAAAACAGGAATGGTTTGAGGAAATCCAAAATGTCGGGTAGCGTAATAGAAAAAAAAGGTACTGAAATTGAAAGATAAGCAAAGTTTATCGTGATAACCAGTTATATACATATACGTGATATACGTGATTCGTTGGTGGAAAACTGCGACTATCAATGATAAAAGACAATACACTTAAAATCGAGTTCAAGGGACAAATAATGGCGAGATATTCTTACCACTGATATTTCAAAATCTGCTGGTTAAATGACTCAACGGCTAAGTATTTTATCAAAAGGCAGTATTTAAGTATTTAGGCATAAATTGTCAATCAATGCTTTAAAAAGAATTACTGCAGCACTGTATGAATGTAATTTTTTTATTAAAAAAACGAGGTTATGCGGAACATTTCATATTTACGAACTAGTATCTCTCAATCCGAATCGAATATTTGTCCATACAACGATCCGACTCTGAAAATGAAACTACGCAACTTCCCCAGCACATCAATTGCACGTGATTAAGCGGCAGTTTCCCAACATTCCCCACTTACATCTCCTTAAGACGGCCAATCCCACCAAGATGCGATGAATACGTTTTTCCACAGAATCAACGTTTTATGGAAGCCATAGTTTTATGATGTATGGCTAAATTCTCGAAGAGTTTATTTGCATCGATTCAAAGTATTGGAATTTGCTCAAACAAATAAAATAAGAATACATTAACCTCAAGAGTCCCATCAAATGCGCGCCGTAGAAAGTCTTACTACTGACGGATTTAAAATTATGCGCCCCTTTACTTTGCGAATTTACGTAGGCTTCCTGTGAAACAGATTAATATTGTTTTTATGATCAAATTAAACACTATTAAATGTCTCATCGATGGCAATTTTTAGCTACTAAAGACTGATGTTATTTAGTGTGAAAAAATATGTATACCAAGTAGCCCAGAATGGGCACTTTTCGAGAGGGGTGGATTTTCGCGTTGTTTAAAAGTTAATAGCAAGGAAACGGAGCAACTTATGGCAATCCAATCAGTTTGAGTTGTTTAGCAGTGATACAGAATCGGTCGGAAAACCAGGTTATAAATCGAGCAAACGAAAAATTCGGGCTGAAATTATCTATATTACCACATTTGTGGTATTAACAATCGACAACTTCAGCACTGAAATATGCATTCACTGCCAAAGTTTAATCATTAAAACTAGTATGTAGATTCTTTTCAGTACCGTACGAGCTGAAGCAACTCTTACATTTCGGGAATAATTTAGCTAGCAAACCTGACTTAAAGCTTTTCGACTGATTCCCCACACATAATTGGCGGATACAGTTACTTCTCACTCAAAGATCGACCTGTTAAACGACCGATCACGACGCACCGGCAGAAACGGAAAATCTCCTTCTCCAACCTCGATCTTCATTTCATAATCGGCTAATCTTTATCCTCCGAAAGGTTCGCGATCTCAAGATCCATCCGTAATATTGCTCGATCTAATCTCGCCGCGTAACCTTAATCAGCATTATTACGGGGCGTATCGCGTAAGATTGGCCGATTCCAATCGCCTTCGTAAAACTGGAGAGTAAATAAAAAATAATCAAGATGGCGTTCCCTTTATGAGCTTCTATGACTCAGTTCACACAAAAACGATAAATTTCTTAGAACATCGAAAAATATGCTTAACGGTGGATTCGTCAGAATGGAGCGAGATGGTAATCTGGGAACTTACAGGGTAAGTATACGACCAAGAGAAATGGAGAATTTGATTTTCATCTTTCCCTTTACTCTATACCGTACAGGGTGAGAGCTAATGGATATTAGAAACGCCCTTAATACAATACAAACGACTTTATTGGGCAAAATTATAGGAAGTCCCATCTTTCATTTGACCCTTGTCTTAATAATAATATTAATAAATCGTCTTTATAAGGGGGCGAGATTGAGACTAAAAGTTCATCTATCTAACCTATCATCATAAATTATACAATAATTAAATTAAAGATAAGTATGTATGTAAAATAATTAATAAAAGATAGTCTGAGAAATATCTTATACACATAACGGCATAAATACACATAAAAGCAAAATAAAATAGTAATACATACAGATTTTTATCAAAAAATTTGGAAATAGAGAGAAAATATGAAAATAAAGAACGATTTTCTGGAGATAATAAAAACAGTTAATTTTTTATCACAGAAAAATAATTACACTCCAGGGAAACACCCGCAATGATTAGGGAGTGTGAAAAACCTACGAAATGTGAAGGAAAGAATGAAAGAAAGAAGCAGATCACAACATAAAAGATAATGATATTTTCAAAAGGAATTTACAGATAAAATTACACAACAAAACTCATTGTTGCCTTAGTACGTTGAAAATTCATTTCTTTAGTAGATTGACTTTAGATTCGCATTCAGCTGTGAGTATTTCCCTTAGAATATATAAAATAATCAGAATCATCCTAATGAATTATATTAATGAACACGGAGGAAAAACTACTACACAACAGAAATATTTCTATTGCGTTATATATATATATTTGTATTTTCATACTGTTTTTATCGCTACACAATTTTTTAATATTATTTGAAAACAATTATTGACGACGCTGGGATACCACATATTTATCATAATCAATACATAAATTTGTTTAAACGTGCTAAAAGTTCCGTAAAACGGGACGTATGACGATACAATTTAATGTTTTCAACACTAAGAAAAGAAAGTCGAAGGAAATGGAATCCGTACAATTAGCTTGAGTCTAGACAGAAGTAGGAGAAAGTGGCTTTCAATTGGTAGATGACTACATACGATCCAACTTCCTGAAATGTGGAAGAGATTGAACGTATAGGCAGTAAGTTTATATTACGATACGACACTACGTATTAGAGACATTGATGACCTGCGGAGCTTCGAAAGTAGTCAATAAAGACAAATAAACTGGAAGCTCTGGAATGGCGATTAAATGAGATCATAAGAATAAGCAGGAAAGGTTGTGGACCATTCATCTCCCGAGAACATGATTTAGCAGGAAAAGGTGCGCTAAAGAAAAGTTCGGAGGCTTCGCAAGTTCAGTTGATAGATGAGCAAAGGGCGACGTTGAGTATTTATTTTAAGGCCGAACATGACATCTCGTCAACATATCTAAAAATAAATTTCAGGAAAATTAATGAATTAAAAATTTCGGTTTTATAGGCCCCATCGAGATATTTCGGCTTATTTTTAAAATAGATCACCATTCAGCACTCCAAAAAATATACGATTTTCGACGGGGAAGGATTTTTGGGAATTTAATTTTCTAAAAGGATGATTTTCTATAAAAAGAAATGGAATTTTATCTTAAAACTGGATGAAAAGGAGAAAATTTTAGCTCTTTCTATGCTGTTTAAGAGAGATTTTCATTTAATTTCAATTCAAAAAGACCGAGTTTCCATAAAACGCACGGAAATGCCTTATAACTAGAGGACACCGATAAAATTATGTTTGTGATTTCTGCATCACTCATATTCGTAAAGGATCGGTTAAAAGTTTTGCTAAGCCTCCAATAACAAACGGAATTGGAGCAATGAAACATACACTGAAACCAATGGATGATTTCAGGATTTCAGTAGCGGTATTTTATACAATAAGAAACTACGTTGAAAGGGAATTCACTGAGCTTATACGTAGCAGATAAAGAAAAACGACGTCATGCATAAATTTTCTAAAACTCCATTAACATCTTAAAAATTTAACTGATCCAATGATATTTGTTGGAATTCTATAATACAAAATAATTTATTACAGTAAAAAGTAACAAGTAAAATTACTTTCACTGAACCACTTTAAAAGGCTCTCTTTTAGTTTTTTAGCGCTTTAGTTAAAGTAATTATAATAGGTCAGTACTCCAAAGTTAAACTGAACTTTAACATAAAAAATAAAATATTTTTCTCCGAGTCCGAGGTAGTATTCGAGGTGCTTTTCAGAAATAAGGCAATTCTTTCAGGACGGATCGGAAAGGTATTCTCTCGTGCCCACATATTCCCACCTGAGGGCATCTGCGAATTCCGACCTCCTTCGTGGCCTTCCCCCGGTAATAATAGGCGATCCCTCGACAACGCCTAGCCCTCTTATTAGGACGTCCATCCCAGCGGACGGAATGCTCTAGCGCGACGTTTTCTGTCAAAAGCAGCTTCCCGTGGTGAGGATTGGTATCGAGGCGCCCTGGGCGACACATCGATGACTCACCGATCGATCCCTGGGCCTATCGTCGCCAATAACGCGATTTTCTAGGAGCTCTCTCTCCCTATCTCTCTCCCTCAAATGAGAGAGCCACATCGATCCGGAACTCTAGGCTCTTAAAGGCCCACCATCCATATTTATAGAAACCACCACTAGTGCCCGCGTTTCTTTCACTTGCATGACGGCAGCGCAATACCTAATGCGATCTCTCCGCGAGTGAGAAGCTTCTATACGCGGCATAAATTGAGGCGGGATATGGCTTAGTGATAATCCTCTCATGCTGAAATTAAGTTAATGGCATTGGTAGGCGATAAATGAAACTCGAAAGAGAATAATTGGAGAAAGCAATGATCACTAATAATGGAACTTGATAAATACAAATAGAAATTGATTCGGCGAAGATAAATTTAACCCCGTAAAATGTTAGTTATTATTAATTATAATTAATAACTAATAACTATCACATTATACGGAGTATTGATTGATAATTATTAAAGATAAGAATTATTAAGCACTATTACATCGAATACTAATATATCTAACACTAATTTATCTAGTACTACTGCATCTAGCAATACAAAACAAAACCCACAATTATGAAACGACTTTTAATAACATAAATTTGAAAATTCTGACTTACAAAATAGTATATACTCGTAGAATGTATTAGAAGGAGGATATTTTAAAAAATCATACGAGAGCTAATTAAATTGTTAATTTATTACTCTATTTATAAAATACAAACACCGCTAATTCTATAAAATGCCAATAAAATTAAAATTTTGAAAATCATCCTTGATTTTTCCTATGAAAATTCGTAAGATGAAATGGAATGTACTGAAGAGAAAGAGAAATGGAATGTACAAAAGAAGTACACGTACGCAATTAAATCTTTCTCTTCCATTATCTTCCATTTTTTCGTCACTGTGTAACTAAACCGGTCGTGCAGAATAATAAAATATTTTGTGGAGCTCAAAAAGTGAATTTCTTTAAGATTCGTCATGGAAATTTTCCACCATGTAATGCCGCCGCATGCTTAGCCTATTTTCTAAAACTTACGCACAAGTTTGCGTTGAAACTCAAATTTTGGGTTCACCAAGCCAAATTTTCATTAATTAATGTCTAACTTCGAATCGACCGAGAAAAGATAACGCAAATTTACAAAATGAACAATCTGAGTCAACTCCAACTAGCTACCATTAAACGATGAACTATCTCGAGTTCTAACGTATAGTTTACATAAAACATTAAAAACATTAGAAATCACATGCATATTGCACTCTAGGCAGTTGATACGAGATGAAACATGGCACGAATAAAATGCGTCAGTTTAAGTTTTAAATAAATAAAATACACGAATTATTCCAGAAACTACACTTAATTCTAAATAATAAGCAACGCAGAGATTTCCTTGTCTTCTTCCAATGGAACCTCTTCATATAACGCTGTAAGATATAAATATTTAGTCTTTAAGTAACGGAACTTAAAATTCACAACCCGAGGAAAAACCGAAAATAAATTTAACCCAACCAAGATAATATTTTAATTAATCTTCGTTTCGCAAAAATTATCATTAGCGTTATCTATGGCAGGAAATACCATTTTTGGGAGGAAACTCGAATACTAAAATCAGAACGCTATCAGTAAAAGAATTTTCCGTCCTTATTACCAGAAGGAAGAAATTATTTCCCAAATTCTTCTAAATAAATACATTAAACAATGGCAAGAATATAAAAAGCACAATCGTTGGCAATAGGAAAGGTAGACTATTCTAAACTGACATTCTACTTAACCTTCGATAATCTCAATTATTAAATTCGATGAATGAAGCCATGCAGGCGAAAGGAAACAAAAGTGGGTGGAAAAAACATCATAACATCCAGTAAAGGTTGGCGCGCTAGCGGTATGCTGACAGTCATGGGCAACGAGATGGGGTAATTCGTTACGGTCATTAATTTAAGCTTATCGTAACGTTTACCGTAACTCTTACACTCATTATGCTAAAGCTTTCTAATGAAGACCCGCTGGCGTAGGATGAGTGGGAGGGGAAGGTTTAGGCGTCAACTTTTAGAGACATTGTGAGAGGTCTTCGAGCGTGACTCTTGTCACATCAGCATGCCCTAGCGAAGATTTACAATATATTTGCAAGCACAGTTCTAAAAATGTAAAAGAAAACTACAGCATTCGGCTAAAGCTTTTATATTTCAGTAGAGTAATGCACTGAAGTTTTGTAAAAAAATGTGAATGGTAAATCCATATAATCTAAAATCGCGTTTAATCTCCTAACCAGAAAAGCAATTCAATAAACCAATGCTCGCCAAATTCTGTCCTCCACAGTGAATTTACACATCACTTCAAACTACGCATTACATTAGAAGTATCAGCATTCTACATTTCAAATTTCATTAGATACCTCAATTTTTCAGATTCGTCTTTTGGTGGATTTACTTGAATTGCGAATGGTCTCAAAAAAATTAGCAAGGAAAGAAAATATGACCCAGACTTGAAAGTTTCAAAGCTCCAAATTGTTTTGGAGTATTTCAAGAATTGAGGTAAATAATAGTCAGAACTACTGAGAATTTTAAGATTAAATGGACTATAAAAACTACTTGATAACATACGTATTCGTTAAAAAATGATATTGGAATGAATAGTTAATTGTTAACAGTTATTATGAGAAATTCAAAAAAACGATTTGTACTATTTTCACATTTAAAATTTTGTAAATTCAATCGCATCAATTTGATATTCTTTTTCAGATTGAACTGTGTTTAGAGGGTTCTTTTCACTCCTCTTTTTAGCTGGTTTTTCCCACACAATGGAGCTTTTGTCTTCTACAACCTTCAGTTGCGAAGATTTTTCTCTAAAATCCAAATATTTTTGCGATACTGTTGTATGATTTCCTTGAACTTATCTGTTGAAAGTTGAAATTATTTGTATTAAAATTTGAGTTAAGGTGGAAGAGAGGTTAACTTTGGGCCTAGCCTAACTTTGATAGATTATTCATCCATCCCAATTAACCGAATGAGGATACTGTAACTTATGTTTCTCAATTACAGATCGGATACGTACAATCAAGAGGTAGATGATCAATACAATCAAGAGGTAGATGATCAATACAATCAAGAGGTAGATGCGTATTTTGGAAAATATATGTACGACTTTCCGCTGACAAGCAATATCTCCATAACCATATCATAGTGATACATACGATCTTTAACAACTACAAAAAAATGGCAGGACGCACAAAGAGCTTTTCCTGCTACCTCATCGCGATGAATGAATATTTTTCATTTGTCTTTTGGTAGAGGATGGAGAAAAATATATTTTTCAACTATCTTTGCAACAGCTTTGCCATGGCAGTGATGAAATAAAGCCACTGGGTTGCAGCTGAATGTCTGCATGCTGAATAGTGGCACTAATTAAGGTCTCTCCATAGGGAATAACAAGAAAAGTGTCCGTCATGGAGTCATAGTGAGACACTTACGTGTACATGTCCCGGTAATAGCATTGTGGTACAGTGAGGAAAGCAAAGGCAAACTAACTCACTCCTCACCCTGCCTAGTAAACCTCATTCCTCACTCCAAAGCATTTCCTACTAAATGGTTGGGTCAATCCGCTTCACTTAAGCGAATACATTCCAATTCCATTCCATATGTTCCATTCTGATTTCGAAGAGAAAGCAAAGCCAAACTACCTCATTCCTCATATTGTCAAGTAAGCCCTCTACTATCTCTAGTAGCTAATGTTAGAGGGTATGATGCTCCAACCGGCCTTCGAGATGAATACCTTTCGGACAGATCAACTATTCAATGGAACGTTTGGAAAAGCTCATATATTTTTTATCCGTCAGTGAGACAACTTAGAGTACATACGACAACTTAGAGTGCGACAACTCAGAGGTTATACACGGTTTCACTTAGCGAGGGTTTCGAGTTAGCTTACGGGGTCATTTTAATGAGTGACCCTACAACTCAGAGTGCGAAATTTCAGAATACGACAACTCATAGGATCTGACAACTCAGCCTGCTACAACTGACCGGGCGACAGCTCATCGCGCAATTTATTTATTTATTAAAGATATTAATAATGACTTAATAACTAGTGCGAAGTTTAAAAGTAAAAACTAGTTTAATCAGTAATCGGTAAAGAGACTACCGCTCAATTGTTTTAACGTTCAAAATTTGATAATATTTTAATTGTCGTAGCGACCTGTTGTTGGCGCAGTAAGCTGTCGCACGGTGAGTTGTCAGGTCTGATGAGACGTCGCACTTTCAGTTGCCGTACTCTGGATTGTTACAATCTGAGTTGTCGGTTCACACATTTAAATAGCCCCGCAGACTAACTCGAAAACCCTCGTTAAGTGACACCGTGAATAACCCGACGGTTCTAAGCATTTTTCCAACTAACTCGAAAAAGTGCATAGAACGAAACTGGGAATAGAAGACAAATCAAACGAAAGGCCACGGGAAAAACAATGCGTGGATGAGAGCTTCGGAGAAGCACGCGTAGATGACACGGCATTATGAATCATAGGGCAATTAGCTTTCCGACTGCGTAGGGACACCGAGCCATTCGCATTCAAACGCCTTGCAGTGTTCCTCGGGGCTCAATTTGTTCCGCCGGAGCTGCGGACGAAATGCGAAATATCGCAGTAGGTGATGGTAAATAAGACTCTTCTCATTGAGTCGCCTCAAAGCTCACTAAAAAGAGTCGCTCTCGATAACGACTCTCTGGGAGTCGTTTTCAGGTGGGAGATTAATTATGATTCTTCAAATATTATATCATTCTTTTGAAGGAAGGTTCATTAAATACGGAGATCAATTGATGACACATCAAGATGTGATAAAAAATATTTAAAATCACAATATCACATAAAAAAAATAAAATAAGTGTATTCTTCAGGCATTTGCAATTTTTTAGAATAATCTCACAACTTTCTATAGGTATCCATTACAAAACTTTTCTTGGAAAGGATTATTTACAAAGTACGAATAAACACAGTTATGAGAGGAGGGAGAGTAGAAGAATAGGCACCCATGTGGAAATACTTGTTGGTTTCCAATAAAATTTTCCAATACATACCAATAACATTTCAATTCTATTGGATTCCATTAGAGTTTTGGCCGTTGGTTTCCTATTGGTTTTCCGCTAATATTCCTGTTGGTTTTAACCAAAATCCTATTGGTTTTTTAATAGTTTATCGCTGCTTCCTATTGGTATTCCGTAAATATTTCTGTTGGTTTTAACCAAAATCCTATTGGTTTTATAATGGTTTATCGCATAATTTATTTCCAGGTTTTAAGGTATAATTTTCAGTGAAAAAAAGCTAAATACATTTAAATATTTATTACCACAAACAACAATACTACATAATTTCCAAATTAGTTGCTATTAATTGCTAAATCCAACTTCTTGGCTGCTTTCCTCAGATTGATTTACACCTACCTCGTTACCCCATTCTTGCAAATCTTATTACACTCAAAGCACTTCCCTATGTTTTCATTGTTCTTTTCTTCTGCTACCTGCGCACTTCCGGACAAACTCTTTCTTCCTTTACATATTACAAACTGTTTCTTCCTTTACACACCTACTCACATAGCTCACAATGTGAATTACTACGAAAGTGGTGCAAATGGCCCGAATTTCACGAATACTCTTTTAGAAACTTTTGCTATTTCTTTCGATTACAGTACGATCCTTTTAACTTATATTGTCGCGTTTTCACTTAAAATAAAAATGTACACTTTCACAAAATACTCCCTAACTCTTTCTCCGTACGAACTTTGGCACTGCGTCCTCTCTCTTGCATTCCCAAGCCGCCGTTAGGGTCCCGTTATCCCTAGCGGACCCTTAGGGAACTACCACCCCAGGGCCTTCTGCTACAATACATTTATCATAAGCACATGAAATTACATTACTATCATGTTCCATACTCTTACAATGTTTGTTAGTATATCTAAGAATTATTCTCCTATATGGCGGAAGTTATACAATAGCGCCTTTACGCAGTGAATTGAACGAAAACCAATATAGAATTTTCAGATCCAGCGGTACGTCCCAATAAGAATAACCAAGCTTCCTAATACCAATACACGCCATTAAAAACACCATAGGAAACTAATACAAACTAATAAGATCCTGCGAAACGTCCCAACAGGAAATACTGAGCTTCCTAATACCAATACACACCAACAAAGACACCATAGGAAACCAATAGAAATCAATATTAGCGAAAGAAACCAACATAAACCAACAGGAATACCAATAGGAACCTAGGAAAAGTTTCTTGCGGGATTTACGAAGAAATTTTCGGGTGTGCGAACAATGATCTGTGAGTGGAGAAAGAGGCGTGAGCGAAGAATTAGCTGTGAACGGAGAAACAGTTGTGAGCGGAGAGTCTTGAGCGGAAAATGAGTACTGAGCACCAAAAGAGTCATGAGGTGAGGGAGTCGTTTAAAGGGAAGGAGTCGTATTCAGGGCGTCTCGACTCCTTCCACTCACAGATCAGATTGCCGAGTCGTTCATTTGAACTGACTCGTTCACACATAGCCCATCACCATATCGCAGCGTTCTCGCGCGCACGGAGGAGAGGGATGGAAATTCTCACACCTTTATCGCACCGCCCGGTGGAGGGAGAGCGGAATTTTATCCCACAATCGGTCTGATCATATAAAAGACCACGGGCGAAAAAAATGGGAGCGGCGGTAATCGATTCTGCAGCCGAATAAGATACAAAGGGAACCATCGACATCTCTTGCCGACAATTCGCTCGTCCGGCACGGAACTTGCTTCCGGCGGTCTCGCATGTCCACAGCCGTGGGCGAAACCACTTCACCTGCCATAAAAGAACCACGGAATATGCACAATAAGGAGACGACGAAAACCATGGAGATTCGAAGCGTTTTAGGGTCGATCGAGGATGAATGGGGAGGTAACGAGGGTACCTAAAAGTTAGCCCAAAATTATCTTCAAAGATTTCAGCCCGAAGGCTGATTGGTACCTCAACCCCTTTAACACTACCTCTTCAGAGCAATCAGAAGGGAATGGGGCTTACTAAGCAAAATAAAGAGTGAGATAGTTTACCCTAGCTATCCTCACCAAACCAGAATTCTGTAACCGGAATTTGTTTACGTAAGTGAGACACAATGAATCTACAAGTAACACTTTTACTGGCATTCCATACGGTAAAACCTTGATCGACGTCATAATTCAGTATCACTCATACCTCAGTTGCTTTCATGTCATCACAGCCGTGAGTAAGACTGCGACAAAAGTAGATGAAAGATAAATTTTTCTCTATTCTGTACCAAATGAAAAATATTACATTTGTCAGGAAATGGTAGCAGGATCAGCCGAAAACTAAAGAATACAAATAACATTCGGAAACAATCGGGAACATTCCTTGGTATTTATCTCACGACTTCAAGCCTAAATATGGCACTACATACATAAGTGTTCTACCTTTCGGTAGTCACATATGCCTCGATATTCCTCATCAATATCAATTCTTCCGTTTCTTACTTCAATTCGTAACTCACCCCTTTATTAAAATCTTTATTATCTTTGTTTTCTCCTCTGTTTCTCCCAAGTATTCTATACTCAATTACTTTCTGTAACAGTCCCTTACTGCGCAATATTTGATGAACCCATTTTCTCTGACGATACATAATCATTTTCATTAAATCCCTTTCTCCAACAACCATCCCTAGCATCTCCGTATTGGCCCTCTATCAACCAAACATACCTTCTTCATTCTACGTACCACCAACACCGAAGGTCTTTAAAAGTTTCATTTCTTTTGCTAAGGTTCACGTATCACGCAAGATTTTAACATCCTTTTCTGATTCTTTCATCAGGTCTTTATCCTTTTTGTACTTAGTTTCTATTCAACAGTTCTCTTCGCTTCATGAAGGCTTCCTTACCCAAGGCTATACGAGCCTCATCTTTGCATCTTCCATCTCCTTACCCATGACTTAAATCTCGATAATTAGCGAAAATCTGGCTTATTATTTATTTATTAGAATCCCCACCGCTGTTAGACATAAGTCTGGTGGCAGCGTAATCATCAACTAACATTACAATTTTGAGGATAACATTATAATTATATCACAGTTAAAATGAATATATGTACAATTTCAGATATATGCTTAATTACATTATGTGAATTAAAAGTTTTGTTTATGAAGTCGATAAATTTCGTATAGAGGTTTCTTTCCTTTGCGGAAGGTTTACTTACTTGAACTATCTGGTCAGAGATAACGTAATTTTAATAAAAATTGTTTAATTTACGAGATTTGTTGAAAGCAACTGCTGCATCAGCCCATTATCTTCTCTCACACCAGTAGCTGTGACGCGTTGCATTTAATTCGACGAAAATTTATTTCCGATGTTCTCAGATCATACTATTTAAAAATAAAATCCACGGAGGAAGGCGTTATTTTGTGGAAATCCATCTCAAGAAATCATCCATAAAATCACTGGATGTAATTCGTAGCAATCGAGACAAACATAAAAAGTATAACTTGGAGAATGGGTCACTCTACTAACGAGTTTCTTCTGACGAGCATTTTCCGATTTTCACATCAGGTTGAGGAATACAGATGCAGCCAACGACTGCACTATTAGCAGATCCCAACTACTTTCGCGATCATGAAAGACTCGCAATCAGCCGAAACAAAATTAATCTTCTCATTCTTACTAACCAGCTAATGAAAGTGGTCTTGTGTTTATGAATGGACGTGGTGAAGGAGATTCCGGAACGAATTATGCTCGTTAACCAAGATATCGCATTGCTGACCATCAAATTAGTGCAGCGGTTGAATGAAAAGCAGAACATTAGCCACATTCTATGTACGTGATGAATGTGTAGTCCACGGTATACTAAATGAATAACTATTAAAACATACAGAATGGTTAAATTATGATTAAAATACTTCATGAATAAATGTTAAATTACGATTAAATTACTTCATGGATATATGTTTATAGGCATTTTCCCTTTTTTCTCCTATCATTTTTCTTGTTTTTAGTCGCATTTGGAACTTTTGGATCTATATTTTGCGGCTATCGGTTAACAAAAGAACAAACAATTTTTGCTACAGCGTTATACTTTTTATTAGTGTCCATAAAGTGTTCACAAAATTCTCTAACAGCCGTTTGATAACTTTACAAACTAGGGAAAAGTGATGGTTAGATATCTTAATCTTGAGGGAGCTAATTACTATTTTTACTTTCTCCTTATACGAAGTATAGAGAAAGTATTGTTTTCATGAAAAATTCGACTTCGAGATTTCAACGGAAATACATGTTTTGGGGTCCCTAGAACACGTTTTAACCATTTTCGGAATGATGTCTGTGTGTATGTGTGTGTGTGTGTGTCTGTATGTGTGTGTGTGATAGTGGGCGCTCTAACGTGAAAACTATGGGTCGTATCAACACCAAACTTCATATATAGTACTATGGTGTGTGCTGTCAGAGTTGATTAGTTTTTGGAGTAAATCGGTTAACCGGAAGTTGAGCTTCATTCATCAAAGCTCATTTCCGGTTTTCAAAATATCTCCATAAATATGATATATACGTATATTGTATTACTTATAAAAGTTTTACATAATGTAATTTACCATAACTTTTGTATTCAACATATTTTTGTATCACCGGTTGATTAGGAGTTATTCGTGAAATACCGATAAACCGGAAGTAGCTGTTATGTACTTTGTAGGCGCTCTAACATGAAAACTGTTGGTTGTATCAAAACCAAATTTCATATATACAGTAGTACCTTGCTTGATGTCGTTAGGGTTGATTAGTTTTTGGAGTAAATCGGTTAACCGGAAGTTGAGCTTCATTCTTCAAAGCTCATTTCCGGTTTTCAAAATATCTCCATAAATATGATATTTAGGAATATACTATTATAAATAACATTTTTAGAAAATATAATTTACTAAAACTTTTTCTTGAAACATATTTTTGTATCACTGATTGTTTAGGAGTTATTCATGAAATACTGATAAACCGGAAGTTGCTGATTATGTACTTTGTGGGCGCTCTGGGCTCAATGGGCGAAAGGCCAATTTCATCGTTTTTCATCGATCATGTCCCGAAAAAAATTATCTATAATGTTTGTGACGTCAAAGATAATAATATATAAATAAATCACTCATCTTCCAAGTTTAGATGGAATATAGAGTTCGAAATTACTGTCGTAGATAAATATTTACATCTAACGTATGGAGAAAGTCATGTGCTGGCCACATCAGATTTTTATTATTATTATTATTAGGGACCTTTATTACAGGCGAGATTGATACTAAAAAGTCTCCTGACCTGTAAAGGTTCCCTTTTAAGATGTTATAACTCTCATTCGAAAATGAGTTTACCCTCATTAAATTATTATTAAATTACTGCCATACTATAAGATTATTTCACATTATTTACTTTTCTTCAAATATACAGGAGTAAAACTAAACCTTTTCCAATTTTAAGCGTCTTTTCAATCGAATTTGTAAAATTTCCTGCGTTATACCATAGAGTAACTATACTAGAGGGCTCGCGTCAATGCATCAAGGTGTTATGCTTTTTTGACGTAGTTCAGAAGCAGCCGTCAGTTAGCGCAGCTCCTCCTGCTTCCATCCGACGCGGGCATTTAAATCAGATCCATGCGCTGCAATCCGGGCTTTTTAAGACAACTTAATGGGGATTCAAGGGTCTATGTTTACATAAGAGCCCTAAAAGCTGCCTTTCGGTGTGTGGCAAGACATCTCTTTCCCTTATCGGTTACTTTTGCGTGTCGTTTGCGGATGGAATTAATTCTTGAATTGATTCGTTCTAGAATCTAATTTCCTGATCTTCCTCGCCGTATAGATAATAACAATAACAAGGGAGTCTCATTATATCCCCTACGTTTTCTGAGAACGTACTTTATGAGAACGTATATAGTAAATGAATCCTTCGTATTATTAAATTCTATCGTATTCGGCCGAACTTCGTGGAAGGACATTCACCTGATGATGGCCTTTTCGCCGAAATCGGTCAGAAATAAAATCCTATAGTGTGGAAGTTTACGGTGTTTTACTTTATAACTTCATCGTATTATTATTATACGGTGTCGTCATGGCGTCGTATCTTCGAAAGTGTTTTTGGTGACGTATCTTAAAATATTTTTGGCCGAAGTTGCGAAAACGCCACATTGTTGTTTTAAATATATAAATAAATAATAAATAAGTAATCGCTGAGGAATATTGTTTTTCTAAAGAATTATTTAAATATGTCTGTTTTCTGTCATCTATATCTCTAATTAAAATAATATCCTTTAAATGTCTTACATTCTTTATTCTGGAATAAAAAGATGTATTTCTCATTTAATTTGAAGGCTGAAATCAACGTTTTCGCAACTTTGGTTGGACAGGGTCCGCAAATGCATTCGGAGCGCATGCTATAAAAGTAACTTAGCTCAGAAAACTATATGCGCAGTATAAAAATGACCCCTATACAATGTGATGAATTGTAATAAGGCTGTATTCTAATTACGAAGGTTTTTACTGCATTGATAATGTGATAAAGGGGATTTCTGGGAATTTTTCGATTGATTACGTATCGCCAATACTACTCCTAACTTCTTCTGACCGGAGTGCTTCCCTCTTTGATTCTACCACTATTCATTTTTCTTGTCGCAACCAGCATTAGCGTTGGTGAGCCGTGGTCAATCGTACGACAAAATTATGTACATCGTTTTGTTATCTAGAAGATAACAATTGCCTTACAATGGCGACTCGACCGCTCAGCATCCACTCTCGTCAACATTTCACGCTCAAAAGTCTCTGAGACAAAATGACTCATCTGGTTTGGTTCCAATAGGATCAGTTTCATTCAAGATTAGATTAGTGAGAATAAGACCTGAGAGTAAGTGCCTTAGATAGATCAGGGATAAGAGGAGAAATAACAAATGCTGCACGTTTGAGCTATGGATCAACCATGGCTGAAGACAAATGAAAACAAGGCAAAAGCAATAGTCACAAAAACTGGTTTGATAAGAAAATAATTAACAGATACATACTGGAGTACGATTCCTTCACTATCATTTGGAAAAAGAAAGAACTGACGAAGAAAATATTGACGAAAATGTTATTGTGGGAAAAACTTCAACGATGTTCTTTGAACGAACGAACTTCCTTGATCAATCGCAGTTCTGGTGTAATGTTTTCGTCCGCTGGCGAAACTGAACATAGGCTACAGTATCTCTGATGCCTACTCATCTCCGTTCACGAAAATCACAAATTACATTACAAAACACACCCAAAGAACATCGGGGTTTTTCTCCGCAGTATTTAATCTGGGGTTACTTCGAAATGCTCTGGCGAAGGGAAAATATGCTAATCCATCAATACATTTATCCCCGGAAACTTTACATTCCACATTACAGGTAAACATATGCCAAAATATCCCGATTCTCGATATGCAAAATTTCGAAAAGTACGTCAGGTAAATTTCCAGAAATCCGCGCAATAACTTATTATGAAAAAATCGTTAGTTTGACGCCTTATAGAATAGAAGTAGCGATACTTAGGATTTGGTAGTTGGAGCCCAGACAGCAAAGGTTGACTAAATGATACTTGCGGATTTGATTAAGAATTTGCAGCCGATATGCAGCTGCAAACCTTAAAATGTAATAGTTGCTAGAATCCCGACGTTATGTATACAAATTTCAATAAATGCCCCTTAAAATTGTAAAGAATGCTTGGAAAGTAAGAAGATGATATTTTATTTCAAAAATATAAGTCATCTGTAACTCTCGAGATCTGTGATGTAAGCACGTGTATGGCGTATTTACCTAAATGCGCTTTTAAGTTGATAATTTTCCATAAAAAAAATCATTATTTAACTGTCAGGTACGCCTGTCGGTTTAACGGTCAGCCACTAGAGATATCACCAGAGGTAAAGAAGGGCTGTTGTGTGTGCAGCAAAAGAAGTAAAACAGGGAAAGGGAAGCGTAAAAGGAGCCGCACAATATGTACCAAGTGCGAGAAGGCCCTTTATAGTGTATGCATAATTTTTAAAAAATTAAACGTAGCTTTTGAAAGAAAAACGCCAGAAGAATGAAACTTTGTGTTTAGGTTAACCAATAATTGCAATAACTAAAATTGGAAAAAATATCGAAGGCTAAAAATGATTTAATAAAATTTTCGTAATCGAAATGTAAAAGTTTATTTTTTAAATCTACATTTTTAATTTAAAACTATATTCCTGAACTATAATTTTGTATCATTAGAAAAGTTACATTTTATTTCGAATTTATAAGTTTAGTGAGAATAAATAAAATATCGGCATCATGGTATAAGGATTAGCTATTATATAATTTTTTATCCAAAAGAGTAAATTTTCATCAAAGATGCCTTGGCATTCTTCGCACACACCATGTAATCGAGGTCTTTTCGAGACCTTAAATCCCAAATGTATCTCTGAGTGGCCGGGCATTTAAATGCCGAGAGTAAAAAAATTATATAGCTCTCCAATTTATTAAATAACTCGAAAGCTATTATTGATGGTCTAATTAAACTACATGTATATTCAAGACAACATCACAATGTCAATATGTACTTCTTTTTTATTGTCTACATTATATTTTAACTTTACAGGAACTGACCCACAAATGAAGAATTATATGATTTTTTACCCAGGGAATATGTTTTACGATGTATCGGAAATTTTACTTTATATTATAATTTTATCAAATAATTTTAATACATTTACAAAGGTATTTGTTTGTTTAGTATAGCCCTTGATCTATTTGCTGGCGGAACTTCGAACCGAGGAGACACTCATCTGAATTGAGTGACGATGAGCCAGAGGATGAATTTGAGAGGAGTTTAATCGTTATCTTTGTTTTTTTCTGAGGAAAAGAGCTGACCACTTGTTTCGACCAAAGATGCTAGGGAAACTCAAGAGTGTTTACGTCCAACATAAACGAGTAGGGTGAGGCATTGGGACTGTTTACATTTCAGATGCACAGGAGAGAGATTCATAATGAGATGGGCCTAATTTCGAAAGTGATAATGAATGTATACTACATGTCAAGTGTGATTCATAGCCTTAACCTTGGTTAGAGGGTCATCCTAGGAGCCTGAGAAAAATATCTACCCATTCTTAGCGAAGAAAGTGATAAAAGCTGATTTGAAACAAAGTGTCTCAAAATCAGTGGTCCTAAAAAGGGACCGCTCGGTCGTTCGTGAAAACATAGGTTGGTTCTAGGGCGGGAACATAAAGTCGTTTCTAGTACCTGGTGTTCATGATATGAGGCATTCCTCTGAACTGGATATTGCCATTAGACTATTTTAGTTATTGGTTAGAGGGTCATCCTAGGAGCCTGAGAAAAATATCTACCCATTCTTAGCGAAGAAAGTGATAAAAAGCTGATTTGAAACAAAGTGTCTCAAAATCAGTGGTCCTAAAAAGGGACCGCTCGGTCGTTCGTGAAAACATAGGTTGGTTCTAGGGCGGGAACATAAAGTCGTTTCTAGTACCTGGTGTTCATGATATGAGGCATTCCTCTGAACTGGATATTGCCATTAGACTATTTTATTTCGGAGCATGGTCTCAACAGTGGGCAAATACGAAGCATTTTTTCCTTTGTGATTTCGCAGCTATATGCAGAATTTATTCAAGCATGACTATGCGAGGTTTCAAAGTACGCATTCAAAAAAAACCACTTTCTTATTTTTGGCCAGCTTTTTTCGATTCCAGCCCACTGTGCGATGAGACGTACTTGTTTTTAACGATGCCTTTTCGTGGCTCAAACGTTTTTCACTAGAATTGGCGATTGTTGCTAATATAGATAAAGAAATGCCATACTTCCGAGAAATTTCTGTTTTTGTTTTCCCGCGATCGCGTACTTCCTTGATAATTGACCTTTTGGTGACCAAACTCAGGGACTTCCTCTTTTCCTTGGTCAGCGATGTTTTATCCATTATTTCACTGAAAGGCACACGGGATATCATAACACAGGCCACCTCGCTCAGAGAGTGATTCTGACTGAATGCGCGCAATTTTTTCTCGCTTGGAGACCAATATTTTTCAGCGTGTCCACGCTCGCTAGGGGGAAAAGATCATTGGAGGTGACGCAAATATGTGCAGATGCGGCGTGCATTAAATTTTAAAATGTTGTTAAGGTGTTTTGATACCTTTTACGAAATTTATTTACTTTTTAATACTCGCTCTTACATTTGCATAATGCCAAATGTTTACACATCGAATTAGGCATCGACGACAAAACACGGAAGTAAATATATATAGAATGACGATACCAGCGATAGCATTGCGATCCCTAAGAATGCATGGATGATCATCCACAGGAATTTTACCACAGTGTAAGCACTTCAAAAAACACCACACTTATATTCGATTTTTTCACATTTTCCCATCTAAAATACATGTGCTAAGGGTCCTCCCAACATAGACGGTCTGGGTTCAGCTGCTCCTGTTTACGGCGATCATCATCCCGTTGTATTGAACTCAGTGCGACAAAACCATTTCAAATACTTCGTAAAACCTGGGTTCGTTCACTAGGGACCGGCTTCTCACTTCGTAAAACATGAAATCGAGGTTTAACGTAAAACTGAGGTAATTTTGCTTGTACAAAGATCGGGACCGGCGGAATGGTTCCTAAAACTGCGTCATTACCTAAAATTGAGGTTCGTAAAAACGGGGTTCTACTGTACTATAACCTGTTATTCAGTTTGCATGGATTCATTATCGATCTTCCAGAACATCTACTCAGTACTCGAAATAAAATGAATATTCGTCATTATCATCGTAAATAATTAAAAAAGATTTTTCAACCATCCATGATAAATCGGTGAACAGTTATTAAAAGTCAATTAAAGAAATGTAAGTAGCAAGCAGTTGCAAGATTATAGTGCAGTGGTCGGCAAACTTATTAGTCAATAGAGCCAAATATTAACAATAAAACGGTTACAATTTATTTTGAAAGCCAATTATTTTTAACTTAAACTATGTAGTTAAGTAAATTATTAAAATATAAATAAGAAAACCAGTCATCACGAAAAGCCACACTCAAGGGGCCAAAGAGCCGCATGAGGCTCGCGAGCCGTGGTTGGCCGTCCACTTGTATAGGGGTTCCGCGGAAGCATCGACGCGAATGAATCGGAGAACGGCTAACTTGAGCCGTTCTTGAGCTTTGGGCGGTGTTCTTATCGCTTTAATCTAAACAGAGCTGCGAGAGATAAGCTTCGGCTCGGTGGCCGGGCGAAGAAGAACTACGCTGAGGGCATCTATCGAGGAGGAAAAGAATGAAAAAACTCATATCATTTAGTCCCATAAGGTTAGCCCTCTAGTATAGTTACTCTATGGTTATACCAATCGTGAAGGATTTTTGTCGATTTTTCATCGGCAATTTTGTAAAAACTTCGTTCCCATCGCATTCATAATCATGGCGACGATGTAGAATTTTATGCAACGTGTCCATTTTCTGCAACAAATTTAAAATCATTTCACCTTCATGTCCCTTGGAAGGAAAGAGAAGGTAATTGAGAATCACAGAGAATTAAGTTAAAAGTAATCTTCTCTTGGGTATACCCAATGTGTTTATCGTATACCTAAGAAATATTTTTCCATCTCTGACTAATACATTTACGCACGTGCCTCTTATCTACTTACGGTGGAAGAAGTAATATGAGTTACTTCCTGCAGAAAATTCCATTATCAAAAAGGTAAGTTCCCAATAAAAATTCCTGAAGCGATATTTATACTATCGGTGAAGGGTTTCTGGTTTATAGCTATACTGAGCAAATTCGTATGTGAAGGAAAGTACATGGTGCATTTAACTCTCTACAATTCGGCTAAATGTGGAGGAAGGGCAGGCCGGATAACAAAAAAGCCGGATAGGATGGCGTTCTGTAAGTAATCGCTTCCTGCACAATCCATGCCGTTAAAATCACCATTTTAATACCAAAACCCGCTCTTATTCATATTGTCTGCACTCTTAGTACTGACCAATACTGTCTACATTTTATTGTGCACTGCACTGAAGGGAAAATTATATTATAGAGAATGAAAGCTCAAAAATAATATAATGAAGAAATTTTAAGGTTTTCTGTGTAGAATTTATTTGCTGAAAATATAAAAACCATGTACAACGTACAGAATGAATAGCTACGCAATTGAAATGAAGAAAAAAAAGCGTAAAATATAAACTTAATTCTTGGATATAGTATGTCAATTTATGCTACTTTTCTTCTAAAGATAATTACACGAAAGAGAAATTTTGGCCTGAGATTAATTAACTAAAATGACAGTTTTTATCGTTTTACATCCTTACTTTGTACTTAAATGAGATTTGTGTTATTCACACAACTTGAAATTGCGAAAACTTAAAAATTCACACAACACACGGCATTGAAGAGGATTGTAGCAGACGCCCGCTAGCAATGCTTTAGCAAAACTAATTAATCCTCACTTATTCACAAAGAATTATTATATTTTTAAACAAGACCAGATCATCGCACAGCGGATAATCGATTGTCTAGAGTACCTACAATACTTAGGAAATGATTCAACGTAAATGTATCCCTTCACATTCAAAACCAGCCTACTTGAACGTAATTTAGTGGTCGTTATATTCATTATCGTAAAAGTGCCAAATAAGTACGCTGCCAAAAAGAATTACTGTACATTTACTTGTTTAATGACCATTGATTCTGATACCATGCAAAACATCAATTATGCTTCAGATAATGAGAGGAATTAAAATCTTTCGGGCTGATATAACCCCAAGAACATATCAGAATAAATTAAAATTTAACCGGGCATAAGACTTAAAATTTATCAGGTTGTTCCCCCTGAGGCAAACTGGTCTTAAAACCTACTTAAATGAAATCGGTTAACGCTGAGTTCACGAGTTAGCAAAGGTTAACTAACTGATAGAAAAGGCGTGGATCGTGAATATTCGATGAGGAAATTCATTACTCATTGAATAAACACGCGTGATGAGTTAATGTGCAGAAATGGGGGTTCCCGCATTGGATCGTAAAAACATAACCTTGAGCTGGGAAAAGAGCAGAGCTATGAACGCGAGATGTCAGCATCGCCGCCACTAATTCGAGAACAGAACATGTTAATGCGAAAGCGACCATTGGTTTACCTATAAAAAGAAAAGGTCCCAAAACTATTTTCGATCAATTCTTTATCCTGATGAAATGTGACAAAACGAACGGTAGTCCTCTCATCTGGATTCCCACCTCTTCTGCATTGCTTACCGTGAACAGAAAACAGAAAAATTCCTTGCCTTTTACAGTTCTTTGGGAAATGCAAATTTTTCGATTAACAGATTCTAGAAGCTGGAAAAGACTGAAGGACTTGACTACCTGATGGAGACTTAAGATTGTGTGTCTCGAAAAAAACATCTGCTATGCAAACCAATCGATCATAGGCATCACCTTGAATTATCGCGTATAAACTCAGTCTCGATCAACATATTCTAGAAGCAGGTAAATAGTGAAGAATCTGACTACCCGACTCAGCGTGTGTATCTCGTAAAAAATCTGATAAATTTAACTAACTATTTATTCATAGTCATCACCTTGAATTATAAGGTATAAAAGGAGATTTTGTTTCTCTTGCCATACTCTGATGGATGAAATATTTTCATTTGTCATGTGGTACAGGACAGAGAAAAATGTATCTTTCATTTTATTTTGTCGTAGTCTTATCATGGCTGTGATGAAATGAAAGCTACCGAGGTATGAGTGAATAATTGCATTAATTAAGGCCTCTCCTTATAGAATGCCAAGAAAAGTGTTACTCATAGAGTCATTGTGCTGCACTTGCATAGACATGTTCCGCTTGTAGCATTCTGGCTCAGTGAGGAAAGCAATGTCACATTACCGCACTCCTCATCCAGCCAAGTAAACCTCATTCCTCTCTTCAAGTTGTTAGTAGTGTATGTCGGAGGGGGTGAGGTACCAGCCGGTCTTCGGGATGAATATTCTACACACAAAGGAGTTTTTATCAACAGATTCTAGAAAAAGGCTAGGTAAGACTGAAGGACCTGACTACTCGACGCAGCATATGTATCTCTTAAAAAATTCTGAAACATTATACGAACCATTCAATCATAGGCATCGCCTTGAATTATCGCCTACAACCGCCGACATTGGATATTGCTCAAAGAGGGCAATGGAGTTCCAAACATTAATTCCCTTCTTGCAACGCTCTCCGTCCACGGTATCTCCCCTTATTTCTTAAGGTCGCCTGATATTTGAAAGCTTGTTTCCACCTTACTCCCGCCGACCAGACGGAGGGGAGAGAACCACGGGCGTTCATGAACTTCATCAATTTTGGCGGAAAACGAAATGAGAAGAACGCGAGGTAACAATCGATCTGCTTGTAGATAAAGGTGGAGTCTCTAAAACATTAACGGGACGATGAACACAGGCGAAGATTTAAAACCTAAAAATAACGAATTTTAGACAATGTCTACCAACATTTATCTTTAGCAAATTCAAGTATTATGTATTATTACTTACTTCAAGCTTACTTAATAGCAAATTCAAGTATTAAGTATTATGTATTATTACTGTATTAGCCGGCCTTGGTGACGTAGTAGTTACATCGCTAGCTTTAGTTTACTTTAGTTTTAGTCTTGTAACGCAAACGTAGCGGGTTCAAATCCTGGTTAGGGTATGGCGGTTTGTGTGTGAAAAAATTTGTTTATTGTAAGAGTAGCCAGGTTTGACTAAAATCGCTCATCAATAAAGACGAATTATTATTAGATTTCGATCAATAAGATTAATAAAATAAATTGAACTTATACCATTACATCGCACTGCATTTTCTGTGGCAAAGGTAGAATTCTAATTTGTATTAGCATTCTTAAACTCTAAATAAAATTTAACATATTCAAGCTTTTTCTCGTGGAAATCAGACATCTTGGAATAAGAACAACTTTGTAAGTTTCACAATTCTTAGTGTAATCTTCGAATCTACTAATCTGGCATCGAGTTTGTGGCGGTCCTCCATGACAAAGAATAAAGAAGAAAGCATTAATGCCTTTTACAGTGTGGTACACTTTACAGCGTGGTAAAAGCATAAGAGCTTTATTCTTTATAATGTAATATTATTAGTGTAACAGCAGAACTCACTCAGAACTCAAGTTGTTCTTCTTCCAAGTTCTTTATGGCTAAATATCTTCGACAACAACTGCGACGTACATGAGACATTAGCCAAGACAGCCGCCAAAATAGAAACTTCCCATCCACACATAACATTTCTTTTCTATACAAAATAGAAAGGGTTGAAATATCCGCGGAATGAGATACATATAGACCTTGACGAGCTTATTACCGAAAAACATCTCGAGACTGTTAACGGTTAACGTTCCCTCTCGTACGGACTCGAGACCTTGACTTTCAATGCCATCGCATTACAAAGCCGCCTAGCAGAAGAAATGGGAGCTAAATCCCCACACACGAATTCCTTCAATTACCGCTCTCGTCGGTGAAGAATGAAACGTGCTCCAAAATTTAGTGCGCGGACGCGGGTTATAGTCTCGTCGATGAACTGAGCAATGGAGGATGAACTATCGCCATCCCAGGTTCACTTTCGATGAAGCTGGTTCACTTTAGACGAAACGAAAGGGAGAGCGACGAAGAGCATCTGCAAATACACGACTTATGAGAGCGGCTCGTCCAGAAAATGCTTCTTCGACTGGGTATTTCCGTTTCGCGGGATTTTGGGGATAAAGCTCGCGCAAAATTGCGACGGATATAAATATATATTGCATCAATTTGACCTCCCCGAAGAGCGGCACGCGGATTTGACTTAAATTCGCGCACTGAAATGGGACTGCGACGCCATTGACGTCTCGGTCTCTTTATTACAGTTCGATATCCTAACTTAATTAACGGAATCTAGTTGTTCGGCCGCAACTTTACGAGACGTCTCCGAAATGATAGACAAATAGACAAATTTCTTCGGACATCAAGCTGTTGGTCGCAATCGATTTACTATAAGTTAAAATTATAAATACATAAATAAGTCTTTGTTGGACGAAATTGGGCTAAGGAAGTCCCATATTCCATTTAACCCTTATATAAAGAACAAAAACAAGAATATAACCAATAATATATACATATTCTAGCAAATTAAGTGCAAATAGGGAGTAAATGAGAAAATAAATAATGCTTTTGTAGAGTAAATAAAATGCTTTGAAAATTTTGATCGCAGAAAAAAATCCACGGCAATTCAACATCTACAATTATGTGGGTTTTAATTCAATTATGATCATAACGATGTATCTAAAAGGAGGAAATTATTCAATTACTTTAAGAGGAAATGTATAACCAAATACATCAAAAGTTAATTCTTCAACGAGGTTCTACGGCATGTAGGTCCGAGTTAGGACAAATTCCTCAGAAATAAATCATAAAACGAAAATGAGAGATTTTACCTGCACCAAAACACCAGAACAACAGATAGCCATGTACATTGGTCTTTTTTCCTCGTTACTTAAAATAGTAAGGCTTTCAGTATTGAGAATTCCTGAAGACGAAGTTTTCAAATTCTCCGCAATATGCTAGAATACCCCAAAAATAATTAAAAAGCATCGGCTATTTGTAGGATGTTTCAAATGGTCCTACTTGTACGATATCAGATTCTAATACGATTCTTGCCTTGAAGATAGAAAAAGAGTACATACATTCTACGTGTACTGTTTATCTGCTTAAGTCTCAATCATGGCATCAACAGAGAATAAAGTAAATAGTCCACAATTTTTTCTCACATTCCTTTTTGGGCCTTTATTAACCTCGCTCGCCTTACATTCACTATCAGTAAGTAAAAGATAATTAACGTGGCAAATGTACATAAAATACCAATTTTGTCATTTTTGTTTTCAATTTTAATCTAATTAATCTTTTGGGAAAATAAAATTGTAATAACATTTAATCTTTGAATTACTTTCACGTAGTTCATTTGACAATTTTAACACCCAAGTTTACGAATTGTACTCGGGATCCCTAATAATTTTAGTAAAGGGTTATAAGAATATGGCATTGCCCCAAGGGTACGCAATAAGGCTCTAGCTGAGAAGTAACCCTCCAAGTTCGAGTCAACACGAAAGTGTGTCTCGATAGAGTTAAGGTTGAGGAATAATGCCCACCTCAACGAAGTATTCCCACATTTCAGCAACACGTCTACAGAGAAACACAACCAAATAAGATCGAAGATACTTCTGCCAAAAATGAATGGCACAAGGGGAAGGTTATAAGCTATGAGCGAGAAAAATAGAAGAGAACTAAGAGAAAGAAAGAATAAGGGAGATGGGGAGCTAAAGCAGGGGAAAACACTGAGATAGGACAATAACAGAGGGCTGTAGAAGGAAGAGGTTGAAGGATAAGGAATCACAAAAACGATGAAAAAGCGAGTGAGAGGAGATGAATGAAACAAAAGGAAAGAAGTGAGGAGCACACGGAGGACTTTGTCTCCTGCAGATCTTCCCAATCCCCTGTCTTCGAGGAAAATAAACGCAACTCTGAGAAGATGAATGACGGCTATCGAGTCGAGTCGCTGCCGGGATTTAGTACGACGATAGCGGTTCTCACCGGAATCCACTTCTCAGACTGCTCCAATACATCTAAGGTGGGATCATAAATATAGATGAACGGTTTCTCCGATCAATGAGAGAAGGTAGCGGTGCCAAAACTAGTTTTACCACACGATGCTGTCTCAATTTTCACACGCATTAAAGAAGACATTCCCAGAATGAGTTTCTACCAATCTATTCCCGACATCTTGAACGTTTACTATCATTTTAAATACTATTAAGACTCTAATACCAAATTCGACTTCCGGAATTCCTAATATTAAAATATGCTAACACATTGCTTGATAATAATGTTGGGACCAGTGAAATATTATTCATAAAATTTCTAAGTTCTTGGTCTTCCTTCAGAACCTTTGAGGTATCTTTCACTCATATATTCAGAAAATTCCTTCCCGAGAAGCTAACAACATTTTGAGACCAATAATATTGCATTATTCTTTCCCATTGCAATTATCGATAAATTAACCTTATTTACTATTTTCCTATATAACAGGAATTAAGAAAACCGAGTTTACTAATGTCTCCCCGTTGCCTAAGACCTTCCTCTGCGATTCACCAAGCTTCTAAATAATTTCCTTGTTGTAAAAAGTAAAAACTGGTTATTATTCCCTAGAAGATGTTATTATGATACTTTCGATGTCTCATGATTATATATTTAGGGGATCAACCCTCAGGATATCGAAGGAGCATATCGCATTAGGAATGTCAGTCAGCTAAGAAGTATTACTAACAACACAGAAACATAATTTTGTTATTTTTCAAACAGATATTCAGTATTTACATTTCCTCTCACAAATTACTTTATCTTCGTACGATGGAGAATCCTTTAAATACTAATATCAAGATTTAAGTTCCACAATTTTCTGATGAAAATCATGTGAGATAAAAGGTGATGGGGTTACGTTGAAAATAAAAAAAACTTGATGAGACAAAGTTTCTAAGATTTAAGATTAAACAAAGGCTGAACATCAATCCTTTTTCCGAAAATTTTTTGCTGATTTATTCCTGTATATTCCAGTCTTATACGACATCTCATAAATATTATATTTTATAAGATATCTTATATGCATCAAACATTAATTGTCGCCCCAACTTTCATTTATCCAAGCGATGAATATCAGAATTCAATCTAAACTTAACTAATATCTGGCAAATTATATTGGCACTGATTACTCCATTTCCGAGAGCATGAAATTAACATCAACTAATCCTATTCCATGGTTGATATCCCACACAATTTAGTGTTGCATAAGTAACTCTTTCACTCTTCGGTCGTAATTACTGCCCACTTCTTTTGGAATCCATCCTACGCGCCACAGAATTCCTGACTATCCTCTCTCGATTCTCAGCCATTAAGGTTTCCTACATCCCTCTCCTATTCATTCGCAAGGGCTTCTTCAAAGGCCTCAAAATTTATCTGTTTTCGTACACTTGAACGTTTTCAAAGTCCCATCCACAGCCAAATCCAATAATTACTTTTGAATCTCAAAAGTATGAAAAGTTATTTTCATGTTTATAGGACTAGCGTTGGTAACGGAATAGAACGAAGTATTTTCAAACTATTTATCTGCAGAAATACCAAGAATTTAGTGATTAGAATCGCTCAAGAATTTCTTGTGTAAATCAAGTTCCTGGAGTTCAAACCATCCAAACAGCAGCGTCACCTGAAAATTATCGTCTCTGTTTCTGGGAAAAATGACCATGATGATATTCTCAACAAATACTTTAAATAGATTTTTATAATCAATAATTCTATTGTTTCTTTTAATGATCATACTCTAGATTCTTTTAAAACTTTTCCATGCTATTTTCCTGTCAATTTCTCGCCTGTAAACATCTTAGAAAACCTTTTCAGTTAGAGGTGTATCGTTTCTCTTTTATACTATATCTTAGTATAGGCTCATTATCATAAGAAAACCTTAACACAAAACACCGAAATATTACTAAAGAAGAAACACACCAATACTGTGAAATATAACAAAAATATGTTCGTAAAAATCGATTGTTTCTTGGTATTGTAATAGACGGCCCACGTAAAGTAGGTAATTCGTAACGATTTAATTTTTTTTTATATAAAAATTAGCGACAGTAATAAAGCACAAAACCTTTAAAATGGAAAACTAGGCCCTGGCAGTTTGTAAAATATTAAGTCTACTGGACAGTATACATATTTTTGGAAATTTTCCTTTATGCCACCACTAAAATAAAATATATTCAACATAAAATAAGACAAAAAACCGTAAGATTCTTTGCATTAAAATTTTAAGAAATCGGAAGCGCCGCGAAAAGGATTGAGAAGTGCCGATTTTTATATTAACTTTGTTTAAATATTTCCTCTGACATGAGCAGAATCTCAGTTTTCGAATATGAAGCTTTGCTTTCATAGTATACTAAGGCCTCCATCAGATGCATAAAGCCAAGGTGGGCATCGTTTAAATCCGCCATCTGATCCTTATCCAATTCAAATTTTCTCCTTTAATTTTCAATTTACGTTTTATGAGTAATTTTGGATCGATAAGGAATCGCTATGAGCCCAAGTGGATACGGCACCCACCCTCCCATGCTACAGACCCGTCCTTGCAGTAAATATTTAACCGAGCAATCAATTTCTAGGGAGAAAAAAATGAGGTCATGCAGCTACGTCTTACCCTTAAACGTTAAACGTGACAATGAATCTTTTGAGGGCTATCTTGCAGGGCACAGACTGAATCTGTATAATGTATACAACCTTTACGTATCAGAATTAAATTGTACGTGCCAGAATTCATCAACACAAACTTCTATGATAAAGAATTGATGGTTGTATTATCCATACATCTCAATTACGCATTGTTCCTCATTTTTTGAGAAATCATCTTTCAAAAGATTGCCTATACATCTTAGATATACTTCATATATATGGGCAATGTTGCTTATACGTAGAACCCTTTCGTGTTGACGTTGCGAATTTACGTCTTAATCAGACTATCTCGTAGAGCCACGAGGGCTTACCACGAACCCTGAAAAATCTTCCATGATTTATGATATTATTCTAATAATAATTTGGCTCCCGGATGAAGTAAACAGGGCTTTCGGCTTTGATTAAAGCGACCCCGGGTTCGATTCCCGATGAGAGCCCATGTGCGAAAAGATCTAAGCAGTCAAAGTGTTTCTAACAATACAAGATACATTGATAAATTTCCATGAATATTGTAAATTACTTTTATTGTTATTTTAAGTTCATGTACCAGAAGCTGACAATAGATGTATTTATAACTGCGGCGGATGATAAGTAAATAAATAAATAGACTGGACAACAACCGTCAACATTAGAACCGCAGATTATATCCATTAGAACCTGAAAACATTGCCATGTAAAAAATGAAAAATCTACGAATAGCATACATTCTCCATATCGTAACTGATTTACAAATAATTTATATAAAAATCAATTATCATATTTTACCGTATAAACATCGACTATTCTGCTTCAAATTCATGGACCTCTGATAAGCCTAAAGCCAAATTATGCATCTATAGGACGCCACATACTTGAACGTCTATGGTGGCAGCTGAGATCTATCAAGCCGCCGATTAGGAGGGAATGCTTGCCTCAAATGCCGCGAACTGTCTTCTTCAGCCACACCTTCGCGAGGATGGCACGGGCCCAATTCAACAACGATGAGGACTCCTTCCTCGGAACTTAGCAACGTCATAAGTATTGTTCTTCGGAACACAATAGGATAAAAATTTTGAAAATGCTGCGCAGTTGTTCACAGGAAAGTAACGCTTCAGTAGTACGATAGACTATTCATGGCCAGTAAGTAACAAACGGTGTAACAGTACAGTTTTTCTTACTTTCCAGACGGAATCATTACATTAAAAATTCTTATCGCAATGATGATTTCATTTCAGTGTTTAATCACTTGTCGTTGATTGAAATTCCGACGATGCTTGGGAGACATGAAATTATACTAACATCAGCTTCCTCAGAGTATAAGATATTGATCTCCTTGACTACTCATCTCCATATCTTTATCCGCATGCAATACTGAGAATAATAATGTTGAGTTAACTAAATGCTCGCAATTGAAGGAAATGTTGCAATGTACATAAAATGAAATTTTAGAATTTCTGTATTCAAAACGAAATAAAAGCTGTGCCCAGAGAAAAAATAATTTCCGTCACGAAAAGAGCCGAAGGCTGAATTGTAAAATTCTACCGCTTCTGGCAATTAATGGCTAAATATATTTTGATCCTGCAAGCAACTAACAAAAATGAAGTCCAATGATTGATCGTTCGATGACAGGCCGTAATTAAAACTAAACTACAGAGAAAGATAATTCCTCATTTTTAATAGAAAATGTTACGAAATTACCTGAATTTTAGCCAATTGAATTTATATGATATACTAGAACTTAACCTCTGACCTACAATCGTTCAATGCTCTCGTTATTGTGATAGAAAATTACAGAATCGTTCGAACGAGAATTTAAGAAATAATGACGCGTAATGTTTTAGCTTTTATACAGAAAATGGGAAATAAATAATAATGACGAAATAAAACATTTTATTCGTTGTGAAAGCAAATCGAAGAAATATAATATTGATAATTTAAAATTAACCATTTTCTCAGTGTAAAAAGGTGTTGTAGATGCCTAATGGAAAATATACATTACCAGAATGAATATCATGACTGTATATAGGATTAAGTTGAAAAAAAACTAAGTAATTTCCACAATAAATTTTTAATTTTAACGACCGGTTTCGGCATTGACAGCCATCCTGAGGATGGCTGTCAATGCCGAAACCGGTCGTTAAAATTAAAAATTTATTGTGGAAATTACTTAGTTTTTTTTTCAACTTAAGATGTCGTTCCACGAAGTACAGCCAGGACATATTGATTAGTATATAGGATTTTTTTATAGGCATGTATGACTTAGATGAAAGAGGGTAATCTCCCCCGAATAAAGAAGTATTTTAATAGTACTCCTACAATTTAAAATTATAATTTCTATCATTTTCCCAAAATTCTTATTTCCTAGTAAGAAATCGTAGGGAAAATAGTAAGGTGCAGATACATGTCAACTATATGAAGAATAGTTGTTGAAATTGTTATTAATCACCATCTAAAGGCGCTATATCACTGTTTACTGCACAAGATCTTATTGACAAGGAATCACAATCGCTGGGGATCATTACGATAGGAAGCGTTCCCAGACCGCTGACGAAGGCCGAAGGAAGGGCATTTTGCGGTTTCACTCCGATACCTGACACACTGAGCCTCCAAATCTCTCATTCAGATCCGGCCACCGCTCAAACACCGTTCCTATCGGCAAAATCAAATACAACATAAAGTTCTAACGACATCTCATCGGATAATCGACGTCCGCTTCCTTCCTGAATGCGAAGATCATGAGTTTATCGCTGAAACCTGTCGCAAACCCATCGCAAAGATAAGGATCGGCGATCATTCAACCTACTCCCGTGTACCGGTAAAGTCCAGGCGCTGATACTGGAACCGAAAATCTTTAACTGAATCGGCAGATTTTGAATGCATTCACCTCGGCATCTCATACCAAGACCCCTCGTTTGATTAGGTTTTTCCCTTTAGCACATACACTAAAAAGGATTAAGGTTAAAGCTGATTTTTTAGGACATAATTTTGAGATGGGCAATCAAAATGTGGAAGGTGTTATAACAAATGAATACAACTTTACATCAAAGTTTCCAACTTCGTTCTTATAATTTTTTACTTCAATCGCTTCAATGCATCTTCAGCTCTGACCTCGGAGAAATCGATGTACCCGAACGATCCAAACCCTAAGGTGCATACTTACAAAAACTTTTGGCCAGTTACAGCGAGAATTAAGAGAAGGCACACCTTGTAAACAACCTCTATAACCAATGGATAATAAGCGAATCATGACGCATGAATTTTAAAACTTTAACTAACTTAATAAACAAATGAAATGATAAACAAACTTGGTAATTTCCACAATAAAACTTTAATTGACGACCGGTTTCAGCTACAAGCTATCATCATCTGATGATAGCTTGTAGCCGAAAGCGGTCGTCGTTTAAAATTTTATTGTGGAAATTACCAAGTTTGTTTATCCTTTCTAATGTCGTTCCACGAAGTATGGCCAGAGAACTTAGATTTCATTAATAAACAAAGATTTAAAAAAGATGGGCTCCCTGATAGACATGTGGGTAGCGTGTTCACAGCTTTGTCGAAAGCGGTTCCGGGTTCAATTCCCGGTGAGAGCACAATTGCAAAATGACCCATGCCGTCGCAGCACTTTTAACAATACTACTACTTTCAGCATGATTAAAAACGGTACCACGTTTAGTAAGAAAGAAAGTAATAGTGCTAAAAATGGAAAATAGCTAGGACGAATTTTCCGTGAGAGAATGAAGCATGCAGATTTTTTCAGCCGTGAGTGACCGCGAACGTTGGCTATGCAGAAAATGGCAATCGCCAAAATAGAAGCGTGTGTCACTTAAAACCTCACAAGGCTATTATTGTAATTAGTTCCTTGAAACATCGGTAAATTCCATCACCACCTTATGAGATAAAGCTTCTGGGAAAATGCAGAACCTTGCTCACCGTACAACCTACGCCGTCATTAGCATTTCATATTTACGTCCCAAATAGTTGCCGGAAACGTCTTGAATGAGCCGAGAGGTATGAGCAACGCTCCCATAGATATTACCGATCGATCGATTCAATCCGGCGATTGCGTCTTTCCCCGCGTTCTTCCACGGACCAACCGTTACGCAGTCCCCGCGACAGCGACCATTTAAGGTGCGACAAACTATTTCGCGAACCCGGCCGCTGGCGGGGAGCAACTGGGCAGCACCATAAAAGAGACGCCATCCCCGGATGTGACGCGCCGTGACAGACAGAACACCACGCACCGAGCGTCCCTCTAGAACCGTGTCTAACATTCTAGGGTGGTGGACTTCCGGCCGTCGGAGGACTTCCTCGATCGGAAACCTTCGCTTAAGACAGGTACTCCGTCCTCTCGATTTCCTGCGAGAGGACCGCGGAAAGAAAGCGGAAGGAATTCGCTCTTAAAAGGGAACTGCTTGAGAGTGGAGGGAATCTCGGTCAGGAATGGACTTTTCTTGAAGCCGAGTTCTCCCTCGGAGCAACTAAGATGATGTAGAAACTATTTTATGCGAGATTCATTGCTTAGCTGTTATTCCAAGAAGATTTACCTCTCGGCTAACAGGTTCGCAAGCAATTTGGTGAACATGGTAACTTAGGTAATGTTCAAGGAACGTCTCGAAAACTTTCTAGCGAGAATCCAGAGGAAGTTGAGGGCAGATATCTTTCAGATGAATTTCTTCGATGGAAAGTTTTCTAGGGTGAAGATAATATTTTGCTAAAAGATTCTTACCAACTTTTAGAATTTATTGAATAAAGCTCTCGGTTTATGAATACACGCTATCTCCTACATTACGACAAATTTTAGTGGTATCTATACTGAAAATTATGGCTACACAGTCAACATTTTAACTATCACTTCGTTCGAATTTTTCTTCCTAATTGTTTTTCCTAAGAGGTCTAACAAAACAGTAGTATTGAATGCTTAAGTCTGAGATGATATCAGAAATAAAATCAAGATAAGTCCACAATTTCTTGCTAACAGCAATTTTCGGAAATTTATTTTTCCGAATAAACATACAATCACAATATTAGCCTCGATAGAGCAAGTCATACGCTAACAGCCTAGGGGGGGGGGGGAACAATTATTGAAGATTAACGCTCTATTTCCTGGAAGATATAAGTTTAGTGTCAGTAAAACAAGCTTAAACAGGTATTAAATGAACGCATCATCATTCAATAACAAGAACAGACTACTTCAAATTACGAGTTTTAACCTACCGAAACATTAGCAACGAGTACTGGGCCAAATGTGTCGGATAGGAGATTCTTGAAAAACAGTTATGAATTAACGGAAGTGAAAAACATTTACACGCCTGGTCTCGAGCCCAGGTCCTCCATGTTCCTGGGATATCTGGAATATTCTCCAACCATTGAAGTCAACCCATCCCTAATAAATTTCCTTCCCTTCTCTGGGTACTTTAACAATCTTCGTGTCCGTTCATCCATCAGTTTAAATGTGCAAGCGTGCCGATTAAATACCTCTAGCATAATCCTCACACGTAACACCATTCCAACAGCAGAATGAGGCCTATTCCACACGCCACCCATCAGCGTAATGGTGCGCGTAGCAGTCGGATCGCCATTAAGAGCAACTGCCGCCCAAATTCCAACTTGGGGGCAAGCAAAATTCATTTGCTGGAAAGACATCTATCCCGACCGAAGTCTATAAAAAGATGTGACTCAGGAATGACATTTGGTATTTACGCGGGCCCTAGTAATATCTGCGTTAAATTTAGTTACGCCCCTTCCCCAGGCCTTCCGATATCCCGTGAGTGCGGCACGCGTTGTCACGGCGCACGACTCCCATTCCATTCGTCACGAATCATTTGCGAGCGCTCACCTCGCGCAGGAGGTGACGCGGACGACTTTACCGGCGCCGTCGAAAATTTAAAGGGCGGATGTTGGTCAATGCGATGATTCAATTAGAATAGGTGATCCCAGAACCTGCATCAAATGATTCATCACCCGATGAAAGATTAAGAGAAAGGATGCCCAAGTTTTTATCTCCACGAGACCTAACTAGCTCCCATGAAGACTTTGAAGGCCATAGAATCTGCTTCGCAGTATAAAAGCGCACGAAAATAGGTTTTGCATTATAAAATGCAAATTTTAATTGAAATATTAAGTTTGCTTCCTTTTTAAGTGATAATTAAATTTAAAATTAAGAAGCGCATAAGAATAGGTTTCCCGTTATAAAATAAAAAAATGCATACAAATATTTAGTTGGTTCTATTAAATAATTATTAAAATTTATTATAAAACGCATGAAAGTTTTTTTATTATGGGATGCAAAAATTCATGAAAAATATTAAGTATGATTTATTAAATTATATTCAAATCTTCGCAACTACGACATGTTCTGTATGAGTCATCAATTTTAATGGTAGAAAATTGTACATTATTAAATAAACAGTTAACAATTGGACCACATGAACTCAGCAAGTTAAAGGCTTGGGTACTTTCCTGCTTTATATAATGTGGTAATTTTTACATTAAGATGACAATAACTGCACAAATAGGGATAATTTTTCGGTAGCCAGAATAATTATCTCCAAAAATTAGAAATTTTAAGAAGAATAGAGAGTGAGAGAAAAATATTTGCAAAAATGTTCGATTTAGATGGTGCGAAAATTTGATCGCCTGAACTAATCAGTTAGGAATTAGAACACGAACTTTGTTTCGTATTCCTCCATCGCCTATTTCCTTCATTCGTCGAAGTAAGCAACATTTTGCAGGATAAGGGCAATTAAGATTAAGTTAACGGAAGTCCCACAACTTGCACGTTTCTCTTCATACACCCAGATCGCCCAGTCATGATAGTTGACAAAACCAGTTTCATAAGACGAAACTTATTCTATTAAATTTCAATCATAATTTTTCTGGCAATAATTTGCTCACAGAAAGTATTGAAATATATTTGTTCTAGATTACGCTCCTTATCCATAAGTTAAAAATATCGTATTCAGACGAAATGGCTGAATGGCAATCTTTCATCACATTCTTCGAAGAGGTGTATTTGCTTCAATAAATTTTGAATTATCAATTCGAATAACTTTGATCAATAATTAATATTAAATGAGCGATATCTGGTAATCAAATGGAAAAAATTGTTTCGACAATGTTGACTAATCGAACATGGCTTGATACGTCGCAAATCCGTAAGCGTCGGGGTCCCGATTTCGAGCACTGGGCAGGTTATGGCTGTTTGTGTATGTTAGATACCCTATACTAGATACAAAAAATGTATATATTGAATATATAATATAATTATATTTAGAATACGCATTTAAATAAAAAGAACGCTGATTGAATCATATCTATTTGAGGATAAATCTGGTTCACCTATATTCTTACGTGCAAACATTCATTGCATTGAGCTAAATTAATATACAGTCAAGATTAAATGATTATCTCGATTAAAATTAATTTTCTTTCCAGTTAAAATCAGAATGGCAAAATCAGAACTAAGTTACCTTGAAGTTTACCCTTTTGAAACGACATCTGTTGGTTCGAGCTTCCGATCGCGCATCTCCAGAAGATTCTCGAAGCTCTTAGACAAGATAGCAAAACATGATATAACACTGGCTTTATCCAACGCGACAAATACCCGAAAACAGTTTTAAATATTTCAGAGCAATCTCCTTAAATCTGGTATTAGTCAGTTCGTTCGTCCATGAACTCGCTATCTGAGGCAGTGCTTCTCATCCACTTCGGCTAAAAGTCAATACAGCGCTAGATTGCTATTTCCTTCGCATGGAATTCGTTCTCCGGTCCGTCTGAAAACACGGCTCCCAACATACCGGCGTCCTCCGATTTCAAAGTAATAACCCCTCTACTTTTTTGAGTCGATAAACTTGTGTCGCTTTGGAATGACCTGATTTTGAACTCCGGGGTCGTCGAGATATTTATATATTCCTTTACGCTAACGTTTAATTTTATTTTACCGCAAAGAAAACCTTTAATCTGTATTTTTTTATTGCCAACTTTTTATACTTTCTAGAATTCGCGTAAACATTCCTTTTCCAAAGAATCTCATACACTACGGCATTTTAATATCTTTTATATTTTCTTTTAAATTTCTCTTTGTGCAGGAGAATAACTGCACCACTTTCTAAGCTATTTTATCATCAGATTTTAAATAAAATTATTTTATTACAAAACTTTCAAACTTCAAAATTCTTAATGAACTTTAAAATGTTAATAAACTTTATCGCCCGATAAATAATCCTTTTCCTTTTCTGAGGTATTGCATGCACTAGAGTATTTTTATCTCTTTGATATGTTTCTAAAATATTTTACTCGTGACTGTGACAAATAAATGCGCTACTCTCAGTGCTATTTATGCCGTAAAATGTTTAAAGAAAATACTTCATTGATATGTATCATCAACTGCAAGATTATCTCGAAAGTTAGAAAGTTAACGTCGAATATTTCCTTCAGAATCGGTTTCGATTTGGGCAATATTGAAATCAAAATCTAAGTCAATTTACCTAAATCTGGATATATTTTAGGGATTTGAATGATTTCATGGTATTAGTAAGTAGCTAAAACGCGGTTTGTGTCGATTATAAAAGTCATGCGAATACGAACAATAAAAAAATGAATTAAAATAAACCCATAATTTGTGGCCCATTTTAAAAATTTAGAAAACTTTCATTAGCTCAAAGTAGAGTCCCGCAGTAAATTTGCTGCAGTAACAGATAAACAACTGTCTGACTTGATTCGAAATTAAATACGTAAACTATTCATCAGCTTGGATAAAAACTCTTTAAAGTATTAAAATTATTCTAAATTGTTTTAACTCCATATTTAATGTAGATTGCGATTTACATTGACGGTAGTGGGAATAAGGTCAAACATCTCAGTTGTATTTCTCTCTGGATGTAAAAACGAAGGCTATGATAATGGTGGCAATTTTTTTTCAAAACGTAACGGAATTTCGATTCGTGGAAAAAATGCCGAGGAAAATTCGACCGGAGCAAAGGAAGCAGGAAATGGCTTGACCTATTGCACATGCCCAATGTTTGATCTTACATTGATGATAGAAATGAACGTGACCTTAAGATAATTTTCTTAGAATTACAGAGTGATATAAAAATTATGCATCCGCTGCCACAACATTACGAATAGTATTTATCTCATTCATGTTTTGGGAATAATGTTTATTTTTCATTTACTTTTGAGTCATTATTGTTTATGACTGTGATAATGTGTGAAAAATTCAGGAATGAAAGATGACTAGGATAAATTTTATTACTCAGCATTTCTAATTGTAGGCCATTCATTCTAGGTTAATTATTATTATTACATTAAATCCTTAGAGCAAAAAACCGGTGAAAGAGGTTGTTATCATACAATGAACAGCCACAAAAATTGTCTACAAATAATGGGTAGACGTATTAAAAACAGAAATGACAAGTATTAAAATAAAATACATCATAAAGAGTAATATACTAATGCAATAATACTAATCTTATTTATTTCCCTCCATCACTCAGCATTTAATACTCCATCAACATTCGTACATTAATTTATTAATCATGGTATTACCTATTGCTCACTAATCCACTTCAATTCATTAATTCTCTTATTATTCAACCTACATATCACGTTTATGTTGAAGATGGTCATGGCATTCTTATCCTAGAAAAAAATCAGAGCCAAATCTGTCCATGTAAGCCTTATTTCCTCTACAGGACTTTAGTAAGCTTTTTGTGAGGGGAATTAGGATCCAACCAGCCTTTGAGCCGATGAAACCACTGACAGACAGAACAAGTAACCTCAAACACCAGCCTTGCACGTCCTGGTTTGCTGACGCACGGCATCCCTACGTAATACTCGAAGTCGAACGACACTTTCGAGGTAATCCCGCTGCGCATTCCACGGAATCATTCCATCAAAGCATAAGAGGTGCAATTTGGTCCCATTGATGGACGGAGCCCCTACTTGCGCTCGCTCCCACTTCAATTAGCACCCGCACCGAAAGCAGCGGACGCGCACAATCTGCCGAAACGAGACCGCGAGAGTCTTCTTCCGTTCGCGATCATATTTTCACGAGCGACATAATGGAGGTCGACGAACCCTGAGAAAAGTGAAATTTCTCGGAAGGAAGAGAGATGAAAAAGGCTACGGTGCGATCCTCGACCCAAATAACGAAGCGCCGTTTCTAAATCCCACGGGCCAGACGCGGCCTCCCTAAATCTGCACGGCGAAGGTCTTCACCGCCATCGCCGCGTACTCTTGACGTCGAAAAGACACGGTCAAATCCATCGGTCTTATTAACGCGACGGTGAGACGTAACCAAAACATCCGTTAACGAAGAGAAGACTCATAATTCGCATAACTCGTATCCATGAGAGTAGCATTGATTGATGGGTCTTGAACCGAGATTAACTTCATCCTAACAATTCACCTGATGATGACGCGACGCGTCGAAACCTGGGTCATGCAATAAATCCTTTCTGTAGCACAGGTTAACGTTTAAATAATAATAATATTTTATTCATGGGCAGAACCTTTTTGCATGATAGAATACAGTAAATTAAGTTGTCATAAATACATAAAAGTACTATATGTTTTGTTTCATTTTGTCAGTTCGTTGTGGCTTTATACCTCAAATTCTTGCCAAAATCTATTGATAGTGTTTAACTTCTTCCTAACAATTTTGTTCACGAGCAATAGAACCTAATTAAAATTATAAAGATAACACTAAAACCGGCTTAATCTTCAAATGACAGAGCATTCAAATATATGCTAAGCAGATCTATAGAGATGAAAAATATCAGAAAATGAATGAATTAATTAATTACTGGAAGAGTAATTCAAGATGTCAGCTGCAGAAATACCCCAGCTGACCAAAAGAATTCGCTGACCATATTCTGTTGCCTGTTCTCGGCTAGACATCATGAGACTTTCAACAGGTTCTCAACTCGTAAAATACGCATCATCAGGCAAAGCAATGCCCTTCTCTCATACGAAACATTGGGTAGCATCCATTTAGCGACGGTTATCTTTGTGCGTGAGTGCATGATGGCACATCCATCAAACAAATTCGTTATTACAATACTATTATCGATATAGTATTAAATACGGATTACGGAATCCGTATTCGAAGGCCGAGCCAGAAAACTTTCTTTAGTAAAATTCGTTTGCAAGGTTATCTGAAAGTCGGGGTATCTCTGTTATAATTTTCAATGACTTCGATAAAGAATATTTCAGTGTTTATTGAAATACTCATTCTGTCAAGAGAAAAATCGTCATTATTAATATCGTCATGATTTCTTTCCATTCTTCATTATAATCACTGAAGTATTAAGGGGCAATATTAAAATAAAGATTTTAAATTAATTTAAGAAATATGAATCACAACTTTACGAAATAACGATTGGAAGAATATGATTTAAACTTTTTACTTACTCTCATAATTTGTCAATACGAAAAATATTCTAGGCTGGTTCCTTTTGCATCTATATTAAACAAAAAACAATTCCTCACCTTTTAAAGTAATCATTCAAGCGCAAACCCAATATAGTTAAACTATTTCATGATTAATTTTCGATCTTAACTAGCGGTGGCTTGGCATGACCCAGAACTTTAACTGGAGTAATTATACTACGATGAAAATCTTGGAGGAAAATAAGTTTCAATTTCCAGAGAATGGACTAAAACAATAGGAAAAGAGAAATAATTAAGTCGGACTGCAATGTGCGTGGGAGAGACGTTGAATCTTCTGCATCAAAAGAACGACCTATTCACCCGTAGTAATTCTCTCAAAGATCCTGTTATTTAGTTGCATTTCCGTGTATTGCATTTGGGGTGTTCGTGGGAAATCAGCTTTTGAATTACGAATCCAAAATTCTGCCAACTCTCCTCACATTGGCACACAGGCCGTGAAACATTTTATGGCGTGTAAGGAGGGTACGGAATACAGATCGTAACGACTGCTTCGCCAGCGATATTCTCAATTATCCTCCTAAATATTTTGTCTATCAAAAAAGTGCCGACCACTGATTAGGGAAAGTTGCGGGAGAAACTCCAAATGATTGCTTCGTGGAAGACATTGACGTGGGGAGTGTCACGTGACTTTTGCAAACACTTCGAATAAATATAAGTCGAAAACGAAATCTCACGCCTGTTTTTCTTCGCCTGCCGAGTTAAGAAATCGTTTTCTTTAGCCGAAAAGATCGCCCATGGAAAGGTTCTTCCTCTTAAGTTACCTAATCCTAAATTACACTCCCAAGAGAAATTACCACTTTTTTACGATGGTAAGCAATAATAACGGTCATAATCATTTCTTATACAATTATTTACGTTTAAGCTAGGGTGCATGCGCGAACATTCTCAATTCGCTGAGTCTGAAAAGTTCAAACAAATCATCGTGAAGCTAAATTCTTCGGTTTGTTTCCTAAGAATGTTTCGGATGATCAGAGCACTAGTTAGCTGTATCATTTAAATATATAAGGATTACCTGTCGCAATAGGTTGCAGAGGGAATGAAAGTTTTTCATGAAATTCCGTAACCCTGAGTGAGTCAATTTTTAACACATACTTGAATGTTGAAAAACTCTAGGTTTAAAATAAAGAATCTGGTTAATGTTACCGTTACGTAATACAATATTGCCATAACTGGAACACACGTCGACACAAGTCGATACCGCGTATTCGAATCTAACGAATTATAAGAATACATAAACCAATCTTTTTAGCCTTCTGCATTAGTTCAGCAAATGACAACCAATTTAAGTAAAGTGTAACTTTTTTAGTTTCTTTCCAACCGAAGAAGTAGTCATTAGTAATATCTTAATGAATGCACACACAAACGCAAGAGATGAAGCTTTACCCAAACATGGAGTTTCAGAGGAGATTCGGTAAGGCGGTGAAATTTGAGTGATTCTAAAGTAAAAAATGTGTGCCGACCGGTTTCGGGGACATTATCCACGGAATGAAAAAGACAAAGGGGGAAACGGGTCAAGGAGATCAAGGGCATTTCGAGGTAATGTCCGAGGGTTGGAGATGCTATGGTGCATACGGGAGGAGCAATGGAGAATGAATTATCGGTAAGGCACCTTAACCCGATTACATTAGAGGACAAAATAATGGTAAGGGAGAGTTATTTAGAAAAGCAGCGACGATAACTTCAAAATGGTTTTCATAAAATAAGGAAAAACTAAATCTCTATATTCAAAGTGAAACCATCAGTGGAGATAGTTGGCAATAAATCTAACATTTTACCGTTCGGAAAAGCTCAAATTAAACTGAATTAAAAAATCTACTCGAAGTTCTGCTATAAAATTAAATTATAATAAATTCAGATAAATTAAAAATTTTCCTTTAACTGATAAACAATAAATTTTACAAAATAACAAATGGAGATGGTTCCAATGATGCTACTGGTATATAATTTTTAATCTATAATATTTATTTCAAGAGTTATGAAATAACCTTAACTCCACAAATAAATTTCAAACACTTCCCTAACTTTATTCTGGGCCGTTATGATACATATAAATTTCCCACCAAAAGTGTATTTTTGACTAAAATGTGCGTATATGAACTAAGTAATATAAAATCCTTCAATTGTCTCACATAGAAATTGACGACTAATTTCACCTTAAGACATTTTATACTACGCAAGACTTTTTTTTAAAGAAAACTGATTCATTATTTTTAACTAACCTCAGAAACTTTTCGTCAAATGCTTTAGATGAATATGAACAATTACTGACAACCAAGAAGCCTCATTTACCTAGGTAAATTTAATTGCAATAATCTGGCCTTATTCACTACATAAAATTTTAACCATAAAGAAAATTAATATCTTTAACAAATGATTCAAAGCTACTTTAAGCTTGTCACTAAGCTATCATCGTTAACATTGAATCCCAAAACTTTCCATATCCTTTAATTACATAAAAATAAATTTCTTGTAATGGGTTAAGACAAAATGCAGAGCATATCAAGTCCAAAAAGAAGATGTAAGATATTTATTTTAATAAAAGCAGAACGGAGTACGCAAAACATCGATGCAGCAAATTGTCTCAAAGTGTAAAGGAACAGTTTTCATTTTTAATCCATTCATAGATTCTTACCGAACTAAAATATATCTCAATCGGTCATACCGCGATCTAAAATCCATAGCCTATTTTGATACTTGATAAAAAAGTTGTCCTATCCCATCAAAACCATTCTTATGGTCAAAATTCCACACTTCGATCTAAAATATCGATTTATATTACACAATTCGATCACTCAGAAACTACGTAATCCCATGCAATGGAATTCACTTATCATTATTTAGTAAAGATAGAAGTTGTATCTCATAATAAATATAAAAAATAACATAATAAATAATATACTTTACCTTCTGATTCGACAATCCATGACAGCTCGATGGCAAATGCTACCACGTATACAACCTAAAAATAAAGAAAATTAACTTTAGAAAACGATTGTGGTACTTGAAGTTTCAATTTTAATGTTATTTATTTATTTATTCAACGGGACATATCCTTCACATCAATAGAGTTAAATAGGATAAAAATACAATAACAATAGGATTTTATAAGTATAAAATATCACAAATATATAAATTTAAATCACAAATTATTTAAGTTAAAAGAATAAATATCACTATCGTCATTACTATCAGTATTATAAATAATAAAATTTACATATAGGATGTTACAAATAATAAATATAAGTAGAAACCTAATATACATTTACATACATAGCATTTGCGAAGAGAATAATAATTAAAAGTTGAAGTATATATGAAAAATAATAAAAACTGAGGTTTAAATAAAGTTAACGTATATTACATAAATTGATGGTAGCAAATATAAATATACATGAAAAAATGAGTATTTCATGAAATAAATGATGATTCATGGAATGAGAATATATGATGATATAGCCAGGAAACGTAAACAGTTAATCGACAGAAAATGGTATCTAAGCGTAACAACCAGCAAAGGAGACACTCGAAGAGAAAAAGGTAATGAATGAGGTAATGCAGATACGAGACCTTGACTTTGTCAGGAATCATAATAGAGGGAAATAACCTTTGATTTAATTGCGAACGGATTTGAGAATAATTCATTAATTATGCTCGTACTAGCTTACTTCTCTAAAGAAGAAGTTAATGGATTACAATGAATTGGAATATTATAATTAGTTTTGTTATGCATTTTATTGATACAAAAATTGTTTAGTTTTATTGAAATTCACGTGGCGGATTTTTTTTATTCGTATTATATAAAATATACGAATTATATCATGTACACGATCGACTTGTCAATTTTAATTATATCTATTAGCGTCATAGGTAGAAATGGCCATAAAATAGTTCACTGCATAAGTTAATTAAGCCAAAATATCTTTACTATAAATAAGAACTTCTTCAAGGTGAAAATAATCACTAGTTATACAGGCGTTTTGATAGACTGATCAAAACTATTACAAGAAAAAACATGGTATATTTATAGTGCTCTCAAATTACAAGTGCTAAATTTTATATTTAAGTCATTGAAGCAAACCAAAGATAATTTTTATTATATTAGCTATTTTTTTACTTAACCCTTAATTAGTAGCATGGGGTCGAAATGACCCCCCGGTGTATTTCCTGCGGTAACAAATAAATTAATGAAGCTAATTAAATCAAATTAAAGTTTTGTAAAGATAATTGCTATGTTATAATTTTCTGTGAATTTCATTAATTTCAAGTAATAAAATGTATGAAATTTTAGCAGTGTAACCAAATTTACAAAAATTAATTTAAATAATTATCTAATACGTATTTCAATAATTTATAAGCGCCTGGTCATAAATGTATTCATTGCCAAGTACCACAAAAATAATGAACACCATATCACGCATACCAACTGAAAAAAAATTCCAAATCATAAGTTTCGCGTATATTTTTAAAATTTTACCGTATACTTTTTGAATGCATCTAAAATGTTTAAAATGCTGTTAGGGTTCACAAAATACTTAACTAATGCTCTTATTTCATGAGAATTTGTGTGTTCAAATATCTCCAATTTAGTTACAAAGAGCTACGCAATAAAAACTTTTGGATAATTTATTTTTAAAATTTGGTACCATGTGTAGTTATTAGGCCGGATATAGATTTAGAAATGCTCACTGATAATAATTAGTTAAAAATATTATTTATATGCCCCAAATTCAGTCAGATACGAAAAATTATTAAAAAATAACACTTTCATAGGTTGGTAAACTGATAAGGACTAAATTTACGATTTTTAAAATGTTACTAATCGATCTGCCATGGTTTAGAACTCCTAAGCTGAGAGTTTCATAAAAAATTTTAAAATCTATTTTCGCCCCATATTATGACTATTTTCCGAAAGGATTGAAATTAATTTTCATTATTTTCCGACAGATGGCATTTAAAGCATCGTGTGAATTTGCTAAAGAAAATCAAAATATTAAACCCTCTACTACATATTCCAAAAGTTTGAAACTTTCAGGTTAATTCTTAATAGGAAGAAATATCATTTATATAAGTTACTGCAATTTTGGTACATGTTTAAACATTTTATTTAATTAATAATTAATGGAAAAATTATTTCGTTAAAATAGTTCCATTTATTTTTTAAGGAAACATTTATGAAGTATGATACATTGAATCAGTTGATTTACCATTTTAAGAGGTATTAAAAATTTAGAGAATTTTGGGGTCATAATGAAGTGACCCCACGCGACTAATTACGTAACTTCCTTTTGATGCGACTAATTAAGGGTTAATCCAAATTCACACGCAGATATTACAAAACGCGTATTCAATACGCTCCAATTAATTCCGCTGTCAGAGGCTTAATTATCGTTAAAATGGGAAATAGATTTAAGTGCAGCATAGTCACAGTAGAAGATGAAAATTTATCATAGAAAATATGCGCATCTAAAAATGGAAAGATAAATTAATATTTCTTTTACGGTGATCCGAGACAAAGCGGCTTACACTGCTCTGTAACGTAGCTAAGTAAACACCAAAGTTTAGCTTTCAACTACGACTTAAAGGACTCTCCAAAAACAAAAACAAATCGTATAAAATGTGCTGAGTTATAATGGCAAAGGTGACACTTCGCAGCCGCTAAAGAATCGAGCGACTTTATTCTACTTTCATCTTCTTTAGGAGAATAAATATAAATCTAATGCTACAGACCGAGAATTCAGTTTCCGTAATTTGAGGATTTGAAGATAACTGCAAAAAAATTTCACCCTGATTATGACATCTTACCAAGTTATTTGGGAAAATGCGGTAAACTCTTTTAAAAATGTATTTCTGATCCAAACGCGGACTTCATGAAAAGAAGCTTGGATACTAGAGACTTTATTAGTGGAAGTAGGCAGTTATTATACGTTCCAAGTTAGATGCTCCAGTGATGATCCCTTAGGATCCCAAATTTTACCGTCATTGTTTTCAACCAACATTGTTGGTGCACATGTTTATATTAAAAAATTAAAAAATAAAAATCTATCTCAAATTTCACGTTTTCTAATGACTATATAAGTATGTTAGAAAGTGAAACTATAAGAAGAAAGGAGCTATGAAACACAAACCTCATATGGTATGGCATTTCATAGCCAGCTGATTTAAGGGAGAAATAAATTGTTTTATTTTTTCTCGACAATACCGAAGTTTATGGCTGAATTGATGTTTATTTCGGATTTAGACTATTTCATAAAAATTAGCAGAATAACTACAAATACACAACCAAGTCATCGAATAAATAAATACTCAGGGCACTTAAGACAAAAATAAATTTCAACTGCTCTAATTGAAGATCCACTGCATACAGTATTTCGAAAAACGCTTTTACCAAAATATTTCGTGGACGAATCTTTGACTCCCAAGAGATTGAAAAACTAAAGGAAATATATTACCTAATATTCCTGCATGGAATGATAATAAATTACTGACTTAATAAACATAAAAATACCCAAAAAGATTTTAAAATTATTAAATACTATTTAAATATTAAATCTTATAATACTGGTAAAAGAGCGTCAAATTTATATTTAGAATACTATTCATGGTGAAATATAAAAGAAGGTTCCACGTAGTTAAGGCAGAAATAATCCATTACTATTTTCTATGTTCATTATAAACAAAGAAATACTTTTTCCTATAAGTCTTTCGACTGGGGAAAAATTATTAGCTCAATTGAAACCCTATAAATAAATTAAATAAACATTATAAACTAATTTCTGCTTATAATATATATAATACAATAAAATTCATAAATTCACCACATCGGTTTTAAGAGAAATTGGCTCGAATAATATACACCAAAGGCACACTTGCCTTACGAAAAAAGGTATCATAAATAGAGAAGAGTACAAGTATTAAATTCTAGCAATAAAGAAAGTAGGTTATTGTCGACGATTCGCTCCTTTACGTAAATGGGCAAAGAAAAATGAATGTAAAACAAAGTAAAAAGAATTAAAACACGCAGAAGATAAAATACAACCAGGGATGCTGTCAGTTGTACGTGGCAAAGACATTCTCGCAAAGGAATTATTTTTTAATCAGAGCACAGCAAAGGATAGCATCTAACAGTGGAGAGATGTTAGGTTACTATGAAACCTGTAACTTTACATTAAGTTAACACTAAACCAAGCACATAAAAAATGTAGTGCTCGTAGGGAAAGCGATTAGGTGAATTTGCCAACAGTAACCTTTAACATATGTGGAATACCAGTGATACCGAACGCTCTAGAAGAAACTGGGAACTTCAAGATAGGGGACGCATCATAAGATCAATAAAATACGCTGACGACCAAGAGCTTTAGCGAGCTTAGAAGGGAACTTTAGAAAGTGATCAACACCTTGGGGAGAATATGGAGGCGCAGTAAATTCCAAGAAACGCAATATCCGAAGGGTGCTGTGCGATGAAAAGCAGTTGATGGCTAAGACTGTATTGACACTGCTTAACGGAATCAAAATATTCAGCAGCGATGTAATACAAAAACGCAAGAAGGCAGAAAATGCGCCTTGGAGACGAAAACAAAGAGTAAGAGCGAATTTTAAGACAAAAATATCTCCATTTCGAAGCACAATTAATAGTAAATGTTGTAGCGAACAACAATATTTTTTGGACCTTCCCTACCAAGAGTTAGCTAGGATTTTCAACGTCTAACGTTCAATTAACCCTTACCAGCATCAAATAAATATCCTTATATGAATCTTTCTCATCCTCTGAACTATTTGAGGGGGTAAAAAAGTGGAAAAAATAAAATTTAAATAACTTTCAACATTAGGACACATCGAAATTTAACTTAAGCATACTTTTGAAAATTTTCAATTTCTTTCGTCCACATAGTCAGAATCATCCACAAATTGTTCATTACCAAATAATCTCACTAAAATTACACATAAAAATTATTTACGCTCTACCACACTCTACGTCCATTAAAAGTTTCTAGGAAATTTGTAATAATTGGCAACAAAATGATTTATAATATCATGTGTGAAAGTGAGGAAAGCGAAAAAATTATAGGTACAAATTTTGAACTTATGCAACACTTTAGTAACTCTCTATCGTGCTATTAAGAAGAAATATTTTCTGAAAATTTTGAAATGCAATATGAACAAACATTTACGAAATTTTATCAATATGTGAAGGTGCGCAGAAAGCCGCTTACGCTCAAGACATTGATTATGCTTCACTGCGCTGGTTTATAGTTTTAAAATAAAAATCCCTTCAAAATAATCTATAGGAATTTTCGATCAAACTTGCAGTAAATACTCTTTGAAATCGATTGCTCAATTGTGCCAATAGTCTACCAATAGCATTTATAGAGAAAATCAACCCCTACAGACCCCAGCTCATTTTGCGTAACCAATTCCAAGCTAAAGAAATAAATATAAAACATATATTAAATAATTATAAAATGCTCAATATTTACTAAATGCTGTTTTAGATATACATTTAGCACAAAGTAAATATACTCTCTTTTATTGAAACAAAAATCTAGAAAATTTTCTTTGTTAAAATGAAATCATTTATGACGATAAGGTGACCTACGCTCTCTATCATAACTTAATACCTAATCGCGATGAAATTAGTTGAGAAATTTCACGCGAACTGGCATTATATATGACCATTAGATAAAATATATCTATCGTTGTCAAAATAAATATCTTAAAATTCCGTCCCGGGGAAATCGTGTGATGGTACTCATAATCAGCGATATAGCATGAGTAGCAATGAAAACTAAATTCTATCTCAAGTATATAATACACCTTTCCAAATAAATGTGAGGTGGATTTACTTAAAAAATATCTAATTCCGATGCCGCTTAAAATAAAACTTAGCCCTCCGTAAACTCAAAATCCTACGTCTGGCCCACGCGTGCTTCAAATTTGAGACACCTGCTATCGCCAGTAACGGTGCCAGGACGTGCATGGCATCGAAATCATATTGCTTCTATGCCTCTAACTTAATTCAGGAAAGAACGCTTCCAACCCTATCCCTCACGATTGTTCCATCGCAGTAGGAGGAAACTTACCAAAATTAAAAATTCAAATTTTACTGGAAAATATCAATATCTGTTTCCTTCGCAGAAAATTTGAACCAGAGGTGAAATGACGAAATAAATTCCAGTTTTCGATTGCCTCGCACAAATAAATATGTTAATCCATGTCCATAGGCTATAAAAGCGAACTGAATCTCCGATCCTTTCCAATAAGGCGTATACGATACACACATTCAGGGACTTTCGAGCATTTTTCCTTCAATTCAACGCATACATTTTATCCATTCATTTTATTTGTGGTCATGAACGTAGATAATTTACTGCGAATATGCTTTTAGATTATGCTACTGTGAATAAATAACAATCAGTGATCTACACTGAAATCAGATTTTATAGCACCGCATTACTTGGGACGATTATACTGCAGCTAAAAAAGTTACCCTGCATTCATCACGAATCGGGGAGGCGGCATATTTTAATAACGAAAAAAAAAATTTTTTCGAAAAAATACTTCCAGAGTTAATTCTCTAAACAAAATGCATCCTTTCAGGATAAACATTGCGATAAACCCTCAAATCGACGCTGAACGCACAATTCTAACCTAGTTAATGAATATATTCATCGAAATAATTATCATCTTCGCCTTTGCATAGAAATATTAAATGTTCCGTAACAAATAACACGATAAGCATACGCCCAGTGTACATCACACAATTGCTGCAATGGTGCCGAAGTTACGCCCTAAGGCTTATAGAGAGATAAATGTTTAAGCCGCTAGACAAGAGTAGGAGATTATGCTAAACTTCAATAAATTAAAATCGAATTATGCTAACGACATTTCTCTTCTATTTATAAATCAAAACATCCACCTTTTAGCGGGGTCATTTCGACAAACCGGCTCACTTAGCAGACGGATGGATTCCAGAATTTGTTCGATAACATAGTGCGCCATCTTTGGCGAGCCTGTAATCCATATTACGAGATATTAGACGGCACTTGCATGCGGGTGTCAGAAGATACGAAAACCTCTCTCCCTTCTTGATAATGGACAGGGGGCGGTTCGAAGCCACTGCTCCCGGAGAGAGGAAATTGCAAAATTCGAACGGATTCTGAGACCTTATGCAACGAGTGAAGAAATGGCTATTTTAACGAGAAAAAGTGACTCAGAGTCACGTGAGTATGTCAAGCCACCATCCAGGAGGCGGCGTGAATGACCCGGCACTCGCTGGAGCGCTTTCGTGAACCGAAAGAAAAATCTGGTAATGAAACACCGTTGAATTATTCCGCTTAAAACTAGATCAACGGTGCCCGACTTTTCTTCTTTCCGCGTGAACCGTGTGAGCACGCTGGACTTCTTTCGCCGCGAGTTTTTCCACCCGACGTACCGTGACTGGAATTCACACTCGCCGAAAATCATAAAAATTAATGGTCGGGAAAACGGGAACAATCCTCGCAGCTTTCCCGCACCGGTGAACATCTCCTCATCTGACGATGCACGAGAGATAATGTCCTTACGCTTTTGTCCCTTGAATCTTACGCGCGCCACCCCCGAGGGCTTCCTACGCGACCAATAACAACGATTTCCCCAGGATGTTGACTTATCGATTTAAACGATTCGAAAATCAACAACCGAACCGAGCGGGAGGGAGCGCCGTGACTTATAAAAATGCCACCATGCGCGAAAACCTCGTCTTTCGGCGTTCAGCCCCCGATACCTGGAGGAATAGGTTTGCGTCGGTTGAATGAGAGACCGGGAGCACGCAGCTGCGGAGTCGGCGGGGAAACAGTTTACAAACCGGGAATCGTACATAAAATTTCCCCTGAAGACTGCGTAAGCACGTGCGGCAGTGAAATAGTAAGCATGCGCCGAAAGAAAATGCGAGAGAAAACGGGGAAGAGAAGGAGACAGCATTGCGGAGGCGTGGCAGAGAAAGTCTTCCCGACGCATGTCCATTCTCGAACGAGCGCAGAGGTTTGAAATGAAGCTGTGAACCAGCAGAGAGCAATGCCATTTGCCTTCCCCCGAGAATAAAACAAACCATCTCCTCGTTAAAGCAGCGTAATGTCGATCATCCATGCACGGTCTTGGGGTATTACCCGCAAATCTGACGGCAAAACTGATAACCTTGAGGTCGACGCATAACTTTGTTTAATTTCAAAACTTTTGCCAGATCTATTTGCAAATGCGAAGCGTTGGGTGCATCTACAAGATTCAGAAAACATCTTGAGAAGCCCACGATGGAGAAATTAGGGGGAATAACCTCTGGAATCACAAACATTGGGTAAAACTCGACAGGTAAAAACTTTCACTCGGTTACATCGAGAAAAGTCAACTTTCACTCAATTCATAACGGACGACAAAGATTTTTGTGCAGCTGAAGGCCCTGCAGAAAATTATCTCCTTCTTCAAGTGACAAACGTAATGTCACGCACGGATATGGAAATGAACAACAGCCTTCTTTGTTTCACGCCATCTGAGCTGTCAATAGTACTATGTTTACATTAGAAAATGATCAATTACGCCATATATTATTATATTTAGATAAAAATGAGATGAAAGACAAGGCATATTAGCATATCAGCGCGCAAAAAAGAATTCTTGAGTTTGCAAAGCGAAGTTTCCTTAGGGAGTTAGCGCACCTAACCCGATTCTCAAGGTTGCAGAACTTCCACGACTAACTGAGAAAGCAAACATCTAATGTAAATAGCAGCTTTCATCAATAAAAGAGAATGAAAAAGTTGACAAAAATTATTTGAATTACCCATCCTAACCCGAAATAAATTTAGAAAAAAGAGAAACATAAAATATAAAAGTAAAATATAAATTTTAATACTTACCACACCGTAAACTCCTGCTATAAATGAGCCGATGAGAAGACTGCAACACAAACATGATTTTAAGAGTGCCATATTGACTTCCACTAATTATTTCTTGCCGTGGTAGGGTACGCCTACCTGTACATCGTCACCAACTTCTACAGGTTTTAATTCTCCATACCTCGTCAGGTTGTCACTGAATAAATATTACAGAAAAATGTTGTCCTTCTACTTGTAACTTCAGTAGTGACACCCATCACACAATCCCTTATATTCCAATCCTCAAACAGGTAAAAGATTAACACCTGACGAAAACATCTTGACTACGACACAACTCCTTTGCGACGTTGCGCGCCTCACAGAACCTAAGGTAATCACGCTCCCCCGTGTCAAAGAAGAGAAACTGGATAAACTTCGCACAACTTCTTCGGTATTATTCGGACCGATTTCGGGAGGTTCCGTTTCCGACGTCTGCCGCCCGGACTACTGCGAAACTCCCATTGGCTATCTTTATGAAGTTATTACTTACAAGATGGCAGACTTGTAACCGGGATCTGCAAGGTAAAGTCTTAGAATACGTGAGAAGAGAGTGACAAGGAGCCGCTCAAGGTTTTGCAGCTATAACACAGAAGTAAGGAAATATTCATTTTTTATTAGTTCATAAATCTCAATGTTTTATTTCCTCTGAATTTCTTAAAGCTGAAAGCGTAAATAATCCATTTTGGGGGTTTTGTGACAGTTCCCCTTTTAATTCATTTTCCTTACGAGAGATGTCTCTGGCGTTAGAAGCGTCATACGAAACGCCGAAACAAAGTATTGGAGGTAGCCATTGTGTAAGATTTGGTACTTATTTTAGCGCACAATATTCAGACTGTTGAGAAGTTACTAAAAAGGTTAGTTAGGTAAAAAAATTCCAATTCGCGTGCATATATTTGATACCGAGTCGTAGTAAGGCTTCTTATTGTAGTTTATTATCGATTCGACACCGGTAATTGTTCCTTATACAAATGACGGTTACTTGGGACGTCACGCTTATACATGTTGAAAATATTAATTATTGAAAAAGTTTTGTAGGGTTAAAGCCGTTTATTTAGTTAAAAACTTTTGCTTTGTTTTTCCCAGAAAATACCGCCGGTCGAACTTGTGCTTATGTCAGTTCCAGAAAGGCAATTTAGCTGTAAGTTCGCTCCGTAATCTTACATTAAGTAAGGTTTCTTTCACCTAGTCGCGAGGTTTGTACATTTCTTAAGTTCTTTGAAGTATTTATTCTTACATATAGTAAGGATGAATTGAAGTCTCTTTATTTTATTTCCGACTATTATTTAGCCGGCTGGTGAATTTTAACCCCCTGGTTTTAACCGCTTCCATTATTCTCCATCCAGGTTCATAATATTCCAGCAAAATGATGGCCCCGCAGCAGTTTTGCGTTCGGTGGAACAGCCATCAATCCAATCTTCAGAGTGCATTTCCAAAGTTACTAACCAACGAACACTTCGCGGATGTGACTTTGGCATGTGAAGCAAGAAGTATTCGCTGTCATAAGGTAAACAGTGGTTTATTCTTTTGACAAATTTTAAGTGCCAAATATTGTGTGCATTTTTCCGTGTTTCATTTCTATTTTAATATCACTCATATTTAAATTGAAAAAGTTGGCTTGTAATAATTAATTAATTATCTGTAAAGTTGTTGGTTATTATGATGCTCATAAATTTAGGCAGCGTTAGCGTGAAAATGGAGAGCGAATATATGGCTAATTTAGTATGTATTCACTATGGGTGGATAATCCAATCAAACCTTAAACTATATATCTTCTTTAATTTTATATTTTGGTTCACATTTTCAAGAATTTAACCCTTTGTTCCGGGTATTTTATAATTAGGCATATGTTTATTGTACTTGGATTGATTTTGTATACGTTTAACAGAAGTTCACTATTATAGCATTACATTTTAAAACTTGATTATTTGGTTCAAGCTTTAATTTCAAATAGTTTTGAACTCCGAAATTCTAAAATAACGTTTCCACGAAATTTTTCTAATTCCAAAATATCGATTTTTTCCTTTACCTACCCTTATACTAATCTTAAAATCAATAGTATTTTCAAATCCATAATATATATCGAGGTTGGAATTAAAATAGAAAAGGACAATGTGAAAAATAAGAGTATTTCATGCCACCGTATATTTGTATACATTCTCTTAAATGTCTTGTTGTTGCCAAAAGAATCCGCCATTCATTGTCTATATCTTTAATATCTATTCAATTCCCAAAATGCTTGTGTTAGAATCTATTATTATCTGTGGAATTTATGTTGAGCTTTCAATTTTGTGAGCAACGAAAAGTGTATAATACAATCATTTACTTAAAGTTGCAATAGCTACTTTGTGATCATGTTTTTTTATGGGACTAGAGTTAGGAAGTTTGGATTATTTCTTATTAATAACTGTCTCCTCCTGTATTTCTGTTGGTAGTCTTTGTTTGAATATCTTGGATTGGAACATTGTCTGCTTTTTATTTTAGGCTCCCTACAAGCTCTTAACTAATAATCTTAAATTAGTGTTGCTTTTGAAATAGATTTATGTTGAAGAAGAAAATATTTTGGTTTGTGTACCTATATGGGGATGATAAACTAAGGCTCATGTTGTACTATCCCCTCATGTGATTTTCCTATGGTTCTCTTCATCATCAGGTTGTTTTATCAGCATGCAGTGCCTACTTTGAGTCACTGTTGGTCTCCAATCCATGTCAACACCCAATTGTGTTCATGAAGGACATGAGGCATAGGGACCTCCGTGCCCTTGTCGACTTCATGTATCGTGGGGAAGTGAATGTATCTCAGGAAGAGTTGGCATCTCTCCTGAGAGCAGCCGAGGCTCTCCAGATACGAGGTTTGAGTGGTAACGACCAGGAAGTCGCTACTGCATCCCTCGGAAACCTCCCTACTAATTTGCCTCCGGACATAAGTGTACGTAATGGTCCTATAACGCCAAGTACGGGGCAAGAGTCGCCTCCGCCGGGATCTGGAGGTAATCGAAGATCCCTTCACAAACGCCGGCGAAATCTTGCTCAACAAAATGCTGCCTCATCCTCACCTAACGCTGGAGATTCTCAGAGAAATAGAGAGGAGGAGAGGAGGGCCTCTGAAGACGAGGGTGAAGGTGGAGAGGAGGGTGGAGAATCTGACAGTCCCAAACCACGCACACATGGGGAAATACAAGTCCGTGGTGACTTGCACGAGTCAGTTGATGAAGAGGTGGGTTATCGTTAGCTCGTGTAAATTTATTTCATTTTGAAGGGTTTCTTATTTAAACCCTATAGATTGTGTTGATCGAGTAGTAATAATAAGTGTAAAATACATCCATATCTAAGAGAGCACTTTACACTTTCATATTTTGTGGTTTAGTAAAGTGCTTTTAAACGAGGTTGCTCAGTTGTTTTATTTGAAGCTTTCTATCTTTTTGATTTTGGCTTATGGCAAAATATTAAGTTCCAGTTAATTGAATTTTTTGTGTTTTACTCTACTACTTTAACCAGAAAACTTGTGCTTTTTTTAAAAGTTCTTTCTTCATAAATCGGATCATAAATCTAGTCATCCTAGGAAGTTTGTTTCTATCGACTGTATTATTTTTCATGGAGAAGCTGATCTTTCTTTTCAGGCAGCCCTGTGGATCATTTGTTTTACATTGCTCTTTATTTTTGGATTAATTTTTTACTTTCTCAGGTGTAGTAAGCTAATAGTTTTCTGAAAATGTCTCTCTTATAGGGTATGAAGGATGACTATGAAGAAGACGGTGGTGTTGACCTAGACACTGTGAAGACAGAACATGATTATGGACATCAGGTAAGGCTTGCTTTGGGGCACCATACTTTTCTTATCCCGAGTTAAAAAATTTCCTCGAGAGAGATATTATCTATTTTGTGTAAATTGGGCAAAGGACACTCCAAAATCTAAGCTTTGTTGTTTAAATAGAAAGGAAGAATATGAAACAAACCAGTAGTTTACTCCTTAAGATTGTGTAATTTGTGAGATAGCTTCATCTAATTCCAACATTTTTTTAACAACAGCGTTTTTTATGAACACTTAAAATTAATTACTACTTTATTAGTCAGGGCACAAAGAGGTCATCAGTTGTTTCTTAAGCTCTTGTTATTGCTTAATTGTAGTGCAAATAAATTTCCATTGTGTAGAAACCTTGTTTTTGTCTTCAAATTTTGTTATGACATTGGATATGAACTTATTTTTATTTCTTAGTGCATTCATTGCAAAAATAATACATTTGAAATTTTAAACAAAAGTTTTTTCTTTCAAATCTATATTTTGAATCCTTCACATTGCTATGTGAAGGATTCAAAATACTGGGTGGTGAAAGCAGACATTCATATTCTTGGTTTTAAAACCCAGGGTACTCTATGGAGTTGAGAGATTGAAGTAGACAATGGTAGCAAACGGAGTTGACCATTTTAGTTCATTAAGTTAATAATAACTGTTTGAAAACAATATTGAAGATAATTTCTGATCTTCACTAAACATTCTAAAACTATTTAAAAGTAGGTTTGATTAAGAAAGTTTTTATAGGAATTCCCTATTGTATTATAAGAAGAATTGACCAAAAATATATTGTTGTATTTTTAGCTTACATGTACAATTTTTGGAAACGAAACAGTGTTGCTATAAGTTTTAGCTAGAAGGTTCTAGAAAATGAGAATTATTGTATTCCTCTCTTTTCTATTATAAGTATTTTCCTTGATTAATTACCGAAAGTGTAGTAAATACATTATTCAAATGTAGAAGAATTAATTTTTGGTGAATTAGTTGAAATTATTTTTAAATAATTTATAAGAAATTTTTTTTTGATGCTGGTATTCATATTTAAAGCTAGATAGAATCAGTTTTTAGAAATGTTGGGCAACATTATTTCTTTATCTATTATAAATATTTTTATAAGGAATCATTTCCCTCAAACAGTGTTCTTGAAATATTTTTGTAATAAAAGAGAATATCTAAATAGTAAGGTATAATCAGGTTTTAAAGCTTCTCTATTCTGTTAAAGAATTTTTCAAAGTTTATCTATTCTATTTTGCCATCTATAAATTTTATTCTCAAATAAACAACAATTTGCATTGTTATGAAATTAAGTATTTTCCCTTGAGCATGATGCTTTTCACCTCAGGATCGTTTTGGTATTAGAATCCAAATGTATGCAGGTAGAAATTATTGAAGTGATTTAAGTCTTGGTTAATAAAAAAGAGAGTATGTTAGTTTTTTCATCTGAATAGGAAATGGAGATGCCATCATCTATTCAATTATTTGAAACTGTCTATATCACTCTTATATAAGTTTTGATAACTTCAAGTCCAATTCTTTGAGTATTCCTCTCAGTTATAACTTGAAGATGTTAATTTTGTTTCACATTATATTTATTAAGTATATTATGTTTTATTAGATCTTGAATTGGATTTTCAAGTTTAAGGTTGATGTTTCTTTTAACGTTTTACCCAAGTTTTTATTAATAAAAAACATTCATGCCTAAATCAAAGATTGTCCTTGCTGAGCTATAATATATTAGCTAATTTTGTTTGTAATTTTAAAAGTGGAGTTTTGAAATAGAGGGTGATATATATCGTAGCCGATCGTCTGTCATTTTACAAAGTAAATTGTTTGAGGATAGATAGGATGATCCATGTAGTCAACAGGTGAAACATGTCTGAGAAACATCTTGAACCTTACCGGATCCTTTTGGGCGGAGTTGACCCTTTTTTTTTTTTGAAATTGTCAGACAGCAACTGTTCAAAAATGATCATTTAAAAATTTTTCGGTTGCAGTCGATGGACAATGCTGGAATGGGTGGTGAGAATGAAGAGGAGTTGGAGGAGGAAGAAGAAGAGGAGGGAGACGTAATGCCTGCTGAAGGGGATGGAAGGACATCAGATCATCAATCAGTTCACTATCATCACATGCTTGATGTTCCAGGGCCTTCTGGTTATACCCCACAGTCACTCGGCCAACCGCAAGAGAAGATGATGATGGGAGGTATGTTGATGTCATTTTATTCCATTAGTATTAACTCGCTATCAAACTCGGTCAGCCTCTACACATTCCAGAAACCTTAAGAACTCATTATTTATATTAATTTGCTATATATATATCTTGTCCATTGATTGATAAAATGTCATAATTTGAACCTCAAGTTTAACTTTTGTTTCTGAGAGTAATTTGGCTTATGCTTAATATAAATGTATGGATTCTAGGTTTTCATATTTTTGGCATTTGTGTGATAGCTCCTTTCCAAATTGTAGAGTTAGAGTTCCATGATTGGGTGTTATGCATCCAGTACTCGTGTATCAAGGGATGTTGTTATAACCATGATTTTTCAGTTATTTAGTGTTCATTTTAGTTTTTGGGGGAGTATTGTACTATTTCAATAGTAAGTATAAAATTTGTTGTGTGGTGTTAAATATGCCATAATATCATGGTTTTCCTTTCAATTGGTTATTTCAAGATTCCGAAGATCCTAGGTGAACCATTCCGTGTGTATTTATGTTGATTGAAACTTCATCAAATTGATGTATATATTAACCATTAGATTCATATTTTTTTTGTGAAATAAAGTCCTTTTGGTAGTTCCTTCAATGTGTTTGTCTTGTTTTGTTTAGTAATACTAATGTCACATGAAGTTTTATATTATATGCTTTATTCTAAATATCAATAAATGAACTGATATCCTTATGCTGTATTTGTAATTTTTTCAAAAGTGGGTTGTGTGTAATGATTTCTTGTAATGGGATATTATGTATATTTATTCGCCTTTTAAAATATCATTATTGTAATGATAATTTTGAATAGAACTACTATTAAGTTTTCTGTATATTTTCATGTAAGTAGTGAGTTAGTTTTCCTTGTTCATTTAATGAATATAAAACTTACTTTTATATATGTGTATGGTTATGAAGAAACAAGTATCTTGTCAGTGTGAAACATTACCTTTTAGCTAATTGTTAATTTAGTTTTTTTACATTTTAGAATTGTCATTGTAAACTTTGATATTCCTTATGTTCCAAGAATAATCATGATCCTTAGAATTGGTGATTAATTCTAAGTCTTAAATTTCATATTTTAAGAATTTCTGACATCAGATTTTAATTGGGCTATATGGTCTCTCTTAATGAGGTAGATAAGTGATGAAATTTAATTTCCCTGGAGATCTTTATGAACTTTGTTGTTTTATGATTTTACTTTTTATGTATTTTCATTTCATGATTTTTGTTCAAAATGAATTTAGAAGAAAGTTAAAACTTTTGATTATAGGCTTAGCTGAGGAGGCTTTCCAACAAATTACCTATCTCCAATTATCATATTGCAATGTTAAGATTATGTGATTCTGATTCCTACTTCTCTGGTAATAAAAAGATAAATCATCCTGGTTGTTCTAAAATATTTCATTATGTTTAGAACTCATTTCTGTTGCATTCAATCTGTGAGGATTACAGCAAGTTTTTCTACTCCAGAAATACTTTACAATAGCTCATGTTATAATTTTGTTGCAATTGAACTAATACCTCTATTAGATGAGTTGATAGGTAGCCTTAGTATGATCTTAGTGTTGTCTTTCACTCCAGTGAAGTCAATCTAAATATTGGACTATCTTCTAGGCATTGATTAACTAACCTAGCAAAGTCATCTTAGAAGCAACTTGTTTGACCTGGAATTAGTCACGTTATCCTTTAGGGTATAAAATGGGCACAAGTTGGATAAAGTGGATTATAAAATTCAGGATCATTGAAGAAGATGGTACGCATTCAGTCAGAACCGATACTTGTCATTCTAAGGAGTCAACTTGTATTATGTGATATTCTCCTATGTATATGGTATTGATTTATTTCAGTTTTTTATAATTTGTTGGTGGTTTTATTGTTTCAAAGTTCTCCTATTTATTTATTCAGATTTGTATTTAATAATATTTTGTTTAATCTGGCATCGTATATTTAAAGTACTAAATATCCCATTGCTAATTCAAAGTTACTAATGATATTAAGGTGATTTAACATTTTTGGGTGCCATTTTTAGTGATTTTATAGATGTTAAAAGCATATTGTTAATCCTGTTATCAATTTGGATAGTACGATACTATTGTTGATATTATGTTTAAGTATAATCACTCTGCTGTTGGTAACAAAGCATATGCTTAGTCTTAGGTCACTGATATTCAATTTTTATTAATTTGTGAGATGGTAAGATATTTTATAATTAGCAATAAGTTGCCGACTAACTGGATAGCCTTCTCTCAATGCTATTTATTATCTTATTTAAAGTTAATCTTTTATAAATTATTTCATTATTTTCTCTATGGAAGCCTTAAACTTCCAAGAACCTTTTACATTTTTTCTGATTACTGTCCTTTTAATTTTATCTGATTCCTATGACTGTTTTGTAATTTAGTTAATCTAGTACAGTGATTCCTAAACGTTTTACTAGTCAGTACCACTTGAATCAGAAGATAAGCTCTTGCACCACCTTGAAAATGTTTTTATTAGGAAAAAATGTTTGCATAAAAAAATTGTTTACTTATACGTATTATCTTTTAATATATAAAACAATATATACATTTTAATGTCTACATTGGTTCTGATTAGAGGTTAGGTGATAATTTTCATTTGAAATTAGTTACTTATGTCACCCCTAGAAATGCTCTTTTCATTTTCCTAAGTGTGTTTTTTTCTCCCCCGGTTAAGAATTGTTGATCCAGTGGATTTTGTAATCTTCGATTTATTTTTTAAAATGCTAGGTTTCAAGTTAAGCGTATGATCTATTATCATAAATGCCTTGTTATAATATAAAAAATGTTAGGTACTTATCGTATTTACGTATTTCAAGCCAGAATATAAGATCTTTGTAACAGGCAATCAGTATTCTTGGAATTACATTGACATAACCTTTCTCTTGGTTGATAAGCATAGCTATTTCTATTTCTTTTCTTTTTTATTGGTTTAATACAAAGCTTAGCTAATAGATTGGCTGTATTGATAAAGATGCTGTAGTTTTGTATTTGATGAAGTTAGATATTCTATGAGTTTGTAAAATTTCCAGTTGTATCAAAGATTTCATAAAATTTGTAAGAAGAAGTAGTTTGGTAAATTCCTATCTAATAATATATAAAAATTGGCTTAATTTTCAACATTAATTGCTCAACTCAAACCTCTATATATGTCTCTTTTATTGTGAAGAACCTTTGAAACTTGAGAAGTCTGCCATTAAATTCATGATGTAACATAAGATGCTGTTACTTGCTCACTAGTAGTTTATTGGGATTATATTATAAGTCCTCAGTAGATCATACATCAATAAATACAAAGGTGAAATTATCATTTTTATTCTTGTATACAGTATTTTTAACGTTTCTTCCAATTATTTATATATATTTATATATATAATATTATATATTTATATTATATATATATATATATATATTTATATTTCTATTTCTTCCAGTTTCTTAATTGCCATGGGAATGAGGGTATAAAATCTAAAATTTGATGCCATCTGATGTCAGAATATGCTCATTGTCAAATTTGGTATTCTCATTTTCCTAATTGTGTTTGTTCCGACTTGAAATCCTGTGTTAGCTTGTAATTTGAAGGGAAGAAATGAGAATTTTGCTTGTTGTTACCCCTTACCCTCACTTCAGTTCTCCATTTGGTATGAACTGACAACCTGGGCTCTGTCTCTATCCCTTTCCAGAGGGGGAGGCAGACCGGCAGGTCAAGACTGAGGATTGGAAGCACTCTATCATGGAGAAATGCGAGGCTGCTTACATTTCTCCTGGGGGGAGCTCAGTTGGCGTAGGGTTTGGGGTTACAAGCATATATGGCATGCCTCCAAATACTGTTATCAGTGAGAAGTTAACAAGGACAAAAAGGTGGAAAAAGCATGATCCTGCTCACCTTGAGAATGCATACCAAATGTTAATGCAAGGCTACTCTTATCGCGCAGTGGAGCAAGCTCTCAAGATCCCTAGAGCTACTCTCTTTGAATATGTGGCAAGAAGACGGAAAAAGGAGTTGTATCAAACATTTCAATGAGCTGCCATTGTTGAGAGATGAAATTCTGCTTTCATATGAAGGCATTTTGACTTAACTTTGTAACCATAAGAATATTAAGCCAGTGAAATTATATCACCAAGGAATAGTGGCTACTTCTTGTGATAGCATTGATTAATATATACATATTGTGTGTTATAAAATTATTTTACTTGTTGCTCTGAAGATAAATGTCCAAATTTTAAATTGTGATAAAAATTTCCTATGGAAATTGAGCTGGATGAGACAGTTTCGACCGTAATATTCATTTCCTAAGCCTTGTGATTCTTACTCTTGTTGATGGATCCACTTTCAGATTGTGTTCCTTAGGAGTTAACTGGAAATTTTCATCTATAAGAAAACAAAATCATTGCCTAGTTACAAACATTACAGTAAATATTGCAATACCTGTGGCAAATTCGTAAGATTGTATTTATCATTTGCAATGTATTGCAGTGTTCAAAACACTTCATCCAAATTTGTGTACCTTTGATTACAGAATTGTGATAGGGTGAATGAACATCGTTAGCATCAATATAGCATTATATTGAGTTCGCTGATGACATTTATCCATTTGCTAATTGTAAAACATTTATGAGTTAGAGATTTTTTATCGTAATTCAGAATTTTTCTGTCTTAAATTTATCAATTACACCTTTTGATGTTGTTGTTATTATTGCCTTAAAGAAACTATTTATGGTTTGAATACTATATTGCCATGTACAAAAATGGGCCAGTGATAGTGTTCTATTTATCAATTAGACTGAAGATCTTATAATATTCTCTGTTTTATGCTGTCCATAACCTTAATTAAATCAATCTATTAAGATAATGCTAGGTCTTTTTTCTTCTTCCTGCATTGTTTTTGTTCATTAATGAAGTACCTGTAATACAAGGAGATTATTTATTTTACTCTATGTTGACATTCAAACAATATTTGCTTCAGGAAGATATAGGGGGGTGTTTTAGTGTTCTTATAGTCAGCCTAAAATAATTTCATTCACACAAAAAGGTTACATAAAGTGCATAAACACCTCCATTTCAGCTTGAACTGTTCAGTTGTTGTTTGCATCTGAGGCTAATTGAAATATTATACTTAGCATTTAATGTATTATCAGACTTGTATAAAAGTTTGTTGGAATAGTGGGATTAGCTTCCAAAAGCCTTACATAGTTTGAACTGATTTGCTGGTGTTAATGCATTGATGGTGTATTGAGAATTGCAAAAGTTTTCAGGAGAATGATTGCTAACCAGACAAATATTTGATGGATTGAGATGTTTGTGAAGAGATACTAACTCAAAAGGCGCAAAAGTTATTGCAGGAAGACCCACTAGAAGATTTAAGTCATTGTAGGCAAAGCAACCTCATCCTGAATTTAATATCTCTTCAAAATCTTATTATTATTAATTGTCAAGAGCTTCTATATTAATTGTGTAAGTATCCTATTGATTTTGAAGTTATGGCTTAGGTTCCCAAGTCACTTAATATTTTATTCTATTCTGTTACTGCAGAGAGAATGTTTTGCTTAAAATTTCAATTTTGATACCTAGATTTGTCTACATGGCATGTTTGCATAGAATTCAGGTTTTTCTTCTGTTATCATTCATTAGGGATGTAATGAGACAAAACATAAGCATAACTTGAAAATTTTTGCCAGGGGTTATGTATGACCATACTTAAGATGGCAGTTTCATTCTGCCTAGTCCGATAGTTTTTCTTATAACTTCATACATTTATATGTATGACATAGTGTAAACATTTTTGCAGATACAATTATATACCAGAAATGTAATTATCGATAAATTTTCTTAGTCAGTAATCTTTTGATTTTTCAGTTTTTCAATCATGTTGTATCAAATTGCTTCATTGGATGTAAATTGCTAAGTAAGAATTTATACATTTTTCGCTATAAGCAATTTTTCCATTCCAAATACTGTTCATTGTCTTTGTACTGTTAAAGTTAAATTAAAACATTTAATGTTGGCATCAATTTAATTTTACCGTAGGGAATGTACGTGCACTGTAGACCATTATTTAAATTTCAGAATTAATGTTATTTCTGTTAGAAGCTGAATTTCCAATTGGTTATCTAAATAGTAACTTAAGTCATTGGTAGTCCAAATGTGCAATAGAAATCTTTTTAAAATACTAGAAAAGAAATAACATATTTCAATAAGGATTTTATTTGTTTTCTAGTCATTCCAAATTTGAAATCAGGCAAACTTAGGTTAAATAATCTTTTTTGATTGAAAAGGAATTCTAGTAAACATGAAAAGGATTTTGATAAATAATTTGATTTATTAAGTGATTTTTATGCTTAGTGATTCTTTAACTACCGATTAATTTGGATAAACAAGCTCGGGGTGTATGTTTTTTTAATATACTGCCCAACTGTAAGGTGGTGGATTAAAACTACCCCTTGAAGTACTGCTTGAGATTATGTATAAAGATTGGATTTCTTCATATAATGAAAGGTTTACTTTTCTTTGCAAGTATGGCATTGCATGATTTTCATTTTTTTCTGTCACCTTAAGATTGGAATCATGTTCAACTCTGCACTATTCTTTTGAATGTACTTATCTGCTATTGTTAATTTGCACTATTCTGCTAGGATTTCATGATGTATAAAAAATTGAAAAGTCACAGATTATGCATCAAATATTTTCTACTATTAATTTATTTAGGGTATAGATTTCTCTTGCTTTATGAAATGCCATTTAGCTATGATTATATAACTGAGGTTTGATGTTGGGCATTTATTTGGAAATTTTTGTATCACAGTAATAAGGAAGTTTCTGGTGATAGCTAATCTTCAATTTGGTATAGTTTCCTCCTATTTTTTTCAGTTATATATCTTATTTTCCTCTTCAATTCCCTTTGGAATGATGTATGACGAGGCTGGCTTGAGGGTTATTTAACATTGTTACATTGAGTCCAAGATTGTTGCTCCATGTATTTTTCTCAGTTACCCATAATTCTTATTGCTAAACATATTTAGTGAAAAAAATCATTTGTGTCTATTTTGAGTAACAATATCAAGAACCTGTTATTTCACTGCTCTTGACCCTTTCACTACAGTAATTGACAAAAGGCAACAAACGTATTCTAACTAAATACATAGTGAAAGGATTAGTGCTATGATTTGTGGTAATGGGTTCCCAATGTTATAAAAGTGGTTCAGTATATATGACGTTAGTTTCATTGCATATAGAATATATTAAATGGAATTGCATGATTATCTTCATGTATAGAATGTATGAAGCTATTTCATGTAATTGGTTCTTGACTTAATGTAAAGTATCTTATGTCCAGATTTTATAGTCCGTTCATTTCTCTTTATTAAGCCAAAGTAACAGATACTATTTTTTGTTCTCAGATGTTATTTGTTTTCCTTTGTTTTTGCATAAATTTTTCATTTCTATACTTTAGATAATTGCTACTTTAAATCGCTCTCCTACTTTGATTGTTGAAAAGTTAAAATGAATGTTTCCTTATGAAGAATTGTAGCTGTGCATGTATTCTTGAAGTTTTGCAATCCCATTCCTACCATTGGCCTCTTCTCCCCAGAAGTTACCGACCCAGCAACGTTGGCCCTGCAGTCCGTGACTTGCGAGATATCTCCAGGAGGATGGCCTGCTATGGGTCCTGGTTATCGGCACATACAACCCTTGGGATTGAGTGGAGCTACAGTGCAGTCTCCGACTTCCCCGAGCTCCATCCCTTCTTCCGCATCTGCTGCTGGCTTAGCCAACAGTGGCACCAAACGCATTCGCCGTTCAGAAGATGAACTCAAGAAGGCAGCTGACTGTGTAGGACGAGGAATGACTTTCCAGAATGTGTCTCACATCTTTGGTATTCCGATCTCCACCATCCGCTTTTACATGGCAAGACGAGGAATACTTCCGCAACGGAGGCGTGGCCGTGTTCAAACTTTGAGAAGAGTCGAGATGCCGTCGAGTCCTGGCGGACTCGGCCCTGCTGAACTCCACTCGATTGCTATCTCCGGGCAGAACATACAGCCTAAGGCTATTCGCACGTACGCATCGCCTGATGTGAAACACACCCCATATCATCAGTAAGAAACCTCTCGCATCCGTCATATTGCTGCACATCGCGTGAAGTGCACAACCAACTGGGAAGGCATCCTTGTCAGAGGCATGGAAATAGAGCGCCTAATTTACCCACTCATATCTGTGCATGTTAGTTAAAATCTCTGGAGAAGTAGTATTCGAGGCTCCTTTCTTCCAAGAGACTATCGGTCTCAATTTGCAGGAGAGAGAGACAATTGGTGTGACTGTGTATTGACCTGAGACAATGTAGCGGCAGATATTCATGACAAAATGTAGGCGGCCGCCATCATTTAAGTTTTTCTAATTGCATGAGAAACATTGAAGGAATAATAATATAAAATAATGCTTTTGAAGGTTTGGCTATTGTATTTGTCCTGATCTTCAGTTTTGGTGTGACTGCACTCGAGTCCTGTTTAAAGTTACTGGTAGATGAAGTATTAGTGCAATGTGGAGGTTTTGCTAAAACGGGGTGCTGTGACCTTGACTACTATGATTTTTTTAAAACTGAACATACCTCTCACGATAAGGCGTTATTCTTTAATGAGGTCTGCCATGGCTTTATGTACCATGAATTGTATGAATCTTTGTGGAAATTTTAGAGTAAAACGAGTGAATTTTACCTCAGACATAATAATATTGATAATACACCTTTGTGAAGAGCAGTGCTTGAGATCTAATGCATTTTAAGTAAAGGATGTGTATATTTATTGTAGAGCAGCCCCAAGGTATAGATGATGTAGACCACACACACACATATTCCTCAGTATGTGGTTCCTTTGAACATGTGCTTTATAAAGAAAGCTTGCTCTACCTCTGTATAGTGGTTGGCTGTAGGCTGTGTGTACTGGCTTAACTCCACTGGGTTGTCGTTTCGCCCTCCTACCCTAAATAGGAAGGTCATGGCGCTAACTCATAACATAATTTACATTTATAAACATGTATTTGTGTGACTTTAGCATTAGTTTGAGTTAATCATAGTTCTAAAAAGAAATATTTTATATCATCACTTTTGAATTATTTGCATTTGTATTTTACTAATGCTTTTGATGCTCTTTGTTTAAAGATTATGATATGCCGTAAATAGAGTATGGTTTAGTGTAATGTTAACCATTGAAATCATCCATCCCACTTGACTATTCATTAGATGTGTGAGCCCATTGAAGCTTGGTCGAATTTTTCTTCTAATTTTAAGTAACGGTTTTATTTATTTTGATTTCTTGTGTAAATCGCTGAAGTATAATAATCATGAGTACTGTCATACAATTATGTATTGATCATGTTAAAGTGTCCTTACATGTGTGAAACACTGCAGAATGGTAGTTTGATTTCAGACTGATGTATTGTCATTTTGGTAATAAATATGCAAAGTAAATTGCTTTTTACTTAGTTTAGTCTGCTGAGTTGACTTTTGGACTGAGTGACAGCTTTATCTGAAAAGTATTTAATTAAATGTCTGACTGTGTGGAATTTGGATTTGCAGAAGAAAAAGAATACTAGCATATAATTGAATTTAAGAGAAGGAAAGTATTTACGAGAGAGTGATTAAAGTAAGAGAACAAAATCAATGTAATGAGTAGCAGATAATTATTCAATAATTAGTATGTAGATCTGTAATAAAGTAAAATTACATTTCTCATACGCATATATAAATATAATTAGGAAATGATTTGGAATGTAATTGTGGATTTATTTTAATTTCAAATGGATGTTGTGCAGCAATAAGTTAGTAGTTCTATATCAGCTGATGTATTACTGTTTCTTACAGCTGCTTAACAGAAGGAAACTTAGTAATCTATGGAAAGTAATGATTTGTTTTCTTTGTATTCCATGAATATTGCACTACTCTCACTTACTGATGCTGTATGGTTTAGTAGCTATTGTCAGTGTTGCTATATTATTCTTGGAAGGGTAAATCCTCAGTTATATGATCATTACTATTTGGTACATGTTGTTTTTGTGTCATTGATGCAGTATAAAGTATATTAATTAAACCTTAAGTTGAATCACCTTGTTTGAAGTGGAGAGCTTAAAGAATGTGTAAATAGCTGCAGTAACATGTTCCTGAGTACTCTCTGGTGAACATTTGCTACTGTATGTTGGTTATCCTTTGGCTGAATTTGATACTTTATTTGTCAAAGACAATAGCATGCTGTTTGGAAAATTTTGTCTAATGGAACTAACAATGAACTATAAAGGCTGAGTGGCACCGGTTGAAGAATGTTGAGGTGCTAGCAAATCAATTTATTCCATAAACAATCTTTATTGCATTTTTGAAACATTACTTGCAATCAGACTGATACTTCAAAAATGTGGACTGTATCCAGCATCAAGTATTGCATTATTTTCATAATCATATAAAGTACTGAAAGCACTACTTGTACTTGCATACTACCTGTTGATGTCTAATAAGAGTAGATCATGAACTTAGAGGAGATGGTAATCTTTATCATACATTGTCTCAGGCATAGCAGACTAATATTTTCATATAGCAGCATATTATAGTTGATCAAAATGTCTTGATAATCTCAACTTTAGCAATGCTAGCCTTAATTGTGCAAGGTTGTTTTTTGTCCTTTTTTCTATTTTATGTACATTTGACTATTGTAAAATGAACTCTGAAGACTTGAAACTATTTAATTAAAAAATTACCATGAAAAATAATGGTGTTTAGGTAACTTTGTTTTATATACCCCATGTGTTCTTACATTCGTCAGCTGTTTTTTTGCCAATATTAGCTATTTTCAGAACTTTCATGGAGATAAGTAATGAGATAAAACTGTCCCATGAAATTAATTTTAACGTGAAAGCTATTTTTGTATTCAGAGAAACCAAGGTACACAGTGTATCAGGTTGATAGTGACATATTTAGTATTTATCATATAGTGAGATAATCTTACAGTTCTGATGTACTATCAAATATCATATGCTGTTCATAGCGGTTATTAATGAAATCCAAAGGAGGTTATTGGAATTGGTAAGTTTTTAAAGTTATGTTAGAAAGATTTATCATAAATTGAATCCTATGTTTTGGATTTAGAGTTTTCTGGTTGGAAATTGCTAGTAGCAGAATTGTATTGTCTAGTTTACCCAAATATAACAATGTACTTATAATTCTTCACCTTTACTTGGAGGTATTACCTTAATACCTAAAATTCCAGGTACCCCTTAAATATATTTCAGGAAATAAATTTTCATGTAGTAACATAAGCCTTAAATTTTTCATTCGAGGCAAGACTACAAGAATTTTAAGCATTCGTGACATGATCCAAGTAAATTCTCTTAATTGGATTTGTCAGTCATATAATCCATGTGGATTGTCAAAAGTCTTTGGTCCTTGCGTGTTAATTGCTACATGAAAATTTTTACATAATATATGCATACTAGATAATTGAAAATTTTAATAAGTAAAAGAGAAAGATACGTACTTTTTATGTGACAAGATGGATTGCTTACTCATACCAATAAGAAAGAATTTTTTGGTCAACATAAATTATTGTGCTGTGAATCATTGGTGATCTGTTGGTGCTTTTAAGCAATATAGCTTATTCTAATCTGTATTCCTTATTATGATCAACTGAACTTAATGTCACTTAAAGGTGAGAAGTATGAACATATGGTTGTTGAAACACTTTGACTAATTAGGTTTTTGTTTTGTTTTTCAACTTTAACAAATGATGACAATAAGTTTATTATATATTAAAAAAAGCATACTATAAAAATATAAAAAGCAAAGTATTTGTAATCTCTCTAGTATTTCGTTGAATTAATTGCTTATGCTGCTCATAGGTTACACATTCAAAAAAGCTGCGTGGATCTTGAAATGTATTTACTACCAATAAAATTATCTTTCTTATTCAATATGATGATGAATAATGACATTTTTACATTAACTCTTATAAGTCGAATGCTGACATTACATGATTTGTTTTAAAGATATTTGAAATTGCAGCATTCTGATGGCTGAAAACATAAATGTATGAACTTATTGACCAGGTGAATGAAGGTAATTTGAAATAGTGAACTTCATTGTAGTATACTTGTCACATGAAATTTTTGTGAAGTTATTGCCTTTCAATTATAACATGTTCATCAGTCTTTCAACCCATCTCATCTTAAAGTCAAAAGTTGAACTTTTCACTCTGTGGTTGGAAAACAAAAAAAATGAATAAAACAAACATTTTAGCTTTAGAAAGTTGGATTTTTTAAAATTTATATGCATAGAAATAAACTTAAAATTATAATAATAATAATTTGTCTTTATTCATGCAAGATTGAGACAGTCTCTTTTCTTCCATCTAACCCAGCCTAAAAATAATGAGACTATGGAAGGGACAATAATCAAGTCCAACCCAATTGAAATGTTTGAAGAAGTTTTTAACAATTGATTCTGAAAGGCAATGAGCTTCATCTAAAGTAATTAGCAGCTATGAGGAGAATGCAATTAGCATCCTTTGCGCTATGAGACTAAACTATCTTACTTACCTGTAGGAGATAAAGAAAAAGAATGAATAGAGACACTCCAGCATCAATGTAAAGAAAAGAGTGGCATAGCCTTGTATTTAAAGAGGAATCATTCCAATTGAATGAAAATATGTTATTTACTACTTGATTGAAGCATCATCAGTGTGCAGAATCCTATTAACAGGTAAGTATTTTGTTTATTTTACTACTCAGAGGAATCAAAGAGTGAGCCAAATCATTACTTTCCATCCTATATAATAAATAATAATATAATTTTATATAAAAATGTCGTCTTGGAATGGATACTCTCATCAATTATGGCAGGAATATGTAGGCTAGCAGAAATGAAAATACTAACTATTTTCTCTTAATATTTATTAACTATCAAATACTTGATCATTTCTCTGAAAGCTTTCAGATTCTAGAACTTTTTTTTGTTTAGAGATTTTCTTTCTTGGAATGGATCTGAATTACAGAAAGGTTAGCATTTATGGTAACTGAAACAGTGAAATATCTGCAGGCATTTTTCAGCAAACCTTTCAGTCAACAAATTTTTAGTTTGTATGAGATTATGTACAAATCATCATCATTGCTTACTGCATAATTTGTAAATATCTCTGATAGCATGAAACTTTATTCATTGCTGTGTATAATATATTTATTTTGACCATTTTCTGCTAATGATTGCCATTTTGTGATTATCTTGTTTTGAATTTCATATAAATACTGCAAAGTAATGTGTTATTCAGAGGGAAGTGAAAAATAAAATGCTTACTTTAATGTTTCATCAGTATCATCTTTGCTGGTAATTCCTTGGCAATTCCCCTGATACTTCTAGGTCAATCTCCTAGCTCAGAACAACATTAATGAAAGATACATTTTCCCTATCCCTACTTACAGACTCAAAAAAATGAAACTGCATTATTAAACAATATTACCCACTTTCATTGGAGGACAGAGTCAATTTCATTTTTAACTTTGGTGAATATATGGGTTGTATGTTTTGTAAGCACAGGTGTCAGCAACTGATGAATGCAGTCAGCGAGACTAACATAGAAAAAGATTTATTTTACTTTATAGAATATAATTAAAATAAACTCTTGCTCCCCCTTGAAAAGTGCTTCTATTTTTAATTAGGAAAAGATAATTTACTAATTGCATTAACAAATTAATACATTTACAATATACTATATTATTAAATATAAAACAATACATATAATAAGCAGTTAAGCTCTAATTTTCATTAAAAATTTTGAAACTTCAGTTACACCCCTAGAAATAATCTCGCACCCCCAGAGGTTCTGCACTCTTGGTAAAGAACCTCTGCCCTAATGGATGGGAAAACTGAAGAATAGAATAGCTGTAATAAATAAGATGCTTGAGAGAAGAGCTGTATACAGGATAAAGAATAAAAGAGGACATACAAAAACTTGTGTGGGTGAAGTTAAATATCTGTAAGGAATAATGGAGGAATATTCTGAACAAATAAGGCAATGAAAATGCTCACCATCAGAACAAGAAGCATATGTGATTTATATGAACACTTAATGAAATGCTGAAGAAGGAGGTAATCATTGCAAAATGAGATTTTAAAATAAACACTACATCTACAAAACTAACTATAAATCATGGATGAGGAAAAATTATAGTTAGGAAGGAATTGATTAAAAATATAAATTTCTAAAATTAAATCAAATCTATGGCAATAGAGCAACAACTTGGTTATGTTTTCAGGGGAAAAATAACATTGCCTAATTGTTCGACTATTTCCTTATAATTGGGTGTGTAATAAATAAAATAGGAAATACAAAGAATTATTTTTAACAACTTCGGTTTTATATGCAAAGAAAGTTCAATTATAATAACAAGAGAAAAAATCTTCATTGTTGGTCAACTGCTTTACTTCTAATCATATTAATATTGATTGAGGTTTATAAAATAAATAGTCTGTTCAATAGGGAACTTGAAGATTGAGTTTCAATAATAGTTAAGATGTACAATCAGATTTTAGAAACGATTTGAAAATATAAGATCGGATCTATAGCAATTCGAAGTATTCAATAATCGCGCTTTTGTATTTCGTTCGTCAACAAAACGTCGAATTCGTTACTGCATTGTTGTATTCCTGAGACAGCAGTCAAAATGTTGGCGGTGGGACTACGTCTCTGCGGAAGATCTCTTACGAAGACTTTCGGGAATAAGCCATGGTAAATAACATCGATATACTTACTTAGATCCATATTGTGTTCTGATGTGTTTGAAAATTTTAGCTTGCTACTTATTGCTCGAACTTGTTCTTCGCAATAATCGATGGTATGCCTGTTTATGAATAACTCTCCCGTTGACTTTACTAATTAATTGTAGGAATTTAGTGAAAGGTGGGTCATATCAAGCTGCAAGAGAACACAGTTTAGATTCTGAAGGAAAAACTTCTGTGACTGTTTTGAATGCAGAACCTGACGCGCCACTTATGATTGACTCATATAGTCAGGTAAGTTAGGGCGTTGAATCTATTCTTCAGAGAATTGAAACTTGTACAAATACTAATTCATGACAGTAAGTTTACATTACAACTTCGTAACAATTATTCATTTTGTCTTAAACCTGTGCAAAATTTTGAAAATCATAACTGAAGAATAATATTGCTTGAACAATTTGTAAAACAGTGTCTTACGATGATTTTAAGAATAAGGTATTATTGACTCACTGTAATTTATATGAAAAGAATACAATTGATACTTATGATTATAAAGTATGGATAGAAAGTTGTTTTTTTATTTGATGATTAAGTAACCTAATTCTGTTTTATGTCATATCCAATTTAATCAGGATTGCTTTTATTTTAGTATGGGTTTCGTCTAAATAATGGACTAGCAGTCATTGGCCCCATGATTATTTTCCCTAAAACTATCCTGAGTTGGAATATTGCTGATCCAGAAGATATCAGTGAAGAAACTCTCGCCCTTTTCTTTGCTTTGGAGCCAAAGTTAGGTAATTCACGTTCTGTATGTTTACAAAATCATTGAATTATATTTCTTACCGTGAAACCTACATCGAGTTAGCAGCTTTTTTTTCTATAAAATGGATTTAAAAAGTGTGCACTCTCACAATTATATTAACATGTTCTTTAGAATAAGTAGACATCTTTTTTCCTTATTGTTAGTTATCGTATTATTATAGTCAGGTTTTGCATCCTAGTATCAATTTTTTTATTTTTTCTACTCTTCACCTATTGCCATTGAGTTTCTGACCACTTTGTTTTCTGTTGCCCTCTTTTCCTTTTCTTAGAAAGGAGCTGCAGATGTTATCTTTATTATACATTTTCAAGTTTGTTTTTGTCCACTTGTAAAAGGCCCTGTCATCTTAAATTTTATCTCAGTTGCATCAATTATAGAATTATCATTATTCCTCCAATCTTGTATCTGAGCATACTCCATTCAATTTCCCATGGCTTGCAGTTTCTTTCTTTTGCTTTCAGTCAATACCTATCTGGGATCCATACATTGCAATCCTCTTGACTATAATTTTATATATTCTGACTTTTAAATCATTTATACTGTGAATGTTCGATCACATACCATTTAGCCATCTTATTATTTTCCTGTCTAAAGCAGTTCCCAATTTCTGTTTTAGTAATAGTGTCTTTTAAATATCGATTGGAATTAATACCAATAATGGAGTTTATATTCATTTTGTTTAGAAATCTGATATTACAGCTCGTCCTGTGCAAAAGTGAACATTTCATAAGGTATGATGAGCTTTCAAAGAAAACTAAAAAAATAATGTTTGGAGATGAGATTTTATTTTTTTCCCTCTTATTATATTTTGGTGTTTCATATAATACTTATGGTATTTTCTTGTTTGAATTTAACCATTTATTGATATTATAGATAAAACTATTTTGTTTGTCAGATTCCTATTTACATTTTCCCTTTTCCCAGGGTTTTATATTTATTTAACTTATGAATTGTTTATTTCATGTTAGGGTATTTTACTCTTACAAAATTTTGGTTGTTTACTTATTTTTATATGGTTACAGTGTTTTAATATCTTATATTAAGGGAAAGCTACATTCTGAACAAATCTCTATTTTTATATTAATGTACTCATAACTATTCCATGTTTTACAGCAAATGTTGATGGGACATATCCATTATTGTTTTACAGCTATTCAGTATTCAGCTTTTAGCAGTGTGGATTGTTAAGCCACAATTCTTATATTCTTCATCCAATTTTAGTTTATTTTATTTATTAACAATAATTATTTTATTTTATTAAAGGGTGTAAGGGAAAAGCTTGACCTTATTGGCAGTAATGCACATATTATGAAAAGTACATATTCTTCATAATAAAGTTAAATTTAGATTCTTTAATTTAAATAATGTTGTTTTTATGTCCAATTCATAACCCTGTTGTAAACCTTTAGTTGTGTGAAATTCCTGTGATAGTTTCATCTCTATATCAAAAGCCATAATCATTTGTGAATGCTTTAAAGTTAAGAGGTATCACTAACATCATTTCTCAACACTGCATGCCACAATTGATAGAGAAGTATGATATTATAGACTATCTACCAGCCATTCTTTTTTCTAACTATCATACATTTATAGAACTTGACCTACCAACATGGAAACCATTTTTCTCTTCTTCATCTTCAATCCATTATTCTGTTCTCTGATTACCTTCCTATACAATCTCAAAGTGGAATTAATTTAACTCGGTGCTCTGTTGTTTGATCATTGTTTTCTTTTTCCTTTCTTTAAAAGAAATTAATATAGTTTTATAGAAATGGAACTGGTTACCAAGAAGTCACCTTAGCAGAATTTATTTTTAGCTATGTTGAAGATTGGATATTTGGTTCAAATTGCTTGACTTTTTTATCTTTCATAAAATGACGATTTTCATCCAGCATATAATACACTGATGTTAGCAAATTTGGCAAAATTTAATGTTGAGAAGGGAATAAAGCATTTTCCTTGTTTATAAGTTAATGGGATTCCTGTAATATCTTTTCAATCAAGGGTCTTTCCCTTGTTGATTTTATCTTTGCAGAATATTTGAAGCTGTCTAAATGTGATGAGAATGGATTTTTTTGGTCACTAAACTGCTTGGTCAAACTAAATAGTTTGGATGGATCATTGATTAGTCATAAAATTTGAGTTAAAATACACTGCCACTCATTTTTAATGTCCTTAGTTTCATTGTTGTATTCTGTTTGGTGTGTAATCTAAGATTGGTGATGAAGTATTTGTTGTTACATCACATTTAAATTATTAAAATCTTTATTTTATTTCAAAATAGATGTGCATCTCCAATTAAAATTAGGGAATTTATGGGTGGTACAGTTTTCTTATAACAATAGATAGAGCAATAGTTAATGTCAGAGATTAGAGTATAGTCTGAATACTGTGTTTAAACATAGGAGCAATGTATTGTATAATTTGATATATTCTATGTTCGAAAAAGATTTTCTTGTTCTTCCAAGCATTGGTAAACTCTCTCTTTCTCAATAAACCATTTTTTTCACATTTCTGTATCAGTGGTCCAAAAGAAATGTATTAGTTTAAAGGTGTTTTTCAAAATATTTTTTCTGCTTTAGATAATGGCCATACCCTATGCTTGATTAGTTGTAGCTCTGTTCCATGATAAAAATTAAAGCCTGTAAGAGCTCATATTTTTCCAAAAGTTTATCATTTTCTTCCCCAATTCAAGATTATTCATCACTTACCTGTTTCCATTTTTTCATTATGAAATCTATGGAGCATCTCAGCTATGGTTCAGATTTTTATACCTTTGCAAATTATTCACCAAAATATTATTTTTGTTATTGTCACTATTTAACTTGCCAAAGGGAGTTTGAAATGTATCAATTTAATTTAGATGAGATGATAGTTTGACAGGTCCCATATTTAAAATTTTTCATAAATTGGTCTACCCCTTGTAATGAAATTTTTCACCAAATACACCAATTTCACACTTGAATACGTTACTCTAAGGACTGCGAACATAGGGTAACTGTTCAACTAGGAGTTACAAGAGGGTAAGCTCCCCAACGTTAACTGAATTGTAAGTTAATCAGTTAATTATGATTGAATTATTTCATTTTGCAGTATATCATATCCAGGTAATTCTATGTAGATACAGTTTGCCAATCCATTGGTCTCATGTTCATCTTTGTTTCTGAATGTTGTGTACTCAAACGAATTTATTTATTAATATAATGAAAAATGGTATGAAATAAGTTAAGTCATTCAAGCACGATGTAGCGTCTGTACAAAGACCAAAAATTCCTAGGTTACAGGATGGAAATGTATGTCCTTAAATAATAAGGTGCCAAATTTTGTCAAATTAGTCTTGGTAACTTATTTAGAAAGCGATAATGTTTGCTTAACAGCACACGTTAAAAATTTATTGGTAATTCACTCGTTGAATCTTGCAGCTTTTATGTTATTAATTATCAATATGGAATAGAAACACTATTATCGGAAATTTTCTTGGTTTAACCTTAATTATTTTTTTCCAGATATCCTTGTTCTCGGTATGGGTGTGAGAGGTTACAAGATTAATCCTAAAGTTATTACTTCGTTAAGGCGTCATGGCACAAATGTGGAGGTATTAACAACGGATGCTGCTTGTGCCACCTTCAACTTCCTTAATGCTGAAAAAAGAAGTGTCGCCGGAGCTCTCTTTCCTCCACAATTTATAGCCGTCACCGACGACGATTTTGCTCTTTCGCAGATTCAACGGAAAGATATTTTTAAAATACAAGACATTTAAAGATAATGGTAAAATAATTTTACCAAGATAAGATTTGAGTGCTGTAAATAATTACGTAATATTTACGAAAATCAATGTCAATATTTTATCGTTGTAAATATGTTTTAGACGAGGCTGAGTGAATAAATAAAGCCGTTCTAATTATGAAAATCCACAAGTTACTGCAATTTATACTGCCCTTTGTAATAATTGCAAGCCAACGTTCTAATGAGCAGAGAGGTACTTCAAGCTGAAGGTTTGCGCATATCATGAGAGAACTAAATGCAGCCGCAGACATTCAAGTGATTCAAGTATCCGCGCCAAAGAAATTTATGCGAATTCTTGAAATTAGTAGTTCCAAGTTATCCACAGAAAATATGCTGGGGTCTAGAGAATATAACGAATTATACTCAGGCTGAGAGAGTTCGTCCATATAATCGCAGTAGATAGTCTCTTAGAAAATTCCTTGCTTCAATGAATGCAACTAGTTATTTTGAAACTCCGTGAAAAAGGTAAATTAAACCGGATTGCCTTTCCATAAGGAGATTTTATCTTTAATTCATCACTAACAGACGAAAAATTGAACTTAACCAAGCTAATTTAAAACAAATTGCGGTCGGTAACCGCAATTTCTCTGACATCCACAGACAAATCACGGAAAGCCTGAAATTATTTTCCGCACTCGCATCAATGGTCATTCATGAAAGTGAGAGGTTTCCAGAGCTGGCTTGTGAGCATACATTTTTGCTACGGTGACGTCATTTGTAGCTTTAAATGGAAACTGGGTGAAGCTTACGACACCGGCGTAACGTCGGAACAAAAGTGGAAATTTGGATTGGTACGTATTTTTATTTTATCTATTTGGCCATAATATCAATTAGCTTATTTTCATTCATATATTATGTGTGAATTCTGTTTTCCTTACCGCAAAATCATTCACCAATGGAGAGTGGAATATTCTTGATGGCTATGTACAGGTTAAGAATCCGAGGGAATGATTTACTAGTACAGAAATATCATAATGTTGAATAGAATAAAAGACTGTTGGAATGTATGAGGATCCGGGGAGGCTGCAAGAAAGGTTTATATGTATTGTATCGTGTAGAAGTTCGCCGAAGAGAAGTAGCTCGCAACGAAAATAATCAATCGCCTTGGTCTTTCGGCAGCTACAATGTGTGAGTGATGAATTTTCAAGATTAATTTATGTAGAAATGTCTTACAATATCAGCGATATATTTAAATATCTCATCGAAGTGCATTGCCGAACTCCAAATTTTGTTTAATGAGTCATTTCGTCGCACTTAATTTGATGCTTGCCGTTAACGTAATTGACCACTATTTTGCTTGAAATTTTATTTCTTTTGGATTTGAGTTATCTTTTGTGGGAAATCTTTGTACATCGTGTATATTCTTTTTTTCGAGAACTGCGTTATTGGTGTAGTTCAGAGCTCTTTTAGATGTCGCTGCGTAATTCTGTGAAGGTGAAGACTGCATACCTTGCACATGCCATTCATTTTTTCATTAAATTCGGTATATTTCTGATTTTCACACTGTGATCTGTATTAAATATATTGTATTACTTATGATAAGTCGATACTACATTAGAAATAAAAATTTTCAAGAATTTAACTTGACAAGATGTTGACTAAAACTAAAGCGGATTTGCAAATTTTGAAAAGGGAAATTCCCTGCTTGATTTTATTGAAACTTTATTTTTGTCTTGTTATGGTAGTGCCAATCGCGTAATTTAGTTTACTGGTAGTGTTAACATTCTTACTCATGGAAAAATTATTACTTAAACGCTAATGAATATACTTGATAGGAATATATCTGGATGTTATTTATGTTAGTTATGTTTGTGCATTCTAAAGTTAAAATTTATTTGCAATTTTATTAGATTAGATTTGATTTATACGGTAATTGTTTAAAATGCAGTTGTCGAAAAATCTCAGGACGTATCTTTAAATCAAAATGTTTTGCAAAATATTGCAAATATTTTTTTCTCAAGCTATTTGTTATATTATCTTCACTGAGGATTGTTTTATGATAGTTTCACTAATATTTGATACAGCGGTGATTGTACGCGGCATTTCTGCGGATCTCTATCGCTGCCAATCTTGTGTGATGAAGTAGTTATTCCTCATGTAGTCGGTTGGTGAAAGTTTTTGTTGATTCGATGCAGACATTCTTCCAGAAATAAAGGAATTCGGGATGGGGTTATATTTTTATTGCTGAATAAATGATAAAAATTAGCAATTATCGGATATATGTGAAGTTTCTTACCTCTTTCCCTATTGCGATCACTCATATTTTTCGACTGTGATTACATTAAAAAAAGAGGAAAATTTATATCGGACCAACTAATACGTTATTTTCGCTCTTTCCCCTTGAATAAATCGAATACCTCGTGAAGTGGTTCTGTTTTATAATTACACTTATTGTATGATGTATCAGTTTTTAAGCATGTCTGTAGTTCATTTAACTTACCAACGAAAATACTGTATGTGAAACAAGTCAAGTTTGTGAGCGTGCTGAGTAAACTTGAACATAATTCATCATTTTCGATTTGTTGGGATTTAAATTACTACAAGTATTTACAACGAAAGGGAAATATTTTCTACGGGTTCTGAAAATTTAGAGTAATATCGGAAATCTTGAGATTTAGAATTTTATTTCATTATTTTCAAACAGTGTGTGTGTAGTAAAATATTATCTTAGGGCTGGAGAATATTGTCCAATCTTGAGGATTAAAAAAAATATTTTGACTGCCGAGTTTTACGCAAGCCTCGAAATCTGGTTGGACAAGACGGGCCTAGCTGGGTTGATTGTACATTTTGTCCTTAAAATGAGAATTATTGAAATTTCAATATCGCACTAACAAGCTTTATTGTTCATATGCTTTAGAAGTGCTTTATGTGTTGCGAATCCGATTTTCGAGTTTAAACCGTTTTGCAGAATGAAATTGACGCACGGGACTGTAGAGGTCGTTGTTTCCCTGTCCTTCCGCATCTAACATTTACTAGATCCCGCTAAATGTGAAAGCAATTTAAAGTTTTGAATCCCTTTCATGAAGTGTAGTCGTAGTTTTATTTCACCAATCTCCATTTCGATAGTAATAGTTGAGAGCGAAAATCATGGAACTTGTTGCGCCATGAATTAAGGGAAAACGAAAGTTTAGTTATTACATTTTATACTTCCTGGTTGCATGTTGCAGTCGCTCGTATTCACCTCATTCAGAAATGTCGTGGACAGATTTCTACATGTACTTCGAAGTATCGGTGAAGATTTAAGACGATGGATTGGTTTTCCAACTTGATTTTCATTTTATCGCTCCAATGGACTTTCATTGCTGAAATGCAAACGATGCATTAATCTTTTTCTATTGAAATTATGAATATAACTCTGATAGTATTCTCAATCTTAGTAGAAATTTTAACGTTTAACTTAAGGCAGAGATTTTAACGTAAACGGTTTTAACGTAGGGTACATACATACTTCACTCAAAATATAATTCTAACATCTTGTTAATATCCAGATATTATTTATTTAAATTCATTTATTATTTAGGCATGTTAAATTGTTAACAATAAGTAATTAATTAATTTACTATAATATTATTGATAAATTTATTATTTAGGCATGTTATGTTGAGGCGTGATGGAGCAGAATCATTTTGTTTAACTTCTGGTAAATTTTCGCTGAGCAATTCTTCTTTTACTTCTGAAATGTGCGAAGACAGACTTAAATTTAACTTTAATGGGATTATGGTGTTTAAGTTTTGCTGTGTTAATTTTAATGCATAATTGTACTGAATAATCTAACAAGACTAAAGATGTCTTTCCATAAGATGCATAAGAATATGCCATGTATCAATTAGCCCTTGTCAGTATTATTTTATGTCGAAAGAAGACCATTTCATCACCCCAATTACTCGCTTTTTCTCCGAAAGCAATGCGGACAAGTTCGATTACTTGCAGCATGAAGCGGCGAACAAGTTTCTCGCTGTTAAACGCCGAGCATCGAGTGGGAGGAAGATTTCGCAAATTGCCTCGGTGGATTAAAAAAATTGAATTAAGGCGATCGATTCGCGGAAAAAGATGGTTACTGTCGGGGAAACTCGAATGTCAGATCGTCGGTGGAAAGGATAGGGCGTCGCGATTCGCGTTATTCGGACGCAGGTCGGTCAGCCTTAAAATAGATGTTTACTCACAAAAACCGTGTCGCCGTTTTTCGGGAGCAAGTCACTGTATCTCCTCGGCCTCCCGCCCTCTACTGCGAAGAATCCTTTCTCCACCTTCCCTTTCTCGCCCCTACTTCGTCCCTCTCGGGGCAACAGTCAGCCCATCGCCGTGGAGGAGGTCGCACGCCTCGCGCGATTTATCCATACAGCAAAACTCATCGTTCTAGGTAAGACCGACTTCCACCTCAAGATATATTATTCTGTCCCTTTCTTTTCCATCCTGCACACTGGATATCTGTTATTTTCGGGAATGGTTTTTCTCCTTTTCCCCCGGACGCTTCAGTGCCTATTATCGGTGGTGTACCTGTGTTAGTGCTGCTACATTTTGAACGGATTGTGGCGAGGAAGAATTAATCATTGGTATTGAAGGACGACTTGGGATTTATTGCGGTAGATTCTTCGCCGATTGCTGGAATAATCGTGCTATTTCAATGCACGTGGAACTTTTTACTTCGTCGCGTACACTCGGAATTTAGTGCTGCCCTTGTGAGATGCAGAAGGGAAGAAGCCGGTGGAATTTATCCCTTTATATTCTTCATCATGTAGTAACATATTCGTGGTACTTCAATTTACCTACACCGCTTTGAATTTTCATCTTCGAAGTCGCGTATTCTTGGAATTCAGTGCTGTTTTCTATGAGGTGGAAAAGGGTAGGTCCTGATGGAATATCTCCCGGTAGATCCTTCGCCGATTGTTAAAACATTCGTGATACTTTAATTCACGTACAAAATTTTTCGTCTTCATCGTCGAAGTCGCTCATTCTCGGAATTTAGTGCTGTTTTGTGTGAGGCGCGGGAGTGCCTACCCCACGTCCTTTGGAGTGCTTCGCGCTGGTGGGGGGAAATTCGGTGCGGTGTGCTCAGGGGTGCCTGGTTCGAAACTCTAGTGCGACACGTGCTGTTCCAACGTACATATGCAATAGCTATCGATCCCGCGAGCTCGGTCGAAAAAAAGGCTCGCGTAAGTTCGTATTTACGGAGGACAGGCAGTGTCCGCGTGGGCCCTCGGCGTGCGTGCCGCGCTTTGCCCTAATGGGGTCACGACTACCGCTCTCCCCACCGCTGCCCTCCGATCGAATTCGTTTTTCCCGAGACACCGCTCGCGAGCGAATATCGATTGCACACCGCGAAGTCCTCTGCGATCCTTGGGTCGTTTTTCGATCTCGATGTTGTGCCCAAGGATAACCTCATGTCCCCTCAGATCGTGTTTCGAACTCACGATGTCCTGCTGGGCGTGCGACATCTGCTCCACGAGCGCCTTTGCCCCTCTCCGCGATTTTCGAGGGCCGTGCGTAAGAGATCACGCAATGGTGCGGTTGTCGTGAGAAGCACGTGTAAGGTACCGGAGTGGTAGATTATGCGCGAGAGTTGCGGCGCACCCGTGGCTGAATGAATGCGTACGGGAATTCTTCATGTTGCCCGTAGAAATATTCGAGTTGACATTGTAGAAAAGACTTTTATAATAGGTGCTGCGATGTTCGGTCAACTTCTTGACCGTCCAGTGCTTACATTTCATTGATTGCTCAGGGGTTAGGGAAGCATTCAGAGATGTTTATTAATGATATTTATACCAGTGATCCTGCAAGAAATTATAGTCTACACCCAGTTTCATAGTCCTACTGTGACAATTATACAGCATATCGAACTTTAGCGATAGAATCGGCTTAGAGGATGTATTTTTATCTGGACGTCGTATTTTTATCGCGTCTTTCAAAGGTGAACAATCGAGACTGAGATAGTTGTAATCGAAAACGTTTTTTGCAACTTCTGGATCTTTCCAGCCACCCTTGTTTTGACAGTATATTCTCTGAAAATGTTGACTAGATTAAAGATTAAATAACAAAGGGACCAAACAGATTACTCAATGTTTATCGACCAATCAATGACTCAGAAACCAGAGGTATTTATTTCAAATATCATGCCAAGATCTTCGTATTTCCCGCAGACATTTTTCGAAAAAAATCATCGCCAAAAATTATTATAACCATGCAAAAACTTTTCCATATCTTAATCAAGCCATAATATTTCTTTGACACATCCTAATGATTTAAGGAGGTTCTTAAGGACACAGAGTTCAGACCTTATCCGACGTAAATTATATAATCTCTTTGCCTCCATCTTAGTAACGTTCATTATCAAGTATGCAATCTTAAGAGATCATATCAATACTGTTGTTTTTCGGACCTAAGAGCCCTGAATAGGTCAACATATTTCTCAAAGAAACGCACAACACGTTAGATTGATCTTCGAGTAAATATTTGCCAAAAGATTCATTAAGGGTCTCATTACCTTCTATTCTGTAAGTATTGTGTTTTAATAATTCCTTATAGCCCTTCTATAAAAGCATCTTTTATAGCTTGTAATAGCAGTTTACGATTTGTTTTTGCATAAAATTGAATATAATTATTCATTTACTGAAATATTCTGAGTAAATAAAATTAAAATTACCTGGAAACTTTCTAGAAATTTTTCACTTTGGGTCGTACGGATAAATCTTTGATAGTTAGTGATTTTTATCTTCATTTATATGTTCTAGTTGGGGTCAATTTAATGCTAATTCAGTTGTGGGAAACATTTTGTTGGTTCGAGATAATAACTCCCTTAATGTAATTAGGGTGTAATTTATGTGCAATGTCCGACCAAGAGAGAACTTGATTGAAACATTTCCCACTAAACTCTTTTACTGAAGGTAGAGAATATACAATCTCTCCAGAGAAAGTATTAGAGTTAATAGCTGTAATCTGTAAATATACGTGGTCTGACATATCTAAGCATTTATCTGCATAATTGTTTTTATAAGGATAGTATTGGTGATTATTGTGTATCAAAGCTATCTTTTCTTGATTATTTAAAAGAATCCATAAGTGTCCAAGCGTGAAATAGTATTCCATTTTATGCGGCAATTTTCCCGTACTTAGCTTAATTTTTATCATTCTACATCATCACTATTTATTTTATACTGTTCAGCAAATGCGTCACTACATGTGTACCTATGAATCATATTTCCTGGAACGAGCTCCACCTTATCTTATAATCGGCCAAATAGCTTCTTCAAAATAATTTTGAGTGGGTGGAGCTCTGCTGAATCAGCCATGCTTGTTACCAAACGATCCTATCTGGTAGACATTCCTACTCGTTTCAAAAGATCCACTGAAAAATAGAAGGGAGAATTTACTCTCTGAATTAAATAATTGGGTGAGTAAAACATCAAAATAAAGTAAACAAGGGTAAAAAACGGGTGAGCAAATAAGTAATTGGCACTAAACGCAATCCAAGAACACACATGTTCAGAAGAGACGAACTGTAAACAAATCATTCAGAAAATAGTGAAACGTAAAATTCTGGACTTTTCACTATTTGATTCGATAAAACTTATTGCTTGTTTAAGTGTAAGTTTTATTACCATGATAATGTTTCCTATAATTTCGGAAACTATAAGAAAAAGCTCTTTTTATGATAATTGTAGGTGGTGTTTTGTGTATCTTACTAGGACGTGTTAAAAAATATCTGTTTAGCAACTTTCGGTGGGATCAAATTTAGAAAATAGAATTGCTGTGAAACTTCAAATTCTTCGAAGGTCTTTCTTATTTCCCTCGATAACCGTTTAATTGCGATCGTGAAATCTTATTTTCCTCTCTTAACTCAGGCCCTTAGTTTTTATCGTTTTATTTAGGAATGAAGTAAAGTGCGAAAATTTCACGATTAGGAAAAAACTTGGTTTCTCTTGCTTTGGCAAAGTCGGAACGATTAGTTGTCCGGAGTCGGACACGATTAGTTTTTCAGTTAGAGCTCAAAGTAAACACAACTGGCAATATCATGAACGCGAGCTAATCACATATTAATTGAGATTCAAAAAAAATTCAACTCGATAAAAATAATTATACTCGAGAAATGGTAAAAACCCAATGGTAATCAATTCAGTTTTTCCAATTTTATTTAGAAAATTTCGAAAGAATTCTATTAATCTGATTATTTTTGTTTTATTGTGAGCTTATAGATTTTCTCTCTCATAATGCTTACAATGGATGATTTAGTCATGGTATTTTAATTGTTCATAGTCTATTCTTTATTAGACTTGTTTAATTTGTATCGATTCTTTCAAAATGCATCCTGTTATGTAAGGTTCTTGTACGCGGTAATTTATTGACAGTGTACAAATAGAGTCAAAGGAACTTCTTGGACGTGTACTTGGTCGTACCGATTATTATCAATGCATAAATAACTATCTATTTACGAATTCCACCTGTACATAACAAGACTGGTTTCAGCATATTTATCATCATTAAGGATGAGATCATGATGATAGAAAATAGAAGCATAGGAGGAAATTAAATTGGCATACATTTTCCGAACCTGCCTATTTTATAAGTTTGTGAAATTTTTGCTTACATTGATAAATTCTGAAGTTTATATTTTTCCTTCCTTTCCCCGAGGTAACTCGTATGCATTCTCCGAAGAGACTATGTTCTCCTCGACTTGCGTCCCTGATTCTTTATACCGCTTCGAAGTTACGTATCGCTTATGCGCATTACGTAAGTCTATTGCGTGTGATCGGAAGCTCATTCAGCAGTCGGAGCGCCGTACCCTTTCTCCGGGTTTCCGCTGCTCTCCGGACTATCACGGAAGAGAATCGCCACACTATTGACTCGTAATTTTTAATTACCGCGGCCCTACGCATATAATGGACTTATTTCCGCGGAGAATAGGAGGAAATTAAATTGCAGATGCCTTGACCTCGGGGTCGCTAATTTACTTCCGTATCGGATCGGGAATCTCGATTTTAATGAGGATTCGAATCGAGGAATAATGATACTATTCTTCTGGGTTATATTCCTACTTCAACTCAACAGAAACGAGGATGAATATGAAGTACTTCGTAAGACTTACGAGTCATCGATGGAAACTTATTTGTGGTCATAACTGAACGCGTAATAGCTTGCTCAACATTATAAAACCCCAGTATATGTGAATCCGTTCTGTTTTTTCTTGTATGGTGTGAAAATGACGAGAATTTCTTATTAATATTCCACAGATTTCAAACTAAAGTTAAACAATAAGTCGTCAGTTTGGCACCGTTTGTCTTTTTGTTTACCATTATAGTTCCCTAATTCCTCTGTTGTAGGTCGAATTTGTTATTTTCTCAAGTTTATTTTTATTATTCATTTACTCATCCATGGTGAAAATATTGTTCCTTTCGGTAGGTAAGAGTAAAATAATACTAAATTCTACTAGCGCTGGTAGTTGAATATTCTTATAACTGTTATCTGGCTGTGAGGTAAAATTTTTAGAAGAATCATTAGGAAAACTGCTAACGTTTTCGATTTATGCCCAGGAGATGTTATACTCGAGGAAATGTTGTCAACTTTCTTACATCGTATATTGTCCACGTTTGTGGTTGCTCAGCATAGCATCAAGATGTTATTTTATGTATGTATCATCGAATTATTCATCGTTCAGTATGAATTGGTACTCCTAATTATAAGTAGGATAATTGTTTCACAGAAAATTGTTCGATTCTTGTTCCAATATATCTCCAAAATTCATTGTATGCTCGATGCCAGTCAAAGAAGCTTTGTTTGATTTGTTTCAAACAAAAAATTATTGTTTCTCAATCCTTTTGGCCGAATCTCTCCTTTGCCAAAAAATAATATTTTAAAGGGATATTTTTTGCAAATTGGCTAACGATATTTTCATTTGTTTTCTTTTAAATGACGAAAAAGCGGGTCCTAAAGACATTACGTGGGGTGTTTGTTTCCGGTTAAACTTCGCCAACCTCATTAGGGTTGTATTATTAATAAGTTCTCCTTGGCCTGAAAAACATTGGGAAACCCTGATCTATATCCTCTACACGTGAGTGCTAGTTTCCGAGCGAGCATTACCGTTCGGGAGTAAATGGTATCGGGAACGCGTTCGCGTGGGTTTCTCGCTCTCGAGAATAAGTAGTGATAGCGAGAAAGAAAGCGCATGCTCAGAAAACAGCATTGAGACTGCTTCAAGTCGGGTTATTCGGATAGAAATGGATTTTATGTCAGCGTAAAATCCCGTGCTCTATTGAGAGGGTAATTCAATAGGATTCGACGAGCAAGTCCCTATGACTCATTGTCAGTCGAGACCGAATGGAAATGGGCAGGTTTCTACGTTCTCTTGAACGATCCTGAATACACCTGTCCCCAGATAAAGTGATTGCTTTTAACTGATTTATAAAATATTTATAATTTATTTCGTCCCAAGAAATGCGTGCATTAACACAATATATTCTTCACCGAATTGGTGACATGTCAACATTGATACAAACGCTATTTAGTATTACTAGCATTCTTTAAAATCAGTTTTACATACACTAAAATTATATTTACGTACATTGTAATTTATTTGGCCTACAATATTATACATTCAAATGCCTTGAAGGTAATTTCACACTCCTTAAACCGCTGGGATAACTACATAAATCAAACCATTAAGAATAATTTTGCTTATTTTCATATTTAGAATGCTTCACTTTTCTTCATGTGCGATATTCAGGCATAACTTTGTATTCTTTTCTTGAATCTGTTCTCGAAATATTCCAAGTCTGCGTGGACACATTTCTCATCTTTATCCAGCAGTTTGACTTGTCTACCGAAATTACAATTAGAAAGCTCCAGCAGCTTGTGATGTCCTTACCGTATTCTTAGGATTTGTTTTAAACTCCTCTCAACATGGAGTCTGTGGTAGCCTTCCATTTCTCTATTCATAGCACTTCTAGATTTGTTTAGAACTTTGGAATGTTGTTTCCTGTCTGATCTGACGCATTAGCTCTTCTAAGAATGGGTTATCCCGCGAAAGGTTTTTTCGTGTGTATTTCAGCGTCATCACTAACCCATCACAAAGGAGCAGCTTCTTGTTAGAGCCTGTTTGTCTGACATTGGAATTATTTTTGTCGATGGAGCAGTCTAGTGAGATACCATCTGTACCTTATCTATGAGTGACAGTTTATCGCGATTCGAAGGTTGGAATTTCTGTTGTTCAAATTGCTTGTCAGCATTATATTTAAATGACTTCTTGCGTCGCAAGCGTTTTCTGTTTTTTTATTCCGCTTTGTTTGAGTGTCTGTCTAAGATGTTAGGCCAGTGTCCAAGGTTAAACGCAAGAGGAAAATTTTGGTATGAATGGGATTCGAACTCTGACCTTTTAATCTCTAGAAGGATTCTTTAATTAGACGAATTGTTACTAGCTTGGTCGTTCAATGGGTTGGGGCAACTGCCCCGAAACTGGAGAATTTATAATAGAGTCGTAGTCACATCTACTTTTTCATTCCTGTTTATCCTTGGATTTTCAGGCCCACACGTTAGCGTGCGATGTTAAATATACTTTCTTGTATCATTTGCATCGATTGGTTTTACTTCGTTTTCAACTTAAAAGTATGGAGCTGCACATAAATAGATTGATATTAACTTCAGATATTTTGTTCCTGATACGAAATCCGTGAGTTATTGTAAACGGACTTGGTTGTTGAAAATGTTAATATCGAAAGAAGTAAATATATTCATGTATCGTTCTGTGTAGAGGTCTTTGTCCACAGAATATTTCTTTGGAAAAGTTAGTGAATGAATTTAATTACGTTTGACTCTCCACTTATCTGTCATAAGGGTTCCCCTCGTCCCTGGCTAGTTTTTATTCAATAACATTTTAACGGGTTTTAATAAGAAACTGCGTTAGACATGCTGTCAATGCATTACTGTTGGTCAACAATAATGCACTGCACATTGTCTGTATCCCTGACTGATACATAAATATATCGTCCATAGTATTTTTATAATATATTGGTTTTATATGGTCTTCATTTTAGGCCAACCTTATTCAGGTTTCTTTGGGGATGTAGTTCTTAGGGTTAATCCTCAAATTTTCGATTTGCTACGGCTCTTGTCTCGAAGCCAAACAAAGGAAAGTGTTTTCTCTTGGGTCCACTAATCTGTCTTTGAGGCCATGTTAAATTTTTCAAAAGTATACCCGAAGAGAGGATCCCCTACGGAATCTTTCCGCTAAACCATTGTAGTGCAGTGATCGGATCGGAAAATCACCGGTTTACTTCGTTATTATCCATTGTTCGAAAGTGCGGCAATTACTTCATTTTCGTCTCCCGTCTTCTTGCCTCGCCTAAGAGATTAAAAAGGGACGAGGGACGTGGAATTATTCGAGTGGAACCGAATGAAATTCATCCCATGTCGACTTCGATCTGCACCCTCTTTCATTGAAAAGAAATTCAACATGATCGTGAATGTGAAACTCAATTTTCGCGTTTTCGTTCGCAAATGCCCATCAGTTAATGGGAATTCGTTTGAATGGAAACTTGCGAACGGGCTCTTTTTTATAAATAGTCGGGAGGTGTTGGCGAAAATGGTCGATGGGATTCGTCCGGACCATCATGTTGTGCGAATTTGCGGCCTCTGACGAAAGAAGTCGTAAAGAGGCCTTTGAACCGTGGGCGTGCCGCGGAGCGCATGGTCTGGAAACGAAATCCTCAACTGATGGAGACTGTATCATTAACTTAGTAAAGCATTACTATTTGAAATTTTGTGAATAAGGAGTGACTCCGAGGGAAGGGGTTGATGACCGCCGGGAAGTTCGTTCGATTCGGTCTTTCATTGCCGCGCCCAAGCTATGAACCTACGGAACTTGCTATGCAGTTGCGTATCGTTCGTTACTGTACAATTTGTGCTTACCTAATTTGTTTCTGTCTGTTATGTTGTATTGTATTATTATTGTTGTAAAGCTGTTTGGTTGGCGTTCCACAAGGGTACTATATCTGGCCGAAATGTTTTTTTTCCCATTCAGGTTTAATTCCCATTATTTTGCCCCTTATTGGTGCAACAATATTTCCCATTATAGTGAAAGATTTACTTCCTTGGTTGACTGTTACCATGAGTAGTAATCTTTGATGATAATTTAATTCCCCGCAAAATATTTTCAAGTTTCACCAAGTTACAAAAACCTTACATTTCAATTGCAAAAAACTCCTGCTTAATAAGTCTAAGATTGTAAATAATGATAAACCTTTGAATCCCAGCCACCAATATTTAGTTCTTTAAGGGGATTTAAGATGTACTAAGTCGCCCGTGAAAATTTCCTGGATTCTGTGAGACCTCCTCCAATAACGGGTAAACATGTCAAAGAAAAATAGGTTAGTCGTTATCATTTTTCATCGCACTTGTACACAAAACGTCAGTTATGATCTAAACTGTTTGATTGCTCAATCTTGCTTACCACCAAGAAGAAATGATCGTGTTATGGTGTAAATATATTCAATGATTTTTAAGCAGCATTTCGCCTATCTAATGTAATCCCGGAACGAGTAATAGCCCAGGGTATCAATGCACTAGCTTATTTTCATGAAATTGTCTTTCTGAAGCCTAGGACGTTATTTCCCCCAGCAAAATAAATATATGTTGATGCTTACCTTCCATTCCGCTGACCTAAAAAATGTACGCCCTTCTATTTATAAATCTCAGTGTTTGTGTATTGTAAATAAGCGACAAGATATGCGAATCATTCGTGGGCGACGGCGTATCGGTAGCGAAGGAGGTCATCCACCCCTCTTGTTTTAAGGAGTGCGATTTGGAAATGCGAGCTGTTTCATGGTTCTATTTGCGGAGGAGAGTGGAAATTAGGCACATCTTATTCGTTATCCGAATGCGAGAAAATTTTTATTGCGCCGATGCCCACGCACAAATTTTCGGGGTGAAATCGGTCTAACGAGAACGAAGGGAGGCCTCATTCGTGAAAATTATGTAAGAGCCAATCAATTTTTTGCATTTGATATTGCTTTGTACACCTAAAAACATATAGAGAAGAGGTTGAAATGTCGCGTGAAATTTTTATCATTCTCCATTTTATGTAGCGATTATGTGTGGCTCTGATAACGAGGTATATGTATTTTACTGATATTCTGAATTCACTAACAAGAATGCTGACGATCATTTTATGGTTATCGAGTGTATTTACGCATGGGAAATTCTGTTCAGAAGTGACGAAATTAGTGGTTGGAGGTTGCTACCCCGTTCTACTTACTGGTAAAAGTAAGAATATCTTTCGGCAGTGTTTATTTGTACTTAGAAAAATTTGTAAACTCATACGATTTGGAAAATTGCGTTTCAGTTGACGAGGTTTTTGGCTAACGAATGATTTCAGAACGAATTTTCCTCGCTAGCCAAGGAATCACTGCATTTCTTCACGACTGTCTTAACGATGACCTTTTACCATTCGTGCTCCAGTTTTTCTTAAGGTAAATTTAGATCTGTCGAAACTAGAATGAGGAAAGCAAGGATATGGAAAAGTGTTAATCGTAGACTCATAGTGCTTCTTTTCTAGTTTAAGATGATTTACTATTTATTTCCGATGCATATAGTTGAAAATTATCGCATTTAATTTTCAGATAGTTTCGAAAGCATGTCAACCATCCAAACCACAAGATATTGGTTTTGAGTTTCAAAGCCCTCCTGCGAAGCTCTTTTTCACGAATTTCTAACATTTACTGTACACATATTTTTATGAAAAAAAATTATCTTTTTAAATTTGTTAATATGCGATCATTTTTGTCAATTTGACTGTTATACGCTAATTTTACTTATCAGTCGGGGTCTTAAGTTCAAAACTGACGCAAGTAATTAGGAGAGGGGAGACAACGTTGAGTTATAAAATGCAGTTAGAGAGTTTTACCAATAGGGAATACATTTTTGTATGAACTTATGATTCTAGCTAAGTCGTCACTGTTTTGATTGAAATGAGAAACGGGTAATATCTTTGGATTTATCTAACCACGTTATCTATTGCTGGTTTTCGCGACAGCAGTTTAATTTGTTTCGAATACTTGCTAGGTCAGACGTGTATGCATGAAGAAATGACTGGGGATCAAGCTATTGGAAGTGTGCCCAGAAGTCTCGCATGCCATTTCGCTCCGTGGCCCATAGTCCGGGCACATAGGAAAGCCTTCACTTACTCTAGAGACATTTAATCGCATGTGATTATGAAAATATCTATTGCCTCGAGAAATCCTTTTCAATAAAAGGGCTGCATCTCTTGCGGTATCTGAGTAAAGTTATATAATTAACTATATATGGTTTCGCAATTGATAAACATTTGAATTAAGTTTCAAAACTTCTTTGTCGTTATTTTTTTGTACCGTTTAAACATTAAATGTAAAAGAATTTGGCAGTTACGATGTAGATAAACTGATTAGTTTAAATTTATAGAATACATTTGTCACACTATCAAGTAGGCGATACTATTCATTGGTGAAAATACAAGGTCCTTTGTCAAGGAAGTCGCATGCTAGCACATCCTGTAGGACATAAAATGAATATTTCTGTCTTTTCATTTCACTAGAACTTTCGTTTACTCTCGCAAAACGGAATAGATCCCTAAAATCATATTTTGTGTCATGGCACAACTACGTTTGCTCTCTCTTTCCTTTGCGCGACTTTAAAATCTCCATTTCTCTACGAGTTATTAATAAAATTTCAGTTTCTATACGGGTTATTACCGCGATGAAACTTGTGATTCAGCCGTAATTTTAGATCCATCTTGTTTCCCTTCCACCTCAACTCGGTAATTGAATTTACCAAGGCTTTGCCATTCGTTCGAGATAAAAAATTTAATCTCAATTAGATATCAGGGGAGTCAGATTTAGGCTTCCTTTTAATCAGATTGAGGATCAGCTTGAAATAAACAGTAGAATCTCGTAAGATATAATCTTCGCTATCTTTCGTCGCCCACGAAAAATATTTTGGTGATGTTAATCGAGGAATTTGGAGCTGGATATGCCTGGAAACGATTCGGTTTTGTCGTCATGTCGAATTACGCGTCATCTCATTCGGCACTCGTAACTTTCGAGTTTAGAAGTCGCGATTGCGAAACCACGAAACCCGACCGAATCGAGCAATTGTTTTCTCGATATTTGCCTTTAATAGGATGGGAGTAGCGGCGGGAGAAGAGGGAGTGGAGGTAGGAACGCATAATATCCCGTGACAGGAAAAAATGGAGAAAATTGGCGGAGAAATGTGCATCGTGACACCATCCGATAAAACGAGGAAGTGGGAAAATGTCTAAGACCTCACATTAGTTCATTTGACGCCTTTTTTATCGAGGAAACTCCCTCGACCGCCGCTTACTCATGAATAAATTCCACGTGTAGGTGGCAAACTCTTGCCGTAACGTCAACCACGGGTTATCCTTGTTTCGAAATGTATTCTGTATAGATTTATACCATATCCTCAGTCGAACCAGTCTGAGTAACGTCCTCTGATAGGGATTGAAATTTCTCAACTCTTCTTCATTTTTTGGTCGATTCTCTCTATGATTGGATTTGGAAACGATATTTTACATCACATTAGTTCACGAAGGTAGATTTCTCCGCTTCAAGACTCGAGAAGATTAAATATATCTAGAGTTTACCCATTCATTGATTGAGTTCGACCTCGGGTATAGATCAATAACAAGGGTGACTAAATCAGAGTTGTGCAACATACGGCAGTAATGGCGGACTCGTTGAAAGGTTTTAACATGGCCCGCCAATCCTATCAAAGTTTTTCGAATAGTTATGTCTCAAGAAGTCGTCTCCGTATGTAAAACAGATCATATCCACCACCTTTATACGACCACCTATTGAAAATATTCTTGTATAAATGTATTTTATTTATCTACTATGTAGATTGTCAATTGTTTTCGCACGTATCTCAACCGATATGTTTTTAGAGGGTTGCTTACGTAATTAAAAGAATAATAGATCTAATATTTTAATGTAGACAAAACCTGGGTCTGATGATTATGCTATGCATCGAAACCATGGTCGTGTGTATTAGTTATTCGTGGTTTTGTATGAATTAAAATATTAGATCTATAATCCTTTTTATTATTATAATGATCTTCCACCAGGTAAAGGTCGAAACAATCAACACTAGTTGTGTACATATTTGCCATCGGTAATGTAAACAATTTGAATGAATGTGGTCTTGACCAGCCACCTCAGTTGATAAAAATTAAGCATGATTCAGCGGTCGAAAATACGGAATAATCCTGGACTTAATCAACGTGTAAAGTTTACTGCGCTATTTGTGTTCACTACTCAGCAAAAATTTTCATTAAGATGCCCCATTCCAGCGTGGGACAATTCTTGGTATTGCAGACATTGCATGGAACCGACGGATTAATCATGTTAAAACTACGCCGTGAGGTATGGTGGCCATTGGCTTAGAGCCATAATGAACGTATTAGTACTCCAGTTGGCGTAAATCGGTGTTAACCATCATTTTTGATGCGTAAAACTTTAAATATCTAAGCAGATGTACTCATCAAGCTATGACTTTGAGTACTGTAGGAAGAACTATGCGATGAAGAAGGTTCTTTTTATAAATTTTCGTATTCGAATTTTAATCACAAAATGTGTATCAACTTAATATTTAGAGGTATGAATTCGAATGCATTTGTTTTTTTTCCAAAACCTACGCGGTGGATGAAGTCGATCTGCTTTCGGGAAGAATTTTGTTTGTATAATTGTTCTTTTTGGTTCAAATTTTAAACGTATGTGTATTTACAGATTTATGAGACGCAAGATTAGGCTTACCTTTGTGGTATTCATTGACACAGAAAGACATAATAACAAGCTTTTATTGAACCACACGAAATGTAACAATACACGACGTAAGCTTGTTATGAGTATTATTATTAAGGGACTTCATTGGACGAAATTCGGACTTCTGGGTCCCATCTTACATTTAACCTAGTAATTTACGTAATTACATTAAAATACAAACGAAAAAATAAAATACAAATGACATAATAAAATAAAATACAAATCTATGAATCTCTGTAATATGATACAAAATTAAAATACTATTATATGAAAATATTGTAATTTTAGCATATTCAAATATTAAAGTAAAAGCTTAACCTTTGCATACAATAATGTCTTTGTATGTGCACATTTAGTTTTCGAAAGTATGAATTCGCACGTTTTTATATTTTTTCCTAAACGTGCGAGGTGCACGTGGTCGATTTTTTCGAAAGTTTTGATCATGGATACCCACTTTTCGTGCGTTCATATATGGAATCGAGGGGCGCATTTACGACCGTTGAGAGGTGACGCCAGAGCGACGCTTGCAAAACAGTGGCGGAGGAGGTTTTGCAAGAATGCAGGAGACCCGGAGGAGTAGGAGAAGATGCAGCGAAGCGTCGGCACGGGGAATTATTAAGCTTCGGAAGGAAATATGCAAACAGGATTCGATTTTCAAGAAAACATAGCCACCGTTGACCCATTTACGGAGAATATTGAAAAATGCCCAGAGAAAGTTTCTAACGTTCCCTAACATCGCTTTTGATCGCATTACTTCGGTACTATGGCTGCCGAGCGAAGAGGAACGGGAGGTCATCTCCAGCATCATTGAGAGTGCCATCAATGGGCCAGGAAAAGTTTGGCTTTCACTATCAATCTCCATAGTCATGCATGAAGATTTTACTCCGCGCCTATTTCTATATTATATACATATTATGCATCGAGCGTCGATAATGAGGCGAGGCAGAACTGCGTCGTTATTGAAGGTTCACTTATACGGGTTTGCTCGGTAATGTACGAGGGAGTGACGCTGGATTGCGTAATGCCCCACATAACTGCCAGCATCAGGAGTAATTCTCAAGGTCTCTCCTATTATTCTGCTATTCCTTTCCGCCATGTTGAAAATGTACTAATTTTGAGCTTCATTTCATCCAGCCAGCGCTAATGTTGATGTTCTTGGAATTATTCTTCCCAGTGACAATTGCTACGATGGAGGTTACCTTCGCTTGGCATCCTATTCAATGTAAAGAAGGAAAATTTGGAACATGGCAGTTAAATGAACCCAATACGCATTTAGTATCGTCAGTACCTATTCACTCCTGACGATGAATGCATCGCATTCGAAATACGTATTTGGTGCTCTTAAAAAGTGCGGTGTCCTTTCTTGTTTTCTCGGTATACCTGAATGAGACGAGGAACATCGGCAAAGACGGCTATTGAAGATTTTAAACCTCTAAATCCTATTCAATGGCGATGTAATATCGAAATAAGAGTTCGCAGGATATCTTTCTATTTAAATCCTCCGCGTCTACTCACTATTCGGCTTTATTTGTTGCAGTTAAAACACTCTCCATATAGCCCGAGTTGAGTTGCATCATGGGTATTTTAGGCTCTTAATGTGCGGCACGTGGTGAAAACGCTTTGCGAAAACACTTTTCATTTTCGACTAATTGTCTTCATTTTCGTGCGCTCGAAGTTTGTTGCCCATTACCGCTCCGCTGTTCACGCATTTAGCGAGTGGTTTAGCGTACTCTTCTCATAGTTCGCAACAAAGGACAGGTTACTGGAACCACTGAAGGAAGTTGAACTTGCTCATAATAAACATTCTGTTTTGTCTTGAGAGGGAAGTATTCCTTTCGAGTAATTATTATGATTCTATCTTTTGGCCAGGTTAAGCAATAATGGTTTCTTTTCCAGCTACACTTAACAGTAATTATAAAAATTTACACAAAGCAAAACGGCTGTCTACCATAAACTTACATCTAAAGAAATAAACCAACGCAAACAATGATTGAATCCAAATTCTCTTCCAACTAATTACAATCTAAATACTCTTTAAATTTATATTAAAGTATAATATTTAAATTTTGATATGGCATTCGGAGGAAATAACTCTGTATGATGGTTAAGGCTTGATTAAATTTCTCCCATTTAAGATCAGGAAACATGTTTTCATCGAATGGCCACTTAAACTATTCAGATGGATTTGAAACTATTAAGTCGGAAATTGGACTATCAGGCCGCACATGATATGTGTGCTGCATACACTCAAGTAAGCTAACACAGAAATTGCACGAGGGAAGTATTTTCAATAGCCTAGTAAATTGTAAACTTAATATCTTATTTTAGCTAGAATATCGGGAAACAATTATTTAACGTAGTACATTTTGTTCTGAAAGCGACGAAAATATCGCTTCATACAACCCAAAAAGCTGCGTGTACGTACAGTTCTAGACTGTTGGAAATTCTCTGGTTTAGTTATTTTTTCGACGCAGCGATAAATAAGGAATTATTTTCTTGCCTTGTGGGTGAGATTCCATATAGTTTTCTGTTGGTTATATGCTCTAGTTTTCCCCATTTTTTTGTTGGCGAGTTAAATATTATCGTTAGTATTATGTACCAAATTTACCGGAAGAGCCATACGAGGAACCTTAGCACAGCGATTTTCATAGAATGGGAATGAAAAATCACCTTTGATATCCTATCATGTCTATCACCAATTCGTGATTTCGTCATAACCATCCACCAATGACCATAGTCTATTTTCTACTACATTCTTTTTAAAAGGATTATGTTTCCTCTTCAAGAACAATTAATATGCACTGCTCTGATGGTGATGTTGAAAAGTTTAATAAAGAGCAATATTGCTGGAATACTTCTAAAGAATTGGAAAGTATTTGTAATTGTGATGAGCTGAGGTTTGAAGCGACTCCTAGATTTCTTGTGAATAAACTTCTGATTTTTGTCTTCATGGATGACGACCATGTTGACGGAGCACCGATTGACGTTTGCTTCACGTTTATTGACAAGAGTCGTTCAAACATTACACTAAATAGATTCTAAATAAACAACTTCTGAGCAATATCCACCAACAGAGGTTTAAGGAGTGGTGACGCGCATTCAGAAAGATGCAGAGCAGGAAATCTTTCGACCGATGAATCATCAATGCAGACATCTCTGCTATTGAAATACTCATGCAACGCTTTAAACCATTTCTCGTCTGAATCATTGTGATTCTGGCCATGATGCATTTCGTCACTCATTGTCGCTTGTAGATTCATCTGGTATTATGATGTCACAGGCATGAGTCTTAGAGAATCAAGAGAGCTAGTGGGTACTCATTTTACCCTTTTTAATCGAGGTAGAGGCCCTACCAAGCTAGGACCCTGGGATCAGTAGATATTCTCGATCAACAATATATAATCTCCTGCTTATAATATAGGGTGAAAGGGACAACTGTCATTTCTCTGCATCAATAAGTTCCCGTCTTCTGCAGATGATTTCTCTAGCAAAAAGGCCTCTTACGCGAACGGAAAACTCTTCCATAACAAAAATTACCTGTTTGTGTTCGGCGGAAATTCTTCCAATCGGATCCGCTCTGTGTTGTCTCGCGCGGATACGGCTTCTTTTAAGTGCTCTTAAAAACAACCTGTGCTTCCCTTCTGGAGACCTAATTTCGTGTTTCTATCATACGAAGCGTTCTTATTTTCAGTGGTTGATTATATTCAGCTGTCGTCTTTGAACCCATCGAGGATATCTTACGCAGGAAAATTGAATAATATAAAGAAAAAACTATCTAGGCATCTCCCCGCACATTTACGGGACCTGCTGCTTCTCGTTGTGCCTGAGGAAATTCTAAGGTTAAATGTTGGTTGCATTATTCCTTGATTATTCGCTGTTGTGCCAACGCAGTAGTAGGTTATCTCGCCTTAATGAAGAAATTATTCATTCATTCATTGTATGTATGTATAATATTTACCGAGCGTAATAACTCAGCTTTTTATATCATTCTCATTTTCTTAGCGATTGCTTGCTTTTAGTTTTCTCTCTTTACGATTAAAATGGTAAGTTATTCCACGATTAGTAATGGATGATCTAAGCCCTTTGTTCGCCCTTGTCTTACCTGGGTAACCAAGTATGGGTATATATTGTAGTAGGGATCGTGGACATCTATTGATAATAATAATAATAATGAATTTATTACGGGTATCAAACCCGTTTATATAATACATAATAAATATAAAAATACATATAGAATAAAGCAAAACATACAAGTAAATACAAATACATCAATAACAAAGAAAAGAATATAAAACAATAAATGTATACTGAGATCACATTTGCAAAAAAAAGATCAATATACATCTTTAATATCAATCATAACCTAAAGCCAATATACAAGTACATACTTACATACACAATATATATTTAAGTTTATACATATACAATACAATCTTGCAATAATAACGTATTCATATACACATTCAGTTAGTTAAAAAAGGCAATAAGTACAATTTTTACCTCAGTTATTTATGTGTGCCAAAATTAATTTATATAGAATATTCCAGCTAGCCAAGCTAATGGTTTTTTAACGTACGTTTTTCTTTATTCGTTAAACACACCTTTCCTCATGTATCGACACTATATATATAAGTATTATATTTACTTTCTTTGGTTTCTTACATATTCTCTAGGTTTATAATTTTGATATCCATATTTTAGTCGATTTTTATGTTTAAGTGATAAAGATTTAATCTTTTGATATGATTTGTACAGGTTGAAGTCAGATTCTACCATTTTTCGTCTGTAAATAAGTGTAGACCGCTTTGTCGCCCTTAGTTGGTAAGCCGGTAGGTTAGGCAGGTCTAATCTTAGCGAAATATGATTCCTTCGGTGACAGATATTTAGGCAAACAGATGAGTTTAAGAGAAAATAAAAAGTATGGTATGAAGAATGTTCGTCCAAGAATAATTCATTTAACAGAGTGTAAATTGCTATTTAATTACCACAGGATCATAAAGAGTTACTTCGGAAATGGGAGTAAACCAATGTAAAGTACCCCAGTAAAGTATTAAAAAAATACCTTTGCACCCTCGTTTCCCGAAGTGATTGGAATTCTTTTGTAAGTTCACCAAATGGAATTCCTCGTTGACGCCAGAATTTATTTATGACTGAAAGCAATACACTGAGGTCTGGTACGTTATGATAATATTATCTGCTGTATGAAGTAGCTAGGAGATTTGAATTGAGGAACGAATGACTTTATTTCGAAAATGTTGTGCAAGTATATTACAGTCAGAGAAATTAATTGCTTGCTATTCTGCACTCATCCTTGCAGCAAAACGTTTTCGCGTTGCTCACTTATATCCCGCAACTTTCTTTCTCGTTCCCATTAAAAATCTTTCTCTAAGCCACTCTTCCTTCGTCTTCTGAAATGTCTCTCTTGGGTGGGGTGTGTTCGTTTTAGATACGAGGATTGCGTCACGAAAAAATCTCTCCGTTGCATAAGTATGCCATCGCCCCACGAATATTATTTCCGTTTCGCCAAATTGTGTTTTTATTCGATTAAACGGTGTATCGCATGTCCATATTTCATCGACGGACCGCTTTTTTCTTCGGATGTGCTGACCTTTTCTTTTATTCTGATTTGGCCGCCTGAGAAGAGACCGATACATATTTCAAACGGCACCTGGCTTAAGTATTTATACGGGGATCCAAGATCCTTATGGCTACGAAGTTTATGGCGCTTTCATCGTTTATCGAGCTGTTATTCGTTCTGCGAACTTGGTACGTAAAATATTCGTCGAAAAATTACCTTCGCGTGGAAATTTTAAATAGTCGACGGAATATAGATTTTTCCTGTATGATGAGCCAAGATGATTTACTCATAAACCATAAATATCACAATTGTTTACGGAGCATAATTATGCCATCAAGCGATTTGATCATTGTACGAAAGTTATTCAAAGATATAGAATCCCTGGAATTCGTTAATGATTGTAGTGAAGAAAATGATTCTTATGCCTTTAATAAAAAACAGCTCTTTACAGTAAACACTTTCAACGGTACATAAAATTGTTGGAGTTCTTAGGAAGAAAGGTTTATCTCTTTTTGTAGCGTGGAATTCGCGTTAGATCATCGTCTAAGTTGTTGCGAAATCTATTCAATGTTAGAGCTGTTCACTTCCGTCGTGGAGTTATTGACCAACTGGATTTCTTGGCTTAATACGGCGAGGCTCGGGGATGAATCACGATGTAATAAATTAAATAAATGTCTTCAGAGGTTGAGTGCATAATCGTTCAAATCCCAAGTCATCATGTCATCATTCTTCTAATCTGGATATAGATTTTGTTATATATTACTATCTGTTTTTTTCTATGTGTACGTAATGGAATGAGGTAATTCGTTACGAAATAATTCTTGGATAGAAGCTTGGCTTGGCTACAATTGAGAGTTGCTAGGGCTTCTTTTTTATGAAAGAGTTCTTTTTGAAAATAGAGACTCATTTCGAGTATAACGATCAAAATTTATTGCGATTATGATTAAAGAAATTATGGAGTTTATTAAGTCAGTCTTTTTATCGAATTCCATTAAATGGATCGATTCTAATTAATTACTCAATAAATATCTTTTATTTTTGTATTCATATGATCGTATTGTTCATTCTATATTCGCAGTACGCAAAATGGTGCATTTATTGCGATATCTTACGTATTTTTAACATGTGGAACATGAGCTTTGACTCTTAATTGATATTTCCCTTTCTCAGCTGTGAATAAAAGAAATTGATCCTTAGAAACGTGAATCAAATTGACGCTTTGAGAATGGCGAAATTATTCTTCTTTACTAAATGCAGTGGAGTAGCATTTTCATAATTTATTTTACCATTGTGGTGTAGAGCTATTATCGCTGTAGGAAGGTGCACCGTCCTTCATCCGTACTATCATCGTTTTTGTTTATAATTTTTTGAGAAGTTTTTGTTTGGTATCGTTCCACTTGGCGAAGCGACACGACGCTATACTGTTCCAATTTGTTAGACTGTGGCAGCTGTAGATAGCAGTTGAAATCTTCGAATTTAATCTATGAATCGAAACGTTTTGGAAATCTGCATGAGGCGACCTTTTGTGAGACCATGTTCGTAGCCCGGGAATTTGATTCCCCGAGAATTTGTCATTACTTTCTAGAAAGAGCAGTTTCGATAATCATCTCAATTTTCTTTTTCAAGCTGTATTGTTGGTTCTAGTTGTTTAATGGTGCTGTTGTTCTATTGCTTAGCGTGCTCTCTCAACGACACCGGGGTTCCGGGTTAGAGACCCCTCGTGGACTTTTATCTTCATGGATCAATTGGAAAAAGACCGAAAGTCACCCTAATGAAGTCGAGTTTATTCTACCCCGTGAATGTGAGAAACCCGCAATGCTTCTTTTCACGTCATATTAGCCATCTTCGGTGGGCATTAGTTACAGATTCCTTAGAACAATTTCGAATTAAAGATAAAATGTGTTTTAGTCGAAAAAAATCGACATTTGATCATCTCGAGTATCTCTGCTATCTCCTCTCTCTTCTGGCAGATTTCGCGAGCATTAGCAATCCCGGGGATTCCCGCGGATGCCGTTCATCGAAGGACTATTTGCCGGTCTACAGCCGATTTCCACAGTCGAATAAAAATGATGACACCATTTCTGCAGTGTATTGTGGCGTCCTCCAATACATCGCCATCTATTGTTTAGCTCTCGACTACGCATTCATTGAGTGGCACTTTTCACCTCCACATTTCCCTTCAAACTCCATACCTATTCATCTCCTATTAATCTCTCGGTTACCTCCCCCTCGCAGACCCATCCTCCCTCCCCAAATCGATTGAGAGCTTTTTTTAGGTCGCTGAAGGAAACCGAAAGACTCCTCTGATTCTCTTACTGCAATCCCTACCCATTCTTTTTCCTCTGCTCTACTCGATTTCCCATTCTTTCTCTTTCGTATCGTCTTCATTGTCTTCCTTGTCATCCTCATCACCTATAAACATGGGATTTTTCGCTAATAAAATCCTTTACATCTAATTTTCGAGCTCCAAATATTAGTCAGAATTGAAAACACCGCATTAATATCATTAGTGATGATGCCCAGTGAAATCTGACAGAAAATCATACTCTCGAAATAAAATTTGAAGTATGTACATACTCGTATATATCAGGATAGTAAAATACTTGTACATTCATACTTCTACCTGCAGTTTTTAATTTCAATAGATTAAGTGAGTGAGATTATATTGTAGATTTTTGAAAGATTGGAAACGGTTTCCTCATACTTTCTTACTTAAGTAAATGAGTCCAATTAATAGCTTTTCCCAACGTATGCGCACAGAGCTGGTCCGAGATACGAGAGTGCAGCGCGGTTGCCCGGGGCGCTGAGTTTTGGAGGCGCATACAATTAGAATGGCCGAATGTTTAGCGGAGCGCGGAAACTTTATGGATAATCTTTTGGTGACTATATTGCTCACTCAATGCACACTTTGGCGGTTATTCGCCGAAAAGATGAATCTTAGATTGGGATAATTCTTAAGAATCGCTGTTTGATTTCAGTATCGAACAGTCACAAAAAAGGTCATGAGAGTAAGTTTCCTGATAAATTTTGTAACGAGTAAATTTGTTGAATATATTTTGAATAGAAGTTTAACGTCTCAATCGAGCTTGAGAGATAATAATTACCGATTGTTTCAGTATATTCTTTTTTCTATAAAGGGTCCATTTTTCAATTTTTATATCACAGTCATGGTAGTTTGTACGATGATATTGATATAAATCTAAATTACTCTTTATTTTTATATCAATTCCAATGAGTAGGATAAAAAACCGGTCAAAAAATAGTCAATCGTTGTAAAAAGGAAATTTTTCTTTCCATTTCAATTATTTATTATTTAATTTTAATTTGTTTGAAGTATTTATACGGAAGGTGCGTCCGCATGACTCACCACAAGACTATGGGGCCGAAACACCTCAGGCACGCCCAGCATGCATAGACGTATATCATAATTTGTTACACCTGCATTCGAACATGTTAATGATAATTTGTAGCTTATCAGTCGATTTCAGCGTTATCTTATGCCTTAATTTTCCTCAAGAGTGCAAATTTATTAAATTATTACTCCAATTTTACTTACTAATTTATTCGATTATTATATTCCGCTGTCTCCTCGCAGTTCTATTCTTTATGGGTTATTCTTATTGTTTTCTCATGTGTAAGAAATGTAATTGTAATGAAGTCTGCTATTCAAGCTTTAATAATATTCGCTCTTTAGTGTACAGCTCGTGAGTTATCTTTATCTTCGATAATTAGTCAAATGACTTACCCATGGATAAGTAGAATTCGACGTCTGTCTCATTGTTATTGATATCTCTATTTTCTCTTCGTTCTAGCTCTTTCTCATCTTTTACTTTCTTACTTATATTCTTTCGCTTTGTTATAGCTCTCCCTCGAACTACAACTCAAAAAGGCGACAAATAAAGGAAATCCGCTCTATTATCTCTTTCTCAATGGTTGTCTTGTTTCGTAAAAGTTAAAATGCAAAAGGAAGCGGCATTGTTTAATTATTAGGAGGATCTCCTGTTTCCTCTTACGCAATTCTTTTTAGCAAGAAAGAATTAGGGCGAAGGTTCTTCAAAAGTTCCCATGTCGTTACCATTTTAGTATGTATAAAATTTCTTTGAATTGCTCTTTCTCGATAAAAATTGTTTTATTCGATGTTTGCAACATTCACGATTGTATCCATTTGATATTAGAGCGGATATTGGAGAGTTCAAGTCTGAAGGAATTGACTCGAACTTAATTTTCAAGTAATATAAAACAAGCAATAATGATAATAATAAAAAATATAAAATGCCGACTGAATTATTCCTTATAAAGATACCAATTTTATATGAAAACTTTATGAAAAAGGAATCAGTAGTCTGCGTGTGTTTGTGGGAAGGACGGTGATGGACATCTTACTTCTGATCTTTTAATCCAAGACGTGTATGTAGCTGAAAGACAAGGTCTCGACGGCCAAGGTATTCGCGACTCTCTATTGGCAGTTGACGTTATTTACGAGGTCAATAGCTTAAATGAGTTGAACTCTGTCGTCTTCGGAGAAACTGTTTTACGATATAATCTTGAAGTAAACGTCGAAAATGGATTTATGGCTTCGCCTATTAGATCTTCATCATACATAAATACACTAATTTCTCAGTAACTTTCCCGCTGGATGTTTTTCGTAGGGGAATTGAACGAAAAGTAGCAGGCGACTACTTTATTCGATTCATTTTGCAAGGAGTTCTGGACTTTTCCATTAATTTCTGTTGAAAATCTCCCTCATAGTTTCACCTGCCTAAGTATTTACACTAACGAAGAGGAAAGATTTTAAGCAGAAATTGGTGTAAATAAGATCCCATGTTTCTTGAGTTAGAGAATTAATAGCAGCACCCGTTCCAAAATAAACGGATGAAAATGTCACATTTCTTCTAAACGTAACATTTTTGTTGTTTTTTGCGATTATGTTGTAAATGAACAAAAAAATAATCACGGTTTTATGTATGGCATCACTGTTACTCTATACTGAAAAAATCAAACCATTTTGACTAACTCCGTAATTTTTCGCAATTTTAGTAACGTCGCGCAAATTTCTCCCATTTAAAATACATGGGTCCGTGTATTTAATTGGGAAGAATCCGTGCCTTCATATAGAACACTTAAAAGACCGTTCTAAATGCAGGACCGTGTTACTATAATTTTGTCTCTGTGTGATCGTATTCCATTAGTTATCTTTTGTGGAGATCTGTTATCTCGTGTCATCTTATCAGTGAAAAGAAAATATGACTTTCCTTCAAAACATTTCGTTTTATGCCTATTCCATAATCTTTGTCCATATGCACGATTTTTATGTATAATTTAAAATGGCTTTAAATATCTAATCTCCGGGTGATAAGCCTATCGAATTTGAGGAAAATTGATTCAATTCACTTTCAACGAAGAAACGAAAGTAGATCAATTTCCGTCCAGGAATATCCAAAGACGACACAATAAGAAGAATGGAAGCTGTAGCCTCTAATCTAACTAGGCCAGGGTTAGGTGGCTGTGCAGCCTGACGCCTACTTTCCTTGGCTGCTGCTTAAAATTTTCCATAATCGTCTTTCTCTCAAAAAGATATCGCAGGTTGTCTAACCTCGAGCAAGACCACTAATTCATACGTTTGAAATGAACTCTCATTATTATTATTATTATTATTATTATTTGCTACAGTTAGACAGAAGTCAGGTGGCAGCCCCAAACATTGTTAATTTACCCTTTCACACTTAAATTATTACATTTAAATTTCTAAATAACCTCACTCTATTAACAAACAGGATTAGGTCTAGCTTTTAACAAAAAACAAGTCTAAAATTAGCAAAAATCCTCCTATTACTCCACCTAATACATTTAGATCTGATTTATTCAATAATTACTGTACCTATATAATCACATTTTACATCATTCCTTTGATAAGTTACATGTCACTTCATAAGTTTCTCAATCATCTCACATATTATAGATTTAACAATATATAGAACAACACATCCAAATTCACCTTTCATACAATATATTTTTGTAATATCTTAAAGCATCTAAGTTAAGAATCTTTAATTGATTTAGTAAAGGGCTTGTAGGCCTCTTCAGCTAAAATGTTATTTATGAAAGTTAAAAGACGTTTATGCACAGACGTAAGATAAGCTTTATTTTTGCAACCTACGTTGTTTGACGAGAAATCATTTCTTGATGCTCCTAAAAATGATGCCCTAAATGTAGATACTACTAGTTTTCGTGTAAGGATTCACATTCTGCCCAATCCCACTAAAGGAGTTAAGATTCATGTAGCTGCCCTTGCATTGTACAGCCTTGAATCCGCAAATCTCCGAAATAGAATTTCGGAACCCCTAAGGGTCCAAGGGTCTCAGTAATGGTATTATAAGAATGATGCCACATTTAAGTAGGTTTCTAGAACCATCATGACACAATTCCCTCAAACGTAGATCAAGAAGCCTTCGCGCTAAGGAAACTTTTGGCAAGAAATCAGTTGTAGTTACATCTATAATTTTGCCCTATAAGTATATCCTCTGCCTTGGATACATAATCGACCTTGCAAGCATCCGATATTGTGAATGTCATGTTAATTGGTATTGCATAGTCACTGAATCACAGCGCCTCGGCTTATCATCCGACATTGTGTAGAAGGTATTTTTAGCAGTGAGAAGTTGTGAAAGAGTTTTGACTTTTCCTGATTCTTCGTTTTCAGCTCTCCTTCGCGGCTTCTATTACAAACTCCGGCTGTAATATATATAAGGGGCGAAATATTGAAATTAGTCTGTTGACTACACGAAAATTAATAAATAGAGTATTCCGTCGTCTTAATTTTATCACTCCTCTGAAGAGCCCAATTTCGTCAGTCTATTAGGTTGATCAGGAGCTGTTGATAGTAGTACAATCGCGAATAAATTGTTTGTTGAAGGTGGTGAATGCTATATTTTGAAGTATGTCATATCTCAGTTCAATGATAGACAGAGGTGAAAAATTGCGACATGACTGGGACTCGAACCCAGGTCTCCCACTTTTATCTCAGTTCCTTCTAGTAACGAAACAGACTCAGGTTTCACTTCGTGGTATTTATGAATACAAAACGGCTTCATGATAAAATTTTTTTACTACACCACAATAAGATTACAAACACGACCAGGTTTCGTAGCCAAGCTACATCTTCAGGTAAAGAAGACCTTCAGTTGAAGATGTAACTTGGCTACGAAACCTGGTCGTGTTTGTAATTTTATTGTGGTGTAGTAAAAGAATTTTATCATGAAGCCGATTTCAAGTAACTGTTAAAATTATCTAATTTATATCCAGAAAGGTTCATTCATCAGTTTTTTCCTAAGTTTAGACTCATGAAACATACGGCCTCGGAATGACATTCTCTCTTTTAAGTCTTATAATTTATAAATACATGAACGCTAATATCAATATCTTTTAACAGCTGTTATCTCACCCTAGGCTTTGACGTATCTTAACAATTGGTAGATAACGTTACATTCTATAAAATGCCTGTATTACGTTTTCCAGTCAAGTATCAGAAAATAAAATGTTTCAGTTACAAAAGGATGTAAACTTAAAAATCAGTTTTTATTTGAACTGATTCAAAGTATAAATTCAGCAGTATGAATGATATGTATCAACTCACAAAAGAAACATAAACAAAAGCTCATAGTAAATATAATTTTCGTGTTTAAATTTGACGGATGGAAATAATTCAAATGAGCCAATTAATTCTTATATTTTGTTCCGCTCTAGAATTGGTAGTCGCGATGACTGTTAAATCTCATTCATTCGTTTGGATCGTGATTGGTTTCAAATCAGAGGGTCGAAAGGTGTCCAAGACTTGAGAAAGTTTCGTTAATTTCTTGTCCCACGTGTATTTTTTTAAATGAAGACAAAGATGAATTTGGCACGCTCTCATGTTCGCCATCCCTGACCTAAACCAAAGAAAGGAAAGCCGCGTCGGATGGTTTATTGGCAATATACTCGCCCTGCTTGCGGAAGACCCAAGGTCCATTCCTCGACACGCTCCAATTCTTTTATGCTTCTTTTTACGTCATTTTAATGGATCGCTGACATTGGCACTTTTTCATCGGTTAAGTCATTTGAAACATATAAAAATACGGACTCAAAGAGTGCTCAAAGCATAACAATGTCAGTGTTTTCTTAACTTGCGCCACGATTTCATTTTTTTTTGCTTTCGTTACATCTTCATCTATAAGAAATAAGACAATAGATATTTTTATTTTTTAACCTTTTGTGGTGATGCAATCTGAATCGTGTACAATACGTTTCGTCGTTTTCGAGAATATCGTTCACAAGTATTGATTCAATGAGTACTTATACCTTTCGTGCCATTTTACCATGAGTTAGCTTCGAGAGTTCTCCAGTCTTGATTTAGCCTAATAATTTACATTCTCAGTTTCCTCATCGAGATATATTTTTGGTTTTCATAGTCTCTTTAAATTTCCAACCTGAGTAGACTTCTATCGATCAGTGATTCGCGAGACATTGATTGAAATATTTGAGTCGTGTCAAGTTCTTTCCGATATCCTTTTCATTTCCAAATCTCATAACAGTAAAAATAAAGTTCGATTGATCACTGCCTCATTGAAAATCTTCAAAGTATCAATTATTAAGTCATATGGAGTTTTTTCGAACATTCTTCACGGTATGCTATACGCAAAGAGTTTTTGATTAGCTAAAATATTTTGATAAATATATTTATTTTTCTCTCTTGCTTGTATCTCTTTCCGTAAATTTAAGTTCTTCAATATCTTTGGCTGCATTATCTAATGGGAATTCATTGATTCTTAAGATATATATACCAATAAAACGTTTTCCGCAGAAGAGAATTCGTCCCTGCATTTTCAGGAAGTAGAAATTATTCTGTATCTTTTTTCAATGGTATTTTAATTTTTCATCAGAGAAAAACATCCTTGCACAATTAGAGATTAATTCTTGAGGATTTCTTTTCGATAAAACCTCAGGTAAGGTTTTCATTCGGTCGAACGTTAAAAACTTTGAATGTTATATAGTTATGGATAATTATGTGTTGTAAACATTCAATTATTGTAAATAAACATTATTAAGAAGGTATTGTTAAGTTTCATAGTTTGATTGAGAAAAAAGGATGAGTTAATTTACTTTGTTGTCATTTTTGCGTTTATGAAGTCTTTTTTTGTTGGCTTTCTTGTTAGATTGTCTTCGAAGTATTTCTTTGATGATAAAACTACTATAATTTTAGTATAATGTATTACATTTTTGCTATGTTGAAATTGTCGACTTTCATAAATTGAAGGCGATATTCTGACAGTGAAAACATTTAATTTGTGTCGTATACGATGTATAGTAGTATACTAATTGCAATACTGGATTATTTTGGAATTTTTTTCGTATTTGGCTGATTCGAGGGCCCCATCGGATATCCTTTAGATTACTTATGGATAAATGTCCGAATTTTCTAACGGTTTGCAATCTTATATTTTTTACCAATTTTTAACTCGAGTGAATCTATCATAAACGTTGACTGCCAATTTCATTTGATTTGCATGTATTTTATTTAGTATACTTTCAGTTGTTATTTAGGTTTTGGTTTAAATTATATCTTGTTGTTACCATAGAAATTCCGCTGATATTTTTCACTAATTTCTTTCTCGATTTCAAAGCACTCGTTTTCTCTAGCTCGTTTTTCTCCTTTCTGGATAGTTAGAATTTTATAGAGCAATGGTATCCAAGCCTTTACTTCATTGGACCGCGTAAGCTCCAGAAACATTTCACAGCTTCAAAAAATTTTATTCATCGGATTTCTAAATTAGATATTTCATTTGACATCGTTAATTTAATTTTTAGCTACAAAAATCCTTTTTTTACATTAGAGTAAGGGTAGATGTCCTATGGAAATTTCAGAGGAATATTGGTAAAAGGGACACCCCCGTAGACACTCAATACGTACGTAGAATCTCGCGTTGTAATGCGGTGAATGCGGTCAGATTATCTTGCTTCCTTCCTCAAGATCATTTTCAATGAGAGTTTATTATTCATTTCCCCTTATAATGTACTACTCTTAAGTAGTATATTCCTACATTGTATGATTCGTACAGACTTGGGAAGAAACCTAAGTACGGAAATTCTAACGGGATAATTTTTAACTTCCCGATTTTTTCCTCCGTAGCGAAATAGCGTAGGAGTTTGTTCGTCTGCATAAACATCACATGATGCGCGTATTTTCGCGGCTGCGAAGGATTAATCCGAATGTGACCCACATTCCTACCAGAGCTTCGTAATGGGGACATCTCACTCCCTTTCGTTCTTGTCGCTTTTCCTCTTTATAGCTAAAAATAGTTAAATAGCATTTACAACAGTGGAAAATGAGGTGAAGATGGACGAACCTGTTTATAACCTTACAAAACGGTTTCTGGAAATTCTGAGGCAAAGGCCGCATTGATACAGTTTATATACTCATTTTCTTTCGCCATTTGAGCGCTTACAAGTGATTTCGACAGCGAAACTCAATGGGAGGCAGTTGAAAACCATTTGGTAGAGCCATCAGTATTACGGGATTAAATCAAAGGAAATTTGGCAGTAGAGGAGTTATTTGCTTACCATTTACAAATTTTTATTTGTGTCAAAAGTATCCCATCTGAAATTTGTGGATTATTATTATTATTAATATTTAACTTTATTAGGCGAGGTCAGGCCCAAGTCAGCCTCTCTTCCTAACCTAACCTGGTATAGCATTTATTCATAAGTACTTAAAGTTTAAAATACATAAGAAAGATTAAAATAGTGAAATTTAATACAAAAGGAAAGGATAGCTTTGTTGGAAAATATCTTCGTAACTTAGGGTCGATAGAGAAAAAAACCTATATTGCGGTAAAACGCCCGCATAATAAGGAGAATAAAAACAACGAAAAACAGAAATGAATAACATTAATAAAATAGAATAAATTAAAATTAAAAAATAAAAATGATATCATAAATAATGGGGTTTGCCATATTAATTATCTTAAATACTGTTTAAATATGTTCGGTCTCCTACTAGAAACTTGATTCAGTTTTTTCACGCATCCAGATTTGCTAAGTTGTTAATGAAGGGCTAAAAGGTAGTTGAATTTTCAGATTTGGCAAGTACCGAAAAGCTTGTCTAAATATAGAAGTGGGTTAGAATGGCATAGCTCGAAGATCAGTTCTGCATAGAGAAAGAGTGGCACGTATTATAAGAAAAATTGAAAACTTAAGTACTGGAAAGGAAGATAAGGAAATAAAGTTTTAGTATCGAATGCTTCCATGAAGAGTTGGCGAAGAAGGAAAGTTTGCATTGGTTGTAGAGAAAGAGGTCGGAAGTGTGGGTGAGGAAAATCTGGAGAAGGGCCTATTTCGTTAGCAGCGATGCTAATTTAAGATGACTTCAAGGAAGCAGATAATCTTCAGAAGATAAAAATAACGCTGAACAGAAAATCTTAATGGATTAAACCGCAAACGTGAGGAAAAAACTATCAAAATAGAATTTAACAAAATTAATGTGACTAAAAGTCGTTCACAATTGTTAAAGGAAGGTTTCTCAGAGCTGTTATCGACCAGGGTCGTTGACAACTAACCCCAGTCTAAGTAGCAAAATTGTGCCATGGTCATTTTTATCAATTTTAAGTGTCTTACAATTCTTTGTTGTGAAGAGAATCATGTCTTGTATTTGAACCTTCTCAAAGGCTTAGCGATGGCCTTCTGGGAATGCATGAAGAGATAATCCGCTATCGATTGAGCTAATATACTTGGATAACACTGAAGAATTTCATCATCTTATTATTCCAATAGTGTCAGATTTGCTTAAAGCCTACTGAGAGATGGAAAAAGTTAAATAATTCTATAGTCGTTCTTTTCTTCAATTTTTCATAGAAAGGTTTTAATTTACCTCAACCGCCGTTTATTTGATCATTTTTTCTGCGCTATAGTATTCAATGCTTCGTCTTCTTGTTTTGAAATATTTTTGAAATTTATTAATTCGAGAAATAAATTTCTTTATAAAATGGCTCATTTCTTCGCAAATCCACCTTATCATCTCTGATTAGTTGTTGTCAGACAACGAAGATCTTAAAATAGCTTTACTTTTATCAAACTGGTGATCATTGATAATCAGTAACAACCATGCTTTAGAACGGACAAAAATTCGAGTATCACTTTTTATAGTAATTTTAAGGTAATTTTCATCAATGATTTTGGTACACGTCTTTGTTAACATATAGTTTTCTCCTGTATATTTTAACGTATGGGTTACTATTAGACGTGTTACAATACTTGCCGTATCTTTGATAGAACTTCCTATACTATGTTTAACGTCGTTAAACTTAGAAACTTAAACTTCACTAAAGTGTAAAGTTAAAGTGCTAGTTTTCGCTAGTAGCCGTTATGGGTGTAGGTCTAAACAATGCCAAACAAATATTCTCTTGAGAGATGAAAAATATCTCTATCTTATCGGCCTGAAAATGTAACTTATGGATTGGTTTAAATCTTTTACTAAAAGTGTCTTCGCTTATGATAAGATATCTGTATCATTTGTATATAGAGTGTGGACCGATAACAGCTAAAGTTATTGACGAGATTCGTCTTGGTATGTCATTTCTGTAAATGCCTTCTTTTGTAGAAGTGTGAAAGCACTCAAGTTTCTCTTCCCCATTCGCACAGTACTTGAAAATATTCGTAATGGATGGAGTATTAAGTAATTTTTGGTGGAGAATATGATATAAGAGTAAGTTTTCAGAATTATGGATGATAAATTGTAATTTCTTTTTTTTCAGGTGGAGGTAGGAGACACCAATGTGAACCATGCCGTACGGCAGCGGTGATGTCACGGTCTCGGAGCCTGTGAGTTATTCGTCCTCGGGTCCCTCAGGTGCCTCTTCGGGGCCTTCCTCCTCCTCCACCACGGCAGCATCATCTTCCTCCGTCCTCTCCCGCTCCTCTTCCTCCTACACACCACGCTTCACCTTTTCCTCCTCGTTAAGTCGTACCTCCAGCGTGGAGCGGCCCTACCTCTTGCCCAGCTATTCGAGGCCTCCGAGGCCTTCCCTAACCTCCGATCGCACCTACCGCTACGGCCTCACCTCCTACTCTTCTTCGCCCACCTACTCCTCTGGTACTCTGGGCAGGAAGACCTCTCCATCCAGGTCTTCGATATCCTCCATCTCTTCGTACGGATCATATTCCCGGAAGACCAGCCTGGAGACCCCAGGCCTGGGAGAGAACAGGAGTTCGAGGGATAGGAGCGATGCTCTCTCGGACTCCTCATCCGGATACCGCTCCAGGGACACCAGCAGATCCAGAGACTCCCCGTCCACCTACACCTCCCTGTCAGCCAGGACAACTCGTCGCTCCAGCCCGTCTTCGACGGCCGCCTCCACGACCTCCGCTTCCTCACGAATCCACGCGCGATCCTACCTCGGCAGCAGCGGAGCTTCAGACCTCAGCACTTCGTCTCTGGTGCGACGAAGCCGCCTAGGAAGTTCCTCCTTGGACAGCAAGTCCTCCTCGCCGACTCCGACCGGAACTGGGACGGAGTCTAGGGCGATCGGAGGCAGCTGCAGTTCGTCCAGGAGAGAGGTAAATATGTCCGGGGATTCCTTCCGGAAGGAAGACTCCGATTCGGTCTCCTGCGTCTCGGAGGTGAACGGCGCCGCGGCGTCTGCCGAGGACGAAGGGGACGATAATGGGAACAGGCTGTCGGTGGCGGAGATCCGGAGGCTATTCGACGCCAACCTGAACCCTGCGCCGAGGTCGTCGGCGGCTTCTGGGAAGGGTCGTCGGTCGGAGGAAGAAGACGAGGACGACGAGGACGATGAGGAGGAGGAGAGCGAGGCGGAGGGGGCGGAGGAGGGTGCATCGGGCGGTAGGAGGAGAGGTGTGCCCACCTCTCCATCTGCAGCCTCCCCATCCTCCTCCGCCCACTCCACCGCCTCCTCCTCTTCCTCCTCCTCCAGCGTGCTTTCTCCAGTGAGGGGCGGTGGAGGGCTTGATGCCCCCGACGTGAGTAGTCACCCTTTTTTTCAAGTCTTATTTTAACGCGGATTCCACGGACGTTGGATTGGAGGCGGAATTTTCTAAAGGTCTCCAAGGTTTCGCAGAATAAAAATTTTTATTCAGGTTTATTTCTCCGTTCAGCCCCACTTTCTGGCATTCTTGAATTATTAGGACTCAGAAGACCGTTCCTCATCCGTTTGAACTAACTTTTGATTTTTTGTGATGGAAGCTAGAAAACATTTGTAAGCTTGTTTTTTATACAGAAGTAATTAATCATTTATTGCTCCCGGACGTTTTATCTTTCAAAAAGCCTCCGTGATACTCAATATGAGCGTGAGGTTTTTAAACTGTTAATTGTCAGTTTTGTCATTGAACGCTGACTTCACTGATATTGATACAAAGCTTTGATTTTTTTCTTTGCTGCCTTTAAACTGTTGTAGGCATCATAAGTCAGCTATAAGTTTTTGTTTTGAACTTGTATGAGCTTGGGATTTATATTATCGTATTCAGAAAGTATTTTGAGAAGTCGTTCATCATGTTAAGGCTTCTTTCACGTGCTTTCGCGCAATCGAATGCATGGAAGGCTTACTTTCTCACAGACTGCATTGCAGCCTTCATTTAATATTTCTTCAATTTTTTCCTGTTTGGCAATGGATTCGTCAAGGATAATGTATGGTACTCGCTAATGTTTGAAGTACATGGAGATACTTGTAGCTCCTTCGGATGCTGCATCATTTAGCGAACTCTCGCCTCCAATCCCTCCGTGGAGATGCATGCCTTTTTCCACTTCCTTCTAATCCGTGTCACGGAGACGCCGTCATCGGGATCTCTCGCCGTCGTCTCGGCTCCTTTTGGTTCATTTCCCGAACCCGGGAAGATGAAAATAAATTTTTATTTCTAATTTTACCCGATAGTTGCGCCTCCGTGCCAAAATCCCGCTCTCTTGCATGCGAGGAGCCGCTTTCGTGCATCCTCGGATCGATCCCCGGCGTCGCTCCAATTCCCACGACGCCCTCATCCACGCGTTGCCACCGATTCTCCGTAGACGTGGTCCAGTTTTATCGCTCCTTTCCCAACGACGCCCGCAGTCACGGATGAGCGATCGTCCGTCGCGATCCTCGCTCTCGACGCGCTCTCGAACGAGGCCCAATTCGACCGGCAGGGAAGAGCCTTCCTCAACCGTCAACCCTTCATGTCCGTCCGTCCGTGCAGCTTCCCTCTCCGGCGCCCTATTTCGCGAAACGCAGTTCGGTGAATGGATCCGCGGAGGAGAAGAGCGGGGGTGGTTTATTTCGAGTGGCCGCCTCTTCTTCTACCCAGGGGCCTCCCGGGCCCTCGCGCCTCCGGAGGGCGCCATCCGACGCACTCGTCGACTCGGTGGCCGATCGTTCGATAGTCTCTCGGCGAAGGCGTTCGCTATCCGCGGGCGAACGGAAATAGCCCGTCGGGCGGCGCGACCTTCTCCCGGAATAGCCGCGGGCGGGAGGAGCGCCCTCGTGCGCCTCCCCTAGGCGTAGTTTCTTCGGCGGAGTCCCCCCGCCAGCGGGAAGGCCTCGCACCGAAAAAGGGGACCCGCCGAAGGCATGAGGGTGGAGAAGAACCCGTGGAGATGGCGGCGCTTGGCCTCTTGGATGGAATGGGGAGCTCGAGTGTTGTGGGTGATCCTGCTCCTCCTCCTCCTCTTCTACGCGGGCCTCTATCTTTTTTCGCCCCCGCGGAGGCCGTTCCTGCCCCGCCCCCCTCCGCCCTCTTGGCATCCACGGAGGGCCGCCGAGGACTCCGAGGTAATGTGTTCCGCCCCCCCCCTTGCGCCGTAGAAAAAGGATTGTCTGTCTGTCTGTTGGGAGGGGCGCTAATGAATGATCGGCAGCCATTATGCAGAAAATGATTTCCATTAGGACTTGGGCAGCCTCGTTCCCAGCGTAGCGGTTGCCTCCCACGTCTTGAGGTTGGTTTGCAGACGGCCCTCGGAGGGGTGATTTTGCTTATTTCGAAATATTTTGGCTACGGCTCAGGTGCGAGCTTCAAGCATCTGTATCGAAGCTGGTCGTTGGACTTATGGTACCGGCGTTAATTTTAGTCAACTTGTTTCTTTATTCATTTCTTCCCAGACAACTTGAGGTAGAACTTGTGTCACACCCAATTAGCTTCGTGGCCTAGTATTAGAATTTAGGGAATAATACACAAGGATTCGAAAATTTTAGTACGGTAATAGTTTCGCCATATATTTTGAATAAATTGTCAGGATGCCATTTACTTACGTTGCGTTTTTACGAAAGATGCATCTTAAAATCTCTGTATGGCATTCAAGGCTAACTTTAGAATTTACTTTCGCGAATTCATAACCGACGATCGCGTGTTGGAATTGCATTCTTCCTCGTAATTTTTAATTTTGAGCGTTTTCATTATAGGTAATTATGACAGCTGTTGTTTTTAGCGATGTTAGGCTAACAAGATAATTTATGACAAATTTTTAAGCGTACATATTTATGGAATAACATAATTACCGTCTTATTTGGCAGTGATTTTTAGGAAAGAAGTCAGGGTCGAACATATTATCCTCGTGCGAAGACCCTTTATTTTACGAGTGCGATGCATTCAAAGTATGTTTCTCCTTTCTTCTTCCAGACAACACTTTTCGAAATTATTTTTCCGTCTGCTTCATCTTTTGGAGACGAGACCTCGCCGATCTTCCTTTTAATTGCTGTCCGTGATATATTTTTATCCTACTGGGTTTCTCGCCCTTTCAAGCAATGCGTCCAAATGGCTTTGATGATCTTTGTTTACTCGCTGTGTTAGTTTTGATTTTTTGTTAGTGTGTAATGTTATGCCTTTCGCTAAATTTCGGTAAATCAATTCATTTTAAATACATGTGTTTTTAAATATTTGTAAAATATAACATGTAAATATAAAACGATGGCAACTCTTGCGATTATTCTTACCCTTCATTACTTATTATTTTTGTACCGATCGATGATTTTATGATATTTAGATGTATAAATTCTCTTGCAATTTAGTTTCTACGCATATGAAATATTTCCGGATGTTTTCCGTTGTCACTAGAAACATTTTTTTTTTGTTTTATAGGTTACCATGGTTTGTACATTAGTAATGTTCTTTTAAAGGAATTTAATGTAGTTTTTAATTGCTGCAGCTGCCATTCTGGTAGTGTAAAATCTCCGTGTGAAAAATACCATACGATACTGTACGATATTTAACATCATACGATACATATATAAGTTTCCTAATTGTTCAAAGAGCATTAATATCCAAAGAAATTAGTTTTTTTAATTCAGCCGTAGTCACTGGTATTAAGAGGAACCATCCATGAAGAGAATACCTACGCGGTATACTTAAAACATTTTAACTCATTGCTGTATCAAATGATCAAATAAATTTATTCTTTCCGACCCGCCTTTGACTATGTATTGCTAATACGTTTACAAACAGCCAAACACCCACCCTTTGCATGCGGAAGAGCGGTGAGCTGAATATGCTACAATAAGTAGTTCCGTGTATTCCGCGAGAATTTCCGAAGAGTTTATAATTGCATTTAAAGATTTTTAACTCATTTAGGTAAAGTAGGACGAGGGAAAGAAAAAGAAGCCTATTCTTTTTAGAGATTAAGAGTAAATAGTTAAGAGACACACGTAAGAGTAACTTATGCGGATGCGGAAACATGTAACCCATGTTACATGTCTCAAGTATTATCGAATAAGATGCGAATTAGCTAAGAAAGACACTCATCACGATGTATGGCCATGGTGGTTATATCTCGCGTGTGCTGAGAAATTTCGTAAAATATTATAATTGTTTCTTCTCCGAAATATTAACCAATTTAAATTTACATTACAGATTACAGTGTTAAATAATTATGTAAATAAAATTACCTGAGATCGTCTTACTAAAATTAAAATAGGTGTAAAATTTATTTACTATTTACATGACATTTAAATTATATTTATTTATTATTTTAATTCTGTTATTCAATTTACACTACAGTCACAGTATAAAAATAAATGTATCAATATTACTTGCCTGAGATTGGCTTAGAAATTTATGGTACGTCTAAAATTAATTTACTAAATAATACTACACTTGCCCTTGGGCACAAAGTCCCCAAAACGGCTTATTAAAACGTTCTGGGTAGCTAGATGGTTAAGGCAGCCTCCCGTACAGAGGAAGATCCCGGGTTCGATTCCCGGCCCTTTCAGTCTTTTTTCAAGTCCGTTTTTCCTTGGGAATTTTCCTGGGTTCAGGCCCTTATATACAAAGTCACCTCAACCCTTTCCTTATATGTAGTTGTATTTGTATTAAGAGGGAGACGAAATAATCGTAGAGGAAATTTGTTTTCGATTTTTGAGAAAATTTGTGAGAAGTAATTTGTATCGGCGATGTATCTTCAGAGATATTTAACAAAATTTGGTTTTAATGAACTTCCGACGATTTAATTTGCAATTTTTTATTTACATATGTGATGAGGAGACTAACAAAATAATTAAATGAATTTCATATATCTTATTGAGTGCCATATTTATTTTCCTTCGTCTTCACGACGAATTCCATGTCTGAATTTCCTGCAACTTCATTCCGCTCCGGACAATTTTTCTCTGCCGTTCCTTGCGAATGACAGATGCTCGCAACCAATTGCATTGTCTCTCAAAACGTGGGAAGGGGCCGCTCCCTTTATAATTGCGTAACCAAGAAGTTGCCTTCGGCGCTTACTCAACGTACTGTGACCTAAAGAGTGGAATTATTTCTGTTTTATCTGCTGCGATTCATAAATAGATGGCCGTTTTGCATGGAATGCTACGTAATTTATTTTAAAGGTGCTCGTATTTTTTCTTTGGGATGTGTTACTATCAAGTACCGTTCGTTGTCCTTTTCAGTATAAAACGCCTTCATTACTATGTTTAAATAAGGAATTAGATTGTCACCACGGGGATTTCATTTTCATAGTTCGTGTAATATTTTCCCCAAAACTCTTCATTTTGGTGGAAATAACTAAGAAAAGCTTCCACACATCTATAGCTTAATGCGACCGCTTTCAACTAGCAATTAATTATCATTAACAGTTAAAACAGGTCCGGTCGCATTCAACAAACAATTTTGTGAAACTTTTTCTTAGTTATTTCTACCATAATGTAGTTTCACCAAGTAACAGCTTCTTCAATCAACTCTTCATTTTCTTTATTTTATTGCTATATAAATGTAGCCCCTTTATCTAACCTTAGTCTCGAAGGATTGCAATTAAAAGTAATTGCAGCAGAGTATAGTGGAGCTGAAGAAAAATGAAAATTTTCGGTTGCTTTTCTTTTTGGACTGAATCAATGTGACGCTGTCTCGAAATACCCTCATTCTCTCTTTAATTGGTATTTTCTCGAATCAGGATTGTGCTCTCGTTTGCAGTTTTCCCATCTATTTTTACTTTCTCCATATACGAAGTATAGAGAAAGTATTATTTTCATGAAAAAATTCGACTTCGTGATTTCAACGGAAATACACGTTTTGGGGTCCCTATAACACGTTTTGACCATTTTCGGAATGATGTCTGTGTGTATGTGTGTATGTGTGTGTGTGATATTGGGCGCTCTAACGTGAAAACTATTAGTCGTATCAATACCAAACTTCATATATAGTACTGTGGTTTGTGCTGTCAGAGTTTATTAGTTTTTGGAGTAAATCAGTCAAACGGAAGTCGAGCTTTATTCATTAAAGCTCATTTCCGGTTTTTAAAATATCTCCATAAATATGATATTTAGGTATATTGTATACTTTATAAAAGTTTTAGATAATGAAATTTACTATAACTTTTGTATTTAACATATTTTTGTATCACCGGTTGATTAGGAGTTATTCATGAAATACTGATAAACCGGAAGAAGATGATTATGTACTTTGTGGGCGCTCTAACATGAAAACTATTTGTCGGATCATCACCAAATTTTATATATAGTACTTTTATCACAGTCTTTAGAGTTGATTAGGTTTTAGGGTAAATAGGTTTACCGGAAGTTGAGCTTCATTCTTCAAAGCTCATTTCCGGTTTTCAAAATATCTCTATAAATATGATATTTAGGAATATATTATTATTTACAAAAGTTTTAGAAAATGTATTTTACTATAACGTTTGTTTGAAACATATTTTTGTATCACTGATTTTTTAGGAGTTATTCAGGAAATACTGATAAACCGGAAGTTGCTGATTATGTACTTTGTGGTCGCTCTGGGCTCTATGGGCGAAAGGCCAATTCCACCGTTTTTCATCGATCATGTCCCGAAAAACATTATTTATAATGTTTGTGACGTCAAAGATAATAATATATAAATAAATCACTCATCTTCCAAGTTTAGATGGAATATAGAGTTCGAAATTACTGTCTTAGATACATTTTTACATCTTATATATGGAGAAAGTCATGTGCTGGCCACATCAGATTTTTAAATTAAAGAATGAAACTATTATTGGAATTTTGCTATTATTATTTACCTTGGGGAATACTTTTGTTTAAATGCTCCTCTATAACATTCTAAGCATCCAAGATTAGTTCGGTTGGGGAAGAACTGGCTTGTTATGTTCTTGTATTGTTTATATTATACGAAGGAATGAATGGGCTCGTTAATTTTTCGTAACGCCTTTATGCTGTAAACACCGCTGTTTTTGGCTCACGTAATCCAGGTTACATTAATTGCATAGGACCGCATGCGAGATTACGATTGACGGCCCATGGCTCTGTTTATGAAGGAAAGTACACCTCACCGGAAATATTATCCGTAAATGCCTTCTCCAGCATCACTCGGCTCTCAGGGTCTGAATTCCGCCAGACAGTTGTTTGTAAACGCATAGGGCGGCAGCAGAGTAAGGCTGTTCTGAAATTTAGATTTTATCTTAAGGAAAACGCCGGAAAGGGATAAACGATCCACGAATCCAAATTTTGCTCCTTGGGAAATCACCTCCGCGAGAAGGCCAGTTTTCACTTTCTACAAACACTTAACGTAGACGCAGTTTGGTCCTTGCTGGCTATTTACTCACCGTGATTTTTCGGGCTCTTTTAAATATTTAACTGGAACTTTACATTTTTACGGTGTTTTATCTGAGAAGCTCAACAAACATATTTCAGTGTTATCAATCAATCAACCAATTTCTATGCAATAGCTTACTTTTATGAATTTGTATTTGATTGCGTCTTTGGCTTCCAGTTAGTCAAGTAGGCAGCGTGTTCGGCTTTGGTGAAAGCGGTCATGGGTTCGATATCCGATATAATACTTAGAAAAATCTTTACTATCAAAACTTGTACAAATTCCACAGGAAAATTACATTATCGTACATTTTTGATACATTAAATTGTAGATTTTGTACAAGTTTTGATAGAAAAGATTCTTCTATGATGAAATTCCACCAAATATCGCTGAATATTATTCATTATGTACTACCACTTGATTGCGTAACTTAATGCATTTCAAAATGATCATGCTCAAGTATATTACAAATCAATATAGCCTAGCAATAATAGTAAAGTGCATATCAACGCTTCATTACTGGTATGTATCTAGTAAAAAATAAAATCTAATCTAATCTAAAAATGCCATAAATCTGGTTTAGCATGAAAATATTTTTGACTTCATATCACAGTATTTCACTCAAGAGTTGTAATTTGTCTCAGGAATACGAAGAAATTTATTTCTTTCGAATATTTCGCATCTCTATAATTCTTTAGGGGCTATCTTTAGTCAGAATGATTTTAGCAAGTGTGAGGATTTTATCTGCGAATGTCTGACCTCCCAAGAGCAGCTTTCAAAACAATATTCGGAAATAGATTCTTCATGGGAAGGTTTCCGTAAATGGAGAAACCTCAGAAATGATCACGCCACTTAACTTTTCGAAATGCCGGAATTCCACGCGAAACAGAAATACTTAGATGACGGTCTGTGCTTACCAACTGAAGAAAGTGAGAGTCAAAACCACTCATTATTCACCTATTTTCCATTTTCAGATTCAGGCTCAGTTTGTATACCTTGAGATTATCGGTTTGTACAAGATTTCTCGTGCTATTGTATGACTTTGAGACTGAATTCATTAGTTTCAAGGCTTAAATTTCAGTTAGGGGGGAAGATTAGATACGTATAGAATAGATTCTCTCATAAATTAAAATTGAAATAACCAATCGAGAAATTTCGTGTTTAATTATTCGGATATGAAACAAATTTCTTTTTCAAAAAGTTGTGCTCTATAATGAAATATTAAGCATTGGTTTATGGAAGTAATTATATTGATACATATAATATAACCAATAATTGTTTTGATTTGTTTCCGACGATTCTTTAAGTTCGCAGGATATAGAAATTTCTAGCGTAAGAAAATCCAATTATCCACTTTATTAAATCTTGCTATTCATCCAACTCCTTCGTTGTGAATAACTTGAATACTGCCTCAATATCCGTGGTTAGTTTTAATATCCTTAGCAGTTTTATCTCGCTTCTCTGCTGGAGTCGTATCTCTCAGTTACTTATCGTTACAAAATCTTTCTTCCTATTTTTATAGAACTAGTCAGCACCTATTTCTAATCCCCACACAATACAGTTTAAAAATAATAGTTGTAAACATTGGGTGTTGGCTCTAGGGTAAGCTGCCAATCTAGTTGCCGATGTCACGAGGTATGCGGGGATGCAATAACAACTTTTGTTTGGTTTGACCTCTTCGTATCTTGATTACATAGAGGTGTTTAGACTTTCGGTAGGTCTAATATCGATTCCCTGCATTGAGATTGAGAAGTCTTGTGTAAAAGTGGCTCTGGGAACTGATTTGCATTCTTTATGGATTAATTTTATTTACAAACTTTGACAATTTACATTCCAAATATCCCTTTTAAATTGGAAAACAAATTGGAATATCTTAAAAACAACACAGTTGCGAAATAAGCCCTGTTCTCATCGTTAATTCTCTGTAAGTAATTTTCACTATCAGTATCTATGTGTTGAATCATTCTATGAACCATTTTGGTTGATTTTTCATTATTTTTATCAGCATTATTTTTTATCATATCATTATCATAAGTCTTGTAAATGTTTATTTCTTTTTGGGAATTTGCTGCACACAGTTGAAGCATTGATTTTTAGTAAGGATTTAATTTCAGTTTTTAATTGTTCAGATTTAACAAAGCAACAATTATTTTAGAGTTAATTTAGTCATTCTTTATTTCTGGTGCGGACTTAAGTTAGTCCTATTGATCGCACTTGTGAACACGAGAAGTAAATTTATGTGAGATACCTTGGTTTGTATACTGTAAAAACTGAACTATACTCGGGGTCAAAATTCTTTCTCGATAGTTGTTAAACCCAGCATTGATATTAGAAAGTAAAGGTACTAAAAGAAATATGCCCATTCAGCAATTTGTAATTTACATATTAAGGTCTTTCCAGAGAGACATTCAAAACATTTTGGGTGGTGCAGAGCCGAGTCCTCAATTCCGAGAAGTTGCGGAAATGACGTAAGAGGCCGCGCACATCTCTTTCGAAAGGATATATTTGTCTGAAACTGCCGTACGAAAACACCATGAAGTCTATTCAATCTGTTTTGTCGAGTTATTTGTTAAATTTACTCTTTTGTCTGAATTTCGCTCTTTTCCGTGTACGGACTCCTTCCCACTTCTGGTGTATTTAACTTCTTTATCGTTAAAACGATATTCTAAGTACTGGAAGAGTATTCCTATTGAAATTTTGAATGATTAGATGCTCACGTCTGCCAAGTTTGTTTTTTTAGTGTTTTTCGTGCTTTTTTATATTTTATTTTTTAGTTTTCCGAAGATATTGATTGGTATTATTCCTTGAGTAGGGAACGTGATGTTGCAAACCCCAAATGAGGATTCTTCTTTTTGGTAAGATATTGTGAAACATTTCTAGATTTAATGGGAACTGTTATTTCAGAAGTTATAAGAATAAAACTGCTAATATCTTTCCGACATGAAGCTGTTCCACCTGGAAGAATATTTCGAATCTTCCTAAAGTCACTCAACCTTAATTAGAAGTTTATTATTATAGATGGTAATTATATAAGTTTTGAAGGTAAGTGAATATTTTGCAACTCCTCGAAATAACTTCGAATTCTTGAAATTGCTAGGTATCTCCTAAGTTTCAAGCTAGGGCTATTGGCACTGGTAGAGGCCCCCTCCCCAAATCCTTCATTCCGGTAGCTGGCATCTTAAGTATGTTTCAAACATAGCTACATATTCCCCCTTAATGGTCGCGGGCCCATTTCCTCTTATCGCATAGTTTTCGCGTCGGCGTCGATTGCTTCAGGGACACGTGTGTAGCATTGGAGAGCGGCGCTCCCAAGGAGCGTCTATCGCATCTTCTTCGCTCTAGCGTGCCCCATCCCTATTCCCCCCAATTCCCCGGCCCTCCCTCGCCTCTATTTCAGACTCCTCCGCCGCCATGGGCCAATCGATATGTCGGCGTAGACTGGCCCACCTTTGTCCCTCGACCGCCCTTCCACTACACCTCACCAAATATATCCTGCTTAGCGCCGATGTTCGTTTGTTGTCAAGTTTATCCTCCAGATTCATCCGCGAGAGTGTTTTCGGAGATTAAATTGTTTGGGAAGGGCCCCAAAAATCGGGCCCAAAATTTTAGGGCCTACGATTAATTTTGTTTTCCTCTTCCGTTTATTTCCGTGAAGTGGAGGACTTTGACCTTCGACGAGAAATTTTGGGGCGGAAAGGGTGGATTTGGACCCCAAAATTTGGCCCCGAAATTTGGCCCCGAAATTTTCGGGCCCTCTTCCCCCTCGTTTTGTTACGTTTTTCCCTCTTCTATTTTTCGTGAAGGTGGAGGAATTTGACCTTCGACGCAAAATGTTGGGGTGAAAAGGGTAGATTTGGGATGTACGGGGAAGAAGGGGTTCGAAACGTAATGGGAATGTTTATTAGGCGGTGAGTGTCGGTAGTAAAGCGTGCAAAGGAGGGCGAAAATATCATTACGCGGGACGTTGGGGAATGGCGTGCGGGCATTATGCGGAATGTCTAGATGAGGGGTTAGCGACCTTAGCGTAGGGCTTCAGGTTAACGGCGGGGGCGCTAGTGTCTCCTGCGCCTTATCGCCCGCAGAACCCTGATAGATTTCGCAACAGCATCATCTTCGAATTAGGGGATAATCGGAAACGGTTTGAAAACATCTCAAGTCTGACATATCATTCTTATTAGGTTACCGTATATTTTTTCTATTGTAGCTATGAAAAAGGGGTCTACGAACTGTGGCTCACGAGCTACTTGCCACTCTTTTGGTTCTTAATTCCAAATTAAAATTAAAAAGGAAGGTGAAACGATATGTATACTTCTGTTATTATTTTTTTAAACCATCGGACCGTTTTTAAGTTAAGTAGTCGAGTTATTTTCCCAAATTAGAATCGACGTTATATTAAAAAAGACTGCTCACAAATCCTAATTATAAGTATTTTTAAAACAGTGAGTTAAAAAAGTTATTGCCCACTCTGTTAAAAAAGAAACATGTCAAGTTTTGCATGAATTTTTCCATTTAAATTTCCAAGAAAAAATGTTTTCTATCATGATAATTCAGAACACAATTCTTTAATGTTTATTTTATAAATTTAAAACGTATATATAGCCTCCAGAATTTTTATGTTCCCTTGTAGAAAAGTTTAAGCTCTTCCGTCTCTAAAGTTTGCCGACCCCTGCTGCGGAAGGTAGAATACATATAAGCCTAGCGGCCCGGTAGCAATCAATACAGATGGTATTATAAATCAATAGATACATGGATAAGTAAATTCACTCGTGAATAATAGTTCATCAAAAGCTTCGCAATAGGAAGACTATATTTTTTGTGAAGAAAGGGACTACTTAGCAGGATCGTATCACGTAGATAACCCTAGAAAAAAATTGCTGCGGAAAATCCAGGGAGAGGAAAGACCTGCATTACTTAAGGATAGTATATTCAAGTAGAATCATTCGTTTCAGAACATCTTTTATAAAAACTAATTTATTGATGCAGACGATTAAACAGCTTCACCCACTAGAATCTTATTATTAACGATGGAATTTTCTGATGTCATTATTTAGTTTTTCAAGAAATGTTTATTTACTCATAATCAAAACAATTAGGATATATTTCATGCCATGATTTATTTCATCAAAACCCTTTCATCCTTGTTTAATAGTCACCTTATGAATCATCCTTTCGGTAATTTGCGATCGTTGAAAATATTTTCGTGAATAATGTGTTTTTGCCGTAGGTAACATCTTTCAGCTTTTATCGATAATGTATCAAAGCCAGCATGCCATATCGGATTATAATATCCATTATACGACATTTTAGCTTGCCCACCAGATATTTTATCATCCATTTATCAAACTATCGTCATCTGTTTCTTAAATTTTTCTTATGTTCTTTTATCTAACGTTTTACTAAAACTAAATTTTGTGAGTTATATCACATCGCATCGTGTGAATATGTACGTCATATCGTGCTGACTAATTATTTTCAAGGTATAATTAACGTTAAGTGTCAATTTTTGATTAGTTATTTTCACAGAGATATTCTCTTTGAGTTAGATGTAATTAAATTTATTATTTAGTTAGCAGCTCGTGAACTGCAATTGAAACTGCAGCTGAAAATTAAAACTTCGGGAAGAATTGAGACAAAATTCGTAGTAGAAAGCAATACACTGTGGAAATTCATAGTGCAGATACAGGAAAAGATTTTTTTCTGGAACAGTTGTGGAAAAAGTACATCTTTTCCTGGTTCTATAGTTGAGAAATATACTCTTAAAAACGAAGGACGTAAACAAAATCCGTCTACATAGCAACGAGCAATTTTGTTTACACAACAATACAAACCTTGGGAAAAAGTTCATTGGAAAATTTTAACTGAGAATCTTATGTGTTAATCTTCACGAAAACACTGAATCTTCTAAATTAAGGAAGCTGGAAACCTAAGCAAAATGTTGGGGAACTCAAGAATGAAATTTCACGTAAACTTTTTCTGAAATTCCAATGAATATTATTCAGGTGAATATTATTGCTTTTATTCTCGTGTCTATCATAAGTTACATATGGAAATAGCTCAAGTTATAGTTGCTTTAAAATTCTCAGAATGCATTCGTTATTTCTCCTTTCGCATAAAGTAGTTTAAAAACTTCTGTATGAGGAATCGCTCACCTGATATATCCTGAAATTGCGCATTTCGGAATGCATTTGAGTACATTTTATTCTGAACGCTTCTTTAAGTAAGGTTACCCAATTTCTCTTTATTTATCATTTCATGATACAAGGTATTTAAAGGAAATGTATGAGTTTAAAGCATCGAGATCTATATTTTAAATAATTGTTTTATTGTATTTTTATTAGAAAGTTTTTTTTTGAAATACTTCTTGCTCCTCAACCGAATTATTCTTTTTCACTTTTCCAAGGCTACTGTAGAGTTCGTTTAAGTAGCATTTTTCAATAATTGGCGGTTAACATTGCTTAATGAAAGCAAATTAATCTTAAAATTTTGTTTAATCTTACCATCGTTTGTTTATACGTTTATCTTTACGTAACAGTATTATAACAATTGTCAAGGCATCTCATTCCTTATAAAATACTCTTGTTTACTTCATAAGGTCATCTTCATACAGCCACTATCATCCTTTAGAAGCCTACTTGAGAGAGTGCTAAATACCCAAATGCAGGACATCTCTGTAAGTTATATCCCGCGACAGTCCCTTTACGATCCTCTTTTCGACCAGACAGTGCGGCATTTCCCTTTCGACTTCTTGGACCGATCACGAAAGACCCCATCGATTTTCGCCGAATTCGGTTTCAAGATGCACCGGAGATCGTCTGCGACAGCCGAGAAACGATTTCCTCTCGACCGCCTTTCCGCGAGCAAGAGTCATCTCCTGACCTTTCTTAGGCTTTCCTCACTCATTTCGAGCGATAAACACAAATGCGCTCCCGACTCGGATCACGCACCTCAGGAATTCCACGCTCGCACCTCCCGGCCTCTCGCTACGGATTTCCCCGCTGACTCACCTCAGCCTCTCCCCTCTCTCCTTCTGCGCTTTCTCGTCCGAGGGCGCCTCAATCGACGGGTCCAAACCCTGGAAGGCGGGCAATCAGCGCCACTCCGAAAGCGCCGGCGTTTTCCTTCGGTCCCGTAGTCATTTTCATGGCGCGCAGGACGGTCGGATTCTTGCTGTCGCGACGTAGGCTCGAAGCCGCGGCCGTCCTTATATGGGGTGGGGACTCGGTGTCCCGTCGTTTTTGTGTCGGTTCTCTCCGCGTCTAATCCCCCCCCCCGATGATCGTTTGCGAAATTATTAGTCGTACGAGGGTCTCCTTGCCGCTCGGTTTTTGCTCTGGTTAGATTGATGGCATTTCTCAAGAAGTACACATCAAGAAACGTATAAGATTACGTTTAATCGGCGAAGCATCTTTTATTTCTTGAAGGGTTAATGGAGGATAAACATCTCTCGTGTTTCGAGCGGTTTCATTCCTTAAGTTTTTATTTTTGAGCGAAGGAAGACTTCCTTTTGCAGACTTTCTCGAACTGAATTTTACAAATTCCTTTGGTTCATAATTAAATCTTACCCCGTCTTCTTTGTTGTTTTCGTTGGTTTTCTTCTTTCCCCCGAGTCTGATATTTGCCTTTTATCGGTAGCTTTATCGCCATCTGGTCTCTTTCGAAGATCTCGTTTGTGAGAATCATACAATTTTCTATGGGCCTGCTTAATTAATTATGAGATCCTCTTCTAAACAAGCTTAGGCTGAATACTATTCTGAGATTTAAATTTTCACATGAAATAAATTCAGCATTTCCTCAGAAGCTTTCTCACTGGAAGTTTATTCCTACCGAATTAGAACTAAAATTAAGTAACGACTGCATTTCTCAATGCATTTTATAGAAAACTGTTGACTTTCCCATTTTTTTCCATAGACGTTTGTTTCCAAAAATATCAATAGCAAAATTGATAGCTTAGTTAGAAATAACATGAAATGTGGTAGATTTTTATACCAGAAACTAATGTGTAACTCGAAATATAGTCCCAAAATAATGGGTTCAAAGAAAATCCCAACTCATTCCTAATTTTCTTGATGGTATCACTTTTTTATTTTTCTTTCCACTATGATAGTATTAAATCTTGTTTAAATAACACTATGCTATCCGGTATCACTTTCATCCAATGCTGAGTGTTTTCAAATCAATTTTCGCCTACTTTACTTTTTATGCCTAAGTCGCAACAGCGCGTGCCATTCTCTCGTAAGAAATATACGGAACCATAAGAAATACACTGTCTCTTTTCGTTGGACCGACTTTAGTTGGAATTTCCAATTTATTTCTCGGAGGAAACTCGAATGAACTCTTAGCTAAATCGGTGTATAGACTATAAAATGAGTTATTGTCAAATTCCTTGCAATTCGATCGATTTAATAAGAAATTTTATCGCTTCAATGACAAAAAAAATCATTTAAAAATTATCAAAATTTATGCTTTCGGTCATGGAATTAGTATTGGTTTAGAAAATTTGTATTTGAACCTTTTCATGATGCATGTTTACCACAACAAAAAAACAAAGTTGTCAATGAGTTTTTCCTGATTTGGTAGAATTAGCAATGATTACTACTTATAATCATCACGATTAGATGAAGGATCAGATGGTAGTAGATATACAATACATGATGAATCGTCATGCTCCTTAATTAGGCAGAGCATGCTAACACTACAACACTCCAACATTCCGGAATATTCATCCTTTCCTCCAAAAATTTGATTGATATCCTGGAAGAATTTTGGACTCATTGACTTACAAATGGGCGGCAATGAATACGGCATATTTTGCTGGGCATTTATTTCTTTCACAAACATAAGATTCGGTTTACATCACCAAGGACGGTGTCTAAATTAAGTCTTAAGCTCTTTTCCTATGCTAGGAAAATCAGCCTAAAATACGGAAAGTTACTTTCAGACGAGAGGGAGGTTTCAGTTGTTGGAAAAATTAGAGCAACATACATATAGTTCGCTCAAATCATTCAATCAGAATTTGGTAATATATAATAACTTTAAAAATAGTTTTAAATTATATTGAAATGAAATGGGAAGCTTGTTTTCTTTTATGGGTTCCCCTCGGTAACCACTTTCTCCAGGGCCCCACCAATCCTAGTGACGGCTCCGGTTATAATTATATTTTTTTAAGGTGGCAGATTACAAATTTGTCTTATTTTTGTATTCAATTTCCTGTTTGTTTTGTATATAAGTTTATTTTGGTGGTAAAAACGGGAATTAACCAGTCATAAATTTATCGCGAGACTCACTCCATCGTGCTCTGCTAAAACATATCTTGCAGCAATAAATTTTCTTGTGATATTTTGGATCTGACCTGCTTAGTGAGGGAAACCTCAAAATAGGAAATGTTATGATTGTGTTAAACCCTAACAGCCGATTGACCGCGACGATGCAGTCTTTTAAATTTTCCCAGTTACTTCCTTAATTGAAGAATGGATGTTTCCTTAAATATTACGTATCGACGCCCAAGTACGTTTTTTTCCTAAAAAGGGAATAATTGAGCAAAATTCGGAAGAATTACGTCCATTTCAGTTTCCGTTTTCAGTACAGAAAACACTTCGCCCCAGCGTCACTCCTCGATGCAGGTCAGGATCTAGCGCTTCCCGTGTCTACTCATCTCTGACGTATTTATTTTTGCGGAGCACGCACAGGAATTCGTGGTGGCTCTTTATTTCGAGTCAAGGACTTTCGAAATAGTCCGGAAAGGAAATGCCAGAGCTCCTTCTCCTACCAGTTGCCGCAAAAGGAAAATTCGGAATTGCTAATGGGAAAACACGCTACCTTAAGAGGAAGGAAGAACCCAAATATTTACGAAAGGAAAGAAGGACAATTATTTCATTCTCAAGTTCGAGGCGAAGATTGGGGGAGCTTACATTGTGGAAGACAATTAATTATGTTTGTTTACATTCTCGACGAGCAAGGCTTTTTCGCCGAAACAGTATAATGCAATAATGCATTCATTTTGAAGTTAGCTCCGTATTCTTGATTTTAACCCGCGTATGGTAATGCTAGCTCTCAATAGAGCATCTACCGAAAGACTTTCTCTGGCTAAACAAATCCTTTTTAGGGAAATAAGTTTACTCAGAGATCTTTCCAGATTACTGGTATGAATAAGAATGTGCCGGAGTTACTTAAAGATAAAAAGGATTGTTGGAAATAGCCCGTGAAGGATATGAGATTTAAAAAATCGCCCATCGATTACAAACAAGTTCATAAATCGAGTAAGTCGGCAGAATTGCGATACGGGTAATGTTTCTTTCTTAGAGCTATCTTCATCTAATGACTATCGCTCAATTCTAATGGCCATTCTGATTTTTTGCGAGCTGATGTCTGTTATCGCTAACATTTTCATGCTTCTAAGACTTATTCTAGGATTGAACGCTCCGATGACAATTTTGTTGTATTTTGGCCGAATAGAGGCATTTTTTTATCAAAAAAGTCGTCTGTGTCAGCTTACAGAACAACTAGCTATTTTTTCATCTATCGGAACCTGTTTTCATCCTAAATTAACCCAAGTTGACTTTGACATTGGAAAATTAATATTTATCAAAGAAATAAGAGAATGATGTTTTTTGAAGTGTAATAGCAGTGTTTCAACTTTTAACTGATAATTTATTATTAGAATAATTGTAAATATTCACCGATACCGGAAATGTATTCATCAACTGAGTTTGAATGATCTAGTCTTCCATTTTTTCATGTAGTTGATGTATAAGCAGTAGTCGACGATCGCAAACAAATTACCATTTTATTTTTCGAGAATCTCTTTGGGATAAAGTCATTGCGGCAACAAGTGAATTTAATCGCTCTAACAAATTGAGACATGCTTCCTCATTCGTGTAATTAATAACTGAATAATTGAATTATGCAAGCCGATAGTCGGAGCAAAATAAGTGTTTGTTGAGGCCACATCCTTCGCATTCGAGGACGGTACCATTTTAAATCCGGCGATAAATCGAAATTAAACATGATTAGAGACAAAGGATCAGTTAAGCGGAGACTGTAAATTCATTCGCCCTTCGTCAGGAGTGTTCGGACGCCAAAAAATATTCCCGAACGTGCTTTTTACGTTACTGCTCGCGGAAAGAACAGCATCATTTCACAACATGTGACTCCCGAGGTTAAGTGGAGTGGCAGAGTTTAACAGAAATTTGCATCCATCATTTTAAATTTATGATTCACGTTCCGGGGCATTAATATTTATGAGTTTAAGAACCGGCTATCATAGTCTTTGAGCCGGCTCCGTGCTTAATTATGCCGCAGCACGTATAAGAAGCTGATGGAAATGGGACCTGCGGAATTCGTAAGGTACGATAGTTTGGCGGAGATCCACGAATACCGGATGTAAAAACCTGACCTCTGTGCGAGGGACAAACGAATGCTTTATCGCGGGAATATGCGTTCGATCAATCGATTAGCGTTTAAGATCGAATTTAATATGCTTTATGTGTGGAGGGATTGCTGTTTTGAATATCTCCCCTTAGTTCCTATCTCTTCAGGAAGAATGGACCACCCGCTTTACCATATTCGTTTACCTTATGTTATAAAACCGGAATGCAGCGTATCTTGTAAAAGCTGTTGTATAGTACTAATCCAGCGAATTGTATGTGAATGCAGGAAGAATTGCAAGGTTCATTCACTACTGAATAGATATCTCGATGAATTCTGCAGTATCCTAGGCCCTGGAAGCTGGATTCACATACGGTTGCTCCATTTCGAAGTATCGTTTATATTTTATTGCTACTCTTGAATTGATAAATCTCGTATGATAAGAAACAGAGTCATTTCTCTTTATGGGATTGACTTTTCAAATGGATCGTGGTAACTATTTAGATGATTCACTATTTAATAGTTTATTGCATCTCTTTCAATTGATTTCTATTTCTACACACAAAGGAAATAACTAAGTCAATGTTACCTTCCTCTTGAGGCATTCTGCCATCACTACTTGATGATTACAAAACCGCATTAATTTCCTGGCACTCAAAGACAGTTTCTGTTCAAGTTCAAGGATTTATCTAGGAAATACTGACGATTGTTTAGAGATGTAGTGTAGTGTAGTGAGTGTAGTACATTTTAGTGTTACTAAGATATTATATTGGCCAACTTATTCGTACATTTTGTGAAGCATCCTGTTGTGTGATGGATGTCTCAACCTCGCAATCTATAAGGAAAACGTGGAATAGCTGTAGGAACTCTGTAATTACTATCTAAATTTAGAATATCCATCATCTTTACCTTCAATTCCATTGCTGTATTCGCTGTATGTGAGAATTTGATATAAAAATACATTGCTGCGAATCATTTATAATTTTTGGAAAATTGAGTGTCGGTAGATAAAAGTTTTCGATTGTGTCGTGATAATTAATTCGGTGAATTTTAGTTGGCAAAAGCTCAAATATTTTAAAATCATAAAAAGATTCATGAATTAAAAAACTTCAAAAGTTACTACAGAGTTGCATAGTACCATATAACCTCTTCGGGTCTTTATTATTAATTTTCATCTAGCATTAAAAATCTAGTAAATCTTCCTTCAGATGTACTGAATTATTGAAACTGTTTTGAAACTAACATTCGCTATTTGAGTAAAATTAGTATTTATTTATCGGCCTTAAAAGTAAATTGCAAATAGTTGTTCCTGACTGTGGTATTGAAATTGATAAAATATTTACTAAAACCAGTAACTTTGCGACCGAAAAAAGAGGTGTGGGAGGAAAAAGTGGAACCAACTTCGTATCGAACCCGAGTACCTTAAACTTACAGCCAGTCACGCTAACCATTACACCATAGCAACTGTTGTGGATTATCGAGATGTTTTACTATTAACTAAAATTAGAAATTGACGCTGATTTTTAAACTCTTTTTACAAAGAAACTAGGAAGCGTTGGATTAAACTGTAATAGAGTAGTTATTAAAATTGGCCAAAGAACCTATCCTTAAAGTATCATTAAGATCCGTTTCCCACAGAGTGTAAGGTTCCCTTGTAAGTACGGAAAAGTGAAATATTTATGCCTTGTTTCATACTTTGCCTCATGATCTTGGGACGCGCATACCTCCGCATCTCGGTCGACTTTACCATTTAGATTATTTCTGATGCGTCATCCGACGTTCACGCGGTGGAAAGCTGTTTGTTGCAAATCCGCAAGAATCCGCCTCTCCTTCATCCGCTAGAAAAACGACGTCCTCCAACCTCGCGTTTCAGCCCAGGTCGTCGAGGACCACCGCCCACGACCTCCACCGTCTTCACTCCTGAGGACCCGACGGGAATCGGAAAAAAACCCAGAGATACGATTGTCGGCGACAGACGATAGATGGAGTGAGAATCGGCGATTCCGCACGAATGTTAAGAAGAGTAGCACCTCCGCGAGGCCGCGTTGGTGCCGAGGTCGCCGGAGGAGGTCGCACGCGGAGGGGCGCAAGCAGAAGGGGGAGGTAGCGGCGGAAGAGGATCTCTAGCACGCAACACTCATCAGTCGTTGTTCGGCTTTACTCTCGCGTCGAGTGTTTCTCGGAACGCTCTGTTTTTTCCCGTTGATTGCGTCACGGCCGCCTCTAGCGAACGTCACCAGTGGCGTGGAATGGCCAAACTCTCTGCATATCCCTGCTGAGTCTCTGAGATATTTTCCGGCGGTCCAGCTCGCGGTGTTCGCACGTTCTTTGGACTTATCGTCGATTCGAGATGAACCTCAAGTACTGGATCGTGCCTTCCAGGAGGAGGTCTGGCAGTTTCAAGTTCACTGTGGTGCTCAATGAAGAGGTAAAGATTTGCCGGAATCATTAGCTGGTGATCCAGCCCCTGAGATGTTCTCTTTACGTCGTACCCTATTTACGGGCCCCGAGTATCCCGGTGTTTGTTGTGTGAGAATCTTTGTGTCGTCTCCAAAAAAGTGAAATACTTATTTTCGTCTTAAATGGTTCGTTTTTCCGCGATCGTGTTCTGAGTTTCATTGTACGGTTGATGTAGGTGCTGAATGAATGTGCGGGCGATTTTTCTTCGTGTTTCCTTTGGTTTGAGATTTCATTGGCTAAGATGATGGTCGTTTAAATTCCGTGATCTCGGTTAATAATTTAGATTGTGTCGGCTTCACGACGTTCATGAAGGATAAGAACGCCGCAGTGAGTTTTGCATTTTTTATTCCATCGATCTGCAATTTCCCCGGGATCGTCGTTCTTCCGGTGCGATATTAACCAATTGCCCGAAAACTGATTTTGATTTAAATACCATAGTGGTAGAGGTGTAAAAAACCTTTATTTACGGAGAGAAATTTTAGTGATCAATCAATTCGTCGGAAGAAAAATCAGTGTATTTCGTCTTTCTGCTAAAATAGACTTTCCTCTAAGGATAATTGAAAAGATATAATTTTATTTTAAAAGCGTGCATTATTTTCATTCGAAGTACATTAACAATATAGTTTACTCGATTAAATAGATTGTTCAAGAAATTACTTCGTGAGGCAACGGTTCCGGTTGAAAAGTAATCGAAGAATGTGAGCGACTTGTTAAGAAAGCGTAGTATTCACGCAGTGTGAAAAGACACGTCTTCATGGAAGTTACGTCAAGATCACTTATTGATTTTAGGAATTATAGATTACATATTTATTGCTAAAACGTTTTGCATCTGGCAACCAAGAACACTAACTACATTTTCCAACATTTATCTGCTTGATAGAGTATAACCGTCTTTACCGACTTGCCGGTGGAGTTCCATAAGTAGTTTCTCATGATTAAATCAATGTGGTTATTTAAATCTAAAAAACTATTAAATTCTAGTTTTAAGTGAAAGTAAGGATTAAGGATCTCGTCACGAAATTCTGAGCACAAATTTAGATTTCCAATGCTCAGGGGTTTGTGAAAAAGTATTAAGGGTGCATCGGTGCCAAAATATTCCTATTCGTTTCGCTATTTACTTCCTTGATTATAAGATTTTCGCAGCCGTCAGGCTACCGAATGTTCCAAATACACGGCTTTAATCTCGCATAGTATCTGAGAACGCGTTTGAAAGCTTTGGGCAGTCTGCGGGCATCGGAATTCCTGTCAAATCATTACTTCCATTGGCGTTGGACCTGCTTTCTCGCATTCTAGGGCACCTTTTCCTCTCCCTTCCCCGCTCTTCCCAGCTTACGTTCACCGGCTTTTTTCTTCTATCCCATGCTTTATAGCCCGTGGTTTTTCTGGAATTCCGCCGGCCTTTCATTCATACGAGTCTTTTCCCTCGGAATTCAGCCCAAATAGTAAATTAGTAGTCAACCTGCTTCTGTTTTATTGAGGCCCTCCTAACCGTCGTACTGTTAGTGGCGGGCGGTGAGCCTCAAACGATCTCAACCTGCCGCCGAATTCCTTATGTTTGTTATGTTGTCATTTACCTCTAAATTCGCATCGTTTTAAATTTTAAAGTAGAGATCGCAGTTTCAACAACTTTCGTTTCACACCCGTTGCTTCCGTATTTTCGAATATTAATGCTAAAACTAGCACAGGTGTAGATGATGTCACGCTCGGATATTGAGTAAATACTAGAATATGCCGTGGGCGGAGAAAGGTTGAAGAAGACTGGATTTAGGTATTTGGGACTACGCTTTGATTATAGAGGGTAGAGGTATGCGTTGATTATAATTTCTCAGCGAGTCTTTTTTATTAATTTAGAAAATGTCGCTGGTCTTTCACAGATTTTTCATTTAACATTCACTGGATATTTAATCCGAAGATAGAAGTGGAATGAAGAGAAGTGCTGTTACTTTTTCCACAACAGTTTCTTTAATTAAAGAATAAATGATTAAAGGAACTAATGAGGGAAAAGTATCAGGTCTTTTCTCGTTTTCCACAAGAATTCGCCTATTACTATTAGTTTTATACGCGGAAAGAATTTTATATAGTGCTAATCTTATGCTACGTCAAAAATTTCTTGGACCTTGTAAATGTGTCAGTGTTTACAATTCTAACACACGGAGATGTAAACATACGTTTAGCTACGTTTGTCGAAGATTAGCTGCCAATTTTCAAAATTAGGCCCTCTTGATGGAGGTTCCTGTCCCCAGTGACTTGAAACCCGCTCGCCCTAGTGCCAAATAAACACGTCTTTGCAAATTACGAATAATTTGCGCGAATTAAAGTATTTTGACGCTTGTTTATCGGTCCAGCGACTACCGTCACTCGGGAATCAGCTGTTCCATTCTTAATCTCATCCTCATTCGACGTCTTACGAAAGCTTTTGGGAAAAATTTCTTGCGGAAATTACGAAAGTGGCGAGTAATAAATACGAGATTCGAATTTTTGAAATTCCTTTTACGACAGTAGAGTTCTTGATAAGCGATGGACTCCATTCTTAAGCTATAAAGACAATGGTCCATACTTGACGATTTCACAACCTCTGATAACTTGATAATTACTAGGTATTTCTATCATATCTAAGTTCCTCGTATGATTTTGTTTGTTACCTTATTACTCGGAGCCGATTTAACTCGTAGATTTGTAGGAGCTTGCCTGAACATATGTATCTCATTTCATTATCTTTAGTAAAATTCTTTAGATCTGCCTCTAATGTATTTCAGTTTCTCTTTCTTATCGTTTCTATCAAGTCATAGTTTCGCGTGTAATTTTTTTTTTGTCGTGTTTTACTCGAAACAGTTATAATTCTTATATTAGTACGAGCTTGTATCAATAAATATCTTTTTTCTTTCATTATCTCTAGTAAAAATTCTTGAAATCTGCCTTTAATGTATTTCCGCATTCTTTTGAATTTCGGGTTCTTCCTATTCCTTATCGCTGTCTTAAATTGTAACTTTCCAAGTTTACTTATTTTTAATCACCAACACTAGCTATGTGTCGATCGAAATTCTCTAACATATTCTTCCAATTACCGGTTCTGATATGCACATCCAACCACTTTCCGTGTATTTTTTATCTCACCCACTGCGAACTATAACGATAGCCCGACCTCGCCGGTGTTTTTCGAGACGTTGCCCCCTTTTCGATCAAAAAAGAACACCCTCTTCGCAGTCCCACTTAAGGCATTTCAGACCTTGGTTCCTCAGCATACCGTAATGGGAGCGTCAGCTCATAAAGTGGAACATCTTGGATGTTGCAGTAAAGCGTAAGACAAGAAGTTAATCCCACGTAGACGCATATCTGAAATTTATAGGTTGATGTTATCGAGCTAATTGAAGGCTCAAGGGCTGACGTCCTCGTTAAATCCATCCGACCTCCAACCGGCAATTTTTTTTTAGATTTTTTATATCATATCTCGGCTCTCAATGTAAGATTTTTCCAGTTTTGCCCCTGGGACTTATTTTTAACGTTCAATTTAATAAAAGCATCGACTCCTTACTCCATTCCGGTCTTCTTTTCCTAGCTCCGTAGAGGTTTCCGTGGGTGAATCGTCTGTTGACGTTTACCCGCATTCGAAATTAAGGTGGAATAACTGCCTATTTTTAGGCATAACAGGAAAAGCGAAATCTCGGTGCTGGTGATTCTAGACACGTAAGTCATTCATGGGATTCTCATCTTGCACTATTTTTGTCCCTTGGAACGTTCCGCTAACTTCTGCCATTCTAGCTAAATTGCCCCTTTAAAAGACATTTTTCGTTTTCTACTTCCGTATCGGTGGTTAAGGGTAATTAATCCACAACTGAAACGGATAAATAATCCTTAGCCATCATTTGATGTTATGATTAATTAAATGTTTTTGTCGGTATTCCCATTTATTTTTCTGTTAGTAATTAATTTAACACCTTTATTAAACCATAAAAATAATGTAAATTTGTTGAATCTGTAGTAAAATGTATAATCCCAAGTGAATGCACATCAATGATTAAGGTGAAGGTGATAGTAGGAGATTGCTTTCAGGTCTGTCATAGTCAACGGCGATATTTCCATTTTTGGTACCGTTTTACAAAGGAATTAAGCAAACACACCCAGGTAAACCTGATCTGAGGTTGTATTACGTGTTAAATTTGGTCAAACAAAAGTTTAAAAAATAATTCTATATTGTTTCATAAATAAGTCACTGATAGCTTGATTTTGTTTAGATACTTTCCATTGTAGACATAGTTGGATATTTATAATGGAGCTGTATTCATGATAGCATTGATCTCAATAATCAGTTAACTTTTAATTTTGTTTTTGTTGTTAAAGATTCTACTAATGTGTATAACCTTTTAAGTAATCAATTATGGAAAGGAAAGAAAATTAATCACGGAAAATATTAATATGTTATCATGGTTTACGTAACTTATATACAAATCGTGATGATAGAAAAAGAATTTCCTTCCTATGTAACATATCAGATTTGGGCATTATAAAGTCTTCTCAACATAAAGGGTTCTTCCATCACGCCCTGGTGACATTTCGAGAGAAATTAGGTCCGGGAAACTTGAAAAGTGTGATTCCTCCGCCGAAAGGTCTCGGTTGGTAACAGCTGGAAGATCCTTCGATGACGCCCGAGTCGGATAATTTGCTCCAGCACGCATCTCGCCATTCACGCAGCATTCGTTACGTTACGCGAGTGACGTAATCCCGCACGCTTGGCATTCCTTCCCTATCACGTGCCGATCGCATGGTAAGTGAGTCTCTTCCGTTTGGCTTTTCGGTTTTCCGCTTTCCATTTCGTCGGAGGAATCACCTTAGCTCTCTTCGACATTTGTCGGCTGATCGCCTTCATTCGCGATGATTAATGATGGCCCTGAGGACCTGTTGCACTGAGTGCCAAAAGTCTTCCACGCTAAATTAATCTCGTTTAATCTTTGACGAAAACGGATCGAAAGCTGTATCCGCGGAGGATTTGTATGCGTGGAGAATCTCGTTGCGTTTATCCTGTTGCGAGGTGTTGACCCGGGAAAAGAGAGAGAATTAGGTGCACTGAAAGATTAGATGTGCTTTGCGTAAGCTCATAGAAAGCAGGAAACTATAAACTAACAGGTTTATAATGAAAAGAACAAACATCTCTATAGGTCGTTATTTCATTGGGAAAATCTAAAATTGGTCCATAGAAGGAATTGAATGATATTATTATAGTTTTATAATTTAGAGAACAGTTTTCTATAGGTTGTATGTTCCTTGAATATACTCCAAAATCGGTCCTTGTAAGAATTCAAAAATATTATGAAATAAATTGAAATAGCGTGGTAATTTCTTCTGGACTTCACGACCGGTTTCAACTCTCGCGAGTTATCTTCAGGTTTCAACTTTCCTGTGGAAATTACCGATTTATTTCATTACGACGTTCCACCATTATTTGACGTTTATGTTCGTTTTTGAGTAAATGTAAGCTTAAATCTACTGAAAGTTTTCAAGCAATTTTGGAAAATTAGTACAATATCGCAAACTATAAAAATCGGAAGTACTGCACCCTAAATTGCTTTCATTGTCAGTATGAATAGCAATAAGGTCTCCTAAGAGAAAGGGCAATATCAGAAAAAATAAAAACTTGAGCAAAGATTAGAAGAAACAAAGGAATTAAGAAAAAATCTCATGGGATAGATGACTTGCTTCTGAAGTTGATAGGATGCTATTATTTATGGTAAGAAAATACGATCCAAGTCCTGCATAGAAAATTGTGTAGTAGTAAGTACAAAATGTTTGTAATATATTTTTCTCTTTGCTGAATTTGTAATTTAGTTGAACGCAATTTGAAACAATTTATTTAAAGGCGTGAGTTAGGTTTTGGAAACACAGAATGGGCATCTCGGTGAAGAAGATAGTCTCGCAGAAAATTCGATTATACCCGTAATTGTCCTTAGTTTCGTAAAATTTGTTGGTAAGAATTTCGAACGGTTGTGGTGAAATTCTGAATAGAGGCTTACCCTCATGCTCGTGACGCCAAACTTTGTATCAGCTGTTGAAATAAATCATCCTCACTTCCGCAATCCTTAGTGGAAAATTCAGCCGAAAAATATTGTACAATCATCGCTACCATTTGGAAATGATTTTCGGTGTGAAAGATATTATGTCAGGAGAACAAAACTTTCCGCTTTGATGGAGTGATGTAATAATTCCATTAATGAGGTATCTCGGCAGTTCGATTTTTGCTTACGTATCATCCGATTGCTGATAACATCACATGTTTACATAGTGTAAACAAGTGATGTGCGTCACTATGTTATCAGCTGAGGGCTGTCAGTGTAAGGAACAATGATCGACCATATATTAAGTACCAGCTCTGAGGATCTTTCGCCTTGTTTGCCGAAATTTCAGGTATTCAAAATTGGCGGAGTTCAAGGAGGTTCAGATGATGAAATTCGGCGATGGCAACCGAAAAATTGTTTGCAATTCTAATTTTAGAACTCCTTAATGAGTTGGGATTAATGGATTTTGAACTTGAGAGCCAAAAATACCGCATATATCCCATAGACGTTTTGAGCAAGTATCGAAGTGTACCCGTAAGAAAAATGAATTCCTTGTTAAAGCCCGAAATATAGCTTAAATTCAAAACTATTTCAGAGAAAGTTTTTCTTTATTTCTTGATTCATCTCTGTTTGTAGAAGTTACAAAGTTTTAACTTACAATATTTTATTCCTATTTCCCTGTACAGTAAATGTTGAGAGGAACATCTTTACGAAATTTTTCTTATGATTTATCGATTTTGATGGACAGAACGTGTTATACAGCCTGCTCGAATAGATCCCACATAAAATTCAATAATAGATGAATAGGTAAACCTTGACACGAATCTAAAGGTGACACATGCGTAGTAAACAACTGCGTATAAATCTAGATGCTGACCTCCTAGCGGGTCATTAAACCTCTCCTATTTACGCTTAAGAAATTTAATCGGTTCCAGATGGATGGTGTTCATAGTAAATAGTCACCACAGTTGAACCATAACCAGGAAAGTAGAAGGCCGAACTTTGAACTTCAACAGCGAGTGAAATTATCTATTAACATTCAATTATATAAAACAGTTTATGGTTTCGAATTATATGATAGCTTATCTTTAAAGGTTGAGGTGATAATGTAACTTTATTTGTATATACTCAGTTTTTGATCATTAAACAAACTTTGAAAAGTTTTTGGGGCAGCCATAGATGAAATCTCTTTATATGATGAGAATCACTGTAATAACTTGAAAAGCCTTTGTTTACCTAAGGAGACATTGATAGAAAATACAGTTCGATGGAAAATTCCGTACCTTTCTGTTTAAGTATTTAAGAAACTAAAAAATTCCATCAATTGATTTTTTCTTCATTTTAATATTTTCATTTATTTGGGAAATGATCTACGTACGTAGAGGTTTGTGCATTGCGTAAACAAGAGTTAAGGTGTCTTTTTCTCTGAACCGGGTTAGCTATCCTTCACGTTTCTACATTCATTTCTACTTTCGTTCGCGAATTTTGAATTGGGGCTTAATATAGGAGCAGGTTTCTCTCGCTCCAAGCTATAGTGTGCACATTAGCGAACTTTCACTTTCCTCCTACCAGCAGGCCTGGAATTTCTGGTACGTCAATTTAATTTCCTAGAAAATGTTTCCTTATACAGTTTCCGTGTAAAGGTTTGGCTCGTTCTTTTAGGTTCTCATTTCCTTATTTTGGCTCTTCCTTCCCATCTTCGTCGTTCTCACTAGAATAGCTTCGCCGAAAGTTCTTGGAAGCTTAGTGCCTCTAGTTGGTTTCTTCTTAAATCGTACCCTTTTCCTTATAGGAAAGAAACTTGGTAATATTTTGGCAAGAATCGAAAGCGTCGGACTTTGATCGCTGTTAAGAAATCGGTATGATTGGTGGATCTTCCGAATATGTTTCTAGTCCAGTAGGGTTCAGTTTGGTTACTGAATATGAGCATCCCTAACCTTTGAGCTGGGATAAATTTGCCGTTAGACATACTAGGGGCAATCTGAGGGTCTCGCTGTTAAGGGACTCAAAAAGATGCTACTCCGGTAGCGAAACTGGTCGTCGATTAAAAGCATTTCTGTTGAAAATTTACCCAGTTTTTCTTCCTTATTGCCTAATGGCTTTCCACATAGTAATGCCTGATCATCCAGATTTATTTCGCACGTTTTGTGATTTTTAAGATGATTAATAATTAATGATTGGCGCGCTTGTAAGAGGCTCGAAGTGGTCCTTGCGCCTCTGCCGAAATTCGTTTGTCTCAGACTTTAAAGGAATATGTGTTTGGTATTGACTGTATAATCAGCCTTAAAGAAGTGTGACTGTCTGGAAGGTCATCTTAAGGTAGTACTACTCTTATCACTGGAATATGCTACAAGCAGTAGTCTTTCTAGATTTTGCAATTGGAGGTAACTGCATTGAGAACACCTCGTCCACGATATCTTCTCTCGGAAAAGCAGCCGTGAGCTAGTTATTCGTTGACAAAGAAACATTCCAGTAGCCTCCGGATTTTTATCCCGCCTCAGAGGCGATAAACAATTGCTAATCTCTCCTAAGGACATTCGATGTAAACAGATTCACATATCACCTACGCCGGATACATTAGCCCGTGTCTGGGAAATTTTAAAGCTGCGAGTCTCAAGTCATCGCGACACGAATTTTATTGGGGTTATTTTCGGATTATTGGGAATAAAACTTGGATTCGTGTTCGTGATCTTTTCGTGACAGCGTCGCCTCACATTGTCCGGCTCGATATTCGGATCTGTCGTTACGTCATTATCGGTGACGGAGGCCGTGTTCCTCAGATCCTTGAGAAGGACCTTGTGATTTAGTGGTGCTATCGACTTGTAACGCGCCGATCGAATATTCTCCCACTTTTCAGCCGTAGTTGTCCTCAAAAAGAGTCCCGTGGTGGTTCAATGTCTGCGGGAAGTATCACCGTCTTCAAATATATTTCCCGGTATTCCGTCTCATTAGCTTACGACTCTCGCTATTGAAGTTTAAGATGCTTCTCACATTCGTCGTTCGCGGCCGTAGGATCGAATTCCTGGTCTAATTAAGTGATGCTTCGACTAATGAGTGACCTTCGTGACGAATTTTTCGGCTAATGGAGAATAGTTGTAGCCGGTTAAGGCAAACTGGTACGGATTAGAATGGTTTTGAAGAAACTATACAAACTTTCTAAGAGTTCTTCGTGTTAATTTAAAAGCAGTTTTTGTGAGTATATACTGTTATAAAGCCAATGATATCTCGTTTCGGATAACGTATATTTCGGTAACGTACGAAAACTACATGTAAGAAATCCCTTAAATTATCGTTAAACGTCTGAAATACTTCGAATATTACACTGAGGCTCATCGTTGGCCGCACCGTAGCTTTCTTACTGTCCTGAGTGTTTGGAATATTGTCCAATGGAACTCCAGAGCTCGTATTTATGCATCAAACGATGTGATCGACCACTTGGTTCATTAGCGTGTTTACGGAAATTCCAGAAAACGTCATTTATTTTCCTTATATGTTTACCATAAATTTATACTAAAGCGTTAATAATTTGTATGTATAAGAGAGTCGAAGGTAAATTTGTTCAAATGATATTGAGCGAGTATTTACACCTGCTAAATAATACTGTAAATGAGATAATTTATGCCATTTTTTCATGTATGTGCCGAAAAAATATTGCGGGTTCTTATAGTTTTATTTACACTTTTTTACGAGGTTTGTATTTATACAAATTTTTTAGGGTATTTATTTTTTACTCCTTTGATGCAAAAAGTATTTGGGTATGAAAGCAATCAATAGAAATCATCGATTGCTAAAATGTAATCATTGGGTACATAGACGATTTCCATTAAGATATATAGGTTTCGAATTAAAGATTATGAAACTTGGCTCCAAGTATGGAAATTTCAGTTAAATTACAGGGTTTAAATAGTGACTCAAATCACTGTCCTCCCTGTCACTCCCTGTCGAAATATTATTCAAAATTCATTTATTCACCCGAATATACTCACTGATTTCCCTATGTCAATACTGATAAAGTGTTATCAATGTTTTGTTTTCTTCGAGTCGAATAATTTGTACTAATTTGTCATTTTAATGTTTAAAAAACAAAACAGTTTCGTTGGGAAACCGTCAAGTGTGCAAGGTCCAGGGCATCCGATAAAACCAAGCGAATCCAGAAGCACACGTTTCATAATAAACGGATCGATGTTATCCTTTGGTCGTAGATTGGCTCATAATTCATCAGTTCGTGCTCATAAAAACGAAAGCATCTGCCCTTGTTGATCATTTACCAATACCAGTTATATCCGACTTGAGCCTGCAGGCGCTTCTCAACTACATCGATAGTTTCATGACCCTGAGTAACCGTTGTTTATTTACGAGTAACAGATTAGACACGCTTCGTTCGACCTCGTTCTATTGCTTCTGTCGTTTACATTTCTCAGTTTCCGTTTCAGCGTACTCTTGTTTCCGAGAGATTGTTCGTTAGTCGCGCTCACTTCCTGATGAACTTTTCCGCACTCGGGAATTCCTACGTCCTTGTAAACTTTAGCGAACTGTGGGACGATTTTACTATACGGGTTTCCTCGTCATTATGTGGGCTTTTCGGAAGTTTAGAGACTAGCTTATTCCGGGAATCTGTGATCTTGGAAGTCTTTAGGAGAATCTGAAGTGTTTACATCTGTACGAAATTGTCCGAAGGAACGAAAAAGAAATGAAGAGTATTTTTAAAATATCTTAAAATGTATACATTCACGAAATCGATTGGAAACATCTATTTCATTAATACATGCACTTAACTAAGTATAGAAAATGAAGACGTTCTGTAACAGTCGCTGTTTAGAAAATATAACGGAAGAATAACTTTAATGTAAGAATTACTTTATAAAATTTCAATTCTTAATAGTATAGTTAAGCTGCAATTCTTCCATGGTTCATCATCTATGATGAAAATGCAAAGAAAATTTGTTCTTCCTTACTTCTTAAAATTTACTCTTGATAATGACTCAATATGCCGAAATCTGATTTTTCCTGTATGCTCTTATTTTATCGGAATTTGTACAAATGTTGGAAAGGATAAGTGATAAGTTTTTCTTATCACTTATCCTCTTTTCTTTGATTTTAAACAAATATCTTCGAATATAATAAGATTGATTAATCAATGATTAATTGATCGTATATGTTTGAATGTAATTATTTTAAAAAATCTAATTTCTACTATGACTATCAGCTTATTATTTAATTGAAAATTAAGTATTAGGATTAGTAACTTCGCTGGTTTTTAGTTATCGCATACGACTGTGTTTCGAACGAGACCATGGCTCCTTTGAATATAATTTTAGTCTCACTCAAGCAGCGTAAATAGAGCGTAGTGTTAGGGAGAAAAACATGCTCTGAGACCTCAGCGTATTTGCATCGTTCATCTGACCTAGATTCCAGGAAAAAACGGAAATTTTCCGGAAAAGTGTCCGCAGATGTGCCATTTCGCGGGGTGATATGAACGTAAGGAGACCACAGAAAAGATATCTTTATCCGGTTGCGGGACGAATGGAAGCCTAATTATTTCATTCAGGCGGAGATAGGACCGGAAACTGTCGAAAGCCTTATGCAACCGAATAATTGGACTTTTTGCCGACCGTCTTTTATGCCAATTAAAATTTTTGTCTTTTGTAAACCCTGGAAAGGAAATGTAAAGATAGGTAAATGGCAGCATGGTTATGTTATGCTGGTCTGTGTTTTTTGCATTATATTTATGCCGTTTCAGTATCAACATGCTGAGTATTCTCTTTGAAACATTCTGTCAATTCCGCTTCGTTAGGTCTGACAGGAGCATTTCTTTGGAAATTAGAAATTATTATATTATAAATTATATATGCAAATTTTCAGGTATCAAAAAGGGAAATCTTTAAAGGTCTTCATTCTAAGAAAGGATATAATCGTAGATGATATCCAACAACTCAAACCTATTTTGCATGACTATACATTCAGTAATTTCCATCTTTTGATGTACACATTTTTCCATGTTTTCCTATTGCGTAAAATGTCGTATTTATGTTTCATTTTCATAGTGGAAAGAAGTGCATAGGAAAATGGTTACGTAATTTTTGAAGGAATTCTGATCTTTTCTTTATATTTCTTTTTTATCTGGTTTTGAGTGAACTTCATGGTTCTATAGAAGATGATATGAATTAGGATTTCCAACTCTCTTTACACCATTTGATAAGTACCTGAATATACCTTAAAGATGATAATTTGAACAATTGTTCTGTCGATGCAGAGGCGATTCAATGATTAAAGTTTGCTGTTTAATCGTTTTTTTCATTCGATCGAGCGTGTTAAAAGAGAAGGAATAAACGTATGTAAATGATTTCTATGGATTTGCCTTTAAGTGAGGGAGGCCTAAGTAATAATTAATTATAGTATCGTTATTCGTATTTTCTCAGTAATGTGCCCCCAGATATCGAATTAAAGTATTTTATATAGCTTCGAATGAGGTTGTTAAATCAAATTTTGATTAGGGGATTAATTTTCATTTTTCTCGAACTGAATATATTTCGCCGAGGCAGAAACATTTTCAAGCTCACGTCGAATTTATTTAAAATGGAATACACATGAGGTAATGATTAGATAGGTCGAGCGAATTAATCAGAGAGCAATCAAGCGAGGGAATCAGTTAGAGGGAAATAGGCGAATAAACATCAGAGCTGGTGGAAGAGACGGCAGACTTTCCAATTGATCGGCACCCGGAAAGAAGCGGCGCCCTAAAAATGTGCCGCATTAACGTGTTTCGGATACCCCCATGGTAGTGGCTCGTTGTCGCCGTAGCCTTGGTCATCTTCGAACGTGTCTGCCTTTCATCCACTCCCCTCTTCCTCACGGTCTCTCCGCAGCATTGGTTCGAAGGACTTCCACTTCCTTCCGCATCCAAGCCGATGTATTTCATACGTTTTTTCGATCCGTTTGCCACAGCGGATACAGAGATACCTCGGCTTGCGAGTAACACGAAGATAATTTGGCTAACGAATGTTTATTTTGCTGATTTTACGGATTCTGCTAAGGAATGTAGATTCCGACAGCGGAACTTCTTGAGGGTGCTTGCGAGTTCACGATGATTCAGAAATAACTGCTGCAAAATGATTACCGTTCATTTTATGATTACAGAAGCGGTATTTTTTGTCAGCATTCACAATTATTTTAGGATCTTACTGTTTATAGGAAATAGCTTAACGTTCAACGAATTCGAATCGAACGAATTATCCCTATTGGCCAAATCTGTTAAGTTTTCTGGCCGAAGAACGGGTCTATCCTCAAACTATCTACCATTAGTTACCAGATATCGACGGAAGCTTTTTGATAAATTTATAACTATCGACTTCGGGGAGAAGATAGCTGATATTGTTATTCCTGTTATAAACTTCCGCGATCTTCGAGAGAATACAAAAAAAACGATACATGGAAGCAGTTGCAAGGACAGATAACTCGAGTAGGACAGATAGAACTTTTGGTCGTTTTTCCCGCTAAGTATTAGAGAAGCTAATAGCGGTCCAGGTTAGATAGGGATGTCGGTGTTTCACACCCCCTGCCACGCGCCACTGGCGGATGGCAGGGTTTAAATGTGAAAGCAATGAGGAGAATTGAGGCTTACCAAATAAGATGAGCAGTGAGGTAGTTTTCCCTTGCTTCCCTCATCAGGCCAAGAGGAGCTATAATATTTACATATCGAAATAAAGGCATCTTGCATTAAAAGATGCATGGAAAATCGATGGCACTGCAATATCGGTACAACAAACTGATGAAAGCGATTCAGGTATCGATGAAGTGAGCAAACCTTTCGTTTGTTTGTTGTCAAATATGTTCGAACGTCAACACTCGCTCGCTGTGTGGGCGTAAATCTCCATTTCTTCAGTAACCACTTGCTTTAATGCTTACTCAGGAATCATTCTTTCTTCCTCCCCGTCCACGTTGTAAATTAGCTCGTTTGGACTAAGAAAATGAAATGAGCGTGGCAGATTCGCGTAATTGAACGCAGATTGGAATATGCGGAAAACTTCCGAAAATCGAGACCATTCAATTCTTTTAGAATTTTACTGTTTTGATCTTTTGGCCTTTATGGCATATTAACGGACCTAATCTACGGCAGTTGCTGCTTATTTATCAGAAAATTTGATAAAATCTAAATTTGTTTTTTCGGTTGATATGAATCTAGATGATACGGTTCTGAAAGTCAGGGTTAATTCTTTCGACTCGTTAGCAGGTCATCGAAGAATTCCTGTCATTAAAGAGCTTCATCCGCGTAATTACTCAAAAGGCCCCATGGATCATTCCAGCGATTATTTGGCGTAATCCATATTGATCTAAATGCAAGCGAAGTAATTCATATTTTCAAGAACTCTGAGGTTATTCGCTGAATGGAGATTACTGGCTTATCTAAGTTAGCTTTCTTTTGAAATTTTTCTAACAAATATTCATTGACATAGAATATAATTGTATATATATTGTGGATTTGATTAAGAAAATAATTAGGTTCTCGTTTAAAAAGTTCTTTTGAATTTATCCACTCGTTCTTAAAAAAGTTAACTTTAGTATTATGGATAATCATCGAAACCTTATCTAACGAGGGTATTTCATTCCGGCATTGCATTCATTGATCAAAGTATTTGTAAGCCGAATAGACACATATGTTAACAAATATTAAATTACGCATAAGCAAGATAACAACCGTAGTCTTTCTTTAGTAAGCCAGAATGAGCAGCATCCAATATATTTAAGTCATATTTTATATTGAATCTGTTTACATTATCGCGCATCCATCAAAACATTCATTTGCCACCTTAGATAAACAGCTAATAAAATCTTTGGCCGGAATATTGGTCAGTTTGGTTACTCGTTAGGCAAGGTATCGCTTCACCACGTATATTTATATTAAGAGATAGAGATCGGTAGCAATAACAATGAAGCGCTCTTTGCCGAGCTTTTGCCGACACGTCAGCTGATTGTCTTGTTTCCGATGCCAATATTGAAACTCGGGTAATCGTTTTGGCATTCGAAAGAAGACAAGTGGACGTCAAGTTTCGGGAATGCTGCCCAGAGTCTCACGTGCCATTGATTTTTCCATCCGTTCTAGAGTGAGCAAGAAACAACATTTAGCTCGATATCCACCGCAGAGCCTTGTTAGAATGCAGCGTATATAGGACTTCCAGGTCGCTGCCGGAATTACCGCGGATACCAACTTGGAAGCTAGTTACTGCGTACTGTTTTGCAAACATACCGGAGTACTCGGCCATGGCAGGGAGATCGAAGGACGCCGAAACGGTGCTGGCACTGCCCGACTGTGTCACATCTTTCCTTAAGTCGATTACAGATATGTTTTCCCTGCTGCCGTTTCCAAAACTTAAGTAACATTTTGTTTCCAGGCGTTTCCAAATGCAGCGATGATTCACTTCGGTTGACCCATAAACAACCAAGGTTGATTTATGGCCTCACGTTAACATTGAAACGGTTCCAACAGGAAAATTTTAATCGAAGATCTAGAATTTTAATGTATTCATTATAATGGAAGTTACTATTATCAAATCATCCCGTATTATTTTATTTTATTTGTTTGTAGAGTATATCATACAAGATTTAGCGAAAGAATTTTCGGAGGAACGCGATTAGTTGTCATTAACAAAGTTACATATTTTAGCATTGCCGCTTATTTAGGAGGAATTAACAAAGAGTCAATACAATTCCAAGCCCAATATTTATGGTTTTTCAGCAACCATCTCGCAACGTTTACTTAATTGAAAAGTAAAACATTCAAAATTTAACGAAAGAATTTTCACAGGAATGCAGTAAGTTAAAAGGATTAACTTTTAGTGCATAAGAAAATAGCCAAAACTGTCACCGCCCACGTAATATTCTTTGGTAAGATACTAGGAAATTTTCGATAAATTGTGATGGAGATTTATAGATATTTATCGATTGCTTAAGATATGGGGAAAATAGAATGTTTTTCTGCATATTTGGTCTTCTGCCATACAAACGATAGAATTTGTTTTTATTCAGCCTTCCAAATAATATATTTTTAACCTTACGTAATCACCCCCTAGTGGAATGAATTAATTCTTTCTGAATTCTTAATTAAGGCGTGGTTTGGCTCAAGTTGGCCTCTCTTCCACGTAAAGAGAATACTTAACATCAGGCGGCAGTAAGGACCATTCCATTCAAATGATTTTCCTCCAGACAGCTCTAGTTGAAGCGCATCTTGTTTCTAAATAGATCGAGAAACGCCGCAGCCGCAATGACTAAGTACGTCGTAACGACTCATACAGGTGACTGCTGAATGATGCGACATCTGGCGATGAAGATAAAATCGAAATTTGAATTGCTCCGGAGTCGTTCTCGAAAGTGCATTTGATTTCTGCCAAAATAGGGTCGAGAGTCGGCCAGCATGTGGTACTTTCTAGAAAATAATTAATTCCCTTCCACGCTCACTGCATTTCTTGTTTGGCTGGGAAATGCTAGTTTAGGAGTCCGCAATGATCTTCAGAAGTGACTCGCCTTTGGTTAACGATGACTGTTTTGGGATATTTTCAGGTCACGACAAAAGATGATTAGTATTTCGTACGATGCGTTTACGAAGAATTCTTCATATATTTATGTATAAATTGTTTGTTGTTTGAATTTTTCTCCCCTATGCAAGTACAGTAATTTACTTAATGTTTAGTAATTAGGTGGAACTGATCTCTTTTTTTCTTATGTTTTTTTTTCACATATGTCTCGAGCTTTGTAAAGAGGATGAACATTTTATTTGACCGAATCTAATATTTAATCCGGTTTAAATGTAATATGTATCGATTTGAAATTAAATTGTTAATATTCTTTACTCCTTTCCGATGAATTAAACTGCTACATATTATTCAGGTAAATACGGGTATTATTAAGATGGCTTTTAGAAGAATTCCTGCCTATTTGTGAAACAATTCGTTGGACAAGTTGAGTAGTTACGCCTCATTAAGTACCGGAAATCATTTGGATTCTCCTTTAAATATTTCATGTGTCTGTCATTTATATAGAAGAAGCTGAAAAATTCTGTTATTTTTCAACGAACTTGCCCTTGGATCTTTCTACTTTAATATCATGAGGTCCGCAGAATTTTCTCAAAAACCGAAAATTGAAGGTCTTTTTTCGGCAAGCGGAGTAAACCGCGGAAAAACTCCCAGCCGTAATTATTTTATCATTTCCATCGGTTCTTTGAACGCAAACCTTTTTGAAGGAAAAGGAGCGATTATTATTCATTATTAATACTATTTTCTGCTTCCGAAAGTTTTTCCTCGAATTTTACTGCAAGGTCTTTCCATCGTGATAGCACGTGATAGCTACCTTGAAGACCATGACATTGTCGAACCACAATGTACCGCGCCTATCTATATCATATTAGAAAGGCAATGAAGCCTTGATTGGAACGTCTTTCTCAAACGTTTCCGCTTTGTCTAGCAAGGCTTCCGGAGCTCAAATCGGCTGTGGTAAGCTGAATGGTCGTTTCTAACGGTGCCGATTAATTATGCTGATGAAACCGTTTGTATTCATTCTTGTACTTTTACCATCCTCAGGAATTCCTACGCTCATGTCGGAATCCAGCCGGTGAATATTTGATTTCGATGAGATAATTTACTTTCACGCGATGCGTTTAGATGCCTAGATCCCTCTTTCCCGGTTTCTGCGATATTATACTTAAATATTTATCGCGTTAATCGTTTTTCCGTGACCTTCGCTCGCTTTTTGTGGAGGAGAAAGGTTTTTCGCACGCGTGCGTGCTTGCGGACCTATCGATTGAGCGCTTGTGAAAAGTAAAATATTTCCGTCTTTTAGCCGAATATTTTTAAATGCCTCGGTGATGAATGCATCTGTGCGGTTATGGTGTTCTTAAAGTGGACCAGATTCGAATATCAAGGAACCAATTTGAGTTTAGCATGATAAATTAAGGATGTTGTAGCTAAAAGTTGTTTTAGTTAGTTTTTCTGTCTTTTTAATTGCATTACCATGCTATCTTTATTTACGATAAGGGTAAACGAATCGGAATTTTAAAAATAGCTTAATTAAGGTTTCACATGTTGAGAAAGGTTAAACTGGACCACAGAAAGTATATACACTTCATATATTTTAGTTATCTTTGTCTCTGGGAATATTTCTTAATAATAAATATGTCCCAGTTATTTTGATGAATTCATAGCTATATGTGTATTGAGTGTGTTTTTATCTTTTGCGTGTGTACTTTTTGATAAATTAGATTTATTAAATATAACACTTAGTTAACAAGTGTGGCAGCGCGTGGAATATTTGCTGTTAAAAATGCTAATGATTTGATACCAAACTATAAGTTTATTATCAAATGCTTCCCCCTTTCCCAGTCAGATTAATGTTAAAGGAGATGATAAGTATGCTTACATATCATTGAGCTCTTATACCCTCCGTTATGATTATTTGCAACTTTTAACTTATTTTAAAATTATCTTCTTCCCATCCTGGCTCTCGATAACTGCAGCATGATTACTATTCAGCACATTCTTCTCTTTTACCTTTTACATGCTTCAAATTTTATTTTCATAGGTATTTTTTTCAAGCTGCCTCACTGAATAATTGCTGCAAGTGGTAACAACTTGAAAATTCATAGTGCGATCATTTTTATTTCAGTCTAATTCGGCAAATACCCTTCATCTCGTCTTATCTTGTGGCATTAACCAGCATTGGCTATCTATCTGAGACCTGTTTGTGAATGACACTACACCACACCTTGAAACCATATACTCACACTTGACCATGCATGTGTTTAGTTAGTCGACCCTTTGATTCGGTAAAGTAGATTAATATTTTATATTTGTACGTACTTACTAATCGAGACATACATTAAAAATTAATAGTATAATTTGAAACCAATAACACCATTTGAAACTGTATATCGATGTTAGTCATTAACAAAGTAGCATTTTTATGTCGGTTTATTCCACCTTTTCTTAGTGATCGATGTTTTCAGGTTTCCATCATTTTCATAGATCAGTAGTTTCAAGTCGATTTGATCACTTCTGCATATTGAAGAGTAGTTGACCTCAATACCGACTTTGAAGTCATTAACTCATAAATTTGTAACCTACTGCACTCATATTGAAAGGCAGTAATTGTACTTGGATTTAAAGTGAAATAATTTCGTTTATACGGAAATGAATTGTCTGTGAATTAGTGTAAATGCAAAAGAGAAGTAATTTTCTGGTACTTTTTAATTACGTCAAACACCGAATTCGTAACTGCCAAAAACATGGATTCCTTTTAATCACTTGTGAAATTCGTCCTCGGATTTCCACCCATTTTTGTTTAAAATAAAAGACTTTCTATGAACGTGATCTATGTCAGAATTCATTTGGGCGCATTTCGCCATGTTGGATTTCATTTCCAGAGAAACATGCCTTTCGGTATTTACCTCAGAAAGCAAGTAGAGGCTACCTCAAGGCTATCACTTTTTGCCTGCCCGATAACTACCGCAGCATTATTTTCTACGAGAGCGATTGCGACATAGCTATGCCGAGCTTATCTGAATCGCCGTCACCTGTGTTTTCTTTAACTTCCCATTTCAGTCCACCCGGCGATGCTAACAAGCCGACATCTCGAAGCATTCATTTAACAGATTTGTAATACTCAAAGAGGCGTTACTCGACTCGCGTAGCATCCGCGGGTGCGTGATGATCCGCGAAAAGGCGTTCGGTATCAGAAGTCGCTCGCGGGGAGGCGCTCTTTATCAGGCACGCCATTCTCGCCGTGTTCGCACGCCCTTCACTCACTCGATGATTTCCCAAAACGGTGTCAGGGCCGCAGCACGGACCCCTCCCTCTTTCTCCCTATTCCTTTCTCCTCTTCCTCCCCCTCCTCTCTCTCTCTCTCCTTTCGTCTCGGGCGCAGCTGCCTCCAAGGGCCGACCTTGCACCCGCCTCCGATGAGTCTATCCTTTCTTCCAACCCTTACCGCCTTTTCCCTTTCGATCCGATTATCTAGTCCTATTCTTCCCTTTATTCGTGCTGCGGTGCGACCATTTTCAAGTGCAATGTCAATTCATGAGTAATTCCACCATTTATAGTTGGTTTTCGGAAAAATCGTAATGGATGCTTCGATGTTCAGTTGATTCCAGGTGGCTGTTGTAAATATAGATTAAAGTCCCCCATCAATACTTCACTGCAAATTGATTGTTGGCGTAGCCAGAGGAGGTTTTACGTGTTAAACTCCCCCTCCCTCCAGCAAGATGCAAAAGATATTTTTCATCTTTAAAACTCCTCAAAAGCTTCATACCTCTGAGGAGCAACTCAATGAACTAGCTCATACACGAAGACCTTCAAGTCTTTACTGATGATATTTGTTCAGTCCTCACTAATAAGCCTAGAAAATTAAATAGCTGGCTGTTTAAAAAGAAATCAATAAAAATTCCTAGAGCTAGTTATATAAAATTTGTTTTACTGAAAATTATTTTACCATATCTTATAGTTATTTTAAATGTGCTTCATATGAAGTACATTTATCTTGAGAGAAAAAATATTTTCAGTTAATCCTAATGAGCTGCACGCCCCGTAGTTTATTCTGGTTCCACTCATTAATAAAATGAATGACTCTCAGGATAAGTACAAGAAGTGAACTTTAATTGCCATTTAATTTCATTGTGAGTTCAAAAAGACAATAAAAAGCCTTAATTTGATATTTAAAATCAATGAAAATAATCCTCTTAATAAGTTAATCCAAGGTGTTTCAGCTCAGTTTCACAGTTCACTATTGAAACAGGATTCAATTCAGTATAAGACTATGAACATTACAGGTTATGATCAACTCCTTATTACAGCATGTAAATATATTCTGTATCATCCTTAGTTAGTTTGCACATGTATTACTCCTTGTTGTAAGTATATCGAAAATTAGTCTAGTATATGAATTAGATAATTTAGTTGCAAATCCATAAATAAACATCATTGACTTCTATCAAGGTTAAATAAAAACATATTAACACAAACATCTGTAACCAGCCTGGGATTCAAGCCCAGTTCCTCTGGTTGTTATCTAATATACAAAATTGTATATTTATTGATCAAGTAGCCAGAAACATGTGAAGAAAATCATGTACAGCAAGCAGATTGTATAAATATTCATAATCTTTTTCACTGTTGAATTTCTTCTTCCAATGTTTTTAAAATGTAAATTTTCAATTGCATAATTAGAATATTTTAGTTTTTAATTATTTAAATCAGAAATTTTAGTAAATATCAACTTTGCAGATGTTGCCAGTTTTAACATAGTTCACTAGTTCTTCCAATTGAAAATAGGAACGAGCTTTTAATTGACATAAAATAGTTTTAGTATTTTGTGTTTAATTAGTCTGAAAGGTGGAATAAACAATTTTAGATGTAAAAATGTTTATGACTTTTATATTTGCTAACAAAAGTAGCTGGCTGAAATAAAACAATTTTGTCAAGCATAATGAATAGCCCATGAGCCCATGTAGTGAAAAGGTACAGTATAAAAATACACCAAAACAAACAAGAATTACAGACTACATAATTCACATTACATACCAATATTTATGTGGGATTTTTTCTCTTTTATTTTTTAAGTAGAGTTCGCCATTTAAAACACTGTATTACACCATTATGGATATAAACAGTAAAACATTGGTAAGAGGTGGTACTGGGAATACCAAACCTGGGATGGAACTTGGGACCTTGGAAGAGTAAGTTTTAAGGAATAGTAGAATATTCTGTTGGAAATATTTACAAAAGTATTGTACATTCAAAAGTTATTTAGTGTTTAGAACATTTAAATGAAATCATGATGCACACAAATTTACATTTATGGATATCTCATTGAAAGAAATACATTTTTTGTTAAATTTCAGGAAATTTGGAGTAAGTATGGTCTCATTGTATGGATATAGCTGTAAATGTTGGTTATTGCCACATGATTTCAATGTTTTGTAAATTTTGTTCTCTTACCACTTGTACATTTATTTTAGTGTAAATAATACTATTCAAAGTGTATATAGTCTATTTCTGGCAGCTATTTTTCTCTTCAAAAGGAAGATAATTTTGTGATCATGCTGAGCTGTTTGAAGTGGTTGATTCAATTTTTTTCTATATACAGTGTTTTATCTTGAAAATCATCACTATCAATTTCAACAGTTAATTTTTATGTCTTTAACATGAACATTAACTATGAAAAAGTAAATTGATCATTTAGACCATAAATCAGTTACAATGATCATCATCATCATCAATAAATTTTAAACTTTTGTATGGATTATCTATCGAATTAGAATTTTTTCTGCTTGCAGAAAAATTGCCCTTTAGTTGAGCATCATGAACTGATGTTTATTTGTTTTTCAGGATAATAACGTGATAACAGCTTCTCCAAGACTATCCAGTAAAATTGTGCGTAACAACACAGCCATTGAGAATGGAGGCCTGGTGGGATTACGCAACCTTGGAAACACAGTATGATTCACTCAATTTTACCTTCTGGACAATTAATTGCATTACTAATTGTATATACATATATATATATTTTTAACCATTATCTCTCTATTATCTTGCAGTGCTTCATGAACTCAGTTCTTCAAAGCCTCAGCAATACGAGACCCTTGTTGGAATATATTCTTGGTGACAATTATTCTTCAGATATCAACACTACCAACTCATCAATGAAAGGAGCTCTCATTAAAGGTAAATCTAGTTTATAATACTTTCTTGATATTTATTGAATTACTATTAATGCCTTTATCTAGAAGGCAATGATAATAGGAGTTCATGTTGTATAAATCCACAGTAGTTTATAAAAAAGGCGATGAAGAATATTTGAATTTTAATTGAGTTAATATTTTTATCTGTGCATTTGTTATAAATTCATTAATCATAACTTGTTATAACCATTAAGAATTTTTATATCACTCATTTTATATATTGAGATATTTATAATATGTATAATAGATTTATTACTAATGAGGATAGGCTTGAATTTTGTTCCGTAATTACAAATAAGGTAGGCTTAGCCAAGCAAAATTGTTTCTTTACCCATGCGTACACATTTGTTATTGAAGATATTTCATAATGGCTCTCAATAGAAGGGAATCATTGGAGTTTTATTGTTATCATCAAATATTTCCTTGGAAACCCCCAGGATTTAATTTCCTGATCACAACTTATATGTAACTACTTTCACTGCTATTCCTTTAGTAAAGGCTACATTTTGCGTTTTCTATTTGGTTTCATAACTACACTGGAGAGTATGTCTTCAGATAATAATGCATTAACTAATCTACGCGTATGTGTCAATAGGATCAAAGAAATTTTGGCTAATCTTTCATCATCTAAGAAGGAATGAATATTCTGAGCAATGGAAAATGTACAGTTAATATATTTTAGGGCTATGGAAAATATACTGTTAGTTTATTATTTCTTCAGCTCTGTGTTAAAAACTGTTGTAAATATTAGTTATTAATATGTGTATATTATATGATATGTATTAATCTGGTTGATTGTTTAATATTTATTTGTTTTGTATTTCAGCTTTTTCAACAGTAATTCAAGAACTTTGGGGTTACCCTGAGGGCAGCAGCAGTTTAAGCCCTGCTGTTAACACCACTGCACTCAAATCCCAGTTGCAAAGATTTGCCCCACGTTTCACTGGGTATTCCCAGCAGGATGCTCAGGAATTTCTTCGTTACCTTCTTGAGGGCCTCCATGAAGATGTCAACCGTGTGGTCACTAAGCCTGCATCCCGACCCATACTTCCAGAAGTTGATCCATCCTTGAGGTATTTATCCAGATATTTCTGAAATGATGAACTCAATTAAATTTGACTTAGACACCCTAATTATTTCCTACATCAACTCAATTAAAAGCCTTTATTTTAATAATCATTTAAAGTTTTGTTATATGTTTTTCTCTTGTTCAGATGAAAAGATAATTCTTTTGTAATAATTCTGATATTCTCTGTATTGTAGCAAATAATTGAAGAGTTCAAAGTAATTATTTCTTTTAACAATAATTTGTTTACGTAAAACCTCTATTATTGTAAATACTTTATGAAAGAGTGACCCAATTTAATTTTAAACTTAAGCCTGTAGAGAAAAATTATTATAGCTAGTTTTCTGTTATTTTGATAAAATTTTATGGATAGTAAGATGCTTAACCCTTCAGGTACCTAGAGGGTAACTCAGTTACCTCAGTGATAGTTTTTCTGTGTTATTAAGTTAAAAGTAAAACAATGCATGCATCAATGTATTTGTTCTTCAAAGTCTTATTATTGTATACCTTGCAATTTTATCATCAATCACCCATTTCTGGTGTGATTTTAATAAAAGAAACCTTGCTGGGAAAACTATGTGCACTTTATAAAAGAAGTGAAGATAGAAAAACTAGAAATATTTTCATAAGCTAGACCATTCTTTCTCTAAGTTCTTCTTATGTGAAATAATTCCTAAATGTTGATAAATGATATTCAGAATATGACTTTATATAACTTTGTTAAGTTGAATAAGCCTTTGAAATGCTTGCGGTGGAGCTTTTTGAAGTGTTTTTGGTTTTTTCATTATATTTGCCAGTAAAGAAATTTTTAAAGAGGAAATATCACGTATCTAACTATTATCATTCTTTTTTAAGGTAACTTCATAGTTTTATTGCTTAAGCCATGAAACTAAATGCTGAGAACACAAAATAATTTTGGGGTAACCCAGTTGTGTTGTAAGGTGTATAAAATACCTTGGTAACTGAAAGATTAACAGGTAGTTTGAGCCTATTACTATATAACTTTGTCAACTTTAATTTATTGATGTAATTTGTTCGTCTCTTTTAAAAAGACCATTGATTCAAGGTGATATTTTAGAGAATTTTAATATACATATCAATACACATTCTCTTTTCAATTAAATATAAATTTTTCTATTATTAAATTGAAATTTGTGCCTGACTATTAATTTATTTTTTTATAGTGACAACCAGAAGGCAATGGAAGCATGGAAGAGGTACCTACGTTTGGACAACAGCAAAATTGTGGATATTTTTGTGGGACAGTTGAAATCAACTTTGAAATGTACAGTGTGTGGCCATTGCTCCGTCACTTTTGATCCGTTCTGGGATCTGTCTCTTCCCATACCATCTCGAACCGGTCAGGTTCGGTTGCAGCAATGCTTTGACCTATTCACCAAGGAAGAAGTACTTGATGGAGATGAGAAACCTGTAAGTAATATTTATAAAATATTTACTTCTTAAGAGATTAGACCTTCCAATGGTATTAAGTTAGTATAACTAGGAAGACAGGTTGGTAGATTGATGAACAAAATTTGTATTTTTAAATTAATTGGAGAAGAATTGAGAAAACTGATTCAAGAAAATTCGTTATATTTGTCTGAATATTGTAAAAGTTGTATTTGATAAGTAAAAATTAATACATGATTAATGAATTAAAAGATCAAAAATTAAATTATGTATTCACATCCATGTACTTGAAGAATTCTTGTTTGTTTATATTGTGTAAGAATATGTACAGTAAAAAATTAAGTTGTGGTAACAAGGCATATTACAAAAATGTCTAGCAAATTTCTCGTGACTCAGCATTCTTATTAAGGTACTTATTTATTACTCTTTAAGAGGGAAAAAATTCAGAGAGTTGATAGAGTACTTGGTAGATTAATCATTAGAATCCTTATTTTTCAGAGTATGAAAATTAAAAATTTTTTTATGGAGTATTCAGTTGATGAGTATTAGAATAGTTTTATTTGTTATGCAGAGTGACCAAGTTCTGTTTAATAATAATCAAGTATAATTGTTTAACTATTTAACTTGATGAGAACGCAGATGGGGTATAAATCATTATGGATGGGTTAATATCTTGTTGATTTAAGGTCAAAATTAAATTGTGCCTCCATACTTCACCAGTATTTGTAGGGTCTGTATTATTGTGTTATGAGGAAATTAATTTGTCACTCCCTTAAGTCATTACTAAGATCAAACAGCAAAAAAGATGAAAATATTTTTTATGAAGAGTAGTTGAAAATTTAATACTATTATACTACTACTATACAATAAAAAGCATGTAAAAGCCTCTGTGAAAATTTTATGTACCTCTTTAATAACAGATTTTCAGATGTTAAAATGGAAAGTCATTATTTCAAATGCAATCCTTTCATTCCTGACAGAGAAGTTGGGATTAATATCTCAACTCTGTGTATCCTGCTTTAATATATGTGTGAAAAAATTAAATTTTTAATTTGACCACCGCTGGCAATTTAGTGGCATTTTCCTGACAGGTCATATTTTTATATGATTGATAAAATATTTTCATTATGCATTTATTAATTAGTACTCTTATTTCATATTTCAAAAAGGTTCTAATTATCTTCCTTTGCTTTAAGGGTTAAATTTTTGGAATATTTTGTTAATTGTTTTTAATGGATCATCATTTTCTATATGTATCCCAAATATCAATTTTTATACCTGTTCTTGGTAAAATAATTTAGCATCAATATGTTATCTTTAATTAAATCTATGGTTTCATTGATATTTTTTTGCATCCCTGAAGGATTCTTATAATTTTCCTTGTTTAATTTCAGACTTGCTCCAAGTGCCAAGTTAGACGTAAATGCACCAAAAGTTTCTCCATTCAGAAGTTTCCAAGAATCTTAGTGCTGCACCTCAAGAGGTTTTCCCCAATGGAAAGGTTCCGTGGGAAGCTCAACTGCACTGTTGATTTTCCTTTGTCAGGACTCGATCTGTCTGCATATGCTGCATCTCGAGGTCAGGGCTGTGTTTACAACGCCTATGGTGTTGCAAATCACTCTGGAACAACTTACTCAGGTCATTACACAGCCTACTGCAAGCATCCGTACAATGGCGACTGGCACGAGTACAATGACTCAAGGTAGGTTGACAGATTTCTGCTAAATCTAAATGCTTGGAAAACTACTCAGTAATAAATTACCAAAATATTTGGGCTTTGTAAAGTTATCTTCAAGGTATCCCAAAGTTATCAGTCTTACTTTCTTATATGGCAAGATAATAGTGATTTAAGGTAAGATTTAATGTAAAACAGATCTTTCAGTAAGGGATTATTATGCCCTAAATCAACTACTCTGCAACTGTTGGCTTCAAAGGAAAATATGATTTTTTGGTTGATTGTTTATTGATACTGAAATTTATTAATAAATAAATAAACATAATGTATTAATGTTATATAAAGCAAATATTGAACTTCTCTATATCATTTTGAAAAATATTTCCCATAAGAAATATAAGTAAATTTTTATTTCCAAGAAAAACTTGATTGGTTTCAAATTGTTTGAATATTTTTGGTCAAGTAATTGTCTGCATTTCACTTAAGCATGCTTATTGGATTAAACTGCTGTGAAATTTTTTCTTTTGTCAATCAAATGGTAATTTAGTTTCTTTTCAAACTCTTTGTGTTGCATAAGCTGAGCTGATAAGCTGATTTGAAATTGCTCAAATCATCCTGTAACTTTGAAAGTATTTTGATGATACTCTTTTGATGGTTATCTGTGATTTACTGTCTTTTGCTTGTATAGTTATGTTAACTAGTTATGGAGTTCTCAATTTTGGGTGAACATGAGTGTTTCTAACACATTTTACAAAAAATATTCTAACATATTTGACACCCTGTAACTAAAATTTCTTTTTCGTCTCACTTCAGGGTCTCGACCGTGTCGCCCCGTAACGTGGTGACGAATGAGGCATACGTCCTTTTCTATGAGCTAGTGGGCCACAGCTCTCACTTGTAGCCCTCCCCTGGCCCTGCCCCTCGGCCTCCCCGGAACCCACCTCGGCCATCGATGGCCCTGCTCCCTGCTGCACCCTCTCACCCTTCACCCTCACCTGCGGCTCGCTGGCTCTCCCTCATCTTCCGGAAGGGATTCTTCTGCTTCTGGATCTGAGGATGTCGGAGATTGGCCTATGAGAGCATGCCAGACCACTTAGTTTTTCATGCACTCAAAGAAAATTTTTATTTCAACTGGCATTTTGATCACCAACCTCCTCCCACGGTTCGGGATCCATACCTGAATTTTCGCATTGTTTTTTTGGAGGTGGGCAATGCCTTGGGGAAATTTCAAAAGCCGCAGAGGGGTTGGGAGCCTGGCTGAAAAAGCAAAATTAAATGCATAGTGTATAATAAATTGTATATTTATATAAATATAAGAGACTAATCATCACCCATGCGGTGATGACCTTCAGCGTCCGGGAATGAAGCTTTAAGAGAGCAATACTGCTTGTGAATGCATGTGTGAAGTTCCAGTCAAGATGTCCATCGTGGCCCGAGGCCAGTCTTAAAAATAGTGCAGAGGTAAATTAATGGCGTGAATCTTATGCGTGTGTGCGTGAATGTGTGTGCGTCTGACTGAAGCTGCATGATTTTGACTGGGATCCTGAGCATGCCTGTGAATCTCATTATTTTTCTGTGTTAGCTACTGTGTAGCTTAAGACTCATAAAAATATGTCCAATCAGTCATGCTTTTAAGAGCTGTCAATCAGTTCTTGTATTTATTCATGAGAGCCAATTTTATGGGAGGAAAACATTTTTTGGAAGACTTGTCTGAGGAAAAAATTCTGTGGAAAATTTTAGATAGTGATACTGAAGGATTGTGCCTGGAAGGACCACGTCACATTGATAGATATTCTTGAAGCCTTATAAACAGGTCAGATTCGTACGAAAGGTAAAAATGCTTAAAGAACAGTATTCCCGAGTAATATACTCATCATGTTGAAGATATTGATTGTACCGTAATATATTATTTACTCTCATATCCTTCTAGATTTTGCACCTCAAAATTCCAGTTATGAACAATGGACGTAATCCATGGTGCATTTCCCTCAAATCTTCTGGTCTTATTATGAATTCAAAGTGAAAATGTAGAATGTTTGATTGTGATGAAGCAACTCTATTGTCATTGTCTGTTTTGCATTATGTAAACACATTCTGTTAATGTTTGGATAATTTTAAATGATTATTTATTGATGAATTCTTAGAAGCTGATGATATTTATTATTTTTCAGTTTTCTTTGAAAGTGTTATGCGTTTAATTCTACAAGCAGTAGATGATTTTTCTGATGTTATATTTTAAAGTTGTATTTAAATAACCAAAATTGAGAATTTTGTCCATAGATTTTTATTTTGTTGATAATTTTTACGACGTTGATCATGGTGGTAATATCTGAATGGTTATGGTTGTTGTGATTGTGATACAAATTTGTTATGTGTGAAACACACATCTTTAAGTTGTGCACTGTATCTTTTCCCAGTGGTGGATATATTCCTTAATTGGATACTTATCTGACCAGTCAGGAAATATAATGTGCCGTAAAGCCTGAATCACTTGGTGCAACATTTGGCTATTTTATATATTTTACGCTATGTGAAGAGGCTGGGCTGGTTTGATTTTTGAAAATGTCTTGGTGCTGTGACATGGCTGAGAGTGGATTTAAAGTGAAACCCCAGATGCAATTGCGAGAAATAGCAAATTGTGTTAGTTTACATATAGCCTTGAGGTGAAAAAGAGCCCACTAGTGTTTCAAATGGGATGTTTGAATATTTGATAGCAGCTCCTTTGTAGCTGTTGCTTGTTGTGAATTTAAATGGCATACGTAACATATTTTATCTTAGTGAATTGAAAAATTGTGACCAAAGCACCCTCACCACATCCACTTCACAACACCTTTCCTCTCTTACACTCAAATAAATTAAAATTACTGGAAACATTTGATTAATGGTCCATCATTTGTATGAAAGTTTTCCTACCTCCATTTGCGTACAAGATTTCATTGCAGAGCAGTTATATCTTGTTCGGGAGGCAATCCTTCACAAACGGTTCACTACATCACAGTGTTATACTTTAATAACGATTTCTTTGTATCATATGATATTTATGAATATCTTTTGATCTTGCTAGTCAAGTCATTGCTGTATGAATGCTATGAGCATAAGCAATAATATTTATTTATTATAGATCAATTTTCTCGTATAGTTATTCTTTCCTCGCTAACAAAATTGTGTGCAGATGTAAATAGCTAAAGAGTTAGTTTAATTTTGCAGTGATGCCTCTGTGGAAATGTTTTTGTAGCATGAAAGAGTGTCTGGGGAGTTATGTGCAAAGTTGTCTTTTAAATTATCATTCGAATAGATTAAATATATTCTACTGCATTATGTATTATCAACCATATAGTTATATTTCTTATTTATTGACTGTTCATAGGTTTTCTTCTAAATTGTTCATCTATGTAATTATTTTTACTGAAAAGTGGGATTTGCAGTGGTAGGTATGGTATTGTACAGTGTGGTATTTTCTTTGGCAATTGATGATAAATTTTATTTAATTCTCTGCTATTTTGTCATGATGTTACAAATATTATTAAAGTGCTTATATTTGGATTGGCCAGAGATAATTTTGAAAAATCAAATTTAGATATATAATCAGTAACCCCTTAAAAGAATTAAAGGTGGTAACTGTCATCAAAGAATAATTAAATATAAACTATACTACAGAAAAGATGTTTTGATGGCTTGTTAGATATTAGCTAAACCTTGATATCTAATCATAAGCTTCAAAGTTTATGAATAGCTTCGTGGATTTTGATAACATCTCAAGGATTTTGTTACACCCTTACAAATTAATAAATAAAGGCTTTAGCTGCTGGGTAATTTTTAAGTGAATCTTAACTGCCAATAAGTAGGTATGCTATCAAAAGAAATAACTCTTTTTAGTGGCATCTTTAATGTTAATTTAATGGAGGTGTGTTGAAAACCATGTTGATGCAGGTTGTTTACAACAGATAAATATTTCTTTTAAGTGACTGTGCTTCTATTGAAAAATTAGCTCCTTGGATTTTAACTATTATTTTCAAATCTAACAAGGGGAGGACTTGGTAGCCACAACTCAGATCTGGTTGAAATTTGGTAGGGAGATAGTTCTCAATGCAAAATTCATGAATCATTCTGCTTTTTGGACTAGCGAATCTAGGGTTTATCCGAAAAACCACCTTTTATTTCATGTATTATACCACGTATAGTGCCTGTGTCGCGTATCAGCCAACTGTGATGGCTTATTTGGTAAGGTACTCCAGTGGAAAGGCTTCCATGCTCTATCTCTGCTTTTTGACAATTTTCTGTCTTTAATATACATCCTTTTATTCTACAAATTTTCACACAATGCAATTTTAATGATTAATGGCTAATTAATGTCCTTTCACTGTAGGATTTAATGAAGATATGCTAAATAAAAGATGGATATCCTGTAGATTTGCTAACCCCAAAAGGGAGTTATTCATGAATGTCGCATTGAAAACTATCTGTCTTCATTCAAAACTTCTTTCATAGACACATACCTGAAATGCTGCCCCTGTTTTATCTTTAATATTATGAATGAAATATTATTCAATTCTCTAAAATATTAGTAAACAACCCTTTCTATTTCATTTTATAGAATGATAGTGCTGCTTATGAAGCTCCCAGCACAAACTGCAGCTCCTATCCAATATTATCTGAAATATTATGAATTTGATTGAACAAATAGTATTATTTCCTTATTTAGAATTATTTCAATTTATGTCATTCAGTAAAATGACCGGCCTTGGTGGCTGAGTGGATAGCATTCCATCTACGCTATCGCTCCTACCCCAGGTTCGGGTCCCGGCTGATTGGATTTTTCCAGGGAATGGTTGTGTGTTCGTTGTTGCTGTTGCCTTGGTGAAGTACCTCATGAAAAGTTAAATAGAGAGCATAGGAGGACTTCACCAATAAGAGGAAACAGTAGCTAAGTCCCAAAAAGATAATAATTATAATTTGCATGATAAATTAAATAAGAACAAATATTTGTCAATTTAACAATCTGTGGAATGTAACCTTCAACTGATTAACAATTTAGGTTCTTGAAACTCTTTAAAATAGGAATCCTGATATTTATTAGAATTCCTGTACAAAAGGGCATCTTATAAGGTACTCTAAAACCAATGAGGCTCTTAGCTTAGTTTACATCTGGAGAAACATGGAAAATGTTTTATCAGTTTTCATAATTTGGATGCTCTTTGCTATTTATACATGGATTTTCTAAATTTGCTGTTTCATATTTTATAATAGTATCTGATTATCACTTTTTCTAAAAATATGAGAAAATAAAAACCAAGTACAAGCATTCCTCTTCTGTTTTATAATTATTTTTCAATCTATTTAAAATTTGCCCTCTCTTTCAAATTCAAAAGCATGATATTAAATTCTATCATTTGTATTTAAAAATATTTTTCATCTTTCCTTGTTCATAATCACAGTTATCACCATCTATTTCTTCTCGCATGAATTTAGTATCTGTGTTTACAGATGTATATACTGCAGCATTAATAATATAGTACAGATAGTAGCAAAAAGGATCTCCTGTATTCACACCATGAATATTTTAGATCTTCAATCAAAGTTTATTCCTGATCAGTATTTAACACACACATGATTACTACATGATTATCTGATTCTGTTAGGAAATCTAGTACTGAATTTTATGGTATTTTTTTCCAAGCTCAAAAAATCAACCCTGGAACTTCTTTGTAATGGCTATTGCTGGCATCAATTTTAATATCATTTTGCTTGTTTCTGCAATAACAAAGGAAGAGTGATCAAGATGTTGAACTACCTCTATTAGTTGGAGTACCTACATGCTCATAATGGAACGACATGTACTCTTCTTGTTGGGTGGGATTGTAGGTATCATAACCAGTGGCATAGCGTGCCTTGGCGGGGCCCCGTATAAAAATTTGTTTGGGGGCCCTTAGGAAGGGTAAAGATTTCTCACAAAAGAAAAAAAAAATGTTTGCATAAAATTAAAAGAAATATTTATTCATCATAATTATCTATCTGTCACCAAAATTTTTACAAACAATTCAAATTAAATATTCACTCTCCTTGCCTTTTTTTGGCAAACTGATTTATTAAATCATTTATAGCTGATGATGACTTTAGTTTTTCTAAAGTTTCTGCCTCTATAGACAAATTTGGGAAGTTTTTATTAATTTTTGCTTACGCACGTTGGGGGCTCCCGTGGCCCGGGGGGCCCGTATAATTGATACGGCGGTAGCTACTCCCCTGATCATAACATAAGTTATTACAGTGCTGTTAAACCTTAAGTTAAAATATGCTATCTACAATAATTACCAGAATTATTCTAACGCCTTTGAATCAGTAAAGTTATAATATCCAATAAGTGGGACTAGTAGAGCAATTAAGCAATTTAATGTGTATAAAGTCATAAAATATATATATAGTACCATTGTATTTTATGGAAATGATTATTGAGCTTAAGTATGATTACTTCAATGTCCATTTTCAATATGCCCACAATGAAATTGGATGGAGAGGAGGAATTGCTAAAGTTGGAATAAACCTCAGCATATATCTGAACATTTCAGAGCTTATCTTTTTATTAAGAAAAAGCATATGTTAATACTTTGTCTTTCTCATTGTTTACCATTCTTGTATTTAGCAAAATTTTAGTGGAGCTAATCCTTTTCAGATGAAAATTTAATTTGTGAAGAATGGTCAAAACCAAAATGAAATTTTGATTATGAAACCCCTTGAAATTTTTTTCAATAGAAATTGCTAGTATGGTAAATTTAAACTATTTCTGCTTAAATAATATGTATGTGAAGGTTTTCTAGTAACCTAAAGAAGGTTTTATGTAAATTTTGCTATTATATGTACGCAGTACTTATATATAATGATCAAAGGTTAAGGCAATTAAAAGAATGATGTTTGAGTAATCTCTAATATATTAGTATTATTAAATTCTTGGAAAAAGTTCCAGGTTCCTTTCATATTCCACTAAGTGCCTTTTGATACATCTAGTATACTATATATACATATATGTTTCTGTGGATAACCTATCATATCAAAATCTGATCAAAACGCTGCTTAAATTTGGTGATCATCCTTTATAATGCATTGTTTTAAGTCGATACTCCCATTATACACATTCATGAACACCTACCTTTTTCCAGAACTCATTTTGTTTCTAGTGCTCTTTCAATTATAATTGTTATGAAGTAAGAAACAATGCCCTGGAATATCTACACCAAGGAATGTTTAACTTTCAGATGCCATAAAAAATTTGGATTATTTATTGCTGCTGGGCATCATGTGCTTATACTAATAGGTGTTAAGAGTTCTGTTACATCATTAATATCCCAAGAAGGCATTTCAACTGTGTTCAGTATTGATATTTTTATGTTATATCAGTGATATTTTAAATAAATATATTTTAATTATGTTTAAGAAAAAAAGAGGATTTATTCTCTATTTCTTCATCCATAAAACATTGATAAGTCAGTTGTTCAGTTATCTTTCATAGGTATTTCCAAAGAAGTAGTTATCTTGGGTGAATTAAACAAATCATCATCTATTGAAATTGTTTCTACCCTTGCATGTGAAATCACATAATTATAGGGTTCAAATATCTATGTCCGTAATTTTCTCATGATAAATAAAATAGATAAAAGACAGATATGTTTCTTTTAAGGACTACTGTATCTTGCATCTTATCTTTGCCGAAGATAAATTGCCAGCAACAAAATTGTTTATTGTCAATGGTATAATGTTTCAATATTGTTGAATAACATTTTGGGGCCTCGATTAGTAATTCATTTTTATTGATCTTTAATCAATGGCATTTATTTTCTGTATATTCTCATGAGCAATTTTCCTTAATATTGTACCGTATTATCCTGAAATCTTAATTTGCTGCCATTTTGTAAGTATTTCTGTTGCTATACTCTATTCTTTAAAAGATTTCTGAACTGTTCAGTGTATCTCAAATGGTTTCTCAATATTGTTTCACTTCAACTATTTATCTTCTGATTGAAAACAGATTTTCTTAAATTATTTGGGTACCCCAACCCAAGCAGCATTTTGATGTTGGCCCAACGTCGCGCCAACGTCCTTTAATGTCGGCTATATGTTGGCCCAGCGTTGGAATGATAATGTTTGCTGGTGGTAAAACGACATCGGCTTCCATCGTTGACCTAACATCGGCACGATGTCGGCTTGAGTTGGCCGGGTGTCGGTCTAGTATTGGCCCAGTGTCGGGTTGATGTTGGCCCGGTGTCGGCCTGATGTCGGATTGACATTGGGTACTACTTAAAATGGATTTGAATGATGGCTCGAGAAGACAGTACAACAGAAGTATATAGTCAAAGAAGAAATATATAGACCGTGAATTTCCTTTGAGTCAGTAAATGCTCAGAAATTGGTAATATAAATATAAGCAAATGTCAACTACCTAAAATTTATAAAAACATTTATCATCTATGAGGTACAACTATCTTTTCTCATGGTAGTCAGAACATGCTTATTTTATATCTTTATGGGAAACAGGCATGACCAAATAATATCAATTTTAATAATTTATGAGCATGTGCAACCATTCCCAACAGGAAGAAATCTGATCAGCCAGGACTCAAACCCTGGACCATCATAATGAAGCACTAGCACACTAAGACTCCTCCATCAAGGCAAAAGGATTAATTAAAACAAAAGCAAATAGACCTCAGGGTAAAGTTAATTTGATTTCCACAGCATAGCAATTTATGTACCAGAATCATCTAAACAAACTCTTAAACTCCAGATTTCCTTGATAGTTTTAAACTCTACCTTCTCTAAGAATATAGAAGATTGCTGTGATAATAAATGAAATGATGTTCATGAAAAACCCTTATTCAAGGCTATAGTGATGATATCCCGCTGCTTTACCACTATATTCTATTAAGAGTATCTTCTCTTCTTCTCTCATTCTATAAGTATTACTCATTAGGTGACACAATTGAAAGTAAACATTTTCAAAAATATTCTTTTATTCACTCATTTTTGACAATATTAGAACTTTCTCCCCTACTCTTCCTTCCACGATCTTCCAAAACCTCAAACTTTTAAGGTTAAGGCTTTCAGATATTAGTTTAAGCTATTATTAAACCATTGAAAAACATTAGCTGAGGTTTTAAGGAACTGTACACATATTATTAATGCTATAAATGTAATTTGAAATTATAAATTATTCCTCTCATAGGAGGACGGACATTTTTCTGGTTATTATCTTTTAACTTGTCAGTAATTCAATTTTTCTGTTTGTTCTTAGAATGACCCCTAGAAACAAAATTGTTACTGCATTTGAAGGTAAAATTCTCGATGAGGAAAGTTTGGGAATTATTTTTTTTTCCAACTAGATTTAGCCCAATTTCGTTGAAATTTTATGGGATGATACCTTACACATTGCGGCTTATTTTACCTTGAAGGTAAAATTCTCGATGAAGACAGTTTGGGAATTATTTTTTTTCCTACTAGATTTGAATTTTACCCATTTGAAGAATAAGTTTCCCATTGAGGCTATATTATTTATGAATAGATCATTCTCACAGTAGCAAGTTTTCCATAGCCATGGTATCTAAAATTAAAAAATAGAAATGATATAATTTATATATATATTTAGAATAATCACAAGCCCAAAACATAGAAGCATGTATTAAAAATTTTTATTTTAATAGTTTTTCGTGAATAATGATATATGTTGGAAATCTACTGAAAAATTTTATTCCCGTAAAATACTTTTGATCCTGCCCAAGAAAAAACTTATAATTATATTTTTCCAATTGTTTGCCTAAGGATTTTTTCATTTTCTGAAAGTAAGGAAGTTTAATGAAATTTTCGTAAGTGAACGTAAAATAATTTTAGCTACTTCGTATATTACTATGAAACTTATTCATTTCTTTCGTTCAGTGCGCTTGATTTTAAGGACTATACTTCAGTAAAAAAATATGAATTGAATCCATATCTTATGTTTAAATTTTTACCTCAATATATAGAAAATAACAGTGGACTATATATGTAGAATACGGATATCATAATGCGCAAAGAAAGCCATGAATACTTATCAATATTCCAAATAATCGTATGTTAGTTTCCACTACTCCGCTATAGATTTCCAATGTATCCAATAGATGTCACGCTATGATACTTGTTTCCGTTCTCCTCGGAGGGAAATCTGGGAGAGGCTTGTTGAAAAGATACCCAATAGATGGAGATACTTCATTCGCGGTTAACGTTCCATGTTCCTGAATCGAAAGTAACACTGGTGAGTGTCAAAGTGATGTTGATCGTGTGACCTGTGTCGTGTCGATGTGTGAGGAAGATTATTGCTTATGTTTCTACAGGCAGAACCCTGTTAAACAAAAGACGGGGATGCTGAAACTAAATTAGGTGAGTGTTTGAATGCCAGTTATAAAAGTGTAGTCAAATTTTCCTCTCATGTTTTGCCTTGGTTACTGAAGCTCGTTTAGATTGAGGCGTTCCACTCGGGAAACATGTACATAACCGTGTTATTGCTTTTAAGCTGTGTGACTCCTATTCAACTCGAAGAAAGTGTCGCCTAAGTGACTTTCTGTTAAATGCCTTATTCTCGAATGCTAGCTTGCTTCATTACTACTTTGTAGTGAGTGGATATATGTTGTTGCTGTTGAGGAAGCTCGTTGCCGTTGAAGTTTAGATCTTTGTGGAGATGATTAACTAACGATTATATCGAACTAATGTGATGCTGTAACTGCTTTTCAACACAGTAATATTTTATTATTCTTAAAATATATACTTTGTCAATCCTTGACTTCACATAATTCTCAATAAACCCGTTCCGGTTTCATATAGTGTGATTTCATAACACAGCGAATATTGTTATGATTTATTATTATTTACTAATAAGTAATATTTTTAGCCTTAACTAACTGAAATATTATTTATTCCCATGTGGTTCATTTATTGCCTTGTTTTTATATGAAGTTTCGATAGATACTTATTTTGAAAGGTATGTTAAATGTTTTATTTATCGAAATATTTAAAAAAACAGTGCATTGAAAGGATATTACTATATACTTATTTATAATTCCAATAATTGCAAAACTGCCGGCACGTCACTATCGTTGTGATTGTCGAATAAGTGGTTAGACTCAATTACGATATACTTCAAGTTTAAGAAAAAGTTATTATTTTTTATATGTTCTCCCTATTTAAAGTGGTCTATGACTCATAGTTTTCATTTATGAAGTAGAATTGCATTTCTTCATTGGGTGAAGGCATGAAGCTTTCCTCGCATGTCGGTACGGCCACCTTAGGTTCACTTCCTTGTCATTCACTGGGTTCTCGCTTCTGTTTAGGAGTTAGCCTGTCAGTTTTTCTGATTCACTGGCTGTCTAGAAATGTGTCTTTTGTCAATCGCTCGACTGGCAACAAAGCGCGTGACAGGTGTTCCGATTGTTTTCCTTTCATACCGAATATTTATTTTTACGTCTTTGATATTCATGTCAATAACTTTTTATGTAGAGAGATAAAATCTTTCACGATATTGAACTACCGACCACAATTGTCAAATATAATAGAGATGTCAGTGGTATCTTTATCGATTTCCGTTAAGCTATACCGTGAGGGCACTGTATTTTATTGCATTTCTTCTTTTTCATTTTAGCTCATAGAGGCTTGTAAGTATGTTATATGTGGTCGTTTTTCGTATTGCATGTTATGGTCATGTTTTTTTTTAAGGAATTCCAGGAATTTTTTAACCAAAAATGTATCAAATTGAGTTGCGCAGGAATGAATTTTCGTGATGCAGCAATATTGGTGGCTGAACATCTGAATAGGCCAGCTATTCTCGATAATTGTTGCATGGAAGCCCGTAAGATTCATGAGCAATGAATAATGAGTGGATGGAAACTGATACTATTGTAGGTGCCCTGGAAATTGGATAGAAAGTGACAGAAGAGTACATAAAACGGTTCTTCGGTATGATTCTACCTGAAGATAATACTGACTGGACAAAGTAGCTGAGCATATTACTGGGTCGAAATGATTTAATTGCTGAATTAAAGATAATTTTTATATATTTTCCATTGTAGAATATACGGCGTAAGGAAACGCGGAGAAGAAATTTGTTAAATCAGCGATCGCATGTTTTGAATTATAAATTTAATTTATTTTGATTGATACTCGACGTTGTGCTGTAGTAGTGCCATGAATTAAATGCCAGCGCAGTTCGAAGCGCTTTTGATTGAGGTCTGAAGTAAAGGGCAGTATTGATGGAAATCGGATTGGTAGTCATACGGGCCAAGGGTCGAAGGGACAATGGAAATGATGAGGGTATCGATGGACGAGACGTTGAATTCAAGAAAGATATTTTTCCCTCATTGATTTTGACAACCCTTTGACCAAACCAGTTGTCATAATCAAAGTGAATTTTAAGTAGTGGTACTCCCCGGATAGAACGTCTCAGTATAAAATGTCTATCGTTTAGATCTTATTCAGTTATTGGAGATCGAACCAAGCGATATTTTTCACTACATTCTGATAACGTTATGTGTCTCTTTTCTTTTAATCTCAATTGATACTGAGAAAGATTAGGGTCATGCTAATGTAGACTAATTTATTGGGGAATATTATAGGAAGAGATCCTGCCTCTCTTCATATTTATTAATAAAACAAATTAAATAAGACGCAGCGGTGATTTAATTTTGAGAAATGTTATTCCTGAGGTTGTATGTAACCGTTATTAGAAGAAGCTGCTGGTGAAAGAGGCATTCACGAGACAAGGAATGATGATATAGTTAGGCCCGTATTACACTAGGCCGCCAGGCGGCGCCGCCAGCTGAGCCACTGGTGACTTTGCGTGTCACTGGGCATTGATTGTTATGGAGCCTATTACACTAGGGCAGCCGGTGGCGTCGCCACAAACTGGCTGCCGACTGGTGGCAGTTCCCCGCGACCAGGACGGCAGCCACGGCGGCGCAGAGTCATGGCGGGGCATTGTATCATACTGAGCCTATTACACTGGGTAGCCTGGCGGCGCAGCCAGTCCCGCCACCACTCGGTTTGGGCACCACGTGATCATTCTACTGTACACTAGTGTGGAGAGAACATGTCGGACAACAAGTATACGCATGTGCTCCTCCTTTTTACTTTTAATGTAAAGGAGAAGGGAGAGAAAGATGCATGTACACTAGGGTGTCCCAAGATATAAGGGAAAAAATTGTTTTCGCAAAATCAAATACGCATACCCTCTATTTTTTTCTATTTGGCCTTATTGACTTACCTAATAAATATTATTGCTATTGGGATATGGTAACCCGTGCCAACTTGATAATAGGAAATTATGTTCTTCTATCTCTTTCACCGATAACCTATATTTTTGCGATTGCATTTCAGTTTGTTACCTTCCAAGCATTCTTTAATTTTAGTTACATTTTATTCGAATTTATCGAAACAAGATGGCCAAAAATATAAAAGTGGATTTTATTTGTGTGAACTTTGGCACTTCGCATAGTTACTGCTGAATAAATTCCGTATACAGCCATTAATGTATTATTAAGTAAATTACTTTGCTTCCTGCATATTCAAATGATACTGAGGGGTTGAAGTTGCCAGTGGAATTACTTAGTAATAAACGGGTATATTTTTTAATAGTGGGCGAAAAACATCAAATTAAACGTCCGAAACTGCCTTCTAATGGGCACATTCTGACAATTAGCTGGTGGGGACAAAACACTGGCTAATAAAGAGGAAAGAGATTTTTTTAAAGTTAAGCAAGTGTGTTTTTCCAAAGATTTTTTACACAACAAATGTTACTGTAACTTAGCGATTTTTTGTGCTGTACATGGTGTTGAAAATCTTTTTTTATATAATTCAAATAATGGTAAAAAGTAAATATTTAAGGAAAGTTTGTAATATTTTATGCAATTTAATTGACTGCATCGGGAGTAAAAATTAAGGAAAACTGGCAATAAATTGCTCTCTAATTTTGAAGTTCCAGTATTGCCACGATTCATAGCTATCGGAGCAGATGTCAGGAATAGTGCAATAAAATTTCCTTCGGTGAAGACAGTCTTTGCCCTTTCCATCCTGTCTAGTAAAGGCACTCATGCACATATATGTTCGTGTGTTTGGGAAGAACACAGTTGAACGTTGAAAATTTAAAAGAAAGCTATGGTAATATCTGTGAGCAGATTCTTATGGGAGATCGAACCAGTGATACTTTGGCTCGATGTTTCGGATTTGTTAGTTGGCACCCACACATAAAAGGCTGCTTACTCGTAAATTGCGCAAGTGTTATAAAGGAGGAAGTGCAGGCTTAAAACATTAGGTTATACGATGAATTTCCTCTAATGGATTCAGCATCGGTTTGAAAATGAAGAATTTTGCAAAAAATCTATGACCGGCATTTTTCGCTGAATTAGGTCAAATTTAACTCCCTGTATAATTTAAATGTGCAGGAATCAAAGTAATTAACTCGATAATAGCAGTAATGGCTGTATACGGAATTTATTCAGCAGTAACAATGTGAAGTACCAAAGTTCGCACAAATAAAATTCACTTTTTTATTTTTGGCCAGCTTTTTTAGATTCTAGCCCACTTTACGGAGTTATGCATATTAGAATAAATGCTAAATAAAATTAAAGAATGCTTGGAAGATAACAGGATGAATTATAATCGCAAAAATATAAGTTATCGGTAAAAGAAATGGAACAAAATAATTTCCTATTAACTCGAAATCTATATAAGAGTGCACTTGTATGTTGTGGTTGCCTAACTCCGATATTCAGTTGCTATTTTTTTATAAACAAAAGGCCATTGAGCTAAACGGTTGGGCACGTGTCCGCTATTTTTAATCAAAGAACGTTCCATGAAAGATACGCGCGAGTCCGTTAGTTAATTTCCCACTTACCTGGTGTTTCGGTACAAATTTTCATTTTTCGAAATTGTTTTTGCATCAAGTCGACACGGGCTACCATAATCCAATCGCAAAAATTTTTATTAGGTAAGTTAATAAGGCCAAATAGAAAAAACACAGAAGTTAGCGTTTGAAAAAAATGACTTCGATATTTTTGGGACACCCTAATGTACACCCTATGTTATCCTTACGGGAATCTAAAAGGGTTATACTATATACTTTTTTGTTGAACTGTTTTCAGACGACGACAAGTTTTCTAATTACTTAATAATGTCTAAATCGTCTTTCTTTGAATTGTTATCGTTAATAAAGGTTGATATTAACTGGAAAGACACAAAACCGAGAAAGGTTATCACATCAGAAAAAAACTCGTAGTCACTTTGAGGTTAGTATTAAAAATAAATTCTATTTTAAGTTATTGAATTTATTGCATTTTGAAATATTCACTAGTTTTAAAAACAGTTAAAATAAAAAAATGAATATTTTTGTTCGCTATTTCTTAATAAACATTTACTTTTATTCTTTTATGAATCATATTACTGTCTCATTGGAATTATGAGGTTGCTCTTCTGATGCAATCCTCTTCTTCAGAACCTCAATGAGCTCATAGTCATTGCTTGTTCTCTTTCCTAAATTCTCTCGTTCTCGTACCCAAATTGCGGGTCGTTGCTCTACAGCACAAATGAAGTCCTCCGTATTAATTGTTATGTCCAACAACTTTTGACACTCTTCCATATCGGAAATTCGCAAGGGAACCGTTCAGCTGGGTATTACCATCGAACTGCTGCAGGGCCGAACAAGAGATTGGCTGCGCCGCCAGGTGAGACACCGGTGTCGGCCTGGCGGCCTAGTGTAATAAGGCCCGAGTCACCGGTGGCTCAGCTGGCGGCGCCGCCTGGCGGCCTAGTGTAATACGGGCCTTAAGATACTGGGAAGAGGATGCTTAAAAAAACTTGGGCTGGAGCGCCTTATTTATAGCTGTGAATCATTGAGTCGAAGAAGAGAAGACAAAGAGGATAGTGGATCTTTAGATGTGTGTCTGACTGAGATTAATAAAATTAAGTCGTGAATTAGTGAAAGTATTAATTATTTTTGGGCACAAAGGGATAGATGCTTGGCATGGAAAAGCAGCTCGAAAGAGGGAGATACAGAATAGATCTTTGTGAGATTGTGGAATGATATCAAAGAGACAATCTGCGAGGGACGAAAACTAAATTTAATTGTGTTGATTGAGTTCAGAAGCCAGAGCTTATTGCTCTTCAAAACCTTAGTATAATGTCATCGGAGGAGTCCATTATAATAAGCGTAGTAATTAAATAAGTAAAAGCAATGAAAAGCTGGTTTAGATGTATATTCTATCTTTTACGAGAAATTTCGAAGATATAGCTACTCTCAACTGTAAGGTGTCATTATTCATTGAATCTTTGTAGATCATTTTCCCTCGATACATTATTTACGATCAATCTTTTAAATGCCTGGTAATCTTAAGCGTAACTGTTTTTAATAAATACTCCGATTGTCAAATCATGATAGTTGGAATTGATTGCTCATGGCCTTAGAACGAAGTACCTTGAATCTATGGTCATAGAAAGTAAACATTTAAGTGCTTTGTGTTGCTTGTTTTAAGTACTTTGAATTTGTTAACTGGGTTGTTGGGATTCCTGTAGCTGGCATCAATTTAAAATAAGCTCCTATATTTAGTACTTAATTTATATTTTTATAGTCCCAATTTCAGTACCAGGCATTTTGTCTTTGGCAATGATTTACGAATTGTGACTTTGCGTTTAAGATTAATATTAGAAAATAATTGGAAAGTTCTCGGGAATTGACCGAAAAAAAAAATGTTTCTTGCCGAGATACAGTTAAGTTATTCAGTATAGGCGTGGTTTCTTTTAAATTAAAAATTCCATACGAACTATTTGTTGTTGTGAAAGCTTCAAAATTTATTCAATTACGAACAGGAATTATTTAAATTTTGTTACATGTCAGTTACTATTTGTGAAGTGATTACTATAATTGTATATCCTATCAACGATTTTACAAAGAAGAATAGTGCAGCAGAAAAGGTCATAAAAGAGTCTGAAAGAGAGTGAGGAAGGTTTAGTTTTGTTTACTTGTGTTTCGATGTCTGGGCTCCGCATAATGGATTAAGTTTGGTTAGGCTCTTCTACCTTTTCAGTATCTCAGACGTATCTCAGGTCCTTGTTGGTGCTTCGGTAACTGCGGGTCTTCGGTGAAGTCAATAGCAGGTATTGAACGAAGTGGATTTCGTTGGGGTGCCCAGGTGTGTTGGGATTAATTTTAAGATAAACCCTCATGCTAGTACATAAATTATGGCTTTATAGATATACTTCATATTACTTATTCGTGTGTGGTAGAATACGCTGATATTTGCGTATTCTTTCAAAGGTTTTTAGCCACCTTTTAACCTCGGCTTGTACAGGATTTGAATAAAAAAATTCAAAGCTGAATTCTGTTAAGCGTTATTAATTTTTAAAATTTTTTTATCCTTTGATTCGTTATGGTTTTCTTCGGATTTCCGATGTTATTTTTCGTTACATGTTTTGACTTCTTGGCTAGCCAATTACCTAGAGATTGATGTATGTAGTGACAATTATTATATATTCATTCCCAATATATATTCAGTTCATTGTAAACATTCAGCTCAATTTTACGTATAATTACAAGACCTACGTTGCAAATGTATCTCATTCAAAATTCTATACAAGAAGCGGAGCGCGACTGTGTAAGAAATCATGATTACATCAGTGGGTCAATATAAGATAGAGTATCTATATAGTCAAAGGTGAAGGTTTGGAATGACGAATATGGTATAGAGTAACAAAATAAACTGGGTGGCTCCAATCCTATTTTGTCTCTCTGGACTTAGTAATTTTGTAAGAATCAGGTTATTGAACCTTGTTCTCTAAGCAGGAATAAAATATAAATACTACGTCGTGTGATGTGTGTATAAAGGAACATTTTCTTTTGCTTGATAAATTTGTAAATGAGGAATGATTTCGTCCTACATCGTTTTTGTTGATAGTCTCGAGGATTAAAATTGATTTATGAAGGTATGCTTATGGTATCACAAATTGAGTTAGGTGAAAGCTTGTAGGTTTTAAATCAGTGGACATACTCCCTGAGGAAAGGATGGCCGTTGTGAAAGGTTCGTAGATTCTTCCTTCTAATATCGGTGAAAGTGTAAGAAAGTTTGGCTTTCGCATTCAGAATTCGGTTCTTTGGAATTTCCCTAATCAAATCATGTTTTCCCTAATCGAATATATGTATCAGAAAAGGATATCCGAGAGGTGAATCAAATAACTTTTCGATTTCCTCGTCGTACACAGAGAAGATTTTTGTAAACCAATCACCAGATAATTATATATGCTAAAAGCCGCTTATAAGAAAGGCTTTATGGAAGGTCGATAATTGTCTTCTTTGAAATATATCGTGATTTTTCGCTTTTAAAAAAGAGATATCCCAATTTTTGTTTTCAGTAGTATTAGTTAACCTCGAACTATAGAGATTCAATTTGATATTTAATGAAAATTAGCTTGAAATTCGAAAGCCCTTCGTATTCTTTTCGCAATAATTGTGAACCCCGCGTTTGGGTAACAAGGATTAACGAAAGGTTTAGGTTATTCAATGATTTGACATTATCTCTGTACAATATTTAATTCACTAAATAGTCTTTTGACTTATCTTTCTTTATTCTTGTCTATTTATTAAGTTGGTTTCCGAAACGTGTCATTTCTTTATTTAAGTTGGGAGTATGACTTAGATTTATTCTATGAGGATGTGAATACTTGCTCATTTTATCGTATAATTATTTTTATAATTTCAGTGTCTTTAGTAGCCTTCGCTGTAACACATAGCTTTCATTAGACAGTCACGATTTATTCTATGTAGGGCTGCTCGAGAAGAATTCCTTTCTTGAAAAAAATGACTTGGAAACTGTGTTGGAGAAGGCGAAAGGGCATGAGCAAATATGCTAGTAATTAGGGCATTTATAACTCATTGTCATATACGGACGGGAAAGACTGTTATGCTGCGTTGTTCTGCACTTTTCGACCTCTTTCGCCTCTCGACACAGTTGCAAGTAATAAATGTCGAGGACAACCTACCCTCTCTTAATCACTGCATGGCATTATAAGCTATGTCAAGAGATGAAGTAATAGTTCACAGTACCGAAATTGTTGTTTCATTAAAATCAATTTTGAGGCTTAAATCGCTGGTCGAAATTTACGTATGGTCCTGAAATTGAACTACAGTATGATTGTCGTTTTGAGACAAGGTTTGCCGTTTATACCATATAAATGTTCTGATTTATCTTACGGAGATGGTTTCTGTTAAATGATCTTTGATAAATGTCGCTGTTGATTTAAATTCTAAATTATCTGATATATAAATCTATCTATGCATAAGCCAGTTGCCTTATTACTGTTCCGGGTTTAATCCTGTTGTTAATGTATAGGATAATTGATTCATAAAGTATCATTAAAGTTTCATTTTGTGATTTGCATAACTTCGTGGTTACATTTATGATAAAAGATGATACTTCGTAAAATAAAATAGTTGAAATCAGAATTGCCTTTTGTTTTGAAGGTTTTGCGAAGTAATAATGAGTGCAAGAGATCTCAAACTATTTATAGACGAATTCTTTGAAATAGAGAGAGGTTATTTTATTAGCTCTTTCGTGTATATTTGTTTCATTTATATTGGTTATTATTAGTGATTCAAGTTGCCCATTTTCCCTTTATCAACTGTTATTTATTTACTGCTAAATATGGAGGAATGATTCTTATGTTTTTGTGCACGGATGCTGAATTAAGATTATCGGAGTGGCACCTCCCAGCGCATTCTCTCATTCCTCTAAGCGCGACTGTGTTCTCTTTAGCATGGCTCTAGATAAGCTCAATCTTATGCAGAGTCGCAACCGTCATAGAGCTGAAATTGGGTTAAGAACATTTCTACTCCGGGAACTGCAAGGAGATTTGACCATTGCTGCAAGCATTAGCTACGACTATCTTCCAGCTTGCCAACTGTTCTTCAAAGGAAATTTTTGCCCCTATTTCTCCTTTAATTTTTCTTTGTACGACCGTTTGTTTCCTTTATTTGTTTTATTTTGGCATCACAAAAAATCCTAGATATAAGTTTATGAGGGAAGTGTTTCATTTGTGTAATTTAATTTCTCATTTTTCTTTTATTTCGAATAGTATGCACCGTACGCCACTTTATTCAATTATTATCGTTTATATAAAATAAGGAAAGGAGATATGAAAACTGAAGCATCAAAGCAATGAGCTTTTCTTGTAGGATTTCTTTTTTCTGTAAGTTTAGATCTATAAGTTTTTCCCTGATGTCATTATTAGATCAGATGAGGGAAATTTTAATCAAAATTTTCAAATTTAATCATCATGAGTTTTCTACCTTTCTGTAGGTTCATGTACACGCAAAAATCCCTATTAAGCGCCATCTCCTTCATTTCTTTATAGTTAACCCCATCACTTATGTCATCCAACATCTTCTGCCTTTGTCTCCCCCTCTGTTTTTTACCCTGAATTCATAGACAGTTCAATTCTATTTATCGTTGAGTTTTAGTACATTGATAAGGATATTTAATTTGCTCACCTTTACTTTAAGAGTCGCATTTTATGACAAAGGAGTTGAGGACCTGCATTACAAATTTATGATTTAATTTTTTCATTATATCTATTATTAACTAAAATGTACCTTACTGTGAATCAAATGCTCATGCCAACTATAGAACGTTTTTTGTAGAATATTTAAAAGTGCTTCGACTGTTTAGGTCACTTCGCAAATGAGCTCGCATGTTCAACTTTCAATGATAAAGAATATTGTATCTGTAAGTAAGGTATGTAATTTTATTATTGTATTAATATGTTTCCCTTCCTTTAATTCTTTCCTACGTATTCCTCAGGTTTTTTACACCCCACTCCTCTTTGTGGTTGTTTTTTCTTCGTTGGAAATATTTCTCTGCGATAAAAATTATCTGTTACTTATTTACTCCAGAAATTCATTTCTTCTACTTTCACGCTACTAGTAAAAAATATCTGTGTGCATTGTTATATTTATTCTTTTGGTATGTGTTTTTACTAGACGAGGGTTTAATAGAAAATTTGACTTCCCAATTCCAATTCCGCCCTATAAAGACGTGCCTATGTATCATTGCATTTTCCGATAGGAATACTGCTTCGATTTTGCGACAATTTCTGATGGCTTTTTCTAGCGCCACTGTCTCCGTGGAGCATTGTTGTCCCCGAATTTATTAGCATTCTCCGGCGAGGCGTCGATCGGAAAATCTGTTTGCGTTCGAAAGCCTTTTCCGAAGCGGATTTGCGATTCTGAATCCGATTACTCGCCCTCGATCAGCGACCACTCGACCGTCGGGTCATTCGACGTCGACTCTTTGACGAAATCTCGCGGGGGTGGCCTCCCGTTAGTCGGCCTTATTTATAGGCTGGCGGGGGGCGCTTCCGCCTACCGCGCGACGCATATTAAAAGGGGAACTGTCCAAATCGTAAGGCGACGATTGAAAACGGCCCCAAGGGAAGATTTATGAAATCCCCGCTCGCATTTAATATAGGCCGATGAAGAGACGTGACACCCTGTGATGCAGGTGGGGAGACGTCCCGAGAGCCGCTTTCTCCAGGGGTTTATATTATTTTTTTTCGCAATGGAAGTTCGAATAAAGCTCAGATAAGTAAAATGAATCGGGAAAAATCACCTGGGAATGAAAATCGCTAAACTTTATAGAAGTCGCATTACAGGCAATTCGAGTAGTTAAGTTAAACTGTTTAGTTTAGTTAAAGTTTTGTCTCCGATATTTTCAATTTTAGAGGCTGATTTTTTCAGCAAAATATTATTTATTAGGCTTAATGTGTACTGGTCATATTGTTGTACGATGATGATTTAATGGTTCGATGGTTTGTAACGCTGTTGACTCAACTATTTAGCATATAAACTCGAATTGTGTGGAAATCGAAATCACTAGAAGTATTAAATCCTGTTAGTATGTAAGAAAATTTCATGACTTACGCTCCAGTTGGCGAATTGGAGGTTTCTCAAAGAGTTTTTGAATATTATAGGGTACAGTCATGAGCAACCACATGTTTCAAATCAGTGATGAACTCCTTTTTATTAAGAAAAACGGACGCATGAGTTTTGCTTTAGAAAGAACAAATGATTTTAAGTTTTTACATGGTAATCGAGTACGTATTAAAATATATTTGGGACATTATTTGTCTTTTAACCCGTGCTTTCCTTGCCAAGATTTCTAGGTTTACTTTATTGATATTGCTAAATTTAAGTAAATAGTCGTTAAGGAAACTACTAATCCGGTTTACATCGATTAACGATTAATTCATCAACGTTTTTCGACTTCATTTAAACCTTATAAAATTAAGATGATCAAGTTTTATCGCCGATGATGATGATTTATGATCGAACGTTACAATAACGTTCAACTTATGTATGAGTGTGCGTACTAAACTAAACAATCACTCCAATATTATTATAATTATAATTGAGCGCTAAATTGAACGATTTATTAGTGAATTTAAATGGAGTGAGCTGAGGAGAGGAAATTTTGGGTCTTTGCGTCCTATTATTAAGCTGGAATTCTAATTACCTCCTTGTTGTAAAAGTTCGTTCGAAAATGCATGTATTAATCCTGAACCTCCATCTAGTAATAGCTTTTTACTTAAATAAGCTAGTATCTTTTATTCGTTATTAATATAGCAAATGAAACGGTAATACATTTTAGTTTTGCAATTCATTCACAATTGTTCTGCTTATCGCTTAGAGTAGAGAATAAGGATGGCTGTTAGTTAGGCAGAAAATGTACTGCCTCTTTAAGTTTCAAGTGTTAGGTCGTGAGTGTAATGAAGAGTTATAACTTCTCAAAGCAGTTTGGAGTCTTGAGGAACAATTTTCATCCTTGAGGGAAAATTTACATTCTCCGGAGAAAGGAAACTGTCGTACAAGTGCAGCCGATAAAATTCTCGTTACGCCTTTGCCTCGTTTGCTTACGACGGACAAAAGCATTCCAGTGCAGAATTTGGCGTTGCCATATCATCGCGGCGACATATTTCCTGTCATTCTTATCATTATCAGACTTTCTGCAAACCTGCCTCGTACGATTCTTCCTCGCCTTCTCTTCCAGAGGGTTATTACGTTAAGAATTGTTTGCAGATTATAATTTACGAAAAAAAATTGCTCGGAAACGGCCAAAAAACAAGTCTGGGTGAGAAAAAAAGCAGTCAAGTGGCTGAAGGAGCAGGTGCTCCAAATGCTTGTCTTGGCTGCCGCTCTCGTGGGAATTTTTCTTGTTCTCGGCCGTGTCCTCTGCGAATCGGGCGACTATTTTTACTAAATTCCCATGGCGGTAGGGTTATCTGGATCAATCTACATATGTTTTACCAGAATTTTTTTATTACGCTTTTTATATTTTAATCTCGAACTGCTTGTTTCTCAGCTATTTGTGGATGATTTAAATTATTATTCTTTTGTTATTACTGCTATTGAATTTTATTCTGCAGATTGGTTTTTGGATCTGGAGACAGTGGGTCAGCGTATGGATCCACATTAAGTAGTACATGCAAGACACATTTTAAGCAATAGAAGTAATCGCATTGACAGATAAACCTGTATAAAATAACAATTGAAGGTATTTCATTGATTTTTACAGTCACCAGAAATAAAAATTTCCCTCCTAATACACTTTCTTCCACGTAAAAATATTATCTCGTAGAAAATAAAATCATAGTCCAAATAGTCAAAATTTAAATGATCAGATAACATGAAATTATTTGCGAAAATATCCAAAAACATGTAGGATCGTTAATTTATTGAATTGAGAATCATAAAATTGACTTAATTTCCCTGTTTATAATGAAAATTAATTTATTCTTAATATGTTATATTGTTAATAAAATCTTTGTTATTTCGTGATCTCTTATAAATAAATCTGTTCATTCAGCTTGCTCTTTGCTGTCATACAAAAATAATACTAATTATCTTGGTCCAAGGACAAACACAATTTGTATAGGTTAAACCAATATCATTAATTGCATTAAAATTAATTAAATCTATCTAAAAATGAATCGCTAAATACAAATCATACATATCATTGCAATTATCACTTGTACATTTTACATTAATTATATACATACTTATGTTAAGCCTCCCACAATCGATATTAAAATGAACTTGGTTAACATGCAAGCAAAAACATGTTACTAAGTACTCGAAGGATTCACCCTACTAAAACATTTCCTGGTCATTCAGTATATTGAAATAATACAATTTATTGAGCCAGCGGCGTCTCAAAGAATTTTCGTCAAACATTTCGCAAAGGATCATCTTCGCAAGTTCAAAAGGTGTGCCGTAATTCGCAACAGTTGTCGTAATTCCCCGAGCTGAATTGTGTGTGAAGACTCGGAAGGCCTTCATTCACTCGTTACGAAATTTTCGGGACGAACGTAAGGATGAACAATGGGCGTGAGAGCGCTTTCAATTTTATTCGCGAGATGCTCCTTCCGCGTCCCGCCTTTTCTCACTGACGCCTGCTTTGCAGAATGACAACAGAAAGGCAAAAAAGTGTATCCGTAGGCGGAGTACGTTTTTATCGGTGCTCGTTTCCGGAGCAGCTGTGCGCATGACGTCGGCATCAAAAAGTCAGCTTCAGGGCCGTCGTCGTCTGGGACGCCTCTTATCTCACAATGGACCTTCTGTTTCTCCAGGAGCATCCCTAGATCTCGTATCATAGGACGTCTTCTGGAGTTTACCCCATATTAAACGTTCCATCAATAAATGACTGGCCAAACCGTTTCCAATCTGACTGGGTTTTTTAGTCACCCTTTCATATCGGGTTCTCGGATAAGTTTTATTACTTTTTTATAATTGAAATAAGTAATTATCGATGTCTTTGATGACAATACTCCTATTTATGGCTCTTCTATCTGTGATGACAATATTCCTACTTAATATCATAGATGCAATAAATTTACTTCGAATGACTGTGGATTTCATTACGGATTGATATATTAAATCGTAAAACAACTAATATGTCAATAAATCAATGGCGCGGAGTTGCTTGTTGACCTGAGAATTATTAAAAGGTGAAAGATAGAACGAAATTATGGTTACATTTTCTCTAGAGATGATACGTTCTCGGAAGACAATATATACTATGTGCCCTTGTTATAGATAATAGGCAGATAAGATCCAACGGAAAATGTCTTAAAATTGAAACTAAGAACTCCAATTATCGATTCCGAACTATTTTTAGCCATGAAATTTACGCAAAAGTTAACAAATTGGAGATATATATATGTTTAGTATATGGTGCATGATTCACCTGCCAATTCGAAGCGAGTCTACAATGGCACACATTTTAAAGTGTCAATTCGGCGATATTTATAAGTATAGTGACATTAATGGTAAATATGGTAACATTAATGGTAAGTAAGACTTTACTTGCAAGAAATCATTTTTCTTTAATCGAGGGATATTCCTTTCTTAACTAGAGCACCGAGGCGTTGAATACAATGGACTGAAGTTGGAGATACGACTGAAGTAGAATCCCTACTGAAAATTTTCGCCCTGTTTTTCGTGCCCACTCTAGGAATTCTGGTTCAAGCTCAGCTCCATTGCGACCAAAATTCAACTTTTCGGTTGAGGTTTATTTCGGTGTCAGAAATATATGCCGGTTTCTGGTTTGTGAGTAAGTTGCTTTCGTTTTCAATTGCGGTCCCTTTTCTCCAAGACCTAAAATTTCGGTTTTTTGTTTCGGGAATTCGATTTCATTCCGGTAAGATACTCTGGTTAAAACATATTATTGATGTTCTTTACTCAGCCTTGAAAAAGTTTTAAGTTGACAGTGTAAATATTGAGATTGCCGCAATAGCACTTTCAAGTTTCGAGGAAGTTAAAAGAGAATGAGAATTCGCTGTAAAGGAGCTAACAGTTTAAATTAGCCCGGAAGATTTCATTACTTAAGCTTGCAGCTGTTTTCAGAATGTAACAAGTAATCAAATTAACGCATTACAAGCGTTGAGAAGCTTGAGTTAGTTTGCAAGGATGCTGTACATTTCCATGAGTAGTACTTGTTTAATAAGTAATAACGTGTCTAGGAAAGACTTCTATTCCATGGTGCCCAATGACAGTATTAATAAATTTCATAAAAAAAAGAATTTTTTTGGGAAGAGATGATACACGTTAAAATTTGAGGGTTTTAAGTTAAGGCATCCTGTTTATTAGTTTAGATGTTTAAATTAAACGTCCTTGACCCATCTTTCTTGGAAATAGTTCCGGGTTCGCTTCCTACATGCAGTCTAGTAATTTTCTATACCCTCCGAAGGTTGAAGGTTGGCGACAGGAAGAGTATCCGGGAGCAAAAACATCCTTATCTAAACTAATGGCAGATCTAAAAAAAAACCCGCGTCAACAAAAAATGAAAATTATGTGTGTTTATTAAGAGTAGCTCGCAGATGTGATGCTGTTTATATGCCTATTCGTCGTAAGATTATGGTTGCCAAAATTGTTTCCACATCGTGTAGTTACGCCCAACTCAAAATGTCAGGGAATATATTGTATGTATTTTAATTTCCGGTATCACTCACAAAGGACATCATCATTTGCTACATTTGTTCTTCCTACAGTAGCCTTAGTATAAATCCTCCTGTTCGCTGGTGAAAGGGCCTACGAGGTCCATCCATACATTACTTCCTGCTTATCATCTGTGGCGGGAGGGGGGCCACTTATCTTTCAACTACTCCTCTGTCTTCATATCTTCCTGTTTTCCACTGCACTATTCTAATCTTGATGACTCCTCTTTCTAAGCTCATCTGTTATCTGAAAATTCCCTCCTCCCGCTACTCTCCTATACTAACCAATTTTCTTGTCATCTCATCTCTGACCGTCTCAAATACTACGATATCACGTTCGCCTTTCTATTTCTTACCATTTCGATTATGATCATGGCGACGATTGTACCCGTTATGACTTCAGGTGTTTGTTTTACTATCTCCTTGATGTTATTATCTAATATTTTGTACTCTAATCTCGGTTCTCTCTAAATCATGAGTAATGACTTTATTCAGGGCCAGTGTATACACTGTCCTATCAAAGTTAGGTGGATAAAGCGTTGTGATCTTTCGTTGTCATTAACAGTAACGCATTTGATTCATTCCTAAATAGTCCGATATTATTCAACTCAAAGGAGTCATTATTTTGATATTGCCTAAAAATATGGAATAATGCTCGATGATTTACTTTCTTAAGGTAATTCCGGTAAGATTATCATAAAATTCATAAAGTAGATTATGAAAATTTAATCAAATAATAATCATGTATCGTATAATTCATAAAATAGGTAGGTGCTACTGCTGCCTCTGTAAGCTCTCAAAATTAACATACCGGGTCCAAAAATAGCAATGTAATTATATCTTTCTGCTGAATTTTGATTTTGATTTCAATATATTTTCTTTTTTCTTTATTTTGTATTTGTTTTATATGGAAAGCTCACGCCCTTTTTATGTAGCTTAATCATTATACTTAAGCTTAAAAAAGATAAAATCGCTAGATATAAATGTAGGTGAAGAGGAGAGTTGTTATGAGAGAAAATTGTAATTCACTCACTATCTAGTAGTTATTTAGTCGCAAGTCAATAAAACCTAAGCGGATCTTTATGTCTATAATTCCCATAGTCGCAATTAGAACTTAAATTAATTTTAAGGGCCTGAAGCATTTTTTCTTAGATTACTTTTCTCGATAATGATGCTGCAAAGTAAGGATTAAATAGGATGGATAAAAAATGAGTGCGGAAGATTGGTAGCGATGGTAAAGACAGTGCGTGGGAGTTTAAATTGTGGGAGAACAGGAAGAGAATTCGGATGGGGAGTGTGTTGGGGATGATGAGATGAAGGGAGAAGTTCAACGGAAGCTGCAAATTGAGGTGAATAAACGGAAATCGTCCATTATTTAGTAAATTCTTGTAAGTAGCCCAAAGTGCTCTTTGCGGATTATTACACGCAATTCCAAATCTGTAGGGCTCGAAGAAATTTAGATACATGCCGGTCTAGTATTAAGTAGTATGACTGCTTGTGTTGAACCTCAACCCTTCAATTATTAGCGAATTGCTGTCCTAAAGAGGGAATGAGGATTACTAAGCTAGATGAGGAGTGAGGTAGTTTGCCTTTACTTTCCTCTCTTCGTATATGTATGCGTTACTAATGGAAGCATGTTATAAACTTATTTTGAAATTACCCTAACAGAAGTTTACGAGTTTGGCACGTTTGATAATTCGAAATTACATCCACGAACCGATTAGTTTAAAGTGGGATATTTTGGTAACTGTTCAACTTTAGAAAGCACCAAACTTGAAAACGTAATAAAATATTACACTTATTAAAATTTTGTGTATATTTATGTGGTGAGAATTTAACGAGTAAAATTGAGGATAGACGAAGGAAATTCAGGGAAATAAAAAAGGAATTGCGCACTTAGGCTAATTTACCCCATTTCATAAATGAAAACTTCATCTCTGAAACTCGTATGATAAGGTAAGATTTTCATAGGGGATACTAAGTAGGTTTTTTGTGAAAACATTTTAGGTTCTGCAAAGCTAGTCTCATTAATACTAGGATAGTTAAGAATAGTTTGTGAATAGGAGACATTAAAACCGGATGAGGTTCTCTCGAAGAGAAGATAAACATGTGAGGGATGGTAATCTCTTATAGTTAGGATTTGGTTATTTACTGAGTTATTTATGCATAGCCGGAGCCATTAAAAGGTGTTAGGGAAAAGCGTCCGCTTTTATTTGTCCTCGTTTTTTCGCGAGCCTCGAGTTTCCAGGGTGTTTAAGTTGGCGTTTGTGCTACTCTCAAAAAGATATCCAGCTATAAAAAAATATTTATTCCACAGCAAGAGCCGTGATAAATAACTCTACTATCTTATCGCTTTTTATATGATGATTTTCAAGCTACTTTTGTTTTTTAGTTGAATTTCAATGTCGCTGCGACTAGTGCTCGAATTTATTACTCGAGAAATTTTTTATGATCGAGGGAATTTTGTGTTAGCAGGTTTCCGAATTGAATCTCGCTCCTAGGTTTTCTGGTTTCGCACATTATATAATCATAATAATGTCGAGTTTTGAATGGAAGACAGAAACCATTAATTTAAACCAAGAGGTAATTTTTCAGAAGTCATTATTCTACTACGTTAATTTATATATCGCAAGGCTTTGTCCATCTCTTCTCTTTTATAAATTTTGGATTAATATAACATTCCCTTTGATTTTAAGACATGAGTAGGTTCTGGATAAGTGCAGATTCTAAGTATCGATAATTTTTTTAGAAGAGATTCATGAAGAAATTATATGAGAATCCGAATAGTTTCAGGAATGGAAATACTTATAGAAAAAGTGAATTAAGAATCCTCATCGGGGGTTGAAGAAGCCATCGAGAATCGCGGTTAAGGATTTCCTTTCATCACATCTGAAATAATTGAGATTTTATAGCATTAGCCCAAGTGGATTAAGCTCATTTTATTCTCCATTTTGAGGCGAAGGGTTCACTCATACGCGTTCGGGTTTCTATTGGGAATCTCAATGCCAGTCTTATAAATTAGCATATGAATTTCATTAAGTCAACGAATTGGCCTCCGTTCAGTATCATTTTCAGAACTTTTTATGGTATCTTGTCAAATGAAAGGAGAATCAGGTCAGAGGGGAGTTTGATAGCTTGGTTTAAGAGTTTCTGAAATTAAATATTACGATGGGATATTTTTATTATCTGGAAGCATTATTGTCAGTCTCATATATACAAGTCACAACTCTCATGATCTATTGCTTGAGATAATGTCTGATTTATGGTATCTGCAATAGGTTCCGATGATCCGCTGGGTTTTCAATAATATTAATTTTCTTATGGGAAGGATAAAATCTTTTGTCACTGTAAAATTTTCCATTGTACAAAATGAGGATGATATTCATTGTTTAAGCTTCACTTCACGTCCAAAATATCTTATTTTTTGTCTTTTATCATAAATAATTTCTTTTTATGGTATTAGTAAAATAACTATGGATTGCAGGCGTAGGTCAGGTCTTAGATCAGAATATTAAAAAAAAACATAAAAATAATAGCAAGGGATCAACATTAAAGCAAAGTAAAAAAACGAGAGCTTTATGCCAACGAAAAGAATAGAGCCTTTTGCTGACTTCTTTCATTCTCGATTAAAAGCTTGAAGGCATTTTTATAGAAAACTACCCCAACATATAACTCGGTTTCGATACGAAGTATTAAGGTAAACTGAAATGTAAATTATTGGGTTTCATTGAGAAATTTTGTCGAATTAAAATGTTCATAGGCTGTCTGCCTTTCCCAAATCTATTTCTTTAAATGGTTAAGCATCTACTTAGAACCATTTCCTTATGATCGGAGACTTCTCAACTTCAACTGCACCCTAATAATCACATTTTAAATACTATTATTTTTATATTATTTAAAATTATTTATCCAAATTTCCCCCGAATCATTTCTCTAAAGGTTTATGCGTCCTCCCTAGAACCATTTACTTAAGAACGGAGAATTTTCAACTTCAACGGCATCCTATTAAACACATTTTTAATATTATTATTTTCATATCATTCTCAATTATTTGTCCTATTTTTCAGGATCCTTTATATTTCAACCAATATGTTTGCATGGCTGCTGTAAATGCCCGATGTAATACGGAGCACTTAATTACGTTCCCCCTGGCAGTAACGTATACGCGATTAATAAGATGAGATTTTCGGAATGCGATTTTTAGTCGGCCGAGCAGTGGAACGAAGCTTCACAAAGTTTATTGGAGTGGCGAGGGCGCGTCCTCCTTTCGCTGGAACTAATCCCGGACGCCGTCGACGCCGCTAGAGACGCCCCCCGGCGCCTCGGCGCCACTTGCGCACAAAGATCCGTAAATATATACCGCATTACTATGCATCGCGCCGCGCGATACGTCCGTGCATTAGTCCATTAGTCGAAATTGAGCGGGCACATGAAAAATGCAGGGGAAAGGGGCGCTGGGGAGGGGCGGCAATCGCCCCTTATCGATCCGCCCGCTCAAAGGGATTCCCCCGATGACTCGCCCGAATCACGCAGTCTTGGCGATTTCCCACTCTTTTGTGCGATCGCAAGTGGTTTTTTACGCCGGATCATCGCTCGATCGTCCGCGCCTTTTGTTGCTCTCAAATGCGTTCGTTTGGGACCATTGGGTTTTTTTCGCAATCCTTTCTCTCCTTGGAGTTTGGGTGCTAAAGCGTGCGTCCCGTCTGGGTGGGTTGGTTTGTGGTCGTCATCTTTTCTTTCAACCCTTTAGTCCCGTATGAACCCGATAGAGATTTTTGATATTGGTTATTTTTTAATTCGTTATTAATTTATTGGGGCTTTTTAGATTCAGTAGCTTATTTAATCATTATTTATAATCATCCACAATCGTAAATATAAAAGAAAATACACTATTATACTCCCCCTGAGCAAACTCAGGCTCGTCAGGAGGTGCCGGGATATCAATATAAAATTTTCTTTCAAAAACCGTTTTAAAATTACTGTTTCTAATTACGATAATTTGAATAATTGCGTAACATGTAATAATAAAATTACATCAACTGTATTGCCTGTACGTAAAAAATAATTATATGTATTAAAATGAGTGTGTATTTCTTAGAAACTTTAGTTAACACGTAAAAATTATTCTGTTGCAACAAAAGTATAGAATTACAATATAGTCATTTATCATGCATACTTGGTAAGTAATATAATAAAGCAAGTAATGTTTTACTTAAATATCGATTAATTTAAATTTTAATATTCATTGTTTGCGATGCTTTAGCTGCTGTGTATAGTAAATTTAATTCCGCCCATTGCCTCTTATCCTCTTTTAATTAAAAGTTGAGTCCATTATTAAATGGAGCTCAGTTTACAAAATGGGAGTAATCAAGGGAACCTAATTAAGTCCTTGCGTGGTTAAAAGGAAAGCACTATCCTCGTCCTTAAAAGACTGCTTTCAGTTCATCTGCCTCGGACCTGTTTTCAAGAAAATAGAAAAATGAAACTAGACAGTAAAAGGGATCGTATTAAAATGAGATAAAAAATATTAGTTCCATCCGTAGTCCACTTAAAGTAATTAATTTTTAACATTGGTAGTGCAGCTGCGTTAAACACAGTTGGGTTAGTCATCTTTACTACTAATCCTGCCATTCTGTTAATATTTCTTGCCATTCGTAAGTAGGCTTTTAGAATATTGTTCTTTGTATTCCGGGTTCCAGTGGAACTAGTGTAAGGCGCGCTATTTTGAGCGGATACGCTATTCTAATCAATCCTAATGCAGTACTCGCTCGGTTCTAAGGAAAAGCTTTCAGTCATTTTAAACCGTTAAGAGATTCGTTGCAGGAAATATAGGGTTATTTAATCATTTTGTTTCTTTTTTATTTATCAGAGATGAATCATGCCATGTACCTTTGTTATAATTGTTTAGATGTTTTCATTAGATAGAGTTACAACTAAATGAATTGCTAAATGCAACAACAAAAATCCAAAGAGGTACTTTAAGTAATATTCAATTTATTTTGAATTATTTTTAATTTTATTTAAAATCTATAATTTATAAATATCTTTAATCGCTAATTTTTAGCCTAATAAGTATGTTATTAGTTGTTTAGAAAATTTAGGGAACGCGCAAGGTTATAAAGTTATGAAGACTGAGTTTGCGTCATTTACATTATATGGATGTTAATATCTATAAATATGTATATTCATTTAATTAGATTAGATTTTTTCATACGCATTATTCTAGGAATATGACATTGCTGAAGATTGTTATTTAAGTACCGATTGATGAATTAATAAGTGGCTGTAATTATACAAGTATAGGAAACCTCACAGAGAGGCATTTTTACGTTTATGATTTACAAAAATTATGTTGACAAATTTATGATGTGTATTATGGGAATTAGGAAATGTTTTCATTTAGGTGAGGTAGTTGTTTAAGGAAAGATCGGCATCTGCTCAATTTTTCAGTAATTATTAATGATTATAACAAAAATGAACGACTTTATTCATAGGGAAGATGGACTTCTTATATCTGACCCTAATCATTTTGACGAAGTTGGTACTCTATGCAATATCGCTTTTAAGTCATTTCTATATGCATTATTATGTATTATTTAGCTTCATTTGATCAAACATGGGTTGATTTGACACCTTACCTGTAAGTTTGGTAATTATTCTCGTCGAGAACTATTTCTCGGAATTTTAACTGGAAGACCTAAAATCGGAGTGTGCTATGAGCACATACCGTTTGTAAAATTCTGAAGTAATTAATGTATATCTAATTGAAAAAAGGAATCGAAAATTAGGTTGTAAAACCTTTTCTCAATATTATGCTGAGAGAGCTGAAGACATATTTGTGACGAGTGATGTGATTAATCATGACATTGATTCGACCTCGGGAACGTAGCCACTGAAAGCCAACACCAACCGACATTGCCAATCAGCTACAGAACATCTGCTTGTCGGAAAGCAGTCGAAGCCGACTACAATACATTTAAAGAAATTGAGTAACGTTTGTGCATGAAGTATAAAAGTCAATTGTAAGTCAATAATCGGAATTTTCTATCATAAAGATGTTATTCACGTTTTAACTTTAATTTTTTTACCCCCAAAAAAATAGAAAATTCCTGAATGGTATTTTCAGGTCGTTTATCCTTCCTAAATTTATCAACATCGAGAAGTCAATTTATTAATATCTCATTGTATTCTGCTTTGGGTATCCAGTCATGCCTAAGAGAAAAACAGATTCTGTAGAGAATGCTTGCTGATTCTGCATCGACTTACTTCGATAGGTTTTCCTGCAGGTTTCATTGTGCCCAAGACTATTTTGAGAGTTCATCCTCTCCTAATAGGAACCTCGCACTAACTGACAGCGTAAACATTGGAAGCTGCTCGTGCTTAGTGGGTATCTTTTTATAAATATCTAAGGCGTGGAAAAACCTACTTCGGTGTGGGAAAAAATTGCGCAGCTGTAATTAAAATAGAGATATCGAGATTTTATATTTTTAAATGGGAAACTAGTAGCAGATGAATTTTAATTTGTTGATTAATATTTATCTTCATTTTTATGATTTCATAAGAAAGTTTTAGATGTTTTAATAGATTATTTTATCAGCAGATGGATTGTAATCGATTAATTAACTTAATCCATTTTTATGATTTAATTTAGAAATTTCAAATGTTTTACTTCGAAATAAGATTCGATTTCACTACGCACTGGGTGGTTCCTTTTGATAGGTAAAGGAAGCAAAGACAGCTACAAGTGATTTTACGAGTTGTTTTGTTTTTCTTTCTTTGTTGATTCAGAATACGTGTGATGGGCAGCCATTCTTTCTCTTAGTGGAAGAAATAGAACAAAAGGCTGGCTAGTTAAAAATAAATTTAGCTTGTAATCTGGGACCCTATTGTTCTTTGTAAAGTTTTCGAATCGAAAGTAGTTCTGTTAGGTTTTAAATGGATGTTTGGTTTATCTTCTTCTTAAGGTGTTACGTTTTTCTCATCCTTAATTGATATGAGTTTACTTAACGAGAGGTTTGTAACCCATTAGACAATTATGAAAGATATTGAGTAATGATCGGTAGGTGTTATAATTCATTTGAAATGTCTTGCGGTCTACCACAGATGCTACAAATTGTGCTTTGCTTGTTGTAAATCCTTGGGTTTTAGTGTAAGAGCGGCGATAAATTAAATATTATTGTTAATTCGTTTATATTTCAAATTTTGTTGGTTAGATTTGAATTTAGTTGGTAATAGATGTCTTTAAAACTTTTGTTTATGTATGAATTCAAATTCAAATTTTATTACTATTGACATGAAATTAATTAAAGCTATCTTTGGTATTTTTGGATTTCTTGTACACTAGAGATAAGCAACTAAACATACAATCATTAGTAATAGCCAAGTAATTAGTCAACATTTAATTTAATTAATATAACTATGTATAATATGCGTATTTTTTCCAAATCGACGCGAAATTAATCTTAGGTACTGTCAATTTTGGCTTCAGAAAAAAATAATTTTACCAAGAATTATGATTTAATTTTCCAGTGATTTAAATTATTTTAATTTGATTGTTCGCGAGTTTTCCTACTTCGAATATAACGTTTTGGTCAATTGCAGTCTCAGAAGCTTAATGGAGAAGTCAGGTAGTGCGTGGAAGTTAGAAATCCCGCAAAATCCGAGTATATTTGCAATATTTTTTCCTGCCTTTTGGTTCTGCCTATGTAATATGTTATACCCCCATCGAGAGGAAATTCGAGAAACCACCGCAGGGGAAAACTAGGTTAGTCAACGATGACTAAGCCGTCGATCACTCCAACCCTTCACGAACATTTTCAACCCACCTTTCCACGTTGCCGCGCTACATTATATTTTCCTCTCCAAAAACACCTCCAATTTGAGACGTGCTTCGTGATTCCCACTTGTTAGGCGTGGCCCTCCAAGTAGTGTTTTGTTCCCGAGCAACTCTCAGGGTTCTTTTTTAAGGCGAGGAATTCCACGCGCGTGGGCTCACCTTCGTTATTGATGGAAAGAGGGCGTTCCCCGAGTATGCAGAGTGGCTCCCTGCCCCTTTTTGTCGACCCGATGGTCATGTATATTTAATGCGTATCGATGATTCAGTCAGTGCGCCACCCGTGACTTTATGACATGGTCCGCGAAGCCCGGGAAAGAAAGCTCCTCGGAAGAAATCGTTACGAAGGTGTGCATGCGATTCGAAACGGGAATGGCGAGAAGACCGGATTCGGTTTCATTGAAATGCGGAAGCGTTGGAGTCCGTCGCGGTGGAGTTCCAGTCGGCCGTCCCTTTTTGCTCCGCGCAATTGATTCTTTTTCCAAATCGATGAAGGAGACAAACTGCGGAATAGCGCCGTGCTAGGGCTCCAAATGAATGGTTCCAGAAAGCTGGAATCAGGGTCGCTGCCAGGGGGTTTTGCTGCCACATCCTGATGAACGGAATATCTTCCAGTTTCTTGAAAAGATAAAGAAAAATGTACATTTCATTTAGTTCTGTCTCTCTTGTTCAGGGGTGTGATGATACGAATATTAATGAGGTATGAGTGATGCTAAATAAGACTGCGAAAGTGTTGAGTCGTGGACAGGGTGAGGGGCATTTTGTTATTGTAATTTTTAATATTCTAACATTGTAATATTCGGGTGACTCCTTAAGGAAACATCCAAGAAATAGGAGAAAATTACACTCATTCTTTACGTAAATATAATTTGTATTTACGGAGGATCTAACTTACTCTTTTGTTTCTTCAGCATTATAAGACTTGTGACAATCACTTGTCGTCATGGATTCTTTTTTTTTCTTTTTGTCGAGGAACATTCATTTTTCATTGCATCATTTTCATTGCATTATTTTAGATATTTTAGTGTTCATCTCTATGTAAAATTAGTAAATTAATATTCCTACTCTGTGAGGGTTATTAGCTCGGTAACCTTTTTTAGGGACTTAGTTCCCTTTCCCCTATTTACGAATAAAGAAATTCTTATGATTCACATGTGCGCATATTAAACGACAGCTGTGTACGTTTAAAGGCATGGCGTAATGTCTACTTTAGGAATAATTAAGTAGCTTTAGATGCTTGTTTACGCCCTGTTTACCTCGCCCCCAGAAAAGGTTTCCCGTTTTCCCAAGGAGCAGGGGCTGAGGAGTAAAGGTTGGAAACCCCTACTTTAGAAATGAAAGATTTTTTCATTTAAAAACTGTTGAGTTCCTCGTCCTAACAATTTTCCGAACGACAGAGCCGCAGAAATGGAACTAGTTTTCAAGCGAGAACTTCGGCGTAAACATTCTTTTTACAAGCAAAAGACCATATATACGTATAGAATACAATGCGCTGATATAATATTGATACGTTTATCCGATCACTTGAAAGTAACCCCATCCAATCAGGCACCCCTCATTCAATTTTAATCCGTTCTGCTTTAAAACCCTATTATTAGGACACCTTTTGGATAGTCTTTTCAGAACGTAATCTATCATTCGTTTGTGAAGATATTTGCAACGGGAATTTAATATTAGCATTTGGAATCAATTTTAATCTCTTTTTGATTTATTTTTTCATGGTACCCGTTTAGAAATTCAATTAATTGTGTCGATGCTGTAGCGCCTCCTCTGATAATACGCCTTTGAGCAGAGCACAACCACCTGCTCATCCTCGGAGGGCTTCCCCCCGTGGAATCGCAGCATCTCGATGGAAAGTTGGTCCCGAAACCGTTGGCCCCGAAGGAGAGATCAGTTGTCCCTCGACTTTCTCTGGCCGTCGCTCATTGGCCCATTCACGCGTGTGCTGGAATCGCGTCTGGAGGCTTATGGAAGGGGAATCCAGAAGCGTCCCTCGGACCCTGATCATTCCTCCCGTTAATTTATTACGCTCGTGAGGGGAACGGTGCGGTCGTAGAAAGTCGCCGCTCTTATTTCCGTATTTTGTTGAAGTTCGGGTTCGGGATAGAGACGAGTGCCATTAAAAATGTAGTCCGCGCCACCTTCGAAACCGCCGCTCGGCCGCGGAGGCGTTCAGCGGGTATTGCGGTCGTGCGCCGGGATCATATTGTGGTGTATGGCTCTCACATATCGAGACCAGAAATTGGATTATATCTCGATATTGCGGGTGGAAACGTGTCTTTTCTGCTTCCACCGGAGGGATTGTGTGTAACCGTCGAGTGGTCATGTTACCTTACCCAGCCTCTTGAATTTTTATTTGTTTAATTTTATGGGCGTGCTACATATCGAGCGATAACATACTGGAAATTTGTACAAATTTGTATTTATTCATACTCATTTATTTTTAATACAAATCTTAACATAAAATGTTATCCTAATTTCATTTACGTTTCTTTCTTGTCTAGTAACTTTATCACCATATTACTCGGACGTATAAAGACCCGGAAAATTAAAATTTTAATATATAAATCTTTATATTGAATTTTTATTCTAATTTAATATTTTTTGACTCTATTAGTTATTTTAGTACAATATTACTCCGACGTTGAAGGGCCCGAAAAATTATCAGTTTATAAATAATTTTCGATTTGAGGAATTCAGGTGACTTTCCATGTTAAAGCGTGAACCTAGGAATATTTCCGAGGAACGGACATGAAAAACATGTCAGGAGATCCGAGTTCGAGTCCCGGTACTTTTAGACTTTTTTCATGTCCATTCCTTCTCGGGAATTTTCTATTTATTTTTTACAAATTTGGTCCATGAGATCTTTATAGCTGTAACTGAGGCATTGACTGGAGATAAATTTATTGTGTTACATTTTTTATTGAAACTTGCGTTAAGTGCTACTATATTTTATTTAAAATGTGTTATAGTCTTGGCAATAAGGATACAAAAATCCCTCCTTTAGTCAATCGTTAAACTTCAATACCTTTGTATAATACCCAGAAATTTGTCACATTTACTCATATTTATTTACTGTAACAATTTCCTTTTAAAGGTATTCTCAAAATAAGCCCATTCTGACATTTCAGTGTCTTCTTTACCAGTGCAGGCGGAGTAACTCACTTTTCACTCATTAAGAAGATCCTTCCCCAGGGAAGGTCAAGGATAAGTTTCATTTCTGCTGCTGTACATACGTCACGACTTCGTGAGGCGTAGAAAACGAGGAAAATTTCGATTTGGCAGTCGCAACTCGCCCTCGCGCTCACCTTTATTTATAATTCAATATCCCCGTTCAAATAATACTCTCGCAGTCATGGAGTTTTCATTGGGCCCGTCGCTTTCCTTCATAATTAACTTTTCCCTAAAGGATGGCCAACAAATGGGAAATTCTCTGAATAGGATTCCTATGACGCACGGAAAAAGTTTCCATCCGATATTCCATTTAGGAACGGATCCCGCCGCCGCCCATTCTTTTATTCGCTCGCTAATTAGTGTGTGCTCAACGTTGTTTTCCCGCTCGTCGCTTTGAAGTGCTGTTTGCGCGTCGACCGTATGTCCCAGAAAGCGAGGATATTCGCGACCTTGGCGGATTCATTTTTTCTTTTTCCGTCAATAGCATCGCCGTCCGATTCTTTTTCCAGTGGCTGTCTATTTACGCGTTCGCAAACGAACGTGTATCGACGTCCAGAATGGGAGATTTATCGTTTTTTATCGTTTTGATGAGTTTAGAAATTTTTTCCGCAGGTGTATCTCTTGAAATTTATCGGAAAAGGTGGCAAATATTAAGGCTGAACTTCTGCCCCAGTTTTGCCGATGCCCGCGCTCTCGATGAGTTCCTCTGCGAGGTTTTTAGATTTGTTCAGAGAGATTAAATTTTTCGCTGTTCATGAAGTGTGTATCGATTTCCTTTTATCTATTCATCTTCGGCAATCTGTTCCGCGGTCACTGTGCAATCCCATTCGTTTTTGTTTTGTTTTATTGATTTTAGGCCAACTCGTACCGGGGTACAAATTGAAAAGTTTGATTTAGAGAGATTCTGACTCTATTGGTTTTGCGTATAACGTTTGAAATAGATAAATGCAATTTATTTCCTCTCTTAGTTAGTATTACTACATTATTTTTTTTAATTGCGTTCTTTCCGCTTGTAATAGCTATATATTAAAAAAATGATTTACAGTAACTAACTCTGGCTATCTTATAATTCATAGTTTCCATTATTATTAGAAATTTTGGGGCAAAGAGATCATTCCTACATATTTGTTTCAGAAGCAGAAAAATTGCTATTTTATTTTGGTAACCTCCACACTTAGCTAAGTTTCTTTATTAGAGTTTATAAATATTTTCTTATTCATTATTTAGTTTGAGCTAAATACAAGGAAGGGATCTTGATATCTTGCTCAATGGAATCTGATTAAAATATATCGTTAATGCAACATTTATTATCTCCTACGTAATTGAATTTAAATTGCTATTATTCTCTTACTATATCTTGAAGATATGCTAATATACTGGTCCTTATGTAACCTTGTCGTTTATCATTCCCCTCATTAAAGAAACTTCTTGCAACAACATAGGATATCGAGAAAAACTTTCGTATACACAAGATGTCTTTACTTTTATGTTTTTAATATCCAACTTTCACTAGTTAACAGTTATTCAGAGTGATACTCTGAGTCTTATGTTTTGGTTGTATAACAAAATGAATTTGTGCAAGCATATATATGAACTTATCCGATAAATAAATTGAAAAAGTTACAACTGCAAAATCGTGTTTAGCTCGGAGGCCTGCAAACGAATTTCTCGACTATTCAAAGTGTATTTCTTTTGCAAACTATCTCTTTCTTTCTGTTTCGCATATGACAATGGGTTAGGTGTAAGAAGAGACTTTCTTGTCTCAATCTCGCCCGAATAAGGGCTCTTTATTATTATTATTATTTAGCCGTCTTTTACACTCGGTTTGTGAGTATTTTTTGTAATTTTTATTTCATCACATGTAATTCGGTTATTTTCTATCCAGTTATTGATAAACAAAATATTATTAATGCATAGATTCGTCTAACTAGTGCTGTGGAGTATTTAAGCGTGCACAGAAATTCGTAAAAATTAAATCAAAATTTTCATTGTCCATAATTACCAGTAAAAGAGAGTAATAGCTCATTGCAAGTGTTGACGTTTATTTTATGATTTGGAAAATAACATTTTAGCTTACAATAGTATGAATTGCTATTTGTTTGACCCACAAACGCTCTTACGGAATACATTTTCTTCTACTGTCGAAGCAGTCCTGTACAAAGAAGGGTTTCAATTTTTCTCCCAAAGACCTTAATTTCAGTGATGGTAATGAGAAAATGGGCAGTGTTTGCAGAGATGGATAGTTGCCGGGCTTTCGATCCCGCCAGTGTTTGTCGTCTCAAAAAATCCGCCCGTGGGAAATGCGAGCGTCTGTTGTTATGATTGGAAGGAGTTGTTGGATTGGATCCGAATGAGTGCAGTCGGCGAAATGATGTTGAGGATGGCTGCGAGGGCGGGCCGTGCGTGATGGATTCCCCAGAGTGGGGGAGGAAAGGGTATAACCGTGACCGTTATTTTCCCGGCTACCGGGATCCCTCATAATTTCTTCCTTGCGGTTTCGCTCCGGCCGGACTGCGGGGCATCAATTACGCTACAATCGTAAATCGTCTGTACGAACCCATTCTTTGCGTTTCCCTTAATCGCCACTTCACGATGTTCCGGTGTCCGTTAACGCACCGCTCGCTTTGGTTTTTCTCCCTTTTTTGCGAGTCTGAAGCTGTGATCCGAAGGTACCGGTTCGTGGTCAGAATTAGGGTATCGCAGTTAATATTTGACCCTTAATTGACTGGACTGCAGAGGGTATCTCCTATTTAAAGTCGTTGTTATTGTAACGAATAGTAAACTTTTAGACGGAGTGAATTACGTTGTTCAAGCAAACAACGAACTAAATCTCCTAAAGGCGTTCACTTAGCGTTGGAAGTAAGCAATCGTTAAAAGAGATATTTACTTCTTGTCGGTCTTTCCGCTGTCTATTAGAGAAGCTATTAAGGTAGATTAGATAAGGCTTTTGATATTAATACATCTTGTGCAACAGACGTCTCACGATGTGTACTATATCTAATTCTGAATTCTGATTTATGCTGGATGGGAAGAAATATGTGTCTTTTCGGTAAAATTTCATGAATGAAGCTTGAAGAAAATACGTGTTTAAGGAAGAAGACCACGAAAATTACAAGGAAAAAATGAAACCACATTACTCACGTGTGCAAATTTGTATATCTACAAAAAATATCCTTAAACGTGCCAACTAGCTCGTCGACCACAGCGACGGAATCGTATGATTTTCTAGCAACGCTGAGGTCCTGGGTTCGAGTCGCGGTACCACGTTTTTTCTGGTTAATGTATAGGTGTTTCTGTTTATTCCTTATTGCTATGTTTCTCGTTTTAATTGTTCACGAATGAATGTTTGTAGGAAAATGTTTGGTGAATGAAAAGCTGTGAAAGAAGATAAAAGACAATATGATTAACTATTGCACGCCTATTGAGTAAATATCCCTTGAAAGACCTCCTTGTCCCCGTTTTGTCAACAGCGTCGTTGTGCTCATGCGATACTTAAAGAGTAGCCGAAGCAGTTCTTTAAGCAGGAAGATTCAGTTGAGTGACCAAAAGCTGCGTGTCGATGGAAGTCAGACATTCATATTCAGTACGTCCTGCAGGCTAATAAAAAATGACATAAGAAGTTGAAACCGCTGGGTTGCGACGTATGGGTATTAAAAAATCTCGGGATTTGTATTTAATAGGTTTCGAATTTCAGGTTATGGCGGAGAATGTGGGAAACCACATTATGAGCATTGCCTGAAATTTCACATGAGGTCGGGAAGAATAAGTCGGAATCCAGGTTGAAAGAGAAAAAAACCTTTTAAGACTGCAGATGTCGAGATACATCGCGGGATCTTAAAAAAAATAATTTCTCGAAGAACGTTCGTGCGTGATGGAGGTGCACGTTTGGCGCTTACATCTTCTCGAGTTAATTTTAATGGATGCCTGACGTAATTTTTATCCGCTGGGCCATTCTCGTGATGATGATTCTCTTTGGTTCCTCACGGAATGCTCGCTTGATTCAGCGGTAATGTTTCATTCGACTTCCGACGAGCTGCTGCTTCACCCAGAGATACGTTTTAAAATGGATAAATATTTGAAAATACGCGGTGCGACGCTTTTCTCAGCCTGTTTATTCTGTTATTCGCAGTTTTTAAATACTTTTTGATAATTAAGTAGGGAGTGTTTTTCCATGGGAATTGTCTTGCCGGAGAATATTTTAAATGCCGTAGTTTAAATGAACTCCTAATTAATTAACCTCAGGCCATTCTGTTAAACAGGCAAGTATAGTAAGCTTTTATGATTTTCACGAAAAGCGCTAATTCTTAAATTCTGAAAGGTATCATGGAGAACCCTGGAGAAAGGAAGAAGGGTTGCGCTATTCCTTGATCACTTATTCTGTTGCGGGAAAATTTAGCGATTATTCTACGAGAATTAATTGGTGTTTTTCTACTGTTTTTTATAACCCTCTTTATCACGCTAAAGTACCTTCTAGTTGCTTCTATCTATCTATTTAGTGATCAAGTTTGGTTTTGTATATACCGATTTTGAAAACAAAGTGATTCAAATAGCTCAAGGATGACCTTTTCCGGATAGATATCTTAGTACACTAGTAAAGTAAACTTAGAATATGTACAGCTACTTTTTTCTTGCGTGTTAATATCTCTATTTAATTTATGGGTGAAAACAAAGCTATTTTTCTCAGTGTTGTTTGAAATGTATTTGTACGAGTTGGCTATACTTAGAACATGACACAGACCGCTCTAAAACTAATTTGTGTTGCAACGTTGTTGAAAGACGTTGTATTTTTAGCCACAAAACTTTACTAAGGAATGATTTCTGGTAGGAACTGGCCATACAGATGTAAAGACTTCTTTCATTGACAAACTTTCGTCATTATATTAGGAACTTTACTTACTTTAGTAATTTACAAAATACGGCAGTTGATTTTTTTACCCACGTAATAAAATCCTTATAAATTTTCGAGGTCAACTTGAAATTGTGGAAGTGACGATCAACTGTGTTCAAATCAGGAGGATGCAATAGAAGTTTTTCTCCTTACTCATGCAATGAAGTTTTTAGTGTTTAGCGGAGTGAAACATTCATAGATTGCAATATGTATGCACGTAGTGTAAGGCCGGCTTCAACTCTTAATGATAAGTATTTTTTTTTCGGACAAGCGCTACTTGTATCTGAGCTTAGAGTAATCGGAACAGGAGTCTCTTGAAGGCTTTTCAGGTTTTTCTGACCACTGGTTTAACCGGTTACTCGAGGTGTAATTCTATTTTTAGTTCTGTATATATTCGATAGGCTCTGATCCCGAATGCTGGAGAATTTCTCTACAAAGACAGCAGGAAATGGTTCCTCACGATTCCTATGATGATCATAAATGTCAAGCATAGCTTCTCTACAGAGAATGTGCTATCACGAGCAGTTAGAGACGAGTTGCAGGCTACCCGTGCACTGCGACCTGATAGTCCAGCGCTCCCGAGGTTTCTTTGCCAGCATACGGCGGAGGGGTTCCGAGCGGAAGATGATATTTCTTTTTAGGCCCGCAGCTGCTGACCATCTTCGTTTATGCGTGTTTACAGCGGCTTCTGCGTTACGAAAACAATTTGAAAATCTGCTCCCGGTGGTGTGCGAGTTAACGTGCAGGCTTCTCCAGAGGTCGCAGGTTCAATATCCTGCCGAGGTGGAAATTGGTGCTGACTTTTCTAATTCCACGTGGAAAGGAACCGTTGTGAATTAATCAGCATGTAGAAAGAAGTCACCTATAAGTTTTTTATAGAAAATTGTAGACAGGAAGGATCTGATTCCAAGTACTTGCAAAACTTTGACGCTTCAGATTTGGTATTTCATTAAAATTTGTTCTAGGCTAGCTTCCAAGCTTTGGCTTTTTCGAATTTTTATAGAGAGCTTTATTGAATAAGATGCTGGATATCATTTGCAACCGTGTTGTAATTTTAATTTTATTCGGTTTGATTCGGCGACTTAATTTATTTACGCTTATTAATTTTATTATTGCTCATCGTCCTGTGTACGTTTTTGATAGAAACTTCAGGACAAAAAGAATCTGTTTCCGCTAACTTGCAAATCTCTGACTTTGATGGTTCCGTGTTGGTATGGTGTTAAATTGTTCTAAGCTAGTTACCAGGCATTGGCTTTTTCGGATTGTTTTGCAGAGTTTCATTGAGTAAGATACCGGACTTTAGTTGCAACCGTGGTTTAATTCCTGTTTTTTTTTCGATGAATCGCTGGTAAAGCGACTTTATTTGTTCACTCTTATTCATTTTTCATTACTTTTATTCAACGTCTGTGTAAAAAGTGTAAGAATTGTTGGCTTATTATTTATCTCTTAGCTCTTGATTTATATCAACCCATAAATATATAACTTAAATCCCATTCGGCGGATAACATGATTTTAAGAATTGTATACTATATAGTAGTAAATTGGATGTTCTTTATTTTTCATTTATCTTTGGATGCTCTAATATCAATTTTAGTTTATTTAAATTACTTCCAAATTTGAAATGATTCTACCATTATCGAATTAAAGAGGGAAACTTACAGTCTCTGCAGCAAATTTTGTTCTGAGTGAAAGTTACCGTTAGAATCTGAGAAACATATTCTCATGCGATGGAATCTCGTTTTGTTTTAAGATTATAATAGTTGATTATACAAATTGATATTTGATTATGAATGGAGCCTGAATTTCGAAGCTTTGTTCAACAACAGGTCTTCTGAATTAGATTATCTTCTCATTATTTTGTTTCTTTTGAGTTACTGAGATAAGATGAATGCCAAAAAATGTTTATCACAAAATATACATAGGAAATAAAGAAAGAAGTGGTTAAATATTTATTTATGTATGAATTGCGAGGAACGAGAACTTAGTATCTGCGAAAAAATTGCAATGTGATTATTTCAGTTAAGTGTTTACTCTAACATTAAGTTAGAAATTTCCTTTTCACTTACACCAGTTCACAAATTTTTATGTTATCCTATCTGATGTCACAGTCATTATTTATGTTCCTTGCATGTCTTTGGTATCCTTTTCCTCATTCATCTTGGAATATATCACTCTTCCTTTAATTACCCTAAATCGTTCCCTATTTTCTACAATATTTATCCTTCTCTTTTTTCTTCGCATTTCCCTCCCCTTTAACCCTTCTTTTGTCTATCAGCACACAGTTAACTCTTAATATTCCTCACAATCCATGTTTTATTCGTTACATTGATGACTTTAGCCTTTTATCTTCTTCCAACATCTCTCATACCTCAAGATTTATAAATTATCCGACTATTTTTTAAATATTGCGGGATCTTGATCGATTGATGTGTCAGCTATTTATGTTTGTAATAATGGTGTGATTTCTGTTTACTTCGTCGGATGTCTTGCTTACTCCTGTATTTTCTTCCATAATTGTAATTTATGATTATGTATTCTATGCGTGTTAAATCAGTAGATGATGGTCACTTGTGGCGGGTTCTGTTAAGAATTTGATCCTTACGTTCAACCTAAGTCACGAGTTATGCAGTCACGAGCCACTAGTCTTCCGAGATATATATTTTTTGAATAATGTATGTATTTGTGTAAAGTATATTTAATGAAAATATAATAAACTAGTCTCCCTCCGCATTGGATGTAATACGTTTTAAGACATTTTTAAGTATTTGCTTTTGAAAAGTTAGGTTTTTCATAATTAACAATAAATATTTAACCGTCGATTGGAAATTCCTCGGAAATACTGTATATTTCCTCAGATAAGACGAGACCTAAAGTTATACATAGGTGAAAAATAGTGACTTGGTTGGGTTCGAGTCCCAGCCAAATCTCTATTTTGCACCTATGTATTTGGTTTAAACAGCACAGTTTCATGTGCAAATTCCTTCTTTCCATTACGAAATGTGAAGTTTTATCTACGTTTTATATTTTTACCATGTATTCTATAAATTTCCTACTAGACGACCCGTAAACTATCAACGGCCTATGAATTTAGTTTGATTAGCTTTCATCATCTAGATAGTAATACTATAACTCGTGTTCGAAATTATATCCTGTTCGTAATTTTTGCAATGAACGAATTCTATTTTATTGCCTTTGACGATCAATTTCTTTGTATATGTCCTGTAAGACGACCCCGGGTTTTGGGGGCCTTTTTTATGATTCAGTTATCGTCTTATCTGCGGAAATATGGGGCATTTATTTTTAAGCTAGCGTAATTGTACATTAATTCTCAACGGGAAAGAATGTAATTGTAACTAATGAGACAATCGTAAATGTATCAAAGAAAACGAATTCTCTCACATTTCTTAGGATTTCTTACATCAAGTGAAAACGTTTAGCGTTTAGTATTTATTGTACAAAACCGCCGCAGTTAGTCGCAACGACTGATGGTGACTTTAATTTACATAACAATTAATAAAAAAATAAAAATATTTCCTACAGTAAATCCAACTTAATACAACATAAGCATGTATAAATAAATATAAAAATAAATAAACACAAAAATATAAATATGCATTACATGCATGAATTATAAAAAAACACCACTGTGAATTAGTTTAGAAAGTATAAATTTTAAAAAAACCTTAAACAGCATATATATTAATTGAGAAATAAAGAAAACTTCGTATTTTTCCACAAAATACGAAGTTTTCTTTATTTCTCTAGATGGCTTTCCACGAAGTACGGCCAGAAGTTATTTATTATATACATTACTTGTCTAGTAGCATCAAGATTCACAGCTTCGAGCTTTTAGACTAGTATTGTTTAATTTTAAAACTACATAACTGTTAGTACACGACAGATGTAAAGTGACAAATTTATCGGCTGAACGAGGCGCCGCTGAGTCGGTCAGTCGTGTTATTCTGTAATGACATCGCTCTATTTCTCGTGGAAAACGTGCCTTCTTCAGCTTTAGCATCGGTGCACGGCAAGTGTCTCTCAGACGTAAGGGACATCTTCGTGACATAATATTATCAACAATAACGGCGAGGGAGTGGAGGAGGCGGCGTTGCCGTCTTTCCCGCCGGGCCGCGCCCCGGTGTCTGCCGCGGGTGCGTGGAAGGGGAAGGGCTGCGGATGCTTCCCTCCCTCGCCCGAGATGCGTTCTGCAGCTCAACACACACTCTCTCTTCCATTGCGCTAACCGCTCTCTCTGCAATACTTTCGGATTCCTTTGTGTTTTTTGTGAGTGTCTCTCGTGCTGTTTTATTTCCGCATCTGTGTCTATGTCAGTGAGTACACATTCAAATGCGAGCTCATCATCTCCATTTTCATCCGAGACTTTCATTTTCTTCGAATGTCGCGGAGAGTAGATTAAAGTCTGTGAGAAGGACGTTGCTCGGTAGTTCAGTGGTTAGAATACCTGCCTGGAAAGTGGGAGACCTGGGTTCGAGTCCAAGTCACTATCTTTCACTTCTGTGCGACTTTGGGTTAAGTCGCACAGAACTTACTTTCTATCCTTTGAAGATTATTGTTCTCTGGGAGGCTGATTTGCCTAAAATGTTCGGGTCTGTCGAAGCTGCGGGAAAGTGCGAATTATGAATTAGGATATTGGGTTGAGATAGAAACGTATTTAGAGATAAACGAAAAATTCGTATTTTTTTCGTGGTCTGATTATTTTCTAAGTAAAGTAACGCATCTCAATATTCAGATGAAATGTAAATAGTTTCCTCAGAAGCTTCATTCGTTTCTGGTAATTTTAATATTTATTGGTTTAAGATATTTATCCACGATTATGGGTATAATAATGGGAGGCCGCTGATGATTGAAATATAGAATAAACGAAGTACCAAAAACCATCAAAGAACGTAAATAATATTGCAGTTCCTTGCCGTCCACCAGGCTTTGAAGATGCTTCCATTGTGAGCGAAATATGCATATCGCCATATTATATACGTTCTTTGATGGTTTTTGGTGCTTCGTTTATTCTACGATTATTGGTGTGAAATGCGTAGGATTTAATAGGAAAAATAATGACATTGCCAGTTTCGTTATATGAAAACGGAATTATTCTAATATTATTCTACACTAAATGTATGTTTTGCTTATAAGTAGCTATTTTTGTAACTAATTGGCTTTCATACTAATGTAGTCATTTTACTAGACGCTTCCGAACAGACTGTAGATTGTCGTAACTAGTATACACTAATTAGTACATGTGTGAGTAGTATAGCTTATATGTATGTTAAGTAACATGACCTCAGAGGCGAAGGAATTTATCAGCAAAATAATGAAAGTGTTGATTATGTTAAATAAAAAAGGAATGACTCTATGATATAAATCTGAGTTATTAAATGCAATTGTGTTCTGCTTATTAGCTTTAATGTTTCCCATTTGGTCCAACTAATGTTTAGTTATAAAGATTTTTTCTATACACTGTTGGGCCGACCGTAGTCTAACGTAAATAGTACACACGAGGTGTGCGTAGAATAGTAAGGTTTGTATGTAAAGGTGTTCTGATTAAAATGTATTAGTTAAGCTCCGTTATACTGCTACGTAGTTTCTTTCATTGCGTTTCAAATGAAGGGAAGTAAACCGGGCAATAAGGTAAGGAAAGCGGTCGATGCAAAGAATCTATGCCGTTCGTGTTCGCTTAGATCGATTTGACTTAAGCAGTAGTTTATCGGAATTGGGCCACAAGCTTAAACATTTCGAAGAGGATAGTGACACACACTGTATTGACCATTGTCAGATATCGCTTTCTGAATGAAAAAATACCCTATGTATCGTAGTTCAGAATCGGAAAATGTCAAGAAACAAAGACTATTTGGTTAGCATCCATGAATAAGTTTATCTGCAGCATTACTTCGTTTCATTTGTATCAAACGAAAACCGCGAAATTGGTTATTCCGGGTATTCTCTTTTCTTTTGTATCATTATTTGTTATAAAATGTTTCTGAATCAGTAACTATCGTACACGAAAGCTCTCAATTCATCCCCAACCCTTTGTGTAGGATGATAATGATTTTTTAGTTTAAAAATTCATTAGGTCTAGATAATTCCTAATTCGTAATCCTTCATTACGGCGATATTCAACTGCTTCTTTAATTTATACTAACACGTATATTATTCTTTGCAACCATTTATAGAATTATTTTATTAAATTGACTAGAAACACTATTTTATTAATGTAAAAGTTTCCGCAGACTTTCTTTATTACCTTACGTATATTTTCCCTCAGGTTTTTTTTAAGTAAAAGGTATTTTAATCCTAATTAGTCCTATATAGGAGAGCTCTTTTTCGGGTCGTTGACCGATATTTTTTGCCGAATATTGACTGGTTGACGCTTATTTGTGTAGTTGTATTGACTTGAAGGAACTGTGTACAATTATTCTGTTGTTAATTTTTTTATTATCAGGCATATATAAATAGAACCGAAGAACAATTTTCAGGTGGATCTCTGTAAGTTTCAGTTTTTCCTTAATTGAGCATTTACAGTAAAAGTAGGTCTTAACCTAATTGCGTTCTGTATCGTCATAGATTTAGTCGTGAAGTTGATTTGCCGTGGCTTTCCAAGCCATCCTGTTCCCATTCAATCGATTCATTCCCTCATTGTTCATGTAATACTATTGCCAGTCTTTCGTAATTCATGTTTGTTCTTCCTCTTTTGCTATCTTCCTCCGTTCCCTATCCAGTTTTCCCTGTTCATACTTTCCATGATAGGCTGTATCATCCGAGAGTAATCTATTTAAAAAAACTAAGTGAAATCTGGTGTAATTTCATTTTAAAAATCGAAGAAGAAATAAGTTGTTCCACAGTATTATTAATTTGAAAAGTAAACATTTTATTTCTTCTTCGATTTTTAGTAACCTATTTATTACCTATTTTCGTTATAACATTTTCCGTATATTTCCCTCTTCATTCAGTGTTCGAAGTAGTTCATGTATTATGTATACCTGTATCTGAATGTTTCTATTCTGCGCAGAAAGTCAACTTGCTATCCTTCCCTTCTGCCATTCGATATTCATGTCTCTATTACGCGTCTAGCTTTGTTTTCGCGTTAATGACCGCGTAATACGTGGGATTTCGGTCGTGTGATCGGTGCCGCCAGGTGTACGGAGTGTGTCCGCCCACGTGGACTCTCATTCATCGAATCGCGACTCGTTCAGGTGCAGCGGCGTGGAAGGGGGGGCGCCACCCAACGCTCTCCTTTCGAGGTCACGCTTTTTTCCCTGCATTTCTTGTTCTATTACTTCACGCCGTGAGTGGCTGCAAAAATATGCACAAGTTTTCTCCTGCCTTAGGCTAAGTAGAAATATCTCGAGACTCGACCGAGTGCTCTAGACTTCGGATGCAATATACTCTGCGACATAAACATTGAGGAATATTAGTAGAAAAAGTGTTCCATTTTGAAAGAAAATGGAGTGAACAAACTGTGAATCTTGAGCTATCTGTAACTATGTTTTACCTCGTAGAAGAAATATGTTTGAATAGGATTAATGTCTGATAATTTGTAGTAATCAAAAGCGGAAGATTTAAGAGTCAAGATGTAATTTTGAAATTTAATAATTAACTTGGAGTATTTTTAGTTTGTTTTACTTCGAAGCTACTTGGTTTTGCTGAGGTTTATTGGAGGAAAGACTTTTCATAATTCAGTAGATTATCCATTAAGACTGCTTTTATTTATGTCACGTTCTTATGCTCTTTTTTTCTCTGTATATTCTTCCCTAGCTGAATTTTAGTGAGGTTTAATTACGGTTGGCTCTATACAAAGACGCTCATAGGATAGGGTACTGCTGGATGTATAACTTCTTAACTGCTCTTTTTTTAGCTTATTATCCTGACAAATCGAAATCAACTCTATATTCCCAAGTATTGAACCTCGTATTAACCCTCGACGGACTACGGATGCCATATGGCATCATCCTACACCAACTATTATTTACTTTTGTATCATAGAATAGGAGAGCTCGATGACAATGTTTCAATTTTGTATTTGTTTTGATGGTTTTATGTGTCGTTTTTTGTATAATATTGTATGGATATTTTTTTCAGACAATCACAAAGCGAAATATGTAAGAAATTTAAAATAATTACAAAAAGAAATAATTCCGGCCGTGGAGGGTTAAATATATAACACATTTATGTACAATTCGAGTCTAATATGATAATGTTAAATGCTAATAAAAGTCCAGTTTATCAATAGAAAGTATTTTAATTACTAATATGAAATTGTGGTCCACTATTTTTTCGGACGAGTGAATATATTTATCCTACTTTTGTATTTTCCGTTATTAAATAAGTAAAATATTCTCGTGGTTTGTAGTTTCGATAGAATTTCGGCAAAAATGCCCAATTAGTTTATTTTCAAGTTGCTCTCAAGTCGTAACTTATTCTGTTCTTTGGTGACTTTTAAATAGTCGCAACAAAAGTCGATGTTAAGTATCTATTTAAAGGCTATTATTTAAAAGATTGTCTCTTATCTCCTTCTGGGTATTGCGCTAATCAAAAAGACGTACTGTCATTTTATGTCGAATGAAATTTATATAAATAATTAATGCTCTGGAGAGTCATTGTTTGTTTATTAGGTGCGGCATTTTCCAATTATTTCAATTTCTGTAGCTTGAAGAATTCATCCATACTTAACCAACTATGATAAAAAAAAGTCCACACTTTATCTCCGAGTCTTTTACTTAGTGGTGCCTGATTACAACTTTTATAGCCATACTTAACGTTCTTTTACGCATCTCAGTTGGCTGATAAGAGGCATTTCTTCCTTCCAAAAGTTAGCATATCTGATGCGTAATAGCCAGAAGCTTCCGAAAGATTGAAAGAGATGCAGAGCCACATCATAAAATTAATGCCCTTTAAAATTTAGATTACCACTCTTTTCAAACTAATCTTTTTTTCGACTTCTCTTAGGTGTTTTTAGTTATCTCTCCTCTCCTTCCTATGCCTTTGAAATTAGGGGGCTAATGGTAATTTGCTGCAATTAAAAACTCCAGTGGAGGGGTATTGGTATATCATGAAGATAATTTTTATTTAGTTGACATTGGCGCACTGCTCTAATCAGCCGATCTCCTCTATGATACTAAATCTATTGCGTGTTTGATTTTATCCATCCCGTCATCTACTTTCTATGCTCATGGAATGTTTGGAATGATGTTAATTTGTATCAATTCACAACTCAAGTCTTAAAGTTCACTCGAGAAAATTTTCGTCTCATTCTGCCTGAAGTAGTTGTATTCGTCTAGCCTAGGAAGGGATTGTGGGAAGCGGAGTTGGGAGTTTGAATCTATCGATTGGCCGAAAAATGGATGTGAATGGCTGCAGAGAGCATTGTGGAAGGTAATGGTTACCTGTCTCGCTCAAGTTAGCGTGGGTATAGGAATGATATAACCAGTCGAATAATGAGTAATAAATCGTCATGAAAATTCTCACCAAAACGGAACGCTGAATTACTGAGCTGTGTTTGTTTACATTTTCTCATGCGGTCATGGGAAAGTTACGTAACACGGGCTCTGGCTTTCAAGAGGGAAAACACGGAGGACTCAAGGAGAACGTGGGATTATTTTAATATCATTATTATGCAGAATTTTAACCTTGAGACGAAGTCACGTCATGATATTTTGCGCAAATACGTTTCATCCTATAAGACTACGATTGTGATAAGGGATGATTTGGCTGAAGTGACTCTTCCTCGTTCCTTCAACTTGCTGCAGCTAAATTTGGGGATATGGATGTTATATTCATAAACGAATCTAACCGATGTAAGAAACAGCTCAAGAGAGTATATTATGTTCCAAAGCTTACGATTCAGCTTTTAGCAAGAGTAATTCCTGTATGTATGATGGAGTAGTATGCTAATACTACTGAAATGGTACATCATTAGTTATAGAAGTACATTTGTTAATGGTTGACCTTGTTAACGAAATTTTACGTATGTTTTCAAAGGTGCAACACATTTAAAATGGTTGCTACTCAGTCTTGCTCATTAGTATTAGAAAATTGTATGTGATTGGTTTTGTTTACATGTATTTTAAGATTTGGAAATCGGCTATAGCAATTTACTCGTCATTCCTTTCGGGTAAAGAATATGATCTCGGATTAAATTATATCTTTTAGCAGAAATTTCACTGTTTTGTTTCAGTGACGCCGGTCACTGTTGCCTACTTTATTCCTAATCCAGCAACTGGGCAACAGCAACGATAAAAGTTTTCCCCCATTCCCAGAAAAAGCAGAATAGTAAACTAACTGTCCAATTCTATTGACTTTTTCTGTGACTCGTTATTCGTCACAAGGAGAAAGGCGTACTCTTTTTTCGGTGTAAAATTCTAACTTCATGTATTATTTTATTGTTTTATTTGATTATTTAATTCTTGTAAACTTTTTATATGCATTGTGTCGTCACTTTATTATAACACATTTAATTGGGGTTACTTGTATATATTCAATAAATAATAATAATCATACTATACCTATAGTATAAGTAACCAAACGAGGTTGTTAAATTTAATTTTAATTTCTGGAACTTAAAGCGAAAACATTCTTCGTTCACATTCATTTTTAGTAAACACTAATGTTTGCAAACTCTTGGTTTTACTTTTTGTGTTTGCATGAAACTTCCTTAAATGTTAATTGAAGATAAACTTCAGCTGTAGAAGTTGCTCAAGAAAAGGAAGAAGTACAACATACATGTCGTGGCTTTCAAATGAAAATTTAGCTCATCCCAGTTTTGGCAATCGCGGGAAGTTGCGTCGCGTCTTAGGAAATGCTGACGAATGTTGAATGAGTGTTCGGGTTGAATGAACTTGAAAGATTAGCGGAATGCTCGTATTTTATTTAATTGTCTTCAATTCGTTCCTGTGTTTCCTGGTTCCTGTGGTTTTTGGAACTGTCGTTATCGGTTTTAGTGACGATTGAACCATAAGTTAGCGTTTTATAATTATCATTGTATGCACATGGAATTGGATTGAAAGTAACGAGAGCGTATATCACGGTATGTTTTTTTATCTTAGAAGGAAAAATTTGATTCCCTTTTTTTATTGGGTATTTAAAACAGTTATTTCAGCTAAACATTTATTTCAGCACGGAGTTTACTAGATTGGTGTTAATTGAGCTACTTCGTACGTTTTAATTTTCGATTTTCGTAACTTTTAACCGTTAGTTCTCGGGAATTTGCTTTTGACAGTGTAATTATTCAGCTTCCTTCAAGGGTAGGTTTTAAATTAATGCGCGCCAATTTCTAGTTGAGGGCCTCTTTCTCCTATAGAACTCGAGTAATTAATGAATCGATATCATTCGTTAAATCAGATGCAATAGACTCAGCTATTTACGTTGATATTATACTATCTTCACCCAAACCGAGAGTATTTTTGTCCGGTTAAAATCACAATTCTTATTGACCTATCGTACGTTTTTTTAATTATAGTTTATTTACCTTTAATCCTATTTCTTGTTTCGTATCTTCGTTTTTAATGAACGATAATAAAATTTCCAGCTGATTTTAATAAAATATAAAAAAATACAAATCCCTTTGACAAATAAGCATTTGAAGCATTATTTGTTTCGTTCTACGTTTATTTGACCGCTTAACGCCTAATGAAGAATTTTCGTCTTGAGCCTCCCTAAATATAATTGCTATCCGCTCTCCTCCCATTTTAGATTGTCAACGGATTTCAAGTTTCCAAGTAAAAGAGTGAACGAGTTAAGTTTTCCTTGTTGGCGAATTTTTGCTTCCTAATTCGCGCGAAATCCGGTCCTCGTTATAATTCCTGGAAAATCTTGGGTGATTACCCGCTTCGATGTTCAGGGAGCGATTTCTTCTGAAAATTCGAGCTCTGTTCCGGGATAAAGAACTCCCTTAATTCGGAAGTTTTCGCCGGAGAAGGCAATTAAAATTTCACGGACTAAGTCCGTTTAGATTAAATTTGCCGATTGCGGCGAGATTATGGAGAGCCATTTTGATTGATTCGCTAGGTTTCTCGTAGTATTTAGTACTGTCCGTAAAGTATTTCTCCCGAAGACCGGTTGGTTGGTACCTCATCCCCTCTTAACATTAGCCACCAAGAGCTGGTTGGGGGAATAAGGCTAACTATTTAGGCAGGTTTAGGAGTGTGGTAGTTAGCCGTTGTTTTCTTCACCATGCTATACTCTGTCCAATGGCATTAAGGTACATTTCAAATGTATTGTTAAGTGTCTTGTTAAATCTCTTGCGGGAGAAGATCAAGCGGTGTTGCTACGTATGCGTAAAAATATAGAGTAGGTCAACATTCTAGATTAATGATAAACTTAGTAATGTCCACACTGAAATATGTATTTGATAGCGACCTGATGGTGGCGACTTACCGGTGGAAACCGGTCGACAAAAATAAATATAAGCGTGGAAATGACTAAGTTCTATTATATACCTATCTCTTATTTCATTCCACGAAGTACGGCCTATTACCACAGAATTTATTGTTCCGCGTTGTTAAAAGATTATCAACATCGAGCGAAAGTGATGCCAAACATAACAGTGAGATTTATTTTAGTATATTCACTGCTGAAACATTTCTTGAACGATCTTACTAACTTTATATCTTTATGAAAACGTCGCAACAGCGAGCGAATACCTCTCGTAAGAGATGCATTTGTCATTTACATTTTAAATGGTATCTTCATGGCTGTGGACATAGTATGTAGAATTATGTAAGCAAGACACGTAAGTGAAACACAATAACTACGAGTAACGCTTTACTTTCAGTCCATAAGAAAAAATCTTAATTGGTGTCATTATTCAGCATTACTCATACCTCAGTAGTAGTTTTCATCTTTTTGTCATAACTTCTATGAACAAGACTGCGACAAAAGTAAATGAAAGATACATTTTGCTCCATCCTGTGCCAAACACAAATGGAAAATGTTCCATTAATCAGCTGGAACAGTATTTAATGCAGGGTGGGGAAATCGTCCTTAGTATCTTCGCCAACTACAAGTGGAATAGTCAGGAGCGGCGTAGTAATGGGTTGCCCTCCAATTTGGCACTCCTCAACAGCGTGTGCGCATTCCAGGACTCACCTTGGCTCGTGCTCTCCAAAGGAATCGTTGCCCCCCGGAGGGGCGTGGCTCGCCCCGTGCACTAATCTTCTCCCTGGGGGAAAATTTTCGGCACTTCCTTAAGTGGCGAAAATTGTCGAAGTATGCTGCGCTAAGTGGCGAAAAGCACATCGCACCGAATTGTCCCTTGCACCAGTTTGCACAGCGGATACGCCCGTCGCCCTCGTCTGGCGGGGGTCCCAAGGCCGCGGGGGACCCCTCGAGCAATGTTTCCTGTTCGTACAGAGGAAGGGCTCGTAAACGTTCCGCTACAACACGGTGTGGTTTGTCTTCGTGTACTTCAGCGATTTGCCAAGAGAAGCTCCCTAGAAACGACTTCTGCGAGATTATTTCCTTTCGGAGAGAACGATGAGAAATGTGAAATTTTATAACGGATTTCGAGTGACGTAAATGCTCCGAAAGTACGCAAATATCCATTTTCTTCCTCAATTTTGACGTTGGGAGTCCAAGTCTGCTTTCGTTCTGTTTACCGCCTTCGCAGGTTCACTTCCTAACGGCTCTCCAGATATCTAGAATTTTCTCCTTATTGATCGTGCTCAAGGCACTTTGCGAAGAAGGCTAGGATGTTATTACATTCCTCCCGTGCTGGTATTTCATCGTATTAGGGAGTTAAGGTATGAAATTTGAGAAGTTTAAATTCAGGAATGATGTAGGTATTAGGATTTACAAAAAAACGCGAAATGGGATTGGAACTGGTATTTAAACATTAGCTTTGTTTATCGGTGGTACGTTTTGTAATGCGTGCTATTGGATCACGAAGGAAATATTCAAATATATGTTTCAACACTCGAATGAAGGTATTTTACAGTGTAAGACTATCACGGATTAAGATTTTCATTGTAAATTGCAGTTTGTTCCGCTTAAAATCTTTTCTTATTCCTCTTGGATATATGTGTAAATCTAGTGGTAGACAATTGTCTTCCTCAGAGGTTAAACATTTATTTTAAATGAAAAATTAATAAATGTTGAAAGCACCATTTCCTCAGTTAAGCGTTTCTTTAAAAACTGGATTATGTTTTGAGATTGAATGTCGAATTTCTTAAAATTTCAATTCCTTAAATTTTATCACTGTATACATTCTAATTAATAAAATGTAAGAGATGTTAATTCCAGTATATTTTCTCCAAATTTCTTTCTTGTTTCGTGTCTATTTAATTTTACTATTTTAATTCATATTATTTCGATAATAGAGTATAGATGCTGAAATTCAAAGTATTACTGTACGTTTTGAAGTGGTTTTAGCAGAGATTATTCTTAATTCATCTCGAATAAGATGCCTGTGTAGGAAAGCGTCCGTGGGATTGCCGTTCCCAGCTGCACTTTATCTCTATTCCTTTAGCGCGCACCGGAGCAGAGGAACATCTCGTTTGTGTTATGGTCGCTTCCTCGAGAGAAGAATCTGCGGTGCGCGCAAGGACGTTGGTTCGGGGCTTTGACCTGCGGAAACATCTCGCCCACTCGCAGCCTTCGAGGACCCGTTACATAGCCTCTCCTTTCTAACCCCCATTCTAACCTCTGCAAATTCTGCCTTTCCCTAAACCACCCTGATTTTTATCTCTTTGTCGCTTGCCAATCCGTCCGTGAGATTAAACTGGAGGTGTGGAAGGGTTTTAGAGGAACATGTTGGGAATTATTTTGGCGCTAAGAATTGTAAAAGCCTGCGTGCGATCCTTGAAATTTGTATCTTCATTTTCTCCTGTGCTAAGATATATTTGTTATATAATTTCGATAGAATATACGATGAATAAATGTTGTTATACATAAGGAAATACAGACAGATGAATGTGTGTGGGGTGCCCAAGGGCACCAATGCCCAAGCAATGCTTTGAGCATAATCATGATAACTTATCAGAAACTAAAGTAAACCTCAGGAATGGAATGTTATAGATATAAATTTCTTGGATAAATTGTCCTATTTAAAATCTGAGTAGGAGGTTACTTTTACCAATCCTCTCCTCTCCTCTCTGTAATATATTTTATGGTTTGTAAAGTCACCACCAACGAATTAAATGCCAATTATATGCAAATATTCTCGAAAAATGTTTTGGTGGTGCCTTATGTAGCAATATCCCGTTATCGTCGATCCAGGTTTTTATGTCATATAATTGTTTTTGTCTTAAAGGTTGAAAAATTTATTAAGCGCAAAAGTATCGACGCGAGAATATAATGAATGTAGATTGCGTACAACACAGAAGCTACGTCATTAGAAGTTAAAATTAATGAAAAATGTATTGTTTCCTGAATTAACTAATGCGTTGTGTTAATAAGTAGATCATAAACTCGACAATCTAAGGCTTGTCTGAGTGGTAGTTCATTTCCATGATAAAATTAATTTTTATTTTCACAAAGTAAAAAGTAAAATTAAAATCAATTTTATCATAATATAATTGTTGTTGTTGTATTATTGTGGTGCGTCGACAGTAATTATGTTTGTTTTTAGGTTAATATAAGTGTATGACATGATTCCCTTCATTTGAATCTTTAATATATTTTACTTTTTTATCGAGGCTCGAAAATCTAACAATATACGTAATAACGGTTTTGAATATTTTGATAAAACTTTCAACTGGAATACATTTTTTGGGACTAAGAAGAATCTTATTTTATTTTAATACATAATCTCAAATTTCAACACTTGGCTTACTAAAGCTAATTTTATTGTTGTGATGAGAAACATTTTTCAAATTTGATGTATCAGATTTATTACTTTAAGTATCTCACTATGGGAAGATGATAAAAGGTCTTCTTGTTCGCATAGATTGGGCCATACTGTGTTAAAAGTTGTGAATATAAGCTCCTTTCCTGTATTTTTTCTGTTTCCTGAAAGTTTTGACAACATTTTCAAAATCTGATAAAACTTTGTATCGTCAACAACAAATCTTTATGAAAATCTTATTTTTCGGAGTGGGATAATTAACCATTCCACTTTCGATTTCTTGGGTATAGTTCATGGAGTCAGAATGATGTCAGCGCATCAAAGAAAGATGGATTGCACATATCAGCCGAGTAGTTGGAAGAGGGAAGAGAGTGATGGGTTGCCATCAATCATCAATTATCCCTCCATCAGCAGCTATCTCCCCACTCAATCACCCCGAGCTACATCATATTGAATATTTAACGAATTCTAATCCTGGGGCATGTGTTTCTGGATTCCAAGAGAGGGGTGGGTGAATGACGTGAGCCTTAAGCCTTGATACGGACGAATTGATTGAATTATAGTTTATTGAAAACCACCGCGTTTAAATCGAAAAGTTTAAGCCTTTAACGTGTGTGCTAAGCTCCTATTAAGCTTCACTATTCAGTTCGACTTCGAATCATGGCTGGGATACTGATTTAAGTGCACAGAGCACGCTTATTCACGTTGGGATCAGCCGCAGGTTTATCCTTGTATAGGTCGAACCATGTTTAGTTTCAAAGCAGGACGGACTTCTTTTTCTACTGTACTCACTACGTCAATTGATCGCCTAGTCCGTAATATAATGAAAAGACACAAATATATTCATTAGTTTAGTTTTGTTATTCGAATACATCATTATCCGACTCCTATCCAATAAGAATTCTGATTTGAATCTTGAGTGGGCGTTGTCCATTTGACTACAATTGCCTCCAGAAAAGATATACGTATTTTATTTTGATGGTAGTTTGATTAATAAGAATATTAGCGAATATTAGGCCCCGAGTATCGAATTTTCGATATTTCAAGACAGTTTTTCTCGTCCTTTGCAGTAGAGTAAGAAGTAATTTGCGATAGCAGAAACGTACGTTAGTAAAGCGGAAGAGAAAGGCTAACTGTGCAAGAGAAGAAAATGAATCAATATGGTTCCGAGAAAAGCCTCCTCAAGGGAGGATAGGGAGTAGAATATTGAATTATTTCTCAACGTTTTCCTACTCGGGAAACTTACGTATCAAACCTCGACAGTTGTCTTATGGTTTTATTTTTAATTCGTAGATTAATAATAGAATGCTAAATGCAGAATTCATATTTGATTTTACTGCTACTTTCAATAGGGCTAAAATTTTATTTGCGTTTATGGTACAAAAATACGAACTATAATGGCTATCGGAAATTATTATGTGAACCGAATGCTTTGTTGCACCACTCCAGTTGAAGGTCAATGGAGAGAAATAGATTTCTGCGAATAGATGAACCACGGAAGAATAGAAAGAGAAAGGAAATGAAGAGTTGTTGAAGGAAGGGGCGGATTTACAGTTGAGCGTATTATGTGACAGATTAGGGCCTTAGAGTAAAGGGGCCCAAAACGTCTCCTTTTATGTAATAATGGTCAAGTCGCCGTTGGGCCCTTGCCTCATCAGGCCCTCACTGCTTTAATTCGCCCCGGGCTTGAAGGCGTGCAAAAATGAACTGCTCGGCGTAACGTATAGTCTGACCTTTTAAGAAAGCAGAAAACCAATGATGACATTTTTTTCATCTCTTAACATATCCATTTCCAGCTGCCCTCACTTTCCTGCAACCAAAGAGATGAGGTAATCCATGGATCCGATGGCCTCTTGCGAAAAGTCGCTCTGAATGAGGCGAAAGTAAAGAGGGAGTACGGCAATTTGGCCGGCGTCCCCCGCCAAAGGGCATTCCTCATCCCATTGTGATTACGTGACGCTGCTTTCGGATCGAACGTCCGCAGAATATTATTCAAACAGTATGCGACAATAGCGCCGACCGATAATCGACTTTGCCAAGTGGTCTAAAAAAGAAAGAGGCGCCGCATTGAACCGCACCCTCGTGTGACGTATGCGATGGAATTTTCTCCGCTCTTCCTCGTGAGAATTATGTGAGAAAATGCATATTAGGATCGTGCAATAAGTATGAATGGTTACTAATTTGAACCTCTATTCTAGCGTTTTCTCGTAGTAGATTCCTAAAAATTCATCTAAATTTAGCGATTGATCCACTGCCATTCATTGGTAACCTGTTATTCGCTAAAAAGCGGTTAGAAATGTACATCGTTTGCTTTAGATAGATGCAAGTCCACATTCCTCGTTGACATATGACATAAATGACTTTTAATCATCTACTATTATGAATTTACTTCACCAATTATTGGGCGAGATTAGAATCGAGTGGTTTTCTCTATCGCTATCGTAATCTTCAAATAACAATGATCTTTCTGTGGTGATTTTTTAAATCAGTAGTACTCTTAAATTGATTTGATAGTACTGTCGTTTGTTCACTTATTTATTTATTTATGAGATCCCATCTGGAATCGAACCAAGGAGACAGCTTTTACCTTCTATTCTCAATTTTAATATCTTGAGCTCAAAAGTTGAAACTGATAGAGTTGTTTACTTAAAATGTTTACGTCTAGCTTTGACTAATTTCTGATTTTATTTTTACTTTTCAAAGATTCTCATACAGTTGAGACCATTTTAAAGTGAATACAATCAGCAGACAAATAATATAACAAATTTAAAATAAATGTAGATTTTCGTACGAAATTAAAATAGAAGCAAAATAAACAAAAAGTAACATACATGTATATGTTTGGTATTTGATATATTGATTGGTTGTATGACATGTGATTTGGTCGTAATGTGAATGAACTGATTTGAACATTAATGAATCGTAATAATCGGTGGAAGAGTTTGTTTGTGTCCCCATGCACTTTCGAAACAGAGATACTTCGTAAGGTTTCAAGGCCACCAATTGCCGATGCGTCTGCCTCTGGTGGAAGTGGTACTGGGCTCGATCCCAGTGGGAGGCCTATTTTCTCGATACGAGTTGACAGCAGGAAAGGCATCAAATGAAAGTCTGAATGAAATTTCACAATCACCTTCAGTCATCATGATCATCAGAGTGCTTCATTAAAAATGGGGGGAAGTCGAAAGAGAAAATATTTCGTATAGATTCACCAAAGATGAATAAAATACTTCGTTAATATATATTATATTTGGTTAATTTTTCTTGCTGGAAACGTTTGAGGTCTAAACCTTTTTGTATTTGTTAAGATAACATCGGAAAATTTTATGCTTTCATTCACTTTCTTCAGTTCGAAAATTTCAATTAGTCTCAGCTTTGGTTTAATTGAAGGTAAACGAAAAAGAGCGTAGCGTATGATTCGAGCGATATCGTTGCATGTTTGTGCACATGCATTAGTGTTCTACCGTTCGGTAGGTTCATGTGCCTTAATTTCCTTATTTCCCTGAATTTCTTGGTTAATTACCTTACCCTATATTTACCCTTACATATTTATGTGTAACCGAAAATTTACTTGATTGTTGAGGCGGGTGGAGCTTGGGCGGATGATCATTTAAAAACTTAATTTCTTTAAAAAAATACGGACTCCGGTTTCACTTTGTAGTATTCAGTCACACAAAACAGCAATGTTATAGACCCTTTAACTATTTTTTACTAGACCACCAGAAAATTTTCTTGTGATCTAGTAAATATTTCTATCGTGAATACGTTTTGTTTGATATTTTCTTTTGTTGAAAGATTTGGTCTCTAATGTGACATAATCGGCCAGTGGGATCTTAGAATTTCTAAATTTTAATATCTATTTTTATTTCATCGACCCTGAGTTTTCTCGAGGAAATTTTCGTCGAGGTATTACTGGCTATGCATCGAGTGGAGTACCAACATGCATCCAATACATCTGAAAGTTGTCGGGGCATCGCATATCTGGCTAAGAGGTTTGCCACTCTCCGGAACAAGAGCCGTGGGAGGCTATTTTATGCCCGCTGCAGCTTCTTTATTCCGCATCACGAGATCTCTCGGCCGATGCAGCTTCCCTCGGCCAACTTCTGAATGGACGTACGCAGTGCCCTCTAGTCGATCGAGGGGCGGGCCCAAGAGGGGGAAGCGCTTCCTCCGGGGGTAATTGCTTTCGCCTTGGAGGTCATTTCAGTCTGTCCTCCTCCGCCATACCCCTCCCCCGCATTCCCCCCCTGCCACCAATTCAAACTCCCATCTTATCGAAAATCATCATAGTACAAGTGATCATTAGCATTTCTTTTTTAATTTTTTATCTCCGTTATCAGTCTACATTTTACCGCATCTCTGTTCTGTCATTATCATGACAAAATTTTTATCTCTCTCGAAAACTTATACGAGACGGAATTCTTTTGCCGCTTCTTATCTCCTGAATTCTTTATCAAAATTCATGATAAAGGAATAGTGGCATCAGTCCAACAACATCGATGCCGACCATACTCGCCAAACTCACAATGAGGCCCCGTAAGTTGAACATTCTCTTTGTTTTTAATTTCTTTTAGCATCTAATTGTAACGGAGAACGGCCTCATTGCGCTCAAGCAAGAGTCGTTCGTCCGTGTTTAATTCTTTCCTCCCTTTCTTGCCATTAATGGCCTAGTAATTCATCTCAATTCCTCCTTTCATTGCGGCTAATCATCTCCATTCGTTGCTTTATTTTTCATTTCCTCTTTCGCAGTATTTTCTTCTACAATGGCCGTCGACGTTTCGCGTTCTCTAATTGCCGTTGATTACATTTTTGGTATGACCGAAACGTCTCAAGATCGTTGGAAGGGAATTTTTTGTTTTTCGTGGATTTAAGTTCGTGAAATGCCTCCATCTGTCTTCAAATTCATTTCCAGCTCAGGATTCTGTAGCAGTTTGGACCAGAAAATCTCTTTGTTCTATGTTACTCGTAGATTTTACCACGAAGATAAACAGAGGTCTAAATTATCAACTTTTATGGGACTCGAACCACGATCTACTACGAGATGTTCCAACTTCTGAAAAATTGCGCTGAGTCAAATTTGGCTCTGTAACTTCTACAGGGAAAGAACTGGGTTTGAGTCCCGGCGACGTTGATATTTTTGCGTCTTTTCATCCTCTAGTTTCAAGGCACGCGCATATATGTCCAGAGTATTTACCTTTCCCAGATCCTTACATTTAGCCCTTTATTAAGTCGTAAATAGGTGGTTTCCTTCACCTTCCATTCTGGTACCAATAAGTATCATTACTTTACCTCATGCATTGACACTGTCGCCTCAGTTTGGTACATTATCGGACCGCCTGCTTCTCTTCCATACGTTATTCCTTCAGCTCCTCTCCCGTTACGACTTAAATGGAAAGGTACTTAAAAGTCCAACTACGGATCGCCGTCGTTCGTCCGCTATTCTTTCCCTATCATTTCCCTCTCATTATCTCATTTCTCCCCTTTAATTCCCTTTTCTTGCTCTCCCCTCCGCCCACTCGACCTCGTCCTCCTTAACCCCACATCCTCCCATACAATCCCTCGGTGACTCATCATTTCGTGAAGATCCTCATCTTCCCTCCTTTGCATCGCCGCTGCTTCACGCTGTCAACCCGCGAGAACGGCGCGATGTTCTACGTATTAATCTCCCGTTTTTTCCCCTCTCATCTTCAGCAAATAAGTTTTCCATCGTCGGAGAAGTCTGAGAAATACTCGGCGAAAAAATCGGCGCGGAATTACGTGTCGTCTGGGTCGATTTAAGCCGAAAATGTCTCGCTATTGAAGCGGGCATTTTCCAGTCGCGTTCAATCGCGTTTCGCCTATAATTAGAACTCGGTATTTCCTAGAATAAGCTGCGTGCAAGACGGCTGTGTCGGGAGCTTTAAAGGGGAAATGCGGTGGAGTTGCAAGTGTTGTACATGTTCGCAGATGCGTCCAAAATATTTATCTATATGGCTTCCTATCAGTTTAGATTGGGAGGCGACAGGAGTGCCTTCAATGTGGGGGTGGCATCTCGGATGAGTGGCTCCCACAGCTGTAGTCTAGATCTTAACACAAGAAGTACGGTAGTTTCGCTCTACCTAGAAGTGACCACTTTGTTTCTCGATACCTATTTCATTGCTTCTTTGCATATTGGAGGCGTTTAATTGTTAATTGTCGACATATCTATATACTTATAGCAACATTGAACTATTGTTTCTTCTCCGATCGATATTTTATAAACAAATTTCTAATTACAGCTAAGACTTCATTATTTTCACTATATAGGACTTTGATTAATAACCACGCTTCACTCAAGTTCCTCTGGAACATCATTTATATGGTTATTATTGCAATAAATTATTCAAATATAAAAATTTCCTCGGGAAAATATTAAAAAAAATCGGAGACAAAGGTAAATATTTTGCTTGAAAATAGATAGTGGTCCAATGACCACCAGCCGGCCTTCTAGGTATAACATGATGCAAAAATTACCACATTAGTGTTAACAAAATTCTAATTCGTTCATATTAAATTTATAATGGTAATACGCGAAGTCAAAGAGGTTCAAAAAATAATAAAAATATTTAACTTAAATAATTTGAAGTAAAACGTTGAAAAGTGGTCAAATGACCAACACCGTCCTTTTGGTGTTAAGACGAAAGGATTTAGGTTAACTTAGCGCGAAAAGGCGTGCGTCCAGGAAAATCTCAAAGGATAGACGGACATGAAAATAGTCTGATGAGACTCGAACCCGGATCTTCCACTTGCATGGCGACTCCTCCGGCTATTTAGCGTTGCTGCAGTCTCCCCCAAAACGGTACGTGACTGATCGATGAGATAGCTCTATTGTCAGAGCAATCGCCCTCGAAGTGGGAGATCTGGGTTCGAGTACCGGTCTCGCCAGACGTTTTTTACGTTTGTTTATCCTTCGGTTTTCTCTTTAAGGAGTTGTTGGATCGCAAAACCATGCAGGAATGCGTCAAATCTTTAACTTTTACTGTATGCCTATGTGAATAATAAATATAAGCTTCCCATCATACAGAAACATAACATTACCTTTCCTATAGAAATTATTGGTAAGTTGTCCTTGTTTAGTTATGTTATTGACTGATTTGGTGTACGAACGCATATTTGCATTAAACCTTTTTCTTTTGCCCATCGCTTCTCGAATTACTTTCCAAAGTAGTTCAATGAGGATTTTGGTCCTCAACGATTATATCCTTGAAGACAGCCAAATTTAAAACATTGCAACGTTTTATCCTAAGTGTCGTCGTATTGTAATGACATATTTTGCTGACATTTCTTCCTTAAATTTTTTACGTGCTGTAATTCATTAGCTACAGTTCTGACGATGCTAAATTTACATTTTTTTTAAAGAAAAGTGGGATGTGAGCAAATGTAGAGGTCCTTTCTCTAGTTTTTACATATAGAATCTTCGTGGAAATAGAGGTACAATCTTCATGTATTCCCTCAGTGTTTTTTATATGTGCAAAAGTTGAATTATTTACGAATTTCGGGATTTTCATGATTAATTTAGGAATGCGCCTCTTTATTTTACGCTTTCAACATCGTATCTAGGAAATTTTAATGCTTCAGAACTTCTGGTCAATACTGCGAGGTTTCCTTGAAAATATAGACGGTTCTAAAATAAACTCATATTCACCCTGGGTTTTATTATAGTGAGATTTGGGAACGACTACTTTCTCCTGTTGTATTATAATACCCGCTCTGAATTTCTAACAGAAACCAAATCCTCAATGCATGCTATCCGAGCTATAAATAGTCTGGTGTTCAATTTTGTTATTTCCCTAAAAAATTCACAAAATCTGCCTTCTTTTCTAACGTCCATGGACAGCATGGATGCCATGCATTTTTTAGGCAACGCCCAGTGGTGCAAGGAAATAGTTATAAATTAAAAATGTTTTACTTCGGAAATAACTGCGCAGAGGCGCACCTTCAAAGGAGCCTTCTTCCGCGCCATTAATTTTCGTTAACATCCGGTAGGTCAGGTGGGTTTCGTTCGAATTCGGTGTTTGATGGATGTGCGATGAATTTCTCTCCAAGGCTGACCCCGTTTCTCTTTCGGAAACACTTTAGCTCGGACCCCATTCGGCTAGAAAATTGACTGTTACAAAAAAGGTTTTTTCCACATAAATCCCAAAAATAGCCGGATAAGGCCAGTAAGGTTTATTGCCTGTTTCGTTCGCATTGTTTCACCGTTCCTTCGGTTATTTTTGTCATTTTTATTTATTTTAGAGCCAAATGTTCCGTGAATGATACATTTCTTTTCTGTACTGTGCACCGAGTATTTAAGATCACTGCTTTTCGTATGGTAAACATCCAGTAATTTCCCCTTGTTTTCGGCGGTTTTTCTTATTTAAGTGTGGTGTTTATTTGTCTAATTCAAATTATTTTTCTATTTTTATTTTCCCGTATATTTTTAAGGAAGGTTTGTAACTTTCTATGAAGGTGTGATATATCGGTGACCTTTGTAATACTATCTTTGACCTTTGACTTAAATAGATCTTCATGCGATTTAATGAGTAATAAACAGTTGTGATGATGAATTGCGCTTTATATGTACACAAGAGAATGTCGAATGGCATTACAGCAGTTAAATGAACAAATAAGCTTCTTGTTATATTTTAAAAATATATTTTGTGTCCTATTGAATACAAGGTAAAGGTAATTGCAGTCATAGTCAATAATTCATTGGCACGGTAGTAACCTTAGTTATTAATTGCAGTCAGATGTGTGACGTTTCGGTGGTATTTTTTTCAGTCCAGATGTGTCTCAAGAACCTCCTCATCCCCAGAAATGCGTATTTGTTTTCTCAAAGTAAAAGCTGTCTGATGTTCGGGACGGGAGAGCAGTTTCTAATCGTTAATGGGAATTTTAAGTCCTTCACATTAAGTTTCGGAGAAGGATCATTCCTCATAGAGCTGTCTTTATTTCTTTTCCCCTTAAATGACTGACGGAAAGATGTGTCATTCACTGTTTCCTCGAAATCTCGCTCGCAGACATTTGGGGCAGAAGACCACAGAAGAAAGTTCTCATACTGATGTCGTAACTTCAACAGCTCCTCGAGGAATTCTGAATTTCCTCAAAACGGAGGAAAAGTGATGTGTACAAGGGAAGACTTTGAAGGAAACGTCGGGACGGTGTTTGACGTTAAGTGGGAGAGTGTAATGCAAATACGCTTTCAGACGGAATTCATGTATTCAAACCATTCGCGCCGTTGAACTGCTCAAGTTTTGCTTGTTTGCTCTCAACATCTTTGCGGCGCGAATCTTTAATTACACGCAGGATGTACGAGTGAGTTCTATTTGTTCTTCACATAATCGCTCTAACAGGAACGAGATGAGGTTAAGAGATTGTAATAATCTTCTTCGGTAGGAACTCTGTGAAGAAGGATAAGAAACATTAATAGCAAAAATGTTTGCACATTATTCCGTTAGAGCACCAAATGTAAACGCGCTGAAGTACTCATATGACAGCTTTGAGTGTAGACTGTGCTGCCGTGAAGTAATGTGGTAAAACAACGACTTATGCGCCAGCTTGATAGGCGGTAAGAGATGGTCAACAGTGTGGTTGGATGAATTAAATAGGAAATAGGATGAAAATGAAAGACCTGTTTTTCCTGATCGGCATCTAGGCATCTCCGCTAGCGGACAGAGGTAGCTTTTCTTTAATATTTATTCTAAACCTTGGAAGACTTTTTCAGACGTAGATAAAATACTTTGTGCGTGGGATGGGCATTAATATCCCTCCATGATATTGGTTTTGAATGGGGATATTGCACCACCCTCTGAATATGGTACTGCATGATGGCTCAAAATGTGCCAAATCTGGTCGTCTGACGCTTCATCGTCTCTTTACAGCGTTTTTTATGGCCTTTTACAGTTACTGCCTTTAAACATGTTAGAAAGTCTATTATATCTCTAAAAGTAGAGGTAATGGCATTTCTCCATCAGACTTCAAATGACACATATTTAAGAAACCATCCCATACCCTATTTGTAATTACAAGTACATTAAATTCAAATACAATCATAAATTCATCTATCAATACAATTGATAAATTCATATATGTTGAGGCTCATCATGTGGAATGTCATGTGGAATATCAGTCCTTGATGTTTTATTTATGTTGAAGGCAATTGGCGTATGCCAATACCGACAGTCTTATTTGTTAATTGACTGGAGAAAGTTCGTTTTATTGTCGTGCATCTTTGTGTATTTTAATTCATCTTCTTTCAGAGACTAAGAGAATATTTTGATTCGTAAGCCTATCTTAAGCTACATAAAGAATTGAATCCTCTTTCGTAGTTGACTTTTAATGAACTCAGTCAAAAACGAAGGAAAAGTTTTGCGACAGCCCGAGTCTTGTTTACGCGAAGAATCAGTGAATGGAAAAGGGGACAGGAAAACAAACCGGAAAGAAGAAAGTGAAAACTTCGGAACCAGAACTTAAATGGCTAACAATTTGGTTTCTGTCGTTCGAAAATAAAATTCCGGTTCCATCGGTCGAGGCTTTCTTTCCAGGCTTCGGTCCTTTAACTTTCTATGAGTCAGTGGAGGTGAAAGGGTAGAGGCGATGACACGCCATCCGCTCTTTATGGGCGGACCCTCAAAAACAACGCCGACTTGCCGCCATTGAAGGCGCCCGATGAGCCGGAGGAACTCATGGAGCTTCTGCAGAATTCAACATCCGCTGTCTTTTGGGCGGGTGTAGCAGTTGCGTCGGAGAAATGTTCGCGTTAATTTTCGCGGGTTGTGTTTGTTTTCCTTGACCTCTCGGTCGGTGCTAAAAAATGCCACGCATCTGCTTTGTTCCGTTGCGTGCGAGGGCTTGACGCGAGACTAAATAATCAGCGGTGCACGAACCGCGATTCTGTAATAGAAACATCTGTCGCGATTGCTGTTTTCATTTTTAAGCCCTGCGAGTGCTTTCGAGAGTTGCGTGTGTTATATTTAAATAAGAATGACAGTGACGAGTTTACAAGGCGAATTTTTGTTTCATGAGAATTAAAATTAACTTTTTTTTTAAATAGTCGTAGCAGGAAAGACTTCGACGGGGCTTCGTTATGATTCATTGAAAACTTTCTCTGTCATGATAATTGGAGTTGCTCTTTAGTTAGTTTTTTTGAAAGTTTTAGAGTTCAGTAAGATGTTTTGCTGGTGTATTTGAGGGTGTTAAATCCAATAGGTCCCTGACCGTTTCTAAGTTACGAACACCTATAATCAGGATCTTATCTTACGAATTATTAGCTAACAGTGATGCACAAGTAATTAAAAATACGCAATGGCGCTACTTTCGCTTATCGAATTTCTTTCTTGTGCGATTGTGTATGCCTGGTCGATGTACGAGTCTTATAAATTCAACGGAATGAGTCAACGCAAGAAAAAGTTATGATACTCTGGTTTGCTGTGGAACCAGCGCCAGTGCGGAATTCGTGGTATTTAGCCACCCTATGAAACAGGAAAGTTTGCCTGGAAGTTAATTATTTGTCACCACATGAGTTTTTCATCGGATGTTCGCAGTAGAGAAATAATTGAATTGCGTAACATTGCAGTTTATTTTCATCTACGCATAAGGATTCGCAGGAATCGCAGTTGAATTTTTTGCAAGGTCGGAAGGTAAAGATAAGAAAATGTATAAAAAGGGATGGTTTGAAATGAATGGATTATTAAGAATAATATAATATAAAGAAATTATATGAGATAAAGTTGTGAGCGGTTCAATGAATGAATGAATGTCTTGCATGAGGGCTGGGAGCGTTTTCTACCACTGCCACACATGTATCATCACGGAACTAGACAAAAAGTTTTCTACGAATCATGACACGCATATACTTCCGCCGAATTTCGAGGTCGGATTTTTGAATGATTACGATTCTCCTTTCGCTCCACCAGCTCTAAGAAAGTAAGATGCAGATCGTATATTTGTATGCCTGGCACACAAACACGCAGAACCAGAGCCTTTATTTCGAGTCTTCTATTATTAACGTCGTGGGCGGAATGACATACTTTCCTCTTTGATGGCACAAATGGGTTTTAGGGACCGACAACCCAGAGGCCTCTGCCAACCATAGCGGTCCTTCATCCGAAAACATATCTATCATTGGATCAGGGTCAGCGTTTTGGCAAGCACACCGCCGTTACACGGGACCGAGGCCGCCTTCTGCATAAAACTATTTCGCAATATTAGAAGACGAGGAAAGGTTACGCCATTGTGGGGAGGTTGCCTGGGCGGCGGCTCCAGAGAGAATGTGACGGATCTTCGCGATGCAGAAATATTTAGGTGATTTGCGAGGCTAAGAGGGATGGATACCAGAGGCTCAAGAGGAATTGCTGACTCAGGGGCTCATAAACAAAAAGGCATTTATATGTATAGCGGTCCTGCGTATACAAGGAAATGACGCGTGTAGGAATTTAGGCTCGTCATTCATTCGAGGATGTTTGGGGAATATTGACGAAGGTTTTGGAGAAATCGGAGGTTCAGATTTTAAAGATCAAAACAGTCAATTGCATCAAACACTCGTACGATAAATAAATATTGTCTAGCGTAACTTGGTGGAATTTTTTATTAAAAACTTAAATGATAAAGTCCAAAGAAAAAACACATGCCAATTCCACAAATAGAACTGCTATTCCTCACTATTTATGGTATTAGTATATTATATTTTTAATATTATTTCTTTTAGATTTGTCATCAACGTTTTCTCGTACAATAATAACCTGGAACTTGAACTGTTGACTAAATCTGTGGTGAATATTTATTTCATTCAACTTTATGCAAGGGTTCTCTACCGGAGTTTCACGTACCATTTGTGGTACTTGAAAAATGTAATTGGTACGTAAATAATATGTTAATAGTAGTTTTGATTCAAGTAACAATTATACAATTTAAACTTCCTCTATTTGGAGTTTCTGTGATAAGTGTTGGAAGATTTTTTACGGTAATATTGCAAATGTTTAGCGTTGGAGTCAGTGGGGTTGGAGGTACTAGAAAAGGGGGAAGGAGATCCTTGAAAAATATTATATATTAATATATAAAAATATTAAATATTAGATATAAATATCAGCCTCACAACCAATTAAATAGCGTTTATTAGAGGACATTGAGACACATGGACCTACCAACAAGTAGAATACACTTGAAAATAGCCTTATGTAAGCATAAATAAAAATCGACTTAAGTATGATTGATATACAGATAAGTATATGGTATACTGATAATTACAATAATAAAATGTAGTGCATCTAATGAGATTCATTCTTAAAAATTACCAAGTGCTTGAAAAAGGAAGCTGTTTTTATCTGCCTAGTCCGAAAATAAACGCATTATCACTAATGTGTAAACCAAGGTTAAGTTCATTAAAATTATTCCGATTCTTTATCTAAATAAATTGGCGCCTTTTCTGTTTACAGCGGGAAATGCCTTCAAAGGAGAACTGTCGGAGGGAAATCGAATAATCATTTGGGAGAGACCTCTAAAACGGACGAAGGCTATCGCTCAAAGTCTAAGGAGATAGCTTCAAAAATTTGAATGAACCAAGGACGGGGTGGAGTGAAGGGAAAAATATAAGAGTAGGTCGTTAGCAAATGCTACCGATTGAAGCTTTTTGTCATAGCATACGTGCATTATATAAATAACGGTATTTGATATGGCAGGATAAGGATATATATTTCTGAATCCTTTACATTTACTTTCTGAATATTTCCGCAGATAGGTTGGATCATAAAAAATACATAAAGAAATTAATATTAATTAAAACCATCATAAATTAAAACAAATCACTAACTAATGTATATAAAACTTATCAGGTATGTAGCATCAGTAAAGCAATCTTAAAACGAAATTAATAATGAAAGCTGTTAATTGAGCTACTAAAAAACAAGGTCATTACCCGTATTAGTGCAAATTTTTGTAGAAAACGCAAGGCAGTGCTGCCAGATGCAAGAAAATAAAATTTAAAGAAATCAATTCCAATTTTGTTTTAACTTCTTGTTCTGAGGATGGTGCTGTGACACCGAAACCGGTTAACAGTTATATTAAATTTGTGGAATTAGTACAAGTGTGTTGTGTTTTATTTTTGGTGTTTTTTGAAAAATAAAATTTGTTCATTCTAAAAATTATAAATAGGGCATATCTAATTTATATGCGCTATACAGTATTACCATACAGAATCGCTGATCTAAACTAAATTCATAGATCGTTGGTAGTATGGGGGTCGTCTTGTAGGACTTACATATGTTAGACGATTGAAATTTGACGAAAATTCATACTTCATCTTATCCGAAGGTATTCTTATCTTCGGAAATATACGATAATTGCTTCAATTATCATTTGAACTAATTATATTATATTTTGAACTTAAAATTTGCTTTTATTGGCTTGAAAGATTATTCTAATGAAAATTACTGGAAACTAGATTCGATCAGAAAAGTGTGACACACAAATGACGGAATACTTTTTTCGCGTACTCTTATGGCTATAAAATTAATTTTCTTTTGGTGTTACCGCGTTTGTATCGCCGATGACGATAAGTCTTCGGTGCGAACGAAATGGCGTCTTCAATTCGTTTCAGATTTCGCTCTCCCGTTCGAAGATGGGAGATGATCATGCCGGAATCGAATCGCCCGCTGCAGCCTCATTTATCTTCCGCGGCATCTTTTCTCACGCATTCGTCTTTTCCCGCTCGCGATTCTGCGCCCGCGCGGCACGCCCACGTCTTCTCCGCACTTCCTCCGGAGCTGTTTATCCTCTTTCGCCGATAGATGGCTTTCGTGCTTTACTTTCACAATCCCTTTGCTCGGCATATTTTCAGCGGCATATCGAACGCCGGCGTCCGCGGATACCGGGGCGGGAACGATGCGCCCAATTTGAAGGTCCTCGGTAACAACCCTTGGAAGACACTTTCGACATTCACTCCTCAGCTCATTAAGGTGCTGGCTCGCGATCAAAGATACATAAGCCCTGCACGTTCATCGTCAACAATGTTACAAACACACTCCATTATTATAATTGGGTCGAATCATAATACCGCTCATATCAACATTGCTAATGTTATCGGGCTTTAAAAAAAAAGAAAGGACGAACCGACTTAACTGCTTATATTCATATATTCATTCGTTAATATTACATTCCTTATTATTATATTCATCATTAATGTTACCGTTTTCATTCTTACGACTAGTTATGTTACTAATTAGGCTAGGTTCTTGTACCTTATCCAAACCTGTATAATTTTATAATAGCCTAATTACAGTAGTGTCTTTGTCATATTGAGGTTGAACAACCTATCAAGAGTCATACCGCCCACAAAACTTATAAGACCATGGCAAAGCGACTTTATCGAATATTAAAAACAACGAATTAATTCTCAAGGTTATATTTGTATCGAGATAGATCGTCAAGAATCCAGCCTTATTCAAAGTTTCTCGCTTGCTTGTTTATGCCAGTGAAGATCTATTTCACATTCCTCTATATTACTGACTTTCTCATTGGGAGTTCTGTGCTCTCCAAGGTTATCTGTCTTCTAAAATTATTGATTCAGGTTGAGTTTAACTGCTATGTGGTCTCGTTCATTTTCACGTTACTACGTGACTAATAGTTGACAGCTCTCCAAATTTATTTACGATGTTCCGTGGATAGTGATGGATGCCAAAGGTAAAATACTTCAAGGAAAATGTACGAATAAATGAAAATGGTTGTGAATTAGAAAATCCCCGTGGGGATCGAGCAATCAAAAGAATTACGGCAACGGGAAGTCCTGCTCCAAATCGGTCTAGTTTTGCTAGTAATCTGGACTCACTTTCTCTCTTGGGGCATTGTCGGATCTAGAACTCTATCATTATACGAAATCCCGGTGCTTTATCCCCCGTGGCTAAACCGAGATCATTCCCGATTTCACCTTTCATCAAGTTGGGCAGCCCGTTATTAAATGCCCCCAAGATAATCGAAATGCAGTTTGGAAGGAAAAAATGAAGTATTTCGGAAATTTCTGGAGCGGAACTCAGAACGCTTTAGTGAAAAGTACCGCTTTTCCCTGAGGTTTCTCTATGGCATTTAATAACCTTGATCTTCTGGAGATAATTTTTGCAAGATTAGTGTCGAAATTGAAGCAGGAACAATGGCGTGTAACAAGCACGCCCTTTAGAAAATGCGATCGTTACTTGAGGCTAAATTAACCATTATACTCGTGGTTTGCGTTGATACTTCGAAAATGACTAAGAAAACCTATTGCGGAAGTCCTCTCGAAAATAATATTGACTAATGATATCATGACGTGATTTCGCGTTTGCTTAAATATAAAGGATTGTAGAGAATTTAAATTTAATTTTAATGGAATATTTTCCTCCTCCTTCTTTCAATACGATTGTAGAAAAGAAAATTACAAAAAAGTATTAAATAAATAGTTAAGATTGCTGTAGTTATAAACCCGGATGTAATAAATATTAATTGGATTTTTTTTCGAGGAGCAATCGATAATATTTTATCGTATACTGATAATGATAACTTGTAAGTAGCTTTTGGCTATAGGAATATTTTGCGTTCATTCATTATGAAGAAAAAGTGTTTCTAAATTCAGTCCTTAAGATTTATTATGATTTTATAGTCCTTCCATTCGGTGGCGTCTTTTATGATATGTTTATAATTATTTCCAGATCGTCTTTAAGTTATCCATGATTGAAAAGATAGAGCGATTTCTGTCGTAGTGATTCCTTGACAATCATCTCGGCATAGTTTCTCTTTTAAATTTACATTTCCTTTGAATCAATAAAAGCCAAATGGCTTAATTATTCTACAATTATATCGTTTATTTTATTTTATCCTGTGATCTCAATTTTTCCTTGATTAGCATAAGATCACCTTGAATGAAATTTGGAGGCCGTAGAAGTTGAAAAATTCGCGAATATAAATAGGGAAAGATGAAAAAAGGCTATCGGTTGTGGTAAATTTTACTATGGAGGTTTGTTAAGTGTCAAATATATTATTACTATCTGCAAGAAAAGAAGAAGTTTAAATTCAATAAAATCTGTAAACAGTGAAATTAATACATCTTACAACTTCAGCTGAACGTCGTCATAAAATCTGCATAACAGGGTTATTTCTCTAACGCTCTCTCTTTTGTCCTTTTTTCATCTTTTCTGTTTGTAGGTGCTTACGGTCCATGTTTCGCTTGTCCCTCCTCTTCGGAGACTAATTCGTTTGCCCCTGCAACAACATTGCTCTCAGTGTTGCCAACAGGCTCGCGCCAGTACTTGATCGATTCTATTCAGCAGCCAGTTCCTCATCTCACGGCGGGGATTTTTCCCCGTCTCTCCTTCGCTTTCCTCTCGCGTGGGTGCCTATCTAACCCGAGTATCGACCTCCGTAGCCTCGGCCTGCCTTCTTGTTTTCTGCACGTCTACGAACACACCGGGTACGCGTTCGAAGCGGTGTAGTGCTGTCGGTGCGTGCCCTCTATTCTACTTTTAACCGACGCTCTCCCCACCTCGCTTTTTATGATTTACTACTCGATCCAGTAATAGAGCTCTAACGTTAACCGAGGTGCCGTCGGTGGCATTGTTACCCCCAGAGAACGGTAGTAATGGCTCATGCCGGCGGGTGCAAAGGGCGGGAAATTTCATTGTGATATCATGACGGATCCGCCATCGTGATTGATTGTTCGTCTCCGAGAGGTTAACAAATCGAATTAACTCTGATTCTCGTTCGCCGACAGTCTTAATCCGTGTTACTACATGGTGTGAGTGGAAGGTAAGGGGAAGGAATGGGTCTTAGGATAAAGTCCTGTCCATGATTTCCCTCTGATTGTATGTTAAGGCAGGTGGATTGGTTATGAAACAAGACGCAGTGCGATTGCGAGATTGAAGGTTTAGATCTGAGAGATCTGCATCAAGCACGAAATTCGATTACGAAAGTATGCGAATTGATGCCGTTTGCAAAGGCCAAATTGACTGCAAATTATGGAGTATTGATCGCTGCGTTTTTGTTGTGAAGGGAGATTCTTTGAAAATTTAGAATCAATTTTAAGGAACTACCCATTTTGCTATTAAATCAACTTTGATTGTTACTTTATGCAAGTGAACATTTTAGTGATAAAAAGAATTTAGATAGTAAATTCTATAATTATATACCTGCTTTACTGCCAGGAATAATACTTTCTTTGGTTCGATTGTTGTTCATGAAAAATACTGCAAAATTAGCAAATGTGGCAATATCGGGATCTGAGAGTAAAGGTTATGCAGAAATAAGTTGATTAGCGAGGAAAAATTCTTGCCTGAACTTTAACTCTCAGGTATTACTCAGGATCTGGGTTTCTTTTGAGTAATTTTCTGGGGACAGTATTGGGGCTGAGGAACATTATTGGGGTAGTGATGGAAAGGACTACAAATGAACGAATAAGTGTTTTAATACCTAACTTTGGGATTCGTTTATGTTGGATTTGGCTAGAAAAGAAAGTATACATCTTTCATAAAAAATTAACCATGTATTCTTCTAAGCCTAAAAACTTGTGCCTCCTATATTGCGAAAACGCTTAATTTGTTCGTTGTTCGAAAAATTAAGTAATCTCGAAGGCAAATTGCATATTAAAGCCCCATATCCTTTCATCTCATCCAGTGTAATGGGATTTGGGGTTTCCTGCGCCGGGGAGGATATTGCACTGCTGGCTGAGATTCAATTTCTAGGCAATCTGCAGTAAATGTAGCCCCTTGCGTGGGCTGCTCGACCACCGCCGTGGAAAGAAATGCTTATCGGCTGTGGGAGCCGCTCATCCGCGGGAAACTGACCTGAAGAGGCGCGTATCGTGTCACACATCCACTCACACCTAATCGCAGTGTCAACAAAAGAGTCACTCGAGGGTGAAAGCCAAAATATCAGCGGCGCCTTTGATCTTTACCCAAAGAGCTTTTCGACCGATCTTCCGGAGTTCATTATGGCGAGAACGAGCTCCCTGCGACTAAGCCCCCAGATTAGATTCGGTGGTGAAGGGGTTAATTGATTGTTATCTTTGCTAATCTATTTCTATCCCGACGTGTTTTCTCTTCGTATTTACTCACTGTTAGGTCGCTGAAGCGTCGGAGTAGATCATAAAGATATAATCTCGAATAGAGGTTCAGCTTTTGTGGAGCTATTGCTGGATCCTACCCCCTGCTATTTTCGTTATCACCCGAGCCAAATTAAGTAGATGAAATTTTATGCAACCGTATTAATTAATTTAACAGATCGTGAAGGATATGCCTTAACCATAGAATTTGTTCTCTGATAAAGGAATGCTCGTAAAGCGCTTAAGATCTCGAAAATTTCGCTGTTATATGACGCAAAAAAATTCTGGAGATTTTCCCAGGGCTGCGATTTTAGACAATGGGAGATTAGAATTTCAAATTGTATTTTTTTGTTTTGCTATTATCCTTTTTTGTTTATCCTATTAATTCTACCGTTTTTGTTCCCTGAATATTAGTTTTCCTCATAATCGGCTTTAGCAGACAATGTGAACATGGATTTCACAATTAATTCCAGTTAAAGCATTTCCTCTAATTTTAGACTATTTCAAATGGTACGATGCATAGTTTGTTTACATCAAGCCTTATTTATTTATTTGTTCAATTAATATAAGCTATGTTTTTGATAATTTTATTCATTCTCAACCTAATGTATTATTCTTGAAACATTTTTGTGTTTCATCCTTGTTTTCTTTTTTATGCTACTGTTCTTGAAATTTAGAATTAGTGTCATTTGTGAAGATGTTTTATTTGATTGATTGATGTGAATATGTATTTGTCCACTGTCTTTTTTGCATAATTTTTATCTATTCTCTGCTTGTCTTTCATAACTCTTTTCATTCTCCTTCATCACAAAATACAGTTTTCTACTTGTAGGTTTCGCAGGTTTTTCTCACTCCCCTCCTTGTGAGTGTTTTCCTTTAGTGGACATTTTTTCCTGAGCCTTCAGCTTAGGTTTTTTTAAATCCACATATTAGTTTTCTTCGTGTACTTTTGCAAACTATCTCTTTCTTTCTGTTCCTCATATGACGAAGGGTTAAATGTAAGAAGAGACTCCCTAGACCCAATCTCGCTCGAATAAAGGCCTTTTATTATTATACTTGGAAAAATATCAACTTTTAATTTTACAGTATTCATGAACTAATAATTTCCTGAAAATTACATGCAATTAAACCTTTAACATTTCTCTATCACGACATGTAGTTAGAGAAGGTAAAAGTATCTTTCCTTATGTATTTCGTCATCGGAAAGTTATTCTGTTTTCCTTAGTGTTAGTATAACATTTTGTTATTTTGTGCGCTTAAGTTTAATGTCTCTGATTAAGTATTATCCAATAAGACAGACATTTTACTATCCTCACATATATCCAAAAGTTTTATCACAAAGTAATATCTTGTCTTTTACTTCTCATTGTACTTGATACTTAGAAAGATATTCTAAGCTTGTGATTTAGATGTGGTTATTCACTGTGTTTTATCGAATTCGTATCAAAGTATCGAAGATTCGTGCATTTACGTATGCAATTGAGTGAATGTGACTCATTATCTCTGATAACAAAAAATACTACAGTAGAACTCCAATTATCCGAACTCCGACTATCCGAATCGTTAATTATCCGAATCGCTTTAGGACACCATCTCATATAGCAGTTGGCTGCCCGAAAACGGGTTAAGGCAGCCATACAGCTTACTTTGACGGAGATGTTTAGTAAGCAATAACTGTCATTTGCCAAATATGTAAATTTTTAAGCATTAATTAGTACCTATGTATTTAAAAATGTTTTATAAAAGAATATTGAATAATGAAAATACTACATTAGTTTGATTTAGCTAAATTATTTTCATTAGTATTTAAAAGTGAGGTACGCTTAACATGCCACAGTATTATAATTTTTTTAATTAATTAATACATAGTTCTTTTTCATCCTATATTTGTAGTTTTTCTCCCGTTTTCAATGTACGTACAGAAATTAATTAATTATCCGAATTTTTGATTATCCGAATGGGGTCCGGTCCCAATTGATTAGGATAATTGGAGTTCTACTGCATATCAATTTAAATGTGGCGCCATCATATGTAGAGGGGGACTTTATAAATTCTTAGGACATTCAGTAGAAATGAAGATGATTGGCTAACGTTCAAGCTGGAAATCTAAAAAGGGTTTTTTTACATTGTCCCTGGAGTATATTGATACCTTTGTAATAGGTATTATGTTTACTGAAACGAAAATGAATGCTCGTTTATATCGGTTGGTGTTATTACGATTTATGACTCCATGTTTAGTGCATTTTTTTGCTATTCCTCCAATATTAATGTTCAACCTGGAAAGCAGAAAAAAATAATCGCCTGAGTTCTTTTATAGTATTTCTAGAGCTAGAGCACTATGATAAATTTCTGTAATGTTTTCTGTTTTCGGAACCAACACGATAGCTCATTTTTATCGGTTTGTTATGGTAGGTTTTCTGTCTCGCATTTCTCTGGATTTTTTTGCTTTTCCCCTAATACTTAGCTGTTTCATTCACTCCCTCTTGGTGCCCATTTCCCTTGTATCGCAGAAGCTTTGACCCGTCTTTATTGCACCTCAATTCGGGAGCGGCGAGTGCAGGAGCGGCTTTAACGCTCCTTAAAAGAGCCATCGATGGTCTCGAGTGGACCACTTTTCAACTTTAAAGAGGAGGGCGATGACGGGGGATGTGTTGTGGAAGGGGGTGGCCGTGCGTGGGTGGCGAAACCTCTTATTTCGGAGCCGCTTTCGCCAACGCCATCTGTGAATGCACTCGTGTACTCGCAGCACTCCCTTTGAGAGAGTTTCGCGTCCTCAAGCGATGCACGGAGGGCTTTTATTGGTCGACTGGGCAGGTGCTCCGTGAAATTCCCGCGCCTGCGCGACTCGTATTGCGTGACCGCTCCATTTGCGGCGCCCCTAGACCGAGGCCGCGTGCTTGGTGCTGAGGTGCATGACAGCCGATGTGCACCTAAGCCTCTCATAGGCCGAGGTTGATGAATAGGCCACTAATCGCTTTATTAGCCACGCAAGCGTCGGATTGTTCGTAAGGCCACGTTAGGTCAGAATGTTAATCGTTCCTGATTACTGGAAAACAACTAGGAAGAGGGGCGTTTGTAAAAACAGATTTCCTCGTCGGCGTTGTTTCTTGCGCCGCTGCGAAAACATCGGCGCCACTCTCGTATTTTCGCGCTATCTCGTCTGTTTTTCTTTTTAATATTTGCTTAGGTATTTCGATTTGAAGTCGTGCCCATCCGGCGCAATCCAAATCTCTTTTACACATACTTAAGTCTTATCTAAAGTAAATGAATTTAAAGGTGTCCGCAAAGTCTATTTACTATTCCAAATATTAGCAAAGTGACAACTGATGTATTATTCAAATTTGTGCTACTATTCCAAATATTAGCAAAGTGACAACTGATGTATTATTCAAATTTGTGCTATGTATTAAGTGGTTATCATAGGTTTATAGTCACAGCAAAAAAATTACAATGTCTACAACTCATTACGTAGTAATTTCGACAGATTTATCCATTCATTCGTCCTTCAGATGAACTCTTGAAATTGTAAAGGCAATTTTTGGACTCCTTAGCCAGAAGACATTTATAAAGTAAAAATAATATGCGTTTTTTAATATTGTATTATTGTAGTAAATTTTGAAATATTGTATGTTTGCAGTAAATTATGAAAAATTTTTCTAAATTTTGTAATTACATGTATTACATACTGCTTTCGGGGGAGGTATTGGGGGGTTTTCGTCCCGACTAGGGTGAATACCAGTCAGATTATTTAATTTTTCCTTCCTCCCTCAGGAATGACTATCACCTGACCTGGTGCCTATTTGTAGTCCTTAAGAATAAATAAATAAATATATTTAAATTCATATAGAATGCCTGTTGAAGAAATTAGAAATACAGATGTTAGTTAGATAATCCAAAACTCCTCGTCATCGCTTTTTGAATCATTATGGCTGCATTTGTTTACTTGACGGATAAGTTTTCATCATTTTGTCAGGTTCAGGAAGCTGTCTAGGATAACCAATAAATTCGAGTTTGCCCTCTTCTCCGTACTTTCGGAATTCCCATTTCGTAAAGAGTTATTGGATTTCAGGGTGAATAGATTTGCGTGGGAAACTCGTCTTGGAAACTTTCTCCGATAACGAAAGGAGTTCTCTTCTTTACCGTTGTGTAAAGTTTTGCTTGCTTATGCCCCTTCTATGTATGTGGGTAAAGAGATAATTTGATAATCTCTTTCGTCTTTGTGTACTCTTTTACCAGTTGGAAATGTTGGTTCAAACTGCAAGACAAGTGAAATTTTTGCATCATTTAAAGCGCGTGCGACTTCTAGAATATTATTCTTTATGAAAACAAGGAAAAGTGCAGAAGAGTTGATTCTCTGACATGATTATGAAATGGTTATCACTAATCGTTGCCGTTTTGTACAGCTTCTGTGACTTATTGGGTATTATCCTTAACGAAAACAAGGAAAAATATTGGCAAAATTACTTATTTTATTGATTCTTGATTTTTTTTTCACAATTCTCTGCGTTCTTTCTCTTAATTCCTCTGTCGTAAATCCTGACAAATTTTAATTAATTTAATGTGAAGGCAAGTGATTCTACTATGTAAGATCGAAGTTTGATGAAGGCGATCGGCTGATTCCATGGAATCAATGATTCTTCTGTTAGCTCGACGCTATTTATCGGCGTTTTAACTGAATAAATATTCGTATTTTTATTTGATAGCTATCAGAATGGCATGTTTTTATATTTATAATTGTTTTTCTAAACATTAATCTTATTTATTGAGAAAATGACATATATTTATTCATTTTATTTTGTTTATACCAATTGCTTGTTTATAATTTTTAATCCTCAGTAATTCAAATTGTTTATGAGTACTTCGCAAGGATTGGTCTGCAGTCCTATCAAGATTGGTTTGTCAAGCTAATTTTAGATTTAGCGAAACTCTTTCACACAGTCATATTTTACATATTGATAGAATTTTCCACCCAATTATCAAGTGGAAAACTAACACAATTACAGCTGAAAGTAAATTAATTATAGCCGGTCTGAGAGACCAAAAAGGTTGCGAAACGCCGTTGTACGAGATTTATGTTGTCATCTTGCCTTCCTTACGTCTATCTATGTTTTATGTAGTTTTTGTTATTCTGTATCATTTGTCAACTACAATGATTGTGTGTTATATTTTTCAGGTCGGCCGCGGGTCATGTCCGGGGGCCCGACATCAGACGCCGTGGTGCTCATATCCGGAGGCCGCGCTCCTCCGCACCAGAAACAGTCGTCGCCTAAGTCCTCCCCCGTGGTCGTGCCCTCCCCTTCCCACTCCACCCCAAAGAGGCGGAAACTGCTCGTCCCCAGGAGGCGCGGGGGCAGCGGAGGCGACTTGAGGGCCTGTTGGGGCGGCGGATCGGGTGGTGAAGGGACAATGCCGGCCACAGCGGCGGCGGATGTGGCCATCTCCGCACCCATCGCGGCTGCCGCGCACCACCGGCACCATCATCCGCATCACCATCATGGTTCTGTTCGACAGCACCATGTGTCTGCAAGGGCCCTCGCGGACATCACACCGCGCTTTACCATTGGAGCGGTGAGTAGAGGCATTGAAATTTACGTTTTTTCGGAATCCGCCTCTCCATCGAATAATTTATTTACGAAATTTATTTAATATGAAGGAGCAGCGCGTATATATGTTTACTGTCATTTTAGGCTCTATTGAGAGCATAATTGACTTGGGCTTAATTTTAGTTGCGAACTATAATAAGTTTTGTTTACTTAGACCCTTTATTGGAGAGGTTCGGCCCATTTGGGCCTTTCTTCCGCCTAACCTCGTATGTCGTTAGAATACGTACAGATTGAGTGTGGGGAAAAATCTTTGCAACTGAAGATGGACAAAGAAAAAAAAACCCACGTTGCGGGAAAACACCCACAGAGAAGTGGTGTGATAAAAGTAAAAATGACAATGAGGTATTGACAATTATAAAATTTCGTAAATTACATACACATCAATGAATAAATTCACAGAAAATGAAAATATTATCAATTACAAGAGAAATAAAATAGTATTTACTAAATCTAAGAGGGAAAGAAAATAAATAAAAATCACAGATATCATTATGACATATCCTACTAATTAAAATTCACCAAAAAATATGAATAAAAGTCAGCTAGCGGCGTCCGTCGAGTGCTTAGTGTTTAGGAGATGAGTATTTTTCTAATTTATCGCAGCGGGAAGAGAGTGAGATGAACCTGAAAATGTAGAGCAGCTCAAGTAGCTAGCTCTTTGATGTGTATTTATGCTAAATCACGACATAACGAGATACATATCCTGATGAAATTTTACAGGTCTACGACTTTTTTTAGCTGTAGTGATTTTAAATTTAATTTACTATTGATATTTTAATAGCTTTGCTTTCTCTGACTTTTTGGACTCAGTTAATGCCGAGGCTACCGCTACGTACTTCATGAGATATATTGAAGTCCTTTATCTTAAGTAATTATTTATTCTCCGTTTAAATTACTTATGTATTTCATTTAAATATTTCAGTGGCTCACTTCTCCTTATAGGATCGTTTCGTTCACTTTACATAGTTTTGTAAATCCCCTAACTTCGTTGGAGATAATGCATTATTTCGTCGGGAAGTATTGCACAATCTAAAACAAATGTTAAATGCGGATCTTAATATTCATTCATTTGGAAGGCGAGTATTAAAATTAAAGCAGCGATGACTTTATCTTGAGCATCCGGTTAACGAGAATCTCGTGTTCGTTCGATTTAATTTGCCCCATCCATCTTGAAACATCATCGAGGCAGTATTTCAAAACTATCGATTAATCTTTAATGATCTGGATTTGCTCTTCGTAATGAATGGTTTCTTGTTATCGAAGATAGACCGTATACAGTTTCAATTATCGGTTCACCCGAGACTCGAATCGATCGATATAATCCACAGCTGTTACAGTGAGCAAATTTTCCAAGAGCGTAATTTCCCGCAGCGGAAGTATTTATGTCGTTGCCTAACAGCTGTTGTATTGACATCCAATTGCTAGATGGCGTGCCTTATGCGCTGCGATACGTTGGGGGTGATCTTCGCTCGTCATGGTGACTAAAATTTACGCTCGGCTTATTCATTGGTGAAATTCAGTGAGAACTAAGCTTAAAATAACTAAGTTAAGGCCAGATATTTTTATTTAGCGAAAAGGAACACAGGATTCAAATATTTTTGGGGGTAAAATATTATGTTTTCTCATGTTAGGTCCCCAAGGAGCTGAAGGAAAGAAGCAATTACGCCAAAATACATTCCTTTGTTTTTTTAAGTACATCTTGCACTAATCCTATTTTATGATATATTGGTTTTTTATTATGTGTATTATGAATTTTTGTCCTTTTCTTCGTATCGATTTACCTGTGCGTATGTGTAGTAATGAGAACCAAGTTACTATCGTCCGTTGCCAACTTCGTCAAATATATGTCATACCAATGTTTGAAGTGTCATTTTCATGTCAATTTAGAGTTCTTATAAAATACAGTTAATTGTAAGATATTTAGAACGCCTTCAGAAATTTTTCATCCTTTTATGACCATGTTCACGACAATATATCTTCCAGCGTCACTTTTTGGTGGCTAAGGTGTAATTCACAAGAGCAAAGGGTATATTTTCCAAAAATAGTGTGTTTACCTTTCATCCAGTTATTCAGTTTTCAGCTTTTCGAAAATAAAGTCCGTGGAGAATTGACGAATAGCAGCTGGCCCATTAGCTCAGTTGGTTAGAGCGTCGTGGTAATAACGCGAAGGTCGTGGGTTCGATCCCCCCATGGGCCAAAATTTTTAATTCGTACATACTTAAAGCATTAAAGCATAATACAGCATTTAGTTTTATTGTGTTTCTTTTTGTTGATACTCGACCCTCCTATCCCTGAACTCCTCTGCTGTATATGATTTGTCAGTATTAAATATCAATCTTAGATTTTCGATCTTTCATGCTTTCAAATATGAAATTAAAACTTTTTTAAAATTATGTAATGTTTACATCCCTTTAAATAATTACCATATACCTGTGTGGAAATTTTACTTTAAAGATGGTAAGGTATTTTGATGTAAAACAATTTTCAACTTTTACGTCAAGTTTTTTTGTCTGTTTTATGCGACTGGTTATCCGCTTAGGTGTCAGATTTTTCATGGCTAATTTACTGCGATTTTTCCATGTCTTCATATATCTTAATTTGCGTGGTATTTTAATCAAATGTGAATAGGCAAAAATGTAATATATCATTTCAAGCCCAGAATATTTTTGGTTGATTGGACTCAGTACTTCAGATTTATTGTTTATTCACTTAACAGATAAGTTTCAGCGTACCTTTCTGCAGCGTACCATCATCATTAATGGACACCCGCTGCCGATAGATCGATGATCTGGTGTCTAATTTTTTAATTGTTTGTCTATGTCTATGTAAGAACCCTTCAATCCGCCTTTCGGCGTGTGGCAGAGTGTGCAGGCACCTTGACTCTATTTTCCTAAACGGTTGCTTTCCCGTATAGTTCGCGGAAAAAATGAATTTTTGAAACGATTTGTTCTTGCATTTATTTCCGTAATTTTTTTGGAAGTATCAGAACAGGCCATATAACAGGGTGGTCGCATTATATCGGTTACATCATCTGAGAACCTAATTTCTCTAAACTTATTTAATAAATTTATCCTTTGAATAAGTCTTCTATCTTCGAATGATTCCCATCCCGCTTCCTGTATCATCTGAGTTACGCTCGCTGTTTTATCGTAGCAATTCTTTACAAATCGTATCGCCTTTCGTTGCACTTTTTCTTAATCCCGAATATGGCATTTCTCGGTGGGGTCCCATACACTACATGCATAATTTAGGTGAGGCCTAACTAACGCTAAGTAACATCGCTCGCGAACTTTTTCTTCGCTCCTACCGACTATTCTTTCAACGAAGCCGAGTTTCGTGCTTTTCCACATATATTTCGGATGTGGGCAATCCATGATAGATTATTCGTGAGAGTTACTCCAAGATACTTCACCGATTCTACTGTCATTAGGTTTATCCCACGGAGGCTGTTCGAATAATCATTTATTATAGAATTTCTTTCGAAGAAGTTAACTAGTGAACACTCTTCTACATTAAGCTCTAATTGCCAAGTATTTCACTATTTCATGTTTATATCTTGTATCTGTACAAACAGTATGCAAATTGTTCTCATACATTCCGATATTTTATTGCGAATTCACGTTCCTACGTTAAGTAAAATCTTGTGTATATGGTGCATAATAACACAAGCCTGTGGTTCGTCACGTTTTAAATTTATCTTGGAGTAATTAAAAATGTTGTTTCATTTATTATGTATCTCCAACGTAATAATAATAATAATAAATCGTCTTTATGTGGGCGAGATTGAGACTTAATAGTATCTTCTTCCATCTAACCCATATACATATCATGCAAGTATTTTAAACATCATGTTTATCTCAGTGACCTCGGGGACCTCCCATCAGCATTGCACCCTAGCAGAAAATCCCCTATTCTAGGATTTCCCATCCTTTCGGATACCCGTGTCCCCTTTTCTTTATGACAAGTAATACATAATAAAGTTTATAACGAACAATATTATTTACATTGACGAATATTATTATCAGCAGACTGACATAGGCAACTGTGACTGACACAGATATTGCCAATATGGCATTATCCGGAAGTAGTTTACGCACAGCTACTTTACTACTACTTACTTTATTATCATAATATACTTGTAAACCGTACCCGTTGGTGTTACGAGAACACCTGACCTGCCTAATCTTCATTACATTAGCTCACAAGCTAACTCAATAGGTTAGCTCGCTTCCTTCAATGCTTTAATTATTCCATTAAAATGTGTATGCATTAAAAATTAATAATTTAACACATATTTCGTGGAGCTCACTAAGTATATTCCCAGTTTTAATTTTAAAATTTTGTTATTGTCGGAGGTGATCGAGGTGAATTATATTAAATAGGAGGTAAAAAATATAGGCAAGAAGACTGGTCATAGTCGTTCCAAGGCAATGCGCCGGCCGGCAGGTACTCCGAGGAAGTCAACATCGGTACGACTAAAAAGCAGCGCGATGTTTCTATATTCGGGACAGAAGCCTCAAGCGTAGCTTGGGAGTCGGACCGAAGAAGAGTTCCTCGACGAGATCGCGATCTTATCGCATGTTGGAACTCCGGACCAGTCTGAGAAGTGCTCAAAGCAGACTGTAAGACTCTTAATTTTTTTGGCGATATTCAATTTCCAGCCCGGCTTCTAATTCTACTTTTTCTTTTCTGTATCTTACTTAATTTATAACCAAGAAGTGCTGATGGAGGTTATCTATTTATCCATACTCTGAGGTGCATTCGAACTTGTCGATGACTAAAACTTTGGGCTAAATGATACGAGCCATTTGAGGTTTTTAAGTTTAAATCTCCAACTATTTTGTTATAATAACAAAAAGGACTTCAAATGGTCATTGGTAAAGTGGTCGAATATTTTTTGGTAATTTCTGTCTAATTTTTCCTCTAATCATTCAATTTAATGTGCCATTTGAGCCCAAACATTACAGATTCATTTTCTAATACCATAATTTTTATGCGATAATGAAGATATCCTTTCCTGCTACCATATTCTGATGAATGGAATATTTTTGTCATTTGGTATAGGGTAGATAAAAATATATCTTTCATTTACTTTCATCACTGTCTTGATCATAGCTGTGATGAAATGAAAGATACTGAGGTATGCGTAAATAATTACACTAATCAAGGTCTCTCCTTATGGACTGACAAGAAAAATGTTACTCGTGGAGTCATTGTGCTTCACTTGGGTGGACATGTTCCGCTTATAGCATTCTGGTTCAGTGAGGAAAGCAATGGCAAAATACCTCACTCCTCATCCTGCCTAGTAAACCTCATTCCTCATCCTGCTTAGTAAACCTCATTCCTCTCTGCAAGTTCTTCGTAGCTTATGCCAGAGGGGGTGAGGTACCAACCGACCTTCGGGATGAATACTTTACCGACAGGTAGATCGTGGGAAGTATCCATATGTAGGACAACATAAAGATATATTTTAACAAAAATCTTCACCGCGTTCTACAATTTTTTGTCGTCTGTCTTTCAATGAATCACGGATTCGCGATCTCCTTTTGCAATTTGCTTTTTGCTCGGTGCACAACGTCTCTCTTGTTCTTCGTGCCAATAAGAAGGGCTGCGCGGAAGTTTGGGCGCGCTCGTTTTTTTCCGATGCACAGCGCTCATCTGTTTAATAGGACGCCAAGCTTTTCCGGGAGACGAGCGCCAGATGGCCATGCATAAAAAGCAGCACCCAGCGATGCAAAAAAAGTGTGTGAACTTGAGAACTCGGAGCAGTCATTCCCATCACGGCGCTGCATTCTTTTGCATAAGATTACAACTCGGACGCTCTCTTACGACTGTTGCATAGTCGCGATGTTTCCTATTCGACTCTTCCCTCCGTCGATGATTGCGCACTATTGGAATGATTCAGTGGAGTCGTCTCGGAAGGCCTTTCCGGTCGATGCGATGTCATTGTCGTCAATTCGCTCTCCCTTCTTCAACTGTCGAAGCAGATGAGGAATCGTGCAGACTTCGGGGCGGAATTGCATAGACTGAGTACACATTCGTCTTTTCGCCGCTCGAAATCGAAAGATTTCCGAATATCCCGATTCAATATAATCTTCTTGGGCGCAAGGAAAGGGGTCCAAACGTGATACATCGCGTCGCCAGTGCAATATTTGGCCATTGCGAAGAGTTCGTGATTTAATGCGTGTATAGGTTTGCTTTATCGAGCTGTATCTTCCTTTTCATATAGGATCCGATATTTTAGCAAGTTTAAGAGTTTTACTTTTTTTTAGGTTCGATAATTTTCTTCTATTTGTCTCAAATATTCTTTTATGATCATTTTAATAATAAAAATATTTTGGGAAATAAATCAGGTTCAAAACACAGCATTCTTTTTTAATGAAAAACTGTTAGAGAGAGTATATTCAAGTTTCAGGGTTACCTTTGCTATAGAGATAAATACATCATTGTTTGATTATCAGTTCCGGAGAAAGGAAAAACGTGAAGGCCAAATAAACCGATAAGTATGCTACAAAGATGAGAGTGTAAACACTTCTTTTCGTAAAACAAGTTCTTCTGAAATGCTTCCAGAAAAGGTCAATTTCGTTCTTTATCCGAGTCTTTCTTCCGACTGCTTGGCGAGTCCCTTTCGCCCATTTCAATATGTGACTTGTAGCAAGAGGGTTGAAGGCGCCGGTCCATTGGTGCCCTGGCCCTCAATCTTCTCCTGCCGCCACTCTTTACTGGCGCCTCGTTGTCTTTCGCACATCCTTACCCTTTCTTCGCTCATCTATTTTCTTCGCGTGCTTTTTGAACCGTTTTCCTATATTTGCTAAACTTTATAGAACACTCTCATATCTTTATATTTATGTTCCTCTTTCTTGCTTCTTGTTATGTATTTCTTTCCCTCTTATCGCCTCTTTCCCTCCTATTCGCCTACTGGTGCCACTTTGGCGCTTTTTGAAAAATCATCTCAAAACTGTTCATTCCATCGCTAAGGCGAGAGTACACCTTTACACCAAAATTTTATTGGATTTATATTCCCTTTAAATAGATTTTATTTGTTATCATCAAGCCCTTAAGACATAGGAAGGGGATCAAGGGAAAATTAAACCTGAGTTGTGGTTATTCTTTTTATTTACCACTTCTGTTAGTTAATCCTAAGCGTATGTCAGGTATCATAGAAACAATTATTAGTGAAATAGTGAAATTAATTAAATTCAAAATTACTGTATTCTTCCGAAAAGTATGTAGAACTGAATAAATTTAATCCCATTTTAACATATGGCGGAATCACGAGTGTGTGATAACTGCATTTATTAATCCGCTGGATACTGCTGTGATGCTAGTTTCTCCATAAAATTGTCTAGCTGTTGTTTAAATTGGTATGATTTTAGTTATGGTTAAATTTTAACCCTCTGGTTCGTTGAAATTTGATCTATTTTCATAATTTCTTCGAGGCTGAGACTTCTTTTAATTTCCTTCCAATATCGGAGTGTTGCTTTATTTTCTTGAAGCTTGCGATGAATTAAATAAAATCGGCGAAATAGAAAATAATGTATTTAGACGAAGAGCACCGTAGCTTTGGATATGCTTGTATTTTAATTAAGTCAATTTAATTTATTATTGCGACCCATGTGGTTTCATGAACTGATGAGGCAGTTTCCGCTTTAAAAAGCCCTCTGTAATCATTGAATGAGTTCTATTCGACCTAAAACAGGGATCGTGTTACACGTATCTAGATTGATCTTAGCGGTGCAGTCGATTTCGCGGAATTAGCAGATAGGCGAAAACTTTAATTGGAGCAAAATTAAATCTGAAATTACCATCTCACGAATAGCGGTTCAACGTTTTCACGTGCGCTATCTAGCTGTAAAATTAGCCGGCAAAACGGATGCAGCTCGTTTCCTCGCGGATCTTTATCAGATGTAATAGTAATTTGAAGCTTTCGACAGATTTATATCTTAGAAGTGCCTATAAGTGCGAGCCTGACATTTTTAAATGAATATCTTTTATTTTCAATACTTAGAAAACTCTCTAATGGCCTTGATATTCATTCCCTTTATTTTTATTTTTCATTTATTTTAGCGATTTTGTTTAACAGGGAACAATTGGGTATTTCTTCTTAAATTATCAGCGTATTCTAATTTTTTTATTTGCTCCACTCTTTTCTTATGGTTGTTTTAATATTTGAAGTATTTTGCCGATTTAATTCAGTACATATTCATGTATCGTAGCTTTTCAAGTTGAAAACTGTAAAACTGTATTAACTAATAATAACCAATTTGAGGTTTTACTCTGCTCTAGAGATAATAACATCCTTTTTTATTATCAGATCCGTGACATGTCGGCTAGTAATGGTAATTGGCATTAGGATCATTATTATTAACCGAAACACCAATCCCCTTATGCTGCCGAATCTTAAAACTTTTTACTTTACAACTAAAAACTTCTATAAAGCTATAATTTTATTTTACGATTTTGCATTAAACGGCCACTAAACTTTTCATTGTGAATTTTTCCCTCTATCATCCAAAGTAATCTTTATTTGAGCCCATTAACATTTAAAAAAAACTTCATAACGCGAACAATTAGTTGGCTGGGTCACTTGTTAGTCGAGGTAACACGTTATATTGTAATACTGCGAGTAAGTTCTCATGAATAGGGGTTTATATTGGCTTCCGTAACAAACGTCACGGCAAAAATTTCATCCTTAATCCGTTAATCTTGCTGACTTAGAATAGCAATGAGTTTTCCTATTCAGACGCAGCTCATTCCAAGTCCATCTCGATCTTAATTGATATCGTGGTTTGAGTTAAGAATCTCTCTAATTCAGTAAACTGGAAATGAATAGCCATCCATGAGAGAAAGGTATACCATAAAGTATCAGATGCCTTTATGTATCAGATGCCATTTCTATTGAAATTGAATATTTAATAATTGTATTATTTTAATCTATTCGTCCGTGGAAAATAATGCGATCAGCTGCAATAAAGAAAATAATTTGAATTTGTTGCATGCCGGATATCTGTATCTTTGTTCCAACCGTCTTTTGGGAGAGGTAAATTGCACAATTTACGTAATGATTTTAATATAAAAGGAAAATAAATAAAACATAAAATTTATTTTTGCCTTCTATTCGCCTACGGCGAGAAGTGTCGCGGATTCGCTCACTGATTTATCGTATCAATCCGCTGCAGCAAGTACGGCTTCCAGTTTTCCAGTTCACTAACTCCGTATCTAGCTCAGTTTCATTCCCATGCTAGGTGCCAACCTTGACATTGAAGCCAGACAAACATATCCTACTAATTCGAATTCGCATTTGAGAAAAAATGGCTTCTCTTTGTGTTTTAGCATAAACCCATACTAACGGCTCGGACAGGATTAATTCGTGACTAAAATGAATTCTAAATAATAAATAAATTACATCCTTATTTTGAATTAATTGAGACTAAAGTATCATCCTCAACTTAATCCATCGTCCATGAAGGATAGATTTAAGTAGAATAAATAACCATAAAAGTTAAATTGATTGAGAATAGGAAAAAAATATTTGCGGATTTAATATCCTAAAAGAAACGTTGGAAAAAATATCCACGGCAGGGAAACGCCCACAAATAAGTGGGGTGTGAAAATCATGGACACAAATATTGGGATTAATAATAAAAAATTTAAAAACAAATACCCTTGTCATAACCTAGAACTAGCGCAAGTAACAAACATTCAGTTTATATACACTACTAATTTAATTCTCAGCTAATAAATTAAACCATAGTTATAATACTAGGTAATATTGCAAAAAGCAGTAACATTAAATGCAGAGAAAATTTAAAAACATTTGCGTTATGAGCAAAAACACTTCTTTGAAAACTTTTCATAGTCACTAAGATTCACTAAATTTCACGAGTTTTAAATAGTTCACATAAAATATTGGAGACCTAAACCAATAATATGATTTGGAGTTGCTCCATTGTAGAAAGTTTTGCCTGATTGTTATTATTTTGTTGTTATTAGTTGTTATTAGCCAGCAAAAACGGATTTGCCAAACCTATATCGCACTCTCTATTATTAATGCATTGATTTTAAAATAAACTACGCTTATTAACCCATTAAAGAATGTGGTAGTATTTTTAGTTGTTACGAATGTAGATATTATGGGAAATCGCCTTTGTTTTAATGAATTGACGAACGAATGTTATTTCGAAATTAATCATCTTCGTCAGCCAAGACTCTCCACTCCTCCTTTTTCAGGGACGTAGAACCTCGATGGAATTATTCCCCTCTGTATTATTTCTGAACGGACTGCTTCCCGCCTTTCTATTCATCAGCACCGCATAGCAGCACGTGGTCGCGGAGAAAATGGTTGAAAAATTCCGCTGTAGATGGCGCAGCCTGGGGAGGAGGCTTAGTAGAGACATTTGTGGCTGGAGCACGTAAGCGCGCGGGGATGAAGGAAGGGTTTTGTTGCCCACCGATTCACGCCCCAATGATCCTCTCCTTCGTTGTTATGCGTGCGAGGAGGGCCTCCGGAAGAGATCTCCCTCGGGCGGGGACTTCCTCCCAGCGTGAACTGACCATTCTAAGAGACGCTCTCGCGCTTCGACAAAATGCGTGTACTGTTAGGCGATTTCAATGGACGCAATCCTGAACGCTCCGTACTGGTCGTTATGCTCTTAAGTGGGTGCGTTTGGTCACTGCCTCGCCTTCTCGGTCGTTTATTACCTTGGTCAGGCGCCGTTTTCTTCTGCATGGGAATTTTAGTTTTGTCTTTCTGAGGCTTAGCAGGGTTTCATTCTCCCAGCGATTTAGTCGAGAACTGTTATTCATTTAGCCTCAAAGTGTCTCATTAAGATCGCATGTTGATTTTGGGAACAATCTCCCGGATTTGCATTTTTACGAGGTTCTAGGTGTTATAAATTTCGTGAGGTTAATGCCCAATGTATTTGGATGTAAAAAAGAGAGAGACAGTAATGGTTGGATAATGAAAGATTTTTTTCGGTTATATAGGGTTCTTGACCGTACGTTGGTTAGGGTCTGTAGAAAGAAAGTCTGTGTGTATTCAGCCCGAAGGCCGGTTGATGCCTCACCCCCTCCAGCATAAGCTACAAGAGTTGCAGAGTATTAAGAGTTGTACTAAATTGCATAGTTGTACTAACAGTTTGCAGAGAGGAATAAGATTTACTAGGCAGGATGAGGAGTGAGGTAGTTTGCCATTGCTTTCCCCACTGAGCCAGAATGCTATAAGCGGAACATGTCCACGCAAGTGAAGCACAATGACTCTATGAGTAACAATTTTCTTGGCATTCGGTAAGAAGAGTCCTTGATTAGTGCAATTATTCACTCATACCTCAGTAGCTTTCATTTCATCACTGCCATGATCAAGACTGGGATAAAAGAAACTGAAAGATACATTTTTCTCTATCCTAAACCAAATGAAAATTGAAAATAATCCATTCATTAGTATGGTAACAGGAATTTTTAATCGGAAAGGAATATTTTACGTTAGTTAGGATATGTATAAAGAAAGTACAGAAGGAAAATTTTATGATAGCGTGTAAAGTATTCGGTGGTACGTAAAAAAGGGGACCTAGAAAGAGTTGTTTGTGATTGGTGAATGAGATCTAGAAGATAAGAGAAGTTTCAATTTTTACGAATGATAGGGAATGAATGAATAAAGATAGATGCACAGGTGCTAGAAGTAAATATTGAAATGTTGTTGTGAATTCTCGAGGCAATTACCGTGCATACTTGTGCATACCTTGAAAGCGAATAGCGTGAAGTATATGTGAGTATGTTGAGATAGAAATGTGAGATTTTGGGGCACAAATCATGATTTCGTGATGGTGTTGTATATTAAGTGATACTGGTGACATTAGAGTTACTTGGTAGTAAAATACGTAATCTTTATTTAAGTTAATTTTCTACATATTTTATGGTAAAAACGTTTAATTTTACTTTGATTGTAAAATATTACTATCGTATTACTGCGTGCGTATCATAGTGGTTGGAGAACGTAATAAGAAGTTGCTACGTATGACATTGAATTGAATGCAGAATTTTATCTCCATGGTGTAATATATAATCGAATAAACGTTTATGAGTTTTATTTTAGGGCCGTGAAGAGAAAAACTTGATCATTTGCTTTACTTGGGATTAATCTGGCCTTCTTGTTCACCTGAGTTTTACTTAATGGCTTTTAAATTTGTACTGGTTCTTTTTTTTATTCTTCAATTATTTATGTAAGGGAATCATCAATTTATTCTAGTACTTTTTGTCAAGAATTAATTTCTAAATGTATGCTTCGGTGACTTCGGAAGCTGCATCACTCTTACTCTTTAGTGGAAGCTCGTTGCCTCATGGAATCTTTTCCATGCGTGGTGGTGTAACCACGATGGTTGACATGAATGCTTTGTATGTGCTTATCGAGGTCGATGCACTTTAGGTATTCTGAACTGCAATGGATGTCTAAAAGAAAATTCGAGGTGAAAGTTTATGCTAAACGCGTCGGGTCCATTTGTAATCAAACTCTAGCGCTCAGTTTGTATTGCGTGGTCTACGAGGCGCGATCCCAGTTGCTTACGCCCTCATTTAGAATCACTTGATGCAGTTGAGGGCATCGTTTGTCGTCCTTGTGTAAAGCGACGTCTGCGGAGGGCCTTTAGTGTCGCCCTTCTACACTCGATAATCCGCCCTTTCTTCGGTCTCACCTCTCCTTCGATACATTCTCCCCCTCTTCTTGCTTTCCGGCTCATCTACATTCTGCCCTCGCCACTCTCCTCCTACGCCATCTCTCCTTCTTTGTCTCTCTCTCTTGCTCCTGAAACAAGAGAGGGTTTCCGACGTGCGGGCTCCCTTCAAGAGTCCCTCGTTTTCTGGAAGCCTCCTGAGTTGTCTCACAGCTGCGAGTTATTACGGAGTCTAAAGATGTTGCTGGACACAACCGGAGAGGCTCACGCACTAATAACAAGTCTGTTTCCCTCCCGTTGTCGTTTTTTCTGTATTTTGTGTGCGTATCGTTTGGCTTTCTCCTCCTAGATGGGACGGGGATTCACCGAGTAATGAGGGTTGACATTACCGGCCTCGCTGTTTTAGGTGGAATCCAATGAGATGTTTCCGAAGATGTGTATTCTGCCGTTGGATTGTTACTGCGAATATATATGTAGTGACGTGCGCTGAAACAGCGATTAACAAACATGAAATGTATGTGACTTACAAAAAATCATCCTGAATTTTATTCGACTTAAAGTATGGCATAGAGTGAATTGATGGCATGATTGAACTTGATAAATAACGTGTTTTACTTGTATGCCATGTTATTTCTTATTCCAGGTAGATATTAATAAATTATCATCAGTCTTAATTTTAGTTTAAAGTAAGTGGTGCAGTTTACGAAGAATTTATTATAAATATTTTCTCATTCATTATTTTTAAACAACACCTTGTTATGGTATAGCTCACATAAACCGGCTTTGATATGCTCGTACATAATGAGTTCTTAATGCATATCAGGTGTTCAGCTATTCCCAAGTAAGCGCTGCATCGATATAATAATTAAATAATTCTCTTCCACTATATTATAATATGGCATATTTTCCATAATGAAAATGGTTTCATATTGTTATTAATGATGATCCGACGGGTTGAAACCATGGTCGTGCAATAAAAATTTTGTGCGGTATAGCGTAGAAGTGTTTTTCTATTTATCTTCATAATTTAAGACCACCACGAAGTCAAGGCAGAGGTATTGGATTCTATTTTACCATTACATGATATTTTGTAATCACTTACTTAAATATTATCCTATATCCATATCCTTATCACTTAATCCTTCTCTAAGCAACATGAGGAATACCTGCACCCGCGGATGAGAATGTATTGTGAAACCTGTGCAGATATTTTATAAAACATAATGATATTGTATTAATTTTCAGCAACTGGCACCATTACAATCTTATCGTAAATAATATCAGGAATATCTCCAAATTGGAGCTAAGATTCACCATTGTGGCACCACTAGGAAAAGATTGACAGAAAGGAACGTGCCCTTTCAAGTCTGTACTTTGGAAGACGGTGTTTATGCTTTTCTCCTTTGGGGGTTATGTTTGGGCTGTCACCATGGAGCACTTTATGGTCCTCGGAACATTTTATGATCCATATTCTTGCTTCAGGACGTTGAAATATTTGGGAAACTCAGAATCCGTCGGTTTGGATAGCTTTCATGTTTAAAAAAAAGTCAGGTGTAAGGAAGGTAGCCTTTATTCAGAATCGGCTTGGACAGCTTATTCTGACAGTTCGGAATGTTAGCAGCTCACTCTCACTCTCTGAGACGCGTTCGAAATCTCACATTGTAATTCCACGGAGTTCGTCGGAGAAACGTTCTTGAAAGTTAATGTTCGAATTTTTCTATGAGAATGGCAGTGGCATTACGGTAAATCTGGCGGCCCTGTATGGATAACAAATTGGACATTTAGGGGGCCTTCCTATTCATTCTGGAGCTGCAGAGATAATCAATCCGCCTCTAGAGCAAAGCTTCCCATCTTTTTACTCTCTGAGGTACACTTGAACATTAACTAGGAGTTAGCAGCACCCTTAATAAATAAGTTTGCTATTTTCAGAAATATTTAAAACAAAAATATTAGAAATAATTTTCTGTAGAATGGAAATTGTTAATATATCCACTACTGAATGTATTGGAAAAATACAAAATCTCGAATAATAATGGGAATACATTTTTATAAATAATAAATAAAACGTTCTCGACGTTATACGCGTTAATAAATAAAGAAAATACCATTCCCGGATAATTATATTTTTTAAGGAAAATTCCCATTTAGGACGAATAGTGTGGCATGAAAAAATCATATATATTGCCGATTGTGAACTATACGTCTCCCTCTGGCATTTCTCGGCGTCTTTGTAGTGCATTTATGGCCCTCTACTTATGAATTAGTCCTTTGAGTATCATGAAAGAGAGATTCTAGATCATAGATGATGTAATCCCACACTTTTTCCCTTTATTGCACTACTGTATCTATGGCTCACACAATCTACCGTTAAAAGTATAAAAAAGAGTAAAAAGATTTTCATGGAGTACCACGTGGGTAAGGCTTCCTCCTGAAGATTGGATTTTGAAGCTTTAGGCAACAGTGCACATTCTTATACGTTCGAAGAAAACGTGTGGAAAAATAAAGATGTCAGCCGCCTCTCTATTCGGTTCTGTTGAACCACTCGCTCGGATGTAGCCCGTCTATTTTACTTTTTTCATGGATCTCTCGAAGACACGGTTTTCTCCAAGTTGTCGGTGCTAAAATTTCGGACATTTTCGATATGAATTTGAGTAAACCAAAATTTTAAAATGCTTTCGAGGTTTTTCCGTCGAACTCCTTTCAATTACAGGATTTCTAAAAAAATTAAAACACGCGAATAGCTGCATTTACGTACTAAATTTAATAAAATTTATACTGTTGAATATCATTCTATAAGTAGTTGATAAATTTATAGAAGTTTGATTTCTAGGGCATGGATTTTCTTTACCTTTAATTGCGGAATTGATCATGGTTTCCTTATAGATGAGGGGAGGGATTGGTAAAGACTATAATGGAGAATAGAATTCTGGGTAAAAAACTGAGGAGAAGAGAAAGATTAAAGATGTTGTATGACATAAGGGGTGGGGTTAGCTATAAAGAAATGAAGGAAATTACGCTAAATAGGGATTTTTAAACGTACATGAATCTACCTAAAGGTAGAACACTCGTGAATGAATTTGCACTATTAAAAATAATAATTGAGTTTAGAAACGTACATTTTTCATTATATCATGTATCGGGAAACCCTATTTAATCCCGAGGAAGTTTCAGTACAGAAAAAACAGAGGGAAGTTATACATACTTTATTTTTAAGCAAATATTTTACAAAATTGATGACCTTCATTTCATTCATTTATCAAAGAGATTCATCCTCGCTCTTCTTTGTGATTCCGAAGACAAAGAGCCTCTTCCTGAGCCTTTTCTTTCTTTCCCAAAGATTCTTATTTTTTCCCAAGAAAACTTCAGGTGTATTTTCTTCGGAACTTCAACAGAAATCTCTGGGAATAACCCCACATTGTCATTGCCGAGGAATTCCTAAGACGGACGTAAGAAGGAAACACGCGTGTTAGTCGTCGAGTAAAGCAAGAAGCCTTTCTCAGATAACGCCACGCAATAAATGATTGAAATTCGCAATTCGCGGCATGGCACCAACAAATGCCACCCCATTAAAAGCAATAGTTGTCTGCGTGCGGCAGCGCGCAAGACATTAATCACCGGCGCCGCTCGAAGAAGGGACCGCGTTGTTTCTTAAATAAACCCTCTCCCTCTTAAAGAGCGACCTTTCTTTGTTTCTGCCTATTTTTCCCGTCGATGTCCCGCAGAAAGGCGCCTCTCGCGATGGCAGAGCCGTCTGCCGGGATCGATGCACGTGTGAGCTAATGGAAGGCGAGGGGAGGTCCTCTCGGATGGGCGGAGGATGGAAGTGCGGTTGCAGGAGATCAATACCACGCAGAATGGCCTTCCGAGGTGCGCACGCCCCCCTACTACGGGGCCCGCTCGGATACATCTCACGCATTGTTTATACTCGCTCGGATTTGTTTTCCCTCAATAGTTTTGCGTTTCCCAGGGTCCCGAGGTTTTTGCTCGGACGCTCATCCTCGTCGTTTTGTCGTCGCGCAAAATATGTTCCGACCCCAAGGCGTGTTTTGCTCTCTGATTGGCGCCGTGTAATTTCTGCTCCGATGTCCGACTATGAATACTGCTTTCGAGTACTGGATGGATAAGTGGCCATTGTCTCCGCGAGTTTGCTTTGAAGTACTCTTTGGAATACCACGAGCTCGCTCCATCCTGCGCGAGCCATAACTTTCAGCAATGATTTAATGGGCTTTTAAACTTGATGGATAATAAAGCGACGCAATAACAAACTGCCATAAATACGGTCTGATGGCTTCTTAAGTCGGGGTTTTATTCCGAGCTGTGTAGAAATTCTGAGGCAGGTGCAGATAGTAATGGAAAGAAAGTAAGCTGGTTAATTTTTTAATAGGTGTTTAACATTATAGGTCCATTAAATCTTTAAATGGTATTTAGCGGAAAGGGTTAGGGGATGTTGTGGGTAGATTTGTAGACGGGCAGGATATTAGCCTGTTGTGAATTTCTGCTCGAATACGATTACAATCGTAGATTGGATTGCTAGTGTTGTAACTACTTTGCTGTTTCGTATTTTTGAGCCTTTTCTGTACCCCTATAAGTTGTTAGGTTCTAAGGATACCTTATATTTAAATTTATCTTTAAATAATGATGATATTTTCTTGATCGAAAGCAGGTGAAAAACCCTATTACATGCGATATAATAGAAGAAAATAAATATGTACACAAATAATAATAAAAGAAAATAAATATGTACAAAAATACGAAAACATAAAGGGAAAATAAAATCACCAAGACTACATAGTATATTACAAAGGTCATTACAATTACAAATTAGAATAGTTTTTCCTTTTAAAGATGCAAGATGACATTGTAGATCAAATTTATTCGCTGGAATAGGACATCGTTAGCTGATCTCAATATACGAGACATGGGCTCAAATCGACAAACATATCTTCCGTTACGTCGTTATTATATTTAACTTTCTGCTGGGCTGCTTGTCATATATGTATTCATAGCATTTTCATTGCATTCGTTTATTTCTTCGTACTTTCTCAGCCATTGAATGATTAATTCTGTATGACGTTTACGATATTGATTGTGATCTGTCTCGTAAAATGTCTTATTGATCGCCTATATTAGCAGATGCTTCTTATCATTGCAATATATTCAATTTTTATTCAGGCCTGCAATTTTTCTCGAATATATATTTTCTAGGATTTATTACGTATATCTTGAACAACGAACTCTGCTTATCTAAAGCGAGATGAGCATTTTCCAATCAAAACGTTGAATTGCCTGATTGAAAAATATTTCGATTGAACTTTATGCTGGCATACGTTTATTAACTGAGATATTGGTAACCAAAATTCCATGAAAAGCGCGACGTTCCACGAGGGAGATCATGGAGGAAAAACCTATCTCCCAAAGGATTATGGGAATCGAGAGAAGCATTTGCAGTAGTCTCTCGTATATGAAGAGATGAAAGAGCAAAGCTAAATCCAATTTACCCATTCTCTCATCGATTTTAACTGCCGACAAAGTTTCCTCCCTTTTACTCCATGCATTTCCCTCTTCTATGAGTTTCCTTGAAGTCTTTTAGGCAATTCTACCCTCTCGGTATTTCATGCTTTTCTGTGTCACTTTACCACCTTATATTTCAGAGCCCTTTGAACGTTGGATCAAAAACCTCTCTCGCTTCAGTCACGTTCTATTTTTACGTCTAAAATTCGCTCTCATACGTCTTTTTCGTCCGTGATTCAATTTTGCAAAATGCAGACGGTTCTCTTGTACATACGTTGACTTTTAGGAACCTCATTTGGTCTCATTAGTTTCGCGGGCTTTCAAAGTTGTCGTGTAGAAGATCAGAGGATCTTTCTAACTTCAATTCGGATCGTCAAATATTATAATATTGTTAATAGCTCGAAACGCTTAAGTTAAATAAATTGGAGACCGTATAAAGTCACAGCTGCAGGTGCTATGTGCAGAGAGACTTTGATTAGGTTATTTTATACAGCTTGTCTATTTTTTTGGACGAAAGTAGCTTTAATTTCACCGTTACCGAATCTTGTCGAATAAGCATTTTCATCACTGTTTTCTCCATTGCAATTGTATTACTATAATAATGTTCATAATGGCGTTTATATAGTTAATTTTATAGCGAGATACATAGAATGACTCCATAGGTTACATAGGTTGACTAAAGTTATGAATACATCAATAAACTTAAACTTAAAACCACCGCTGGGTTTCAGTTGTACTCAAATTATTCTCTCGTTAGTCGATAAGATTTTAAACGCGGTTTTTCAAAGGAGTAACTTCATTACTGTCTGTACCGGAATGCAGTATCTTATTCAGGGAAGAATCGTAGTGGGGTATATGCTGTCTCTCATAACAAACGTCAAAGAGACGGTATCGCGTCCCTTTCTAACCTTAAAGTCATAAGCTATCGGTTTTAGTTCTTTTCCAATGAACACCCAATATTTTTTCTCATGATAATTTTTAGAATTTAATGTGCATATAAATTAAGTGTCATTTCTTTTTTAAGCAAGCTCTCCTTAATCTACATCCAAAATATGTGTAATCAAAGTGGAGTAAGTAATTAAGAGCACTTTCATTTTGACCTCAACTACCTCAAAACGTTGTCTTTGTCCGAATGGAATACTGAATTCTGGAATAGATAAGCAAGATCAATTTATTCAGTGGAAATAGCAAAACCTCAGTTGCATCCATTTTAATAATTAATACAATTGACGGAGACCCGAAATCATTTCCTAACCAGAAATATTCGCTTAGACAAGATTCTAACTAGAGGCTTAGGTATTTCAGCGGTAATACTTTAACCACTACCACCGATGCTAGAAAATCATTCCCTGATGTTGGATTTTCGCAACTACTTTTAAGACAGATTTTAAAATTCTCCTTTAATTTCGCAGATCATACGTGGATTCGATTATCCGGGGAATTCAACTCTCCACCCCACCCGGGTTATCGGAATTACACCGACCTCTTGCATATGCTCTCGCTCGTCTGTGAATACGTGTCTCATTCGTGGCATCTGAAATCATTCATAATAAAGTCGATGTTGGCTCTCGGTGGGGAACGCTTTCAGTCCTCCGGTGTCTGCATCGCCCCCCCCTCTGCCCTCTCCCGCCCGCTGTTGTGCATCCCCTCAATCAACCCGACCTGCGGGTACCGAGAGAACCTCGGCTGAAGAGCGGACACGAAAATCCTACGTCGACTTCCTTTTTGTACGAATGTCGCGCACTTTAATTTTTTTGCCCTAACCCGCGCGCAGTCCCGCTCATCCCGAAATTAAAATAAGGGAAAAGAAAATGACGGAGAAGGGGATCGACTGTTTTTATTTCTTCCGAGTGAGACAGTGTCTGAATCCTGTGCAGGAGCATTGTGGCATAAATTGAAGGCGAGAGTATCTCAGACGCGTCAGTGGGGTGTTTGCGTTTCAAGTGATGTTAACGTTTCGCGGAAGGATGAGTTGAATGAAATGATGGCGTGAAAAATAAAAGAGGATGCCATAATAGTTTGTCTTGTTCTTCCGTCCAAGGAAGAAGGTTCTCGGAACTCTACACAGTTTTATCTCGATTTTTTGGTCGAGGTTTACATTTATCGTTCTGACTTGGATTTTTATGAATGCCGTTATTCATGTGGTACTTGTTCCACTGTATGTCATACATAATGTAATGTAATTATGAGCTGCAGTAATGCCTCTATTGTTTTATAAGAGGCTCAGATATAGCTTTTCCTGATAGTTTCATTGGTGATACTTAACAGTTCGTTGTTCGTTCTTTTGTTGAAAATATTGAGTATTATCACACATATGCATTCGGATATTCTAAAAACCAGTAAAACTATAGTAAAGTCAAAAAGAAGTCCTTTCAAAAAATGTTCCATGCTACTGCTTCTTTGTTATGTACTACCATAAGTAAAAATTAATCTATCTTCGACATGAATCCGAAACATGATAAAGAACGTAATAAAAACTTCAATATTTAGAACATCCTGAAGATTGTTAAATGCCAATTTTCTAACTTTTTCTTGCTGTCTAGAACCCAGTGACTTAGTGAAGGATGACATTCTATTATATAACCTAACACCCTTGCGTTAAACGACCCCCTAGATTTGCGCTGCAACCCAACAGGACAATATTGACCTCTCTGTGAATCAATGTCATAAAGCCATTTCTTTTTGTAATTATAGATTTTTTGCCATTTATTTTTCTTGATTTTGTTTTTGGTTCCACGACGTGAAATAACGTTAATAACGTGGAATCCACCTTATTAACTTAAGATATATTTTATGTCATAAAATCCGATGTCATTTGTCATATTTCACTGTTTCTCCGTCATAGCATCAGTACGTCAACCTTCCGTTAGAAATCAAAAAGTTGTAATTAGTTAACTTCTTATTTTAAAAATATATTTTCATTTATGAAGCTGTAGTGGATTTATGTTTAGGAAATCAGAATTTATTTTACTTACATAACGATCATTTTAAAGTTTATCTTTGAATATTGTAATTTCAATAAAAAGTTTTGAATGCTCCTCAGCAATTATTACGTGTTAGAACTCTCCGTAAGGAAATGAATTAATCAGTGAGCACCACCGGCGTTGCCTCCACGGTAATGAATATGAATGTACGAGATAGATAAATAGTGCTGCGCTTGGCATGAGCTTCAAGAGCCATTAACGCGATCCTAGTCGTCTTTAAGCGTTGACATCGTAAACAAAAAAGGATCAAACCTCTTTTCGTAGTCTATGCGCTGTCATGTTCCTCTTAATTATTTTTTTCTGCAGTAGTTATGCCTGTGTTTTTTCTTGTGCTCGTCCTATTATTCCGTCATGCTGTACTGGAGAAACAACTCGCGTTACGTCGTTCTTACTTTCTTCGATTCACCTGCCTCAGTTCGATGGTGTCATTACGCCAAATAGCATATGTTGTTACTCCCGCTCTCTGTTCGTCAGTAGAGGAACTAGTCCCGCGTCACAATTCACTTCGCTCGACCATTCACCAAATGATCCCACATTCCCTCTCAAGTGCATGCTATAAAACGTCTCTCCCATCGCCTTCCATCATCCTTAACACCTCTATTGGCGACGGTTTCATATGCTAAATAGAACCGTGATTGTCTTACTCTAGCTATCCCTTTCAAATGTCTTTTCACGCTTACATCATTCGTGCTACTCTAGGAGTAGAGAAACAGGTCTCCTTTGAAAATTAATTTCTTCTAGTACTGTACATTTTTAGTGTTTACTTTTCCCTTTCATCGATGACTATTCATTTCTTATTTCTCATAACGGCTACTTGATTTTACTGTGATCAAAATTAATGAAAGGTTGTAAATGTGGTTTAGTTTCGTACGTTGGTAGAGAGAAAATCCTTGTCTTGAACTAAATTTTACTGCGTTAGGAATTAAGTTACCCTCTGTTGTTCAGATGTTATCCAAGGATGTCTTCGATTAGTCATTGTATAATATTTCATCGAATGAAATCCTTGTAATTAGAAGCCATCCATTAGTTGTTAATGAAAAATAATTTTAATTTGATTTTTTTCTTCACACTGCCTCAAGTTTCAATTTTCAAATCTGTATCGAAAACATTCCCAATCTTAGAAAATAGTTAAAAATTAGTTTATATCTGCCAGATTTTATTTATGAAAAATATCACTATCTGATTTGGCCATTTTAAATGCAGGACAATTTTAAATTTTTGCATTGCTTAGAAACGGATAAATTTTACTCATAAAAGCTTCCTAACGTGTTGATATTTCTCTTCTGTAAAGGTTTTGATCATTTCACTACCTTTACTGCAAGATTTTGAAAATAAATTCGTTCCAAATAAAATATATTAAATAAATTTTGAGAAATTAGTCATCACTCGAAAAGCAATAACATGTTAGTAGAACCGTACCAGTGTTGAATTTAGAGGCTGATGATAAAGGAAAGGAATTTCGTAATTAAATTATATCTCTCATATTGTAAGAGTAACTGTGAGATAAATTATTTTATACTATCCAGATACAATAGCTAAATATTTCAGGTTCTTCTCCATGATAGTTATTCTTCAATTGTTGGACAATGAAGTGATATTATGGGACCATCCGGTTGCGTAAACAGACAAAATATTTCGTTGTTGCGTTCTGAATAAACGAGGGGTGTATATGGGTCATTCTTTCCTTTTCTATATCTAGAAATTCCATCTATTGAATTCCATATTATGCTTTCATACCTGTCCGATTCCACTGAATACCTAGAAAGGAAATATCCACGGAGCGAACGCTGTTTCGCAGCTTGTGCTCTCTGGCGTAGCGAAACAATATCCTCCATCGGAGGATTATCCTTTTGTATTCGAACGGAGGCGAAATCGTATGGAGTGAACGTGGCCGGAGGGTGTATGCCACGCGCTGCAGAGGGAGTGGCTTGCAAGTGTCCCGCGTTCGACTCCCCGCCGCGACCCCGATTCCGCCTTCTTGGGTGTCGCAATCATCTGCGGGGACGATATCTATTAATGGAGTTGGAAAGAGGTTAAAGGAATCGATCGACAGATTGCTTTCGTGGAAATACTGCGCTGACTGCGTTCCATCGGGAATACATTGTTCCCGCTCGCCGCGGTGGGAATATCGAAATCAATTGTTAAACATGGAGCCACTGCAGAGTTATTTTCAATTTCCTAAAATGCTTAATTACCAGATTTCGTTGAGCAGAATAATACATGTGGACGAAGATTAAAACAGAAATTAATTTCGGTGATATTTCGGCTTATGAAGAGGATTTTTTTCTAGAAACGTACACCGCGGCGCGGAGATTATTTCAGAATACCGGTGTATCCCATAAGTTTCCAAATCTTGAAGTACACATCTTGAGGTGAGGTCTTGGAGAATAATTCCAGTTTGTCGTGAATGGTTTGCATTTTATTTTATTTTTATGTTTTTGATTTGATTTGATTTTTATGTTTTTGGTTCGCGTTTTGGGTTTATTTCTCGTTAATTTTCCTTGTTGAAAAATGAATTGCATATGACCCTTTTATCTCTCAATTTATCGTTAAAATTAATATTCAAATTACACTTTTCATCGATCAGTTTTGATGTGATATTTGAATTTAAAATGAAGATTATTATATTTTTCTTAGTAAAATATTATCACATATAATTGTAACGCCCAGTATTTTGAGACGAGATTTCACAACATCAAGCCTGATCTCATTTAGTATATTTGATTTACAATTTTTATTCTGAAAGTGGGCCATTCAGATCTGATGTAGCGGGATCCAACCTTAAATTAAGAGGTTAAAATAAATTGTTTATACGATTTTAGTCACTAAATATGTATCACAAAATGAATTTAATACACGGAGAATAAATATTGGTAAGTAAAAAAATTATATTACATACACAAATAATGGAAAGGATGAATTCGTGAATGCTTAAAAAGAAAGGGTAGGGTAAATTTTCTTCGGGTAGGTTTGGTTTCATGTTTAGCTCCATGAAACAAGTCCTCAGACTGGTGACAAGAATAACCAGTTAAAAAAAATTGAAATCATAAATTAGTGAATGTTAAACCATATTAGGAACAGGTTTTAAAATGTTTGATTTATAGCGAAGGACATGAAAGCAATCAGCTATTTGAATATCGTTTTGTTACCGCTGCTGGTTTCACTTGAGCCACTCACGTGCACTCCTCTTCAAAGTTGGGTCGAGTGAGCAGGTGGAGTATTGTTTGTTCTTGACCTCAATAGCGTTAGTCCTTTTTCATACTCCCAGTTGTACGTTTTTCCTTTCATTTTCTGTCTCTGAACATAAGGAAATGAAGTATCAATTTCACGTTATCTTTACAAATAAGTGGGAATTTTCTCATTCTTGGACTATTGAAAAATACGGCTGATCGGCTTTATTGTCTCGCATTTTCTTCGCCATTTTCATCAAAGGAAGAAGTGTAATATTATTATTTTTTATTTTTAAAAATTGCTTTGTATTTAATTATGCTTTTCTTGTTACGTACATCCTATATCTTCCTCTTTATTTGTAACATTATTGAATTCATGAATATATTGGAGCCCCTTGTAGCTGTCATCCAGAATGAAAAATAAATGAATTTTTATTTATATTCTTAAAAGTCTAAAGAGGGGAAAAAATCGATTCTTGTTGTTGCCCTGGTGATAACAATGGCTTTGATAGCACGTTTCAATCTGGAAGTGCGATATGCTATGTACTCGTAATAACCATTTAAGATTGGCCTTGGTTCGTTTAATTTAATTTATTCTTAAATAATAATTTTTATTTACATTATTCAAGGTTATCATATTAACCTATAGCAATTGACTTATTCATCAATTGCGCACCATAGTTGTTCTACGAATTTAAACTCGAGATTTCCGGATTATGTGATGGAGCTAGTGCCCTTGGGTGGAGTTTTATTTACATTTATCTATTGATGTTAATCGAATTCTACTTCATGGGGCGGACGATTGGACGATTTGGTTTCCATTATAAAGGGTCACTGAATTCAAAAGCGAGTACAGCGGGCTTATGCGAAAGAGCCAAAAATTCTCCTCCGTCGCTGTTTCAAGAATTTGTATCGGGATAGCGAATAGGTTTTTTCCCAAATATGTGCATGTATTTACATAACATACGGGCACTATTCCAGGGACAGCCTCTATCTCCGTGGCAGAGGATTCCACTCGAAAATAAAAAGAACTTTTTAGAGATCGGTGGAAGTGGTATTACCTTTTAGCGACGCTCGAATACAAATGACTCATAAATGTAAAATTCATCGACGAAATAAAATAGTTCACCTTGGTCGATCCAGCTGTTGATTGAGTCTTAAACTCTCCCAAGGCAAATCGCATGCATTTGGGACGGATTTTCTTTTCTAGAAGATGACTCAATCTGCATGTCATCCCTTAGGTATCGGCCCTTTTCTACTGCCATGCTGCCGTATCTTACTGATCATACTGCCTGATTAAAACGTTCTATTAAATCCGTTATAATCGACAGAGCCACAGCTAGAAACAATCATTCCATAGGATGCTACTTCTTTAGAGTTCTAAGAATTTACTCAATAAAAAATTATTTTTAATTCGAGGACAGCTACAAAGGGCTTCCAATATATTTATAAATTCCAAAAGGTTATAGAAAACGAGGAAAATATAAGACGTAATAAGAAAAACATAGTAAAATAAATGTTGGAAAATTCTCGTTTGTACACAGGACGGCAGTGGCTTGTAATTGCCTATCCAAGGATATTTTCAGCCCCTTCCCAATAAACAAATATATATTTAAAAACAATGTAATAATAAGTAATACAGAATGATCATTTGTTAATACTTTTAGACGAAATGCAATGATTGATGTATTCATGTAGAGTTATGCATGAAGTTGTGTTAAACTTGTCCATTTGTAACGTATATATCTAATAATAAAAATATTAATTTTGAAAATTAAAACATTAATATTTAATTTCTTCCTTCGATGACTACAGCGAAGAAAATGCGTGACAATAACCTCCGAATAATTTGAACAATATTGTTATAGACAATAGTAGACTAAAACAAAAATCTCATCCTAATTTATTCCAACCAGACGCAATTTTCAAGATGCCCAAGAATGAAAAAATTCCCATTCATGTATAAAGAAACCGTGAATCTAATCTCGCGGTGCACTCTCAATCACCGTGAAAACTTGCTCGGTCCTTCGCTCGCTCTCTCTCTCTCTCTTGCTTTCACTCGGAATTCGATCTGAGCTATGGACCAGGCCAAGGCTTCTCTCTTACCCCAGCATCCTTCGGCCCCTCATCATCGAATACTCAAATCCGAATTTTCCATGTGTTTTACGATTCCGATCCTCTTCTTTCCCCCACGGAAAATCTCATACTTCAGGACCCCAAGAACCATTTTCCTCGGCCTTCCAGAGGAGATTGCCATCTTCTTTTTCTTCTCTCTTAATCGCTCTCGGCCGTTTAACGCCCTTTAAAATCCGACGCCAAGGGCGCTCTCTATTCGGACTGACTCTGCAGAAGGCAAACTTCACCATCCATTTTATACCCGACCAGCGTTATCACTCCATCACCCTTTCCTTTACGTTGTTAGAAAAGAGCGGATGTTACGTAACCGGCCGGGGATAGTCCCTGAGGGTAGTTCGTTAGTTATCCTATCAATAAGAGCCTTTATGCTGGTGTAGGACTTTTTGTTTTTTTCCCTCTCTCCGTGTCGTGATTTGCTTTCAGCTCCGTCGTGTCTCTAGAGGATTAGTCTAAGTAATATCCCGAGGACATATCTATATTTATCTAAGGATCTGGGACTTAATTTTCGGAATTGAAATTGAGGATCGACACGTCAGGTGTATTTTCAGCCAATCAAGAAAAATTTACTTTTCTGTTCCGCATTAATTATTGATGAATTATTAAACATTGATTCCGCATAAATTATTGTTTGAGGTTTGTAATTCAGTGTGTAACTTAAAAGAGCCACTAGCATCCTTGTTTACACATCAATTGAACAGAATTGTTAATTTATGGTTTCACCTAAATAAAACATTAAATCTTTTTGTTATCTGAATTTGTACAATGTAAGTTACAAATTGATTCTTCGTAGTTGTATTTCTTTGTGGCCTGTGTTATTCCGTAATGAAGAGAAACAGATAGCGAGAAATGTTACATTTCTGGTATGACCTCTGCAGGGGTTTTGAACAAGGGTTATTTCAGTTGTCAAACAATTGCCCTTAACACAAAGCCATCTTGTACTTGCAACGTGGGTACAGACGATATATTATCTCTAAGGCATGGATGGCTGATCCTGTTTTTAACGTACTTCTCAAATAAAGTATTCTTTGCAATAATTGTCAAATTTTTCTATTATTAAAAAGCCAGGAACATTTTCTGGTAAAAAAATGGACAACTCCTGTTGCACCTCTTGTTAAAACAGAAATTTTATTTAGCTAATTATGTCTGTAAAGTATTCAGCACGGTTAGTGCCTCACCCCCTCTGAGATAAGCTACTAAGAGCTTGCGGATGGGAATGAGGTTTACTAGGCAGGGTGAGGAGTGAGGTAGTTTGCCTTTGTTTCCCTCACTGAGCCAGATTGCTATGAGCGGAGTATGTCCACGCTAGTGAAGCACAATGACTCTATGATTAACACTTTTATTGGCATTCCGTAAGGAGAGACCTTCATCAGTGCAGTTATCCACTCATACCTCAGATGCTTACATTTCACCGCAACCATGATCAAGACTGGGACAAACGAAAATGATAGATACATTTTTCTCTATCCTGTACCAAATGACAAATGAAAATATTCCATTTATCAGAATATGTTAGCAGGATAGGATATCATCATTATCGCATAAAAATGATGGTATTAGTAAATGAATCTGTAATGCTTGGGCTGTCGTGGCACATTATAACAAAATAATTAGAGGAGAAATTACACAGAAATGCCCAAAAACTTATTTCGGTCATCAGGCAAGCGGATATTGTGGTGGAGTTGTTGGAGCAACGAACGCTCTGAAACCTAGGTCGCATATCTTGTAAATTTCTTTTGGTTTAGTATAAATAAATTGGCTTTATAGTTCATTAGTTTTATTAAGGAATGCCACTATATTCAGGCCTCTACCATCCAACGTATGTCTGTAAAATATTCCGCCCGAAGGCCGGTTGGTGCCTCACCCCCTAGTAAATGATTATACAAAGATACATTTTCCTCTATTCTGTACCAAATGAATATGTTTCATTACTGAGGATATGGTAGCAGGAACTTACCGGATTGATTTAAGTCTCTAACTTTTGTGTCATTCATTAAATTGGTGATCACGTATCCAGGATATCGGCTTCCTCTCATTTCAACACCCTCACCTTTAACAGAACTGTCCGTCGGTCACTCATCGCGCCGCATTGCGGGCCACCGCCTCATGAACATTTCCATTGAGAGGTGACTCTCCTAGTCTTTTCTATCCTTGTTCCTCTGTCACGGACGTCACCATGTCACAATTGCATATATCCCCGCCTCGCTTCTCATCCATTACTTTAATTCTTTTCATCTCCAAGGCCGAGTTTTTTTCCATTTGCATTTTCATTCTCTCTCATGAGATGCTAATTGAAATTTGTGACATGATGATTTTTATATATTTTTCCTCTTTGACGAGTGGATATTCCAATGTTAATTAACATCTCTGGAAATATTGTCGCAGTGAAATGGTTGTGAGGCATGAGGAATAATGGGCGCTGTCTGCCTTGTTCCTTGAGTGGGACATTTATGTCGTCTGTAGATCCACGAGTTACGTTCCATAAATAGAATGGATTGTTTTTTTAAGTTGACATAAAGAATTTCAAAACGTCAGAAATTTCAAATATGTTCAGATTTGACCTTAGCGGGGAACGGTACGTCCTGAGATATCGGTTGGGTAGTTAAACTTTGAAAAATAATAAAATATGTATTAGTCTTGTATGTTACGTAAGGAAAGAATTGGTTGGGTGATTTGCACGCACATATTTTTCTGAGCAACTCATGATTTGTTGTTGAGTAGGATCATCAAGTAAATAGAATGATATCTTGAAGTCTCCATGCTTGAAACTTAAATAAGAAGCCATTTAGATAATACCTGGAAAAAAGTTATTTGAAGTTATACATAGGTGAAAAATATTGATTTGGCTGGGACTCAAACCCAGGTCTCCGACTTTCCGGGCAGGCATTGTAACCACTAAACTGACGAGCCACGTCCTGCTCATCTCTGTAAATGGGATTCTCTATGAATTTTTGGTTAAACTTTCATGAGCTAATTCATTTCTTTCATTCCACCAGAAGTTATTTGGTTATTTCCTCGTAAAATCGTGATTATGTGACATAGCTTAGGTATTAGGTACGTAGCATATTTCTCGGTAACGCAGCATTAGCGTTCTTAATAATGGTTACTCAAAGAGGAATGTGAAGTGATTTTATTAAGAGTGGTCCCGTCATTCCCGTCATTTTCTTCATGGAACTTTTCCCATATGTTTGATAGAATTTGTTCGAGAATGCAGATGGAAATAGAGTTTATACGGAATGAAAAAATGTAGACTTTGGAGTAGAATATAGAATTTCGTTTGAGAAAATGAAGTACACAATAAAATACACAGTAAAATAGAAAATAAAGTAGAAGAAACGACCCGGTTGGAAACTCGAGAAGTCTTCATCCATAAAATTCACCGAAAAGCTCTAGAACACTTCTAAAATAAAATACCTTTGAAATAATAGCACAAACGTACTGTTAGAGGACCGTTGGAAATTATATGGTGATTAAATGGAGAACTTTCGTATAGCCCTCCTATCTTGGCATACTAATTAGGGAATCCTCCTGAAAGGTTTAGAAATGCATTGCTTCATATACTATTTATCCGAGGATATAGTTTTATTTGTCGGAAGATGTGAATGTAAAGCTCGACGTAGTAAAACAAAAATGGAGGAAATAATTGGGCTTTCAAAGAAAAGGACATTGAAACGACTGACACAATCAAACTTTCAAAAGTCTCTTTCTCATTAGCAATTTTCCATTTCGGAGAATAATGTGTATCCTCTCGAAAAATACCTTATTTGTAGACTCATCTCTCGCGGAAGTTTTTTTCGGAGTTCCGTTTTCTTTGTAGCGGAAAATTTCGCATTAGTTTAATTAAAGTAATTAAAGTTTCGTCTGAGGTAGTCTTGTCATTCCTGCGGCCCTGTGTCCGGCAGGGAGCTTCCATATCCTTCCTTTCTCTTTTTCCCCTATCTCAGCCCTCTCTCATCTTTCTCCAGACCCTGTCTTCCAGATGACTCGATCTTTCATTCCAGTCTCCGCCGCTGTTTTCACAGGGATTCTGCAATGAGGGGCGCACTTCCTTCCGCTTCATTTCGCCTTTAAGCATCGCCACCTCTGCCTCGCACGTTAATGAGCATCACTTTGGTTCACTGCCGCGGGGAAAGATAGCAAACAAGGGAGGGAATGAGGAATAATAAGGTTGTCTTCATTTAATGTATCTTTAGGTCTGTAGAAATGGTTCAAGTGGCCATTTTCAGACGTCTTGGAGATGGAAAGTAAAACTCTCGCGTTAAGGTTAAGATTAACTTTTTAAAGGGTTGGGGTTGGTTGTCATCTTGAGGTATTATTGTGGTGTTTGATGATGTGGTAGGCCTAAGTAGAAAGGTAATTTACATTGAAGATTCTCATAAAAAATAATGAATATTTGTTTCGACGATTTTCCTTGATTGTCTTATGCTTAGGTCTAAAATCTGATTGTTTTTCTTTTACTTGCAGTTTCTGTGTTCGAGCTTAAAGTTTACTGCATTCATATTTTATTTCTAAGGTAATAGTAGGAAATCTTTGAAAAACTCCGCGTACGAATTTTTTTAATTGGAACTTTATTTCTTCTTCATTTGTGGTTTCTATTAGCTATCATAAATCAAAGAAATCCCTTCTAGCCAACCGAATAGAAAGAATTTACCCCTTCCTTGGAAAGTATTAGAATGAATTAGATTAAGATACTTTATCGCACCGCTAAGATTATTATACTAGTTATTCAGTTATCGTTTAATGGTAGATCTAGATATTCTAGATTCTTTGAAATTTTTCTCATTTCAAGTAGATTTTAATCTGCTTTTTCTTGTTGACGTAAATTATTCGTGTGGGTTCATAGTGAAGAGTACATGATCCTTGCATTTCGCAATCTGTTCCGAGGTAAAATCTATCTTCAGTTAATTTTTGTGAACTCAACTTTTGCATACACATACGTACTTCAAAGCATCCTTATCAATATTTCACTTATTATTAAAACTTTTACAAGTCAAGTAGAATAGACCTATGTTAACTTTATATCATCGTCATCAAATCTAATGATATTTATTTTATTCCAGTTGTGAAAGAAATTTTGAATCTATTTTGTGAAAGTGTAGAAAGTATTTCAAGTTCAGGGATGTTTCCGATTGATAATTTTAGAAAGGGTTATAAAATAATCCAGTCGTTTCAAGAAATTCTTGTCTATTCTGCTCAGTTTTTATTATTAATTTGTTGAATGACTTATTTGATTTCATTACTACGCAGACTTTTAGTTTTTGTATTTTAGCGTGAAATTATGAAACGATGTTTTTTATTGGATGGAAATAATCCTCTTCAGTAATAAGTTTTATTCGTATCTTTTCAAAGCAATTTTATGATTTATTTTTCAGATTTTACTTTTACTACGTTTATTTAAATGTATAGCTCTTCGTACCTTTTCTTCTTTGTTTCCCAGATAGCATCTTTTATGAGAGTCCATCTTCGTATCAATCGCCTTTGTAAAACACCGTCTTACCAATTACGTAAACTTTGTCTCAACCAAAAACTTTCATCTACACCAAAGAATCACTCTGGTAATTGTCTGCATTCAGGTTAAATTATATGCCACAGCTGTACGTTTAAAAGAAGATTTACTGTTAAGAGAAATGCAAATTGTTGGACGAGTGGAATCTCTTTAAAGTGCTAACAAAGGCAGGCGCTCAAGGGGAGTATTTATCCCAGAAGTTCTCGAGTGGATTTTTCCAAGTCTCTCGACAATTATAAGTCATTATTTCGTCTAGCTTCTTAAAAATCTCGTTAGCATACGGTGTCCGCACCGAGTGAATACGTAATCGCAAAAACTTTGCAATCCATTTTCTCGCACTCCGTTATGGTTCGGAGTCTCTCCGTGCATGTTATCGATTCGTCCACAGGCGAGCGACCCTCGTCTTTCTGAATGAGTTAATGACATTCTCCGTCTCATTCAACGTCCCTACTTATTCGCGTGGTGTCTCTAACGGACTTTCCTTTTCAGCAGGGCCTTTTGGTCGCGGTCGCAAAGACGTGCTTTGCGGAATGGAAGACCGCTTTGACTTGCCTTTCCGTCTCTTTTCGCCGAGACTTTCTTTCACCGCGGATTCATTCGTGCCATACCTAATTGGGAAAGGGCTCCCGCAGCCGCCATGTTTTGATGGAGATCGTTGACCCAAAAAGTGAGGTTTTATTCCCCGCGCGCTTTGGACAGGTACGGGTGGATTCGCAGGTCGGAAGGGCGGTGTGTTTAGGGGATGCGTCCCCTTCTTGTTGTCGCCAACCATTCCCTCGCGACCCCTTCTCTAGTTAATTGGCTTCGGGTGAAATTTGCGATCAACAAGTCGCCATGTCGCGAATTCTCGCGCGTGCATCATTAAACGGTTGAAATGTCCTCGAGACTCCTCTGCATTCCTCCGCGGAAAAATTAATTAAGGGCGATGACAGCGAAATGTATGGGGTCATTAGGTGGAAACGTTTTTTAGGCCCCGCGTAAATCGTGCTTAATAAAATCTTCTTTCATCCTATTTAGAAAATTAAATTTTCTGAGCCGCTTCTTTCTCCGCTCGCGATGTTCCGCATCAGAAAATGGGTCAAATGAATAATTAGATTATTGTTTAATTTTGGCTAATCTCGATGCAGCTAATGTTTCGCTAGTATGAGGAACTCCCGCAAATCTGAATTTCGTCGAAATACTGCGCTTTTTGTTAAGAGTCATTCTTAATTAATATTGCGGTATTTTTGGGGTATCTGATGTCATGGAGCCTCATACCCTATGTGGTAAAGCGTCACATATTTTCAGACCCATCTCCTTAGTGTTACATCAATTAAGGACGATCCCACTAGTATTCAACTGTCATCCAATTGCATGGAAATAAGTCATGAGGTGGTTGAAAATTCATGCTTTAAGCTCCTATAATATGAGGAAATGATTTCGAACAAATGGATGTACTGGATTTGATTAGAATTCTTATTTCTATTAAATGTAACAGTGGTGTTTTTTCACGTTTTAATAATTTTATTTGCCATCCGCTATGGTTTTCTCCGATTATAGAACGACGACATTGAGTCTCTTTTAGAACAATTTTTTGTTGTTTAATCTTTTTTATCGAACTATATAATTTTAACCTTAAGAAAGCCAAACGTGAAACAAATGAATTTTAACTTTGCATCGAGAAAGCGTGCATCTTATCCCAACGTATATAAGAAGTGGAAAATAGTGACATGACTGGGACTCGAACCCATGTTTATCACTTTCCGGGCAGGTGTTCTAACCAACTAAACTACCTCGTAAGGTACCTTAAAGGGAAAGATGTTGGAAATATTTCCTTCGATGCTAATTGACTCTTAAAAAAGAAGATCTTGAAATTTAATTCTCAAACACACTAATTAAAACGCTTATAATAATTCAATTTTATTAAAACTGAATTATCCCCTCTCTGTAACTGAAATTTATATTTCGGTTCATTAAGGCCGTCAGATTTAATTTTTATTGCGGAAAGGGCAATAAATGCTTTAATTATCTTACTCAAGTTGGTTTATCAATTTCAGCTATGTATAAATCTGCGTTATATTAATACTACTGCAGACATACTTCGGATAGTGTGTCTATGAGGTTGGTAAATTGCGCCCTCAGCTCTTGCTCGGGTATTTTGTGTATGACATATTTCGCGGAAGAATCTCTTTCTTTCTTCTACCTCTGCGGCTTTTCAGGGGCTCTCTGATAAATTCCTTGGGAGTTCTTATGGAGTCTTAAGGCGGGAATGCGGTGGTGGAATGTGGAGAATGGGTCTTGTGAACCAAAAGGCGGATGGAAGAAGAATTGGCAGCTTGTCCCTTTCGGGAAATATGTTTAATGGATGAAATACTCGGCGAAATAATAAAGAGAGCGGAATGCGGCCATATGCCATTTATTGACGGATGACGGCCTTTCTTAAGGAGATAACTCCATTTTCGACCAACAATACCAGAAAGCATTCGGGTGATGGTACGATAAAGCACAATTTTCTTGCTATATTAATGATTATAAACATCGAGTTCTGTAATGTTCACTGACCTTCCACTCGGCTGCTTCAAATGTCATGAACTCTCCAGCTCACGTAAGATTCCTTCTTTTTACGTCTCCTGTGAGAGATGAAATACTTCTTCGTTGTGTTTGAATTATTGAATAGCTTACAATTTAATTAGAAGCTACCAAAATTCTGTTCTTCCTGATCTCAGACGTTATTATTTTGATAACACAGTTTTAACCTAACCTATAAGTATACCAATTGCTAACTAATTCCTAGAAATACTTGATTATGTACCAAAAGAAGTTACGCTTTACCTTTTTATCCTAAATTTATATTAAGCGTCGTCCTTGCGTGTCTTGATTATGTCAAAATCGAAGGCACATCATCGAGGAAGCTGGAGAATTGATCAAGAGACTTTTATTTAAGAGCAGAAATAAATCGGCTGGATTTTGTACATTGCCTAATAAATTGTGAATAAGTAGAATGAGGTATCATGACGGATATCTTCCAGGAAATATTTTCATTTCATAAAGGAATATTTAATTGATAAAATTATGACTTATTTATTAAAAATCAAATATTACAATTTTATTGATGGTTAATTACGGAAATCTAGGACTCAGCGAAAGTATCTCAAAAATTTATTTTTCATTACAATTAATCTTCGACTAGAATAATCTTCGACCGCATTCGGCATTCAAGTCGGATGAACATATAAATCTTTGTACTAAAGTAAAGAAGTAAAATACTTAGTAATTTTCACCGACTATCGTATAATCCGATTTACAAGTAGACATATCAGATTTATATCTTCGTAGACAAATTTTTTCCGTAAAGAATATCACTTATAAAATACCTCATAAAAAGAGAAGACTGAGAAAATAATTTATATCGTAAAATTGGTGACTGCATGATGTCCTTCTATTTTATTACTACCATGAGTTTAGTTAGGCTTAATAGTGTGCCGCGGCACTCCGGGTTCTTTTTTTGCGGAAGGGTGGGTGGAGATAAGCAACGTCATAGTCAGGAAGAAGAAAATTTCCTCCTTCGGTGATTCACGTAAGGATGATGAGTTTCGGGAGGAAATTCTTAGAGTGCAGGGATCCCGTCCGCTAAATATCTAATGACAGTGTCTCTTGAAAGATGCGGAAGGCCATCTGCAGAGGGAAATTCGGCCACTTTACCGTATCGCTTACGCTAATTTCGGGGCGTGTTGCGAACCCGATAATCCACCCCCCTGGAAGCGATCAGGATCCCAAAAAACCTCCCTTCAATCGAGGCTAATCAACCGTCCATTGATAAACAATCGGGGACCCGGAGAGCCAATGGGGAGAGACGGTGTCTTCCGCGGTCCCCGGAGATCCTCGGTGGATGCTCATCTCTTGCATCCCTCTGGGACCTCCTCAACATCGCCGGGAGTGGAAAATAATATTAAGACCTCCTTCCCGTCTATTCACTATTCTCTCTCATCCCGGCAACCCCCTTCTCTCATGCTGCGGAGCAAGGCGTTATTAAAATGGAGGCGTGGTCGTGATATCGATTCTCTCTCAACCGCTCGATATTTGTGCTCTCCGCTCGAGGCCACTCGAATAACGCCCTCAGATAAAGCGCCTCGGGAGTTATCGGTCCTCCAACTTAGTTTCTGCGAATGGATAGACTCCGCATAATGGGTTTATTGAGGAGGATGTTGTCCGGAGGCCGGATGTGACGCCGGGAGATCCGCGGCGGATTCCGAGGCGAAGTTTCTCGGTATCGGAAAATCTCGGAAGTTTTTGAGAGCGAGGTCTCGCGGCCGTTGACGAATGACTCACCATTATTTTTTCCGCGGAAAGTGGCAGGTTTTTGTTCCGTCTTTCCCTCTTAAGAGGGTTTAAGTTTGGTGGAACCGTGGATGGATTCATGGCCGTTTATCTTATGGAAGTGCCGAAAATAAGAGCTTTGTCATTTCTGAAAAGTGGAGTACGTGAAGTCGGTCATGTCTTTCTGGGTTTCGTATCTGAATTCAAGTGAGTCTATCTGTATCATGTTCAGCCAGAAGGCCGGATGGTTTGCTCATCTCTTCAAGCATTTGTTACCAATAGCTATATACTCATCAAAGGGGAAGAAAATTACCTACTACATTACTACTAGTAATGGGGAACGAGACTTACTGGCCAATATGAGGAGTGAGGTAGTTTTGCCCTTGTTTTCCTCACTATAAGAGGAACAAGCTCACTTAAGTGAAGCAAAATAACTCGTCGAGTAACGCTTTAATGGCATTCCGTAAGGAGAGATCTTAATTAGTGCCTCTATTAAACGTAATCATACCTCAGTAGTTTTTATATCCTTAGGCAACAAGACGGGTACAAGAGTAGATGAAGGATAGATTTTTCTCCATCCTGTACCAAATGGCAAATGAAAAATATTTCGGCTGAACAAGATGTGAAAAATAGTTACTTGGCTGGGACTCGAACCCAGGGCTCCCACTTTCCAGGCAGGTGTTCTAACCAATAAACTTCAGAGTCACGCCCTTCTAAAAGTGAGAAGGATTGTTTTCGTTGATTAGTATATAGTAGCGGTAGCAATGAATGAGATTACACGGAATTCACATCTTCAACATTAGGCAAATCGCTGTAATTCATGAAATGCTGCTGTAATCTGATTAAATTTTTGAATTCAAGTGATCGAATCCAGTTTAGTAAAGTTTCCAAGCCTGTGATCGCTTTTGGAAATTTTCAAAATATATGCTATTCAGCCACTGTCCCCTTTCTGTCCAGCGTTCCTCTGCTCCCTCGGTAATGATGTTTCCAAAATGTCGCGGCGGAATTGAATGCCGGATGTAAACTCGTGGCATTTAGGTTTCGACATTCAATCCGTTGGTAATCCTCCAAAAGCGCACAACCGCGGGTTATTTCTGCTAACGAGATCCGCTGGAAAAGTTGGATTCGCCGCCTCCATCCCGCGATTCGGTATTTTTTTTTATTTCGATTCTTCGTCGGACCAAAAACGTGGTATCGTGAAAAATTTTCTTTTGATCTTTTCAGAGCGCTCGCAACTAGGCGTTGTTCTGCCGGTTGGATTCTTTCGGGCGATTCTACCATTGCGTACAAAATACCACCACGTTCCCCATTTTAATGCGTCAAATATCATAATGACTATTATTAATATCATTACTCGTTACTCTACAGATAGGATACAACCTGGTGGCATTGTCCTGGTACATGAAACAATTAAAATGATGTAATGTGAAATAAAAAATTGGACAAAAATAACTATTATATTGTCTCTTAAAATATTGAAAATGTGAAACGAGGTATGATTATAAATAAAATTTTCAAATTGCACGTACTATTACCAGAAAATAAATCCCTCCTGCTTCTTGACCTATTTTGTGCAAAAACAACCTATAGTATAAAAATATTTTAAATCTTGTCATTATATTTTAACTGTTAGAGGAAATTAATATCTTAAATTACCTAGATAAATAGAGGATCGTTAATTTAGAGAAATTAGAATCACAAAAACCATTTCAACTTCTAATCGGTAATGGATACGAATATGGAATTATAGTATGTACTAACAAATACATGTGTAGGTATACTTGAAATAAATATTGTGGTTAATGCCGGAAAATAAGGGTTAGGTATGAGAATAAGAAGCGAGCATTGCGATATGGCTGGGATTCTGGGTCCGAGTCATATCGATATTTTTCCGCTTCCGTTTCTCCTTGAGTTAGGCTGCAAAGCTTTACGTATAAAGACATTTACCTTTCCTTATTCCCTCAAGGATTAGGATCTCTCATTCGTATTCTCTGGGCTCTATGATAATCAAAACACATTCGATGGACTCCGTTTTCTCTTCAGCGCGTAAACGAATTCGGAAGTCTTCACGGAGGGAAGGAGCAGATTGCGCTGATTAGAAAGGGGTCGTCGAATGGCAGAAACTGACTCCAAGGTATTCGAGTGGGCGGTAAAAATGTTGCCGATGAGGGGAGACCTTTACGGGAAAAGGTTGAGATTGCGGAATTCTAAAGAGCTCTGTGACGCTCCTTTCGGCTCTTTGTCACTACTGCGCTAATCTCGCCCGTCTCCATCCTTTGCCACGCACGGACAAGATATTTAAAATTCTCTTAAGCGGGTTCCTTTGCATTGTTCGGGATGGCACCTAACGTATTTTTAAGAGACATTTTTGCGGAAGGTTGAGTTCTAGAGCATTTCCATAGGGGTCTAAAAATGTTGATTAAATTTTAATTTTATCTTTTTATTTTAAATAACTCACACTCTACCACCTTGCCATTGTGGATGTATTCAAGAGAAAGTAGAAAAAAATGTTGTTGTTTAGTTATCATTGTGTATTCATTTATTCAAATTTTCATCATGTTGAGGCTTCCATAATTATGATAATAATATTTATTCCTCTTTCAATAATCAGAATACCAATAAAAAATAAGAATTTTATTCGAAGAACATGGGTACGCCTTAAGCGATCATTCGATTGATTCCGGTGACCAAAACTTCATAATATTTGATGAAAATTTAAAATTGATACATTAAACGCTAAAGATACAAAATAATTCACTCATAATGTAAGGCATTGTAAAAATTTTAAAATGTCTTCAACTAACTCTTTCATCAATTCATAACAAAAATAAATTATTTTCAGGGACCTTAAACTTTTAAAATCACAGTTTTTATTGACTCAGTTAAATCACATTGTATAAGCTAAACAAAAGTTTTTATATCATGCTCCTTTATTATTTGCATGTGTAGGATTTTAGAATAATTTTCTGTTTTTTTATCCATAGGGAATCAAACTTTTCTTCCTACTTCCTACATCCCGGAATTAATCTATACTAAGAAAGTATTTCTATGTAGATGCTGTAAACTGAGCTTCATTTTCAACGCATAGTTGTACAACAATACTTTTCCTCATCCGTGCCTCAGCCGTTTCTGACACAATCCTCAACCCCGTAGGATTAAGATGTTAGCTCGCGGATTTAAAAACGAGGGCCGTAATTTCCTCCCAGTCGAGGCAGGAAGTTGGGATCGTCTTTACCGAAGACGGCGCTATCTGGATCCGACACTCCTCGCAGCGAAAAAGCCATGAAAAAGCTTAATCAATTCTCGTTAGCAGGGTAAACATCGCTCGCATCAGATTAGGAAAAGGAAGGACGCGGAATTCGGCTCCTGCGTTATGAGAGTCTTACAAGAGTTTCGAATTGATGCGAATCACCTTTTTCGGCTAATTGGAACGAGGGAGACAAAAGGAAGGCGAATGGGGATCGCCAAGTCGATAGGAGAGCGCATGGGGTGCGTGGAAGGCCCCTGGAAGTGGGCGGGGTCTTCTCCAGGCTGGCGCCCCATCCATCTCCCTCCCCCGACATCTCCTCGATGCTCTTCGAATACAATCGCCGCTTTACGGTCACAGTGGCTCTTCGCGCTCAGACCTTTCCCTTTTTATCTCCTGATGTCTTTCGCGATTTTTGAGATTTCCTGCGAGCACTTTGACCTTGACGTCTTTCTCTCTGAGATGAAGATAGCGGATCCGTGCCCTCTCGACATTTTATTTCCCTTTGAAGTCCGTAGTGTCTGCGAAAAAATATCTCGAGTGAAATCCTCAAACGCGATGGTCGATGTCACCCTATCTTTCATGGACCGAGCTGATACGGCTGTAGCTCGAAGACGAGTGATCATTTTAGTATAAATTTTGAGTTTAAAATTAAATCAGTCGTGTATTTAAACAGGTGTTTATGCTATTGATGATTCGCTAATTCCGTATGATTGCAAAATGTATTTAGGTTGACTACAGGAGGTCTTCATGGTCTTTCGAATAAAAATGCATTATTGATATTAATCTTGGTTCATGGAATTCTACATTAAACGTTAATTTATATATTGTTAGCTTGTGACCGTACCTATGAATAACCATGATTATTTCGTCATATCATTCTGTAAGTAAAAGTAGAAATAAAATAAATCTTTATTTATTTTCACATATATTCCTAATTTTCTTTCGCGAGGAAATCCACCCAGGAAAGCATTCCACGGTTAATTTAATTATGAAACTTTCCCTCCTTTTATTGTATTTTAAACATTTCCCTATATATACTCTTGTTCACTATGTCGGCCTCACATGTAGCCAAAACGTCGTTTCTATGGTAAAATTTAAAATTATTTATTCACAGTTTCAGAGGAACACATTGCGTTCATATTGATCTAGAAAATGAGAGTGATTTCACTCAGTCGCCCCTCCAAATTCCACGTCTACTTTCTCTTTGAAACCTCATGTTTGATTAATTCCTAAGCATTTTGTTCATCTGGTAATGGTGGAAATGAATCCTCTGCTAACCAAATTATCTTTTTCTCCACCGCGTGTTTGCTTCGCTCTAAAAACGCAAATTTTTGGAATGCGATGAGTAATCCTCTGATACAGTAAGATCGTTATTTTTAGTGATGCAGTCACATTGAATCATTTTAAGTAACTCAAATTTCGTTCCTTTCCGTTTGATTTCATATTTTACTTTTAGTATGCAAGGAGCATTAAAAACATACCTATAACGTGAATGATTTTATGATTTGTATTATTCTTATTTTATTATGATTTTAATAAATGATATATTTTTATTTTGACTGGCGTTCGTGAAGCGACGTTCCCATTTTATATTAATGCAGTTATTCCGGCCTGTATTTATCCCATGATTCAATTTGTATAAGATACAAACACGAATCATACATAAATTAATCGTACAGTAAGATTGTACTCTTGATCCTCATAATTTGTATTTTCTTCCTTCGGAAAGGAAGAGATTGCTAATAGCGCCCCTTATTCTCTACTCCAAGTACTTCTGTGAACTCCAGTGCAATGTGCATATCTTCATCGACTCATCATTGGCGTTATTTTAGTCAACAAGATTACTGATATCCAAATCTGGCGTGGATTGATTGCATATCGACTGCAGTATACCACATAAACAGTTATCTCTTCCTGCCATTAGTATTCCTTTGTCTCTCCATCCTTGGTTACCAATTCCTTTATCGCATGACGCAGCTTTGGAGCAGTATTTTCCGTGAAGTTTATTCCATACCTAGAAGGAGTTCTTTTATGTAATCGCTGAACATATTTTTCTTTTTCAAACGATGGATCCTGGGCTATTTTTATAACAGCTGAAAATAGTTCGTTGCTATCCGTTGATGGAATATGAACGTCTGAATTGTATTGGAAACCTATTTCAACCAACACACAAAAAATCTTGACGAAATTGATACAAGTAATTTTTCTATTTTTTTCATTTTTTACTTTGCGATGCTGAAATCGTACGAATCGTATATTGTATATGGCGCGAATATAGTTTAATGAACCAGAAAATTAACTACATTTCATATAATGGATATATTTACCTCCGCATCCAAATCCTCGTTTCCTCCATCATAAACATTTTTTTCCATATTATCAACACTATCATTTCGTGATTTAAAAAGAAAACTTTGTTTCCACTCGGAATGTCCATCCGAGCTTGCTGAATTCAGCTCAGCGGCAATTATATTCTCTAAGTGGCAGCAAAAACACATCTAGCAATGAAAACGGCAAATTGGCAGTCTCATTAACTTCCGTAATTTTTAGCAATTGACGTCATGACGTCATATTCTCAAGCTTGTGCTTCATATCATGGAAATATATGTATGAATCATGAAAGTTTTTTCGCCATCTGTTTATATATGTGCTGGAGCTATAGCATCAAAATGTACAGTAAGACTCATTTCCTTTTTCGATTCCGCGTATTGTGAGCGAAGCGCAGAATTTCAATTTCGATGCTTATATCTCCGGGCGTGAAAATCGAGTTCGTCGACTTGGTCCCCGTGGGAATATGGTGCCCACTTGAGACGAAATTCCTATATTATTTGTTATTCTTTTCTTCGTCTCGTATTTTATCTGTTGTCGCCCGAAAGGAACTTCTTAGGCTTCCATATCGAAGCCTTTCCTCATTTCTTCCTCAAAGACTTCTCTCGAATTTCCTCTGCTCCGCCAAGAATTGTCGCCCTTTCTCATTCGTAAGAAAATCTCTCCTTCCGGAGCATTTCCGTTCCTGGTCGCTTTTGATTCTTCATCTCTCTTTGCTATCATATAAATGGGTTCTGTGTTTTGGAAAGTATACTTCCATTACGTTGCCTTGAAAGTTTTTTTTTACCAAATTAGATTGTACTCCGTTGTAAAATGAGAGTTTCTTATCATTCCAACGCATTCACTCATAATACATTTATAGCCAATTTTATTGCAGATGATTGCTTCGATGATAGCTATCTTCCATTTCACGAACTCTAGGAATTCATGTTGTGTTTGTTTTATTCTAAATTAAATTCTTGTGAAATTTTCAGAACTAGAAAGTATCAATTTGTAGGAGTAAGCAGAATATTTTTCGGAATTTATGTATGATTTCAGTTTCCAGATTCCAGATTTTGGCTCAAAGTGTAAAATTTTCATTATTCCGGTTTATACCAGTTCTTTAGAGGTATTTTTGGATCCCCACATCCGATATTTCTTTATGAAGGTTCTCAGCAATGTTCCATATCTTTTTATTTTGGCTATTTTCGCTTAGCTCTAATTCATGCTTAAAATAAATACTTCGGGTTGAATGGTTGTTGCTTTCCAATTATGTATTTCTGGATTTTTAAGCTTTGTTTTTCTTTTAGCAGAGGTAGAGTCAGAGGGAATAATTGCTAGGTTATATCTTTGTTCTTGATTTTAATATTCGAGACCACTCTTCCATACGAATGGCTTACCCTAAAAGGAAATTAGTTCATGCTTGAATAAAAAAGAGATATCCCGTTTATTAGTATGGAAGCCGCCCTGTTAAAAATTTACGTGTTTATTATTTTTCGTTTTATAACTTCCTCGGCTTGCTCTGTTTGTTTTCTTATGCGAAGGATGATAATTATTTGCAGTTTGATGATACATATTTGGGTCCGGCAGGAATGTTTACGTGTGAGAATCCTCCATCCTGCAAATTGGCTAACTTCTTACAGGTAGATACGTAAACAGCCAGTCTCACCTTTAGCTAGTTTTGTAATGTAATTTCATAAACATTTGTAATGTTTTGTAATTTCTGATTTGTAATTGTGTGTCACATGTTCAGACTCATTTTACTCTATACTTAATTATTTCTGGTGATACTTGGTTAAACTTCTCCTTCTTACAAGACTTCAATACAAGACAAATCTGAGTCCGTCCACAGAAAGTGGAAAAGTTTTTCCTGTGGAAGGAGTCAAATTGTGTATTTAATTGAACTGATAATTTTCTCCATTCGCTTTGCAGTCATCAATATAAGTAAACTGGGTCTTTCCTTAAATAGCGTCACAAATGGTCACAAAGTTATTTAGGTTAAGTGGGCCCTATGATCGCTGTCACCTCGAAAGAAATCGAATCTCTTGTCGTAGCGTTCGGAACCCCGTGGCCTCGCTCCTTCACTCCGGAGGAATCTTCTGGAGAAGTCGTTTCGAGGCAATCCCTCTCCTCTGTTATCCATCAATAGATGAATCTTTGTAATCGTTACTCAGGGCCATAAAATCGACCCACAAACACAACTCCCCCATCTGGGCATGCGCTCGCTCCACGGACATCTCATTCGCGGTCCGAATTATTAGGTAGAGAGTTGCCGCGAGACAATTCTCCCTAAAACTCCCCTCCGCCCCCACCCCCGCCACCCCCTCCCCTCCCTCTCTCTTCGACTCATACGTCACGCGAGCGCCTTCGCGCAGAGGACCGCCACCGCTCGCCGGGGCTTCTACCGTCTCCGCAGTTCCTTCCCGTGCGACGCAGCTGCGGGAGTCTTTCCCCCATTCTGCGTACCTAACCCTCGTTTTTCACCTTCCCCGAGAGCCCCCCTCGTCTCCTGCACCCGAAGCTGCACCCGCTGCCGCACCTGTGGCTCCTCGCTCTCCGCCATTTTCCGAGGTCGCACTCGTCCTGGGTGATCTCCGGTTCCTTCTGGGAGGATTCGCACAGTGCTCGACTGTTTCGGTCCCGCGCGTCCATACCACTGAGTCACCCCTCCGCGCCGTCTGTAGGGGTCGCCCATCCAAGGGGGCGCGCTCATTGTTATTTGTGCCAACCACGTGCTCGCGCATGGTTCGAGCATTGTTTCTGTCCCCGGGTGTCATTCTCGGTGAGTAATTCATTGGAAGTGGTCTGGTGGAGGAAGAGGAACCGTTTCCATATATGGGTGACTAAGGCAGGGGAGGCCGGCCTATTTCCGCCCGTTTTCAGGGCCTTGTTATCTGGGAAGGAGAACCGAAAAAGTGGCTCCACTGCGTTGAAGGAATGGGAATGTGAGAAATTGGATTCTTTCGGTTGCCTCCTCGTCTCAGTGTGTGAGTTAAGGCGTTGTGCTGAATTCGCGCTCTCTGGTGGTTGTTGAACAGACTCTTTCGCATCGTTCGTAGGGTCATCCCGACTTGTGGGATTTGTTTCTGCGGTAGTGAGATGTACGATCCATGACCACGCTGCACGGCTCGCTTGACAAGGGACGTTCCGTGAGCGCGGACGTGCGTCGGCTGTCACGCTGGACAGGAGGATCGGTGTACCGCTGGTTGTCGTGATTGGTGTGTGGAGGGTGCGTTCCTGATGGAGGGAGACCCCGGAGGAGGGCCGCGAAAGGGCCCCCGGTTGAAAGCGAGGGTGGAAGGATGAGAGAGGGCCTGGTGGCGGTCCGTCGCCTTCGGAGTCGTCTTTGGCCCTCGAAAGGATGGGCAGGTGACCCCGAGAGGAAAAGGAGGCGGGGCCGCGGGCAGGAGATGAAGCGCTACTCGGATCGGTGCCGCGATTGGGCCAGGGATTGCTGCTCTGTGAGTCACGATCAAAGGGACCTTTCCGCTTCGACCCCCCAAGGGCCTCCTCACCCCCCGTCTTTGAGCGTTGCATTGCCGTCGTGTTCGCAAATAGCTGCCCCTTGACGCATCGGACGCTTTAAAGGGAAGCTGGGGTCGAGGTCAGCCTGTTTCGACTGCGAGGGCTTGAGGGGGTTAACGCGCGCGAATCAGTCCGATTGGTATCGGATAGAGAGTGACAGTCGAACATTAATATTACGCTGCCTTGTAAGAGTCGTGATGCGATTTCATTCCTTAAAATAGCGATGATAAATGTAATGTGTTCATCCGCCGTGTACTGTATAACTCTCATGCATTTCTTTTGGGCTCATGTTTTCTTTTCGAAAATGTGTTTGACGTTTAGTGAGTAAGTGTTTGATTCTTGTTGGAATGTGACTGTTTTTTTTCCTCTTCTGCACCGGATCGTAACAGTTATAAATCAACTTTTAGCTTTCGTTTCGTGTGACGTATGCTATCATTATCATCATATGAGACCATTACTTCAGTTAGTTTAACTTGAGCAACTATTCTTTTCGCGTACGGTCTAGAGATTTCAGGGGTTATTGCCGTCAAATCAGTTGCAATCATTTCCTTCTCTACATTAGACCCTTCCATTTCCTCTGTAGACCCTTAATTCAATTAAATCCTTCGTGGATTATAAGAAAAGTGATAAGATACCTTCAATTTTATCATGCTATGGTATTATTTATAATGAAACTGCAGAATGTAAAAGTTATTCTGCTTGAAAACCTCAGAAGCATCTTTGCAACGAGTTTCTTCTATTTCACTTCTATTCAGCGAGCCACGCTCGATTGCATTGAGTATCACGGGAGGGGCGGCAACCCGCTGCACGTATGTGCATGGCGTGCTGCGTAGATCTCCAGCTCTCTAGCGTTCAAGAATCTCTATTTACTCCGCCGCACGATTTTCGAATTTCCGGGAAATTCATGGTTTTCCTCGAATGTTCAGTTATTTGCTTCACTTAGTCGCTCTTTTAGTTATGTTCTAATTAAATCAATCTGTCCTGCGATTAACTCTATGATAATTAGAAAGCGAATTTCTGCCATCCAACATGAAACGATTTTTTTCGGCAATGCGATGATTTTCATGAACACCGTTACCCACAGTGGTGCTCAGTGACGCACCTTATTGGAGCATATCGGTAACCTTGGTACCTCTCTCACCGCTGACCTCCCTTTGTTTACAAACACAGTTACGTCGCCACAGTCGCTGCCACCTTCGCACATGCCCGAAATTCGTACTGTTTTGGGGAAATTGGTCTTTTCTACTTCAGAGTGAAATATGTTTGATTTAGGGATGTGTTTATTATTTAAAAGTCGCTCACTAAATTTATGATTTACAAAATTGCAAAGAATATATTTTTAATTGATTGCGAGATGTGGAAAAAAATAATTCGTGAAGTGTAATTTGTTTTTATGAAAAGTTTATTCGTCTTTATGTTTTTGTTGTGTAAAATGGGCAATGCTTGTTAACGCTGGGAAACTGACAAACGCAGGAAGATATCGATTTTGTATTCTGAGTTTAGCATCTACCGGTACGTAAAGAGAGTGCCTCACTGAAAATTTCGACTTAATGAGTTATTTTCATTGTGAAGGTTAAATTTATACCACCCTGCAGTTATTGGTTTTAAAAGTTTAATCCTCAATTGCGTTTTAACCTTATGAAATTCAAAATTGTTGAATGTTATAATGCTAAGAGATACGCGTTATGGCGTGGTTACTAACGCTTGGACCTAACCTTTAGGTCTTTGTTTAAAAGAATATGTTAAAAGAATATTGAGTAGTTTAAGTATTGGCATCCGATTATGATAATTGGTCGTAGTTAGACAAATTTCTAACATCATGAAATTCAATACTATAATACTTAGAAATACGCGAAATGCGCGAAATAACTGACTCTTGAACCCAATCCATGTATCTTTTGAGCCTTGTATGAAAGAAAAATTTAAAATAATGTTGAGCAGTTTTTAAGTATTAGAATCTGAATAATATAAAAGTGGCTGATATACGAATTTTAGTTATTATAACTGCAGTGAATTTGTTCATTCCTCCAAATTTTTTAGGAGAAAGTTTCGATTGTCTAATTGTAACTTTTTCGGCGTTCGTGGTGGCTGCCTGAGAAAAATTCCAATCAAAATTCACCCAACCCATTCTTTTATTTCCCATTGAATGATTGTGGCACCTCTCTTTTGGAAATCCGCTCACGAACATCCCTTTCAAAGAGGGTACTCAAAGGTTTTTCAATTTGCTCGAAAGTGATTAACTCATTGTCGCATAAATGGACTCTTTTTCATTCCTTCGGCGCCTCTATCGGTATGAAAACAGGGAGTCCTGTGGTCCGATGAGGTCAGCCGTGGGTTGCGTGGTTGCTCCACTCCGAGAGGGTGGTTCCCCAGGTGTGCTCTCTGCCACCTTTATTCTCTTTTCGATCAATGCTTCCCCTATTTCTCTTCGGGTTTCCACGAGGCGGACACTCCTTGCGTAGGCGAAATGTTAATCGTTATCGTTCTCCCTGGATAACTTCCCCTACAAAGGGGAACTCACTTATATGTTCGGCAAATACGCGTATAAAGGGAGGTGAACGCGTTTCCAGTAGGTCACTTGCTTTCAGTACGCTGTTTTTTTCCAAGATGGTTTTACAATTTCCTGTATTTTATTTGTATGAGGTGTCATTTTTTCTCCTTGACGCTTTAAGGTCACTTATAGACGACACATTGAAAGGTACTTTTCGACTTGGTCTGTTGTTTATTTTTCTCGGTTCATATTTAAACAAGTTTTATTAGTACAAATTTAACTATTCGGCCTCTCAAAGGAGTATAGGTATTTCCATTATTCTTGCTTCACCAGTTTATATTCAGAACTTTTAAGTAGTTCAAGACATATCTGTATTGTATTAGAATTCTTAGGCTTCGAGCCACCATCTTCCACCAATTCCACCTTCTTTCTTGTTCCACAATTTGGCTATTTTTCATTAGTAACCTGCAGACTATTCATTAAACAATCATATCTCTCTTCTGACATGCGTACATTCTTTTTGAAAAGGTTATTTGAAAACTTCCATTTAGACTTCACCTTTTCTATGAGAGTGTCCAGTCGGTCATCTCTTCGTTAGTATATTGTATTTAATCATTCTATAGATGTTTATTTTAGTGTTTTTCAGAATAATTTGTGTTGTTTCTATAATTCTTTGTACATTTTTTCTCGATCCATAGTATTCACTTAAGGAATCTTTCCCAAAGAAAGGAGCATTATCTTCTTGCTTGGAGAATTCATGTATGTAGCATAACTGGGTATAAAAATCGTTTTCGTTTTTTCATGATATTGTTAATAGTGTGATGGTCTTCGAAAGCTCTGTTTGAGCAGTGGGTCGATATTGCCTGTATAATTACGATGTACGTCTATTATTATTGTTTTGAAGACCTGTTTGCCGATACTTTAAAAAATGTTTACTGTTTTTTGGCATATGCATTTTAATGTCTTATCTTACGATCGAAGGACTAAAAATAATTTAAGCCGTGTCAATAAATATTGTTTCTACCGGTTTAATGTAAAATGTCAAAGTATTTCCAGTCTCATCGAGAAGCCCTTTCGTTGCGCTTAATAAATTTCTCGTTTGAAATTTTATGGGCGCGGCTTTCTATCGTGAATAATCCACACTCATTTCCAATGCTTCATTGAGTTTTGGTTTATTTAGAGTTGTTTTGCATGATGCATCTTCATTTATGATTCTTTTATATGAGCGCATACTATGTGCATTTTTTGTCTAATTCTCTACATGATTTTTGATTAAATATGCTATTAATCTTCCGTCGCTTATACAAGTTAAAGTTTAATTCTGGGTTATTCCAATTAGAAGAGCTTCCTTATTATTGTAAGTAACTAAGGATTTATTGCTTCAAACACGAAAATAGCTCTTGGCGTTCGTTAGAATGAGATCATCGAAATAAACCCTTGCTGCAAATAAACGGAAAATGTTAAATGTGACTCATGCACTAAATTCTGTATTTACAAACAGTTTCTCCAAGAATTTATTTATCAAAATGAGTGATTCAGCTCGGGATTAAAAACAATTTTTTCGATGTTTGCCTACTCAACAAGAAATCTCCTGGCATTGTTTTTTTATATTCCGGGCCACTTCTTTTATTCAATTACCGTCAATAGTAATCATAATTTATATAGATAATGTTAATAAATTTATTCTTGATGGGGAAAAGCTTATCAAGGTTTTGAAATTTATTGCTACGATTTACATGCATAAGCATAAGCGTCGTCTGCGGTAAAGATGCCCGCTGTAGAATCGCAAATTTAAGTTTGGATTCCTTAAAAATCCAAGCAAGTAGTAAACTACGAATGCAGAACGCAAATAGAAATATGCTTTTCTAGCTCTCGCCTGGGTATGTATGGACTGGAGTAAAATGCTCTCGTAAGCTGTAACTGGTGGCTTTATTTACCCTTCTGCATTGATTTAGCGCGCAGGTATCTCCTAATTTTTAGTTACCTAAAGCTTACGTAGACAGTGAATATTATACAACTGTACTTTATGGTGTTTCATAGCAGACTCTTAATAAAGCTAAATCTATTATTTTATTCCTCGCTATAGAAGCCTTTAAATTAAATACAGTGATATAATTTAATTCCGTCCACAAAACCATATGCTATTAATATCTCACAATTTTCGTATATCCATTTTATTTTGACTATTTTCATGAATTTCATCTCGATATACTCATATTACGATTTAAATTATTGGAATGTAAATGGAAAGGTTAACGATATTCATACATTCGGAACTTAATTTTTTGGTTCGTAACAATAAAATTTTATTCTCCAAATCAGTTTAATTCTTTCACGTCAAATAAATCAAAAAAGTCTGCTTGGGCTTGGGGCTATTTTTCTTCCATGTTTATCTAGATTGAAGTTCCAGTAGTTTCCTCAGTTGCCTTTAACTTTTTCCTTTTCCCAAACTATGCTCTCCTGAAACTAGTAGTTTATCCCCATCAATTTTATATGCCTCCAGGATTCTCTGAAAAGCTTGTTTAACTTTTCTTTAACACTAAAATGGGGATTTATGTAATTACAAGTCCTTGAATCAATCGTTACGTAGTGCCTTTTGGTGCCAAAACCGTCTATTTGGACCTGTTATATATTTTATGGAAAAGTACAAGTCCGCACTAAATCAAATCGGTCAGGCGGCTAAAGTTTCGAACTTTGACGTCGAAGTTATCCCAAAGTTGGGTGATTTTTTTGGGCTCTTTGAAAGGGCGGCTTCCGAAAGTAATCGTCGAATCCTACAAAGTGAACCCACTTTCTCGGAAAACATCCATTTTCCGATTCAGGACGTTCCTCCTCTTGATGAAATAGTTACTCAGCGCTGATTTTATCGTATTATTTCGTCGTGGAAAGCCTAAATAGTTCATTGAAATAAAAAATAAACTGCTGCATCCAGTTTGGTGAAATTGAATGCTAGTGCCAAATTATAAATGCGACGTACGCGAAGATGATGATTTCTAAATGTTTTTTTTGCCAATTTTAAATGTTTTGGGAAATATTCACTTTTTTTCGTACCTTCAAAATTCGTTGGAAAAAATTGGTTCTTGGATTCAGTAAATTTAATAATAATACGTGCTTATTTGGGTAAGATCAACACTACAAGTGTTACAACAGTAAATAATTTAAAGAGACGGTGTGAGGTAAATGGAGAGAGTGGTGGGTATAAAAAAATAGTGGGAAAATGTTTTCAGTTACGGTACTACCAAAAGTATTTATTATTTAAAAAGTACAGTTGGTCGTATAGAATAACTTGTACTTTTTTGTTTTGTAAATTATTGCAGTAATGGAATTGTGTCAAATAATGAATTTCTAGCGTATTGAATATTTTTTATTTGAGAAATATGTATATTGTTGCAAGATGGTAATATCAGTGAAATAAGAGATTTTTTTCGCGTGTTCTTTTAGAACCCTTGCCATCTCGCACTAAAACACAGCAAGTTTCTATAGCTCGTCCCAGTATATCTTTAAATGTCATTAATTATATCCTAGACAGCTTAAGATAAGATTTGTTGATATCAAATCGTCCCAGTACATCTGTTAATTTCATTCATTATATCCTAGAGAGCTGAAGATAAGATTTATTGTTATCAAATCTTGTTTCCTCTTCCGAGGCCGTTAATAGCGCAGATCAAACCTTTTCCTCGTGTGTGAGAAATGTGACACCGAGAAAGTTTTTTGCTCGGATTGATGAAGCCGCGAAAACCTTAACTCACTCTCTCCATAGAATTGGAGGCCCTGCGAATGAGTGATGATCCACCAGGGGAGAATTTGCGGAAAGATGTGATCGATTAATGATTGCTTTCGAAGCGAAGGGAATTGGCTTTTTATGAGGTCAATGACTTGCCCTCTGTTGCCTGGATTTCATTCGAATCGCGAAGGTTCTAAGGTCATTTAGCACGTAATAAAAAGAGGGTGTTGAGAAGATAGATGGAGGAAACGAAGGCAAACATCCTCGCTTTTGCGGGATTTCATTTGTCATCCAAACATCTCGTCGTCCTCCCTCTTTTTACGACCACCCTCAACCTCTTCACATCTCCTCATCTGTCCCGCGATGACTTGGTTCTTTTCACTCCATGCGTTTGTGTATTTTGCTCTTGAGGCTGTCTGAAAAATCACGTTGATACTATAGTCCTGCGATTGTTATTTTATTCCGTCTGGTTCGTTTTTCGCTGACGTTTTAGGTGGGGAATGTTTTTCGATTTTTTTCAGAAGTTCGTGCGTGATAGAATGTAATTATCGCGGCTGCGTATCTGAGTATTCGTGTTATATGCGATCCATAAGACTTGAGTAGGATTTTATCTATTCTGAGGCAGACTATTACTGGGAAGAAATTTTGTACGAAAAATTGTATTTTTTTGCTTGAATTCATCTTCAACAACAAAGTTATAAACTTTGATGTTTTGAACCTGAAAAAACGAACGAACCTTCTACCAACGAAGGTAATTTGTTTCGGAATCGCCTTCGTTAGACAAAATCTTTGAAAGTTGAAATCATCGTTAGCGGAAATAAACATTTCGAGAATCGAGGAATACGGAAAAATACTTCCTTGAAAATTATCACATCTACTTATCATCAATGGATTCATTGGTTTAATAGCCAGATACCAATTCGTAAGACCAGCTAAAAATAGAAAAAGTAATAAAAATACGATACTTAGTAGTTTCCATTTAAACAATTTTATTTCGACTGGCTGGACTTAGTCATCTTCAAATATACGGAAATATTTCTGAAGTTTCCTTTGTAAACTCTTCCCCTCTGCTTAACCCTTTCTCAAAATTTGTAATAATAATATTTATGGTGCTCTTTTCCTGAAGATGATTTGACATAGTTGAAACCGGTCGAAGTAAAATTCTCTTTGGCGTTCCACCAAGTTAGCCTAATTGTAAGTCAGATTGATTATATTCAGTCAAAAACATTGTGGTTAGCTTGACCCGGAAAAAAATTATTGCTAGTATTTCTCATTAGCTGTGATATATGTATCTGAGAACAACTATTGTCGATCTTTTACTGCTGGTTACGTAAACTTTCAGAAATACTAGTCAGGTTTCAATAAGGTTTCAAATCCCTCACCGCTGTTGCTTAACTCATGGTAAAATTTATCTCGAATACCCACTAATATCTCCTTAATATTTACAGTATTGACTGTAGTGCATTTTTCGTTAATCCTGAGAAACGTGTCTCTCACAATAAAGAGGAATAATTCACGAAGCTCTTATGCAAAAGAAGAACATTCTCTTGGCTTCTTTTAAGGGCGATTACTTTGGTGAAATCAGGAAGTTGCGGGAAGTTTGCGAAATATTTAGAAAATCCTCTTTTAAATAAAGGAATTCTCGAAGAAGTTGAGATATCGGAACAAGGAAACAGTACATTCATAAATTGAAGCCAGAATTTTGTAGGAAGGTTTCCTTTCAAAGCCATAGAAGATTTATTATTTGAAACTAAGCTTCGCCGAAAGTCTACTGCTTCTTTGAAGAAGTTTTGCAGAAAGCTTGTATCACAGTAAACTGTTTGTATTGAATTTTATCGAAAGTGCAAGGTAAATTTTGCTGGATTATTGTCTGTATATGTCTTAGTAGCATGCAGCATACAACATTCTCTTCGAATAATTATATCAAGAAAGGTTGTGAGGCAGTTAGTTCACATAACTTCGGTGGTGCTTTCTCAGCATCTTTTAAGATCTTCTAGACCGGTACACCGGCTGTAGGTTTTCCTGTGATTATATTATGACTATACATTGATTCTTAGTAACGTTGATTTTTCGTCATAATTACGTTTGAATTTCTAATACATTTAAATTTTCAGTTGGTATTCCTATGCTTTTATTCAAGTATTTGACTAACCTCTGAGAATTTTCTTCTTTATTAGCTAGAATTCGAGTCGAATTATTCTGTGGTTTTTTAAATTTTGGTTTTTCTGTCTGTTATCCGACACAAAGATTAAAATTCCAAGTAGGAAGGGAGTTGTTTTGTGGAATTCCATCATAGAAATATAAATGAAGCGTGTACTTACGTGTACTAACACTGTGGAAATAGTACGTGTTTCATTTATTTTCTTTTTATAAGATGCGTTCTTGCTGTTAGTGTTTCCGATAGTTTTGGATTTTCACCGAATGTTATTTTATTTTATTTCTCAGAGATATCGTCTCAAAAAGCAGTTGTGGATATCAGAGAAAACCAATTTTTATGCAAGGAAATCTTCGTAAGTTTGAGCAAGGGCAGTTCTGATTTTTCACCGGTAAGTGGCAGGAGATCAGTTCACCTTGTATGCCTTATGTTCCGTTACCTTTTGCTGAATCAGCAGTTCTACGTGACATTGTATGACAGTTAGCGCTTGCATCAAAATCCTTCGCACGGATGTCATCCCGGACACTTCAATCGAATCTTCCAAGTATCGAGCAATCTCGACGAAACCCGCTTTTTCAGCGGCAGCTGTGATGTAATAGCCTCAATCGACTCTCGTATACAACGCCATTACCGAGGATTTTTCCTTCGCTTGGGATTCGAAGTTTTTGTTTTCCTGAAAGTCGGAGTCCCTCGCGACTTCCTTTCTGCGGTCGCAAACCGCACGTGTGGTTTTGCGAAACGCGTCTCCGACTCCGGAGGACTCTCCGTCACATCCCGTTGTATCGGCACATTCTTCTCTTTGTCCCTCGCCGCCATGGGCACGGCTCCTCTCGCTCCACATTGAGCTTCCGATGGTTCGTTTCGCTTTCCCTGCAAATTCGCGCGAATCGCGGACGGTCGATAGAGGATATTTCCGCATTGGCGGTTATTTGCGCGAGTGCTTTTTCGATTAGCATCCCTTCCTTTGAGCGGGATCACGGAAACTGTGGTGGAACGGGAGAGGAAGTAAAAGTCAAGTGTTTGGGAATCGCCTCGCTGAACGCGCCCTTCCTAATCGATTTTATCTCTACGTCCACCAATTAACTCGGCCTAATTGGGCCGTTGATTGATTCGTAATATGTCGGGTAATTAGTTTTGGCATTGTTCAGCATGTTCCGCAACAATGGTGACGTGATCTATAGAGGTTTTGTGATTCGAGCTATATTACGCGATAATCGTACTTTGTGGTGACAAATGTAGACACTATAATTTCTTTTCTTTTATGATCAAGATGGCGTTTGGTTGTGATGAATATTATCGTACAATTAGAAAATATGTCCGGAGGATGGACGTATAATTGTTTTTGGAGCGAAGTTTTTCCATCAATTACAGTGGAATTATTAATATAAACTACGTGGTCTGGCTTGACCCAGTGAAACGCCATAAGGATAGAAATAAAATAACGTGGTAGTTGGCTCAGAAACCAATTTATTTTCTTTCCAGTTGAATTGTTCTTGGTGTTGTTGTTTACTAAAAGTGCTTCGACAGAGTCGGTCATTTTGTTCATGCGCTTCCATCGGGAATCCAATCCAGGACCACTTTCATAAAAGCTGAGCTATGCCCACTTAGCTAATTGAGAGCTCGATAGTTGAATTGATTTCATAAGTTAATTTAATTCAATCAACAAGTTGAAATTTGATTGTTGTTGATACATCAGAAACTTCTTTACTCCGATTTAGAGTAACCTGTCATTTATCTATGTTGATTATTCTATCATTATTATATATTCAATCTCTGAACGTCAGAAAATTTTTCAACTCGCTTGAATTGTGGGGTTTAGGATTGTGAAAACTGTGTTTACTGGATGCACGTCGGCGGAGGGAAATGGTTTTTTCTTATCTTACTGTCTGTTCCGTTTCAGAGCGGTGGGAATGCCGACTTGGATCTGCACCGCGCTTCTGGAGGAGTGTCGTCAGTCGGGGCATCCGGAGGCAGCGTACGCATCACGCACCTCGTCTCTGCTGTCCCCGGCTCCGGGACTGGAGGCACCGTGGGGGGTCACGCTACCTCCGGGGTCACGGCCAATGCCGCCTCCGGGGCGCCCAGGTTTCCGAAGCTAGACGAATGCGCCCACTTTCACTACGAAAACGTGGAGTTGGGCCCCGTACAGGTGAGTCACTCGTGTTTACTAGTTTTGGTAGCTATCGACCTCAAGGGTCACTGCAGCATGGCAGGGTTGCTGCTCCTGCTCCTCTCCAGCTTCCTCTCAAAATAAAAAGGTTTTCCAAGTCCATTGGGAGCTCATTTTAATAGAGGTTCTTCGCCTGCTGTCTTACTCGCAAGCTTCCGCTCAAAATAACGAGGTTTTCTAACCATGTCCTTAGGGAGCGATTTTTAATGGAGGTTTTGCACTTGATTTATTTCGATTCTGTGAAACGTGAAGTTTACCATAGAGATTGCTCGTCTCATTATCTGAAAAAGATGACCTTCCAAGGGAGAGGTGCTGTTTAAAAAAATCTTCTATTGTTGTGTTGTCAGTTTCTATGCTTATTTGGTGGGTGTTCACTCTGAGTTTCCGAGATTCACTTGTTTGCAGCTTTCTTTTAACTTCAGTAGAGGAGATCAATGGAATTTACATTTTGGAGTGCCTTATTCGATGATCATGGCTCTATGTATTCTGGCTGTTATTGTACCCACCTTATTAAAAAAATAATAAAAAATGATGTCATTGTTTATAATTATTTACAACGCGTAATATTTCTGAAATTTATTAACTAGTCATTAAATATCTTAATAGTCGTTATATCTATGAAAGCTCATTGGATGTTTTCAGCGTGACATGTCATTTTTTAAGCCCATTCCAATTTTGCAGAAGTTTAATCCTGTCATTTTAATTATTTTTATTCAATTTAGTATAGTGGATTGTTATAGTACTTCGATAGCTTAGGTCATTTCGCGCATTGGCTCCCACCGGGAATCGAACCACAATCTCGCTTTCACCAAAGCTTGAAAGCGTTGCTAACTTGGCGACCCGAAAGTCTTATTAGTTATTTTCTTCTTCCAAATTGAGTGAAGAATATACTATCTCATAAGATGTCAATGTTTCATCATTCTAAGTAGGTAGAATCTTTTGAGTACACTGTAAAATGCCGGATTTCCATTAGTTCTCCATTTCAAGGGCTGCTATCATAGAGTGAAATATTGCGGGACTCTTGTGTTGCACAAGGAAGGAGGTCCATTCGTAACCCAAATGCGAGCTATCAAGATGTGCCCTACAGGAGCATTTGTGCCGGAAATCCTCCAATCAGAAGTGCACCGTCAATCAATTGCCGAGATGGTCAGATTACTCGGAACTCGATTGGTGGAATTGATTGCTCTCGTTATTCATGTGTCATCTTCCGGGAATTCATTCCTCCACTCTTCCTTTAATTCTGATACATGTCTTCCTCATATGTCACAATATACTTTACATAAGGCATTGCGAAAGCGCCATTCATTGATGGACTGAATCCATCTTTCTTCATATTGCTATGGAAACTTCGTGATCGTTCTGCTGAACTTTTCAATCCTGGAATTTGTATCAATAAAGCGTATCATTTATATCGATTATTAATATTGCTACTTTAAATAATAATGAGAGAGATACAAGGTTGTTCCTTCCATTTTTGTCATTCTCAATTTATGCCTACTTAATTTTGCTTAACAATGGAGACATTGGAAAACTTCAAGGTGAAGAACTACTGCAAGATTAATTTTCAATGATAAAGGGTATTCATAGAAACATGTCGTAGCTTGTTATCCACTCGAGTTTATTTAGCTTCAATAGAATAATAAATCTTATCGTCTTTGGAAGAACAGTAGCTCAGTTTCATTAGATATCAAATCGACCATTGAATCATATTGGAAAGTTTCCTTTAAAGGTTTTATACTATGATGAAATTCTGACGGCTTAGATTTTTATTATGTTTTTATGTTAAAATTATCTTGTGTTTTCATCAAGAGTGACAATCGCCATCACGCAATTGTTCTTAGCCTCTGACTGTCGGAGTATTTTCGTTGTTTTGTACTTATTCAATTCCCTGAGCAATGAATGAAGATGCAATTTAAATTAATCTTTGAAAATGAGGTATTTTTGGTAAGGTAAAAAATAAAAATATGTTTGAAAAATCGTTATTTATTTCGAATGCCATGCAGTAAGTTCTTAAACGTCATTCTTTGTTCAATTTTAATTTGACATTTTCCACATTTTATTTTCGTAAATATCCGTTTTTTATTTTTCATCACTGGCTTTCAGACTCGTTCGTCAATAAAGTTAAATTTCTAATAAATATTTGCTTCTGATGATGATGCTTTGCTACTGAAACCGGTAAAGCATAAGAATAAATATTTTGTGGAATTGTATGTATAAGTTTTTTTTTGTAATTTTTGAGTCAGTTAGTTAATTTTCGAAAATATCTTTCGTTGACGTAGGATGTTTGCTTTTTCATCTACGTCATCCTCATAATTTTAGAAAGTTAGCAATAGCATTTACATGTCTTTTCACCCCTCCTTAGGTATCTTTATGCGAAGAGGAACTGAAACCTCTGAGCGACCCCGATGGTGTCGGCGGCGGCAACGAGAACCGCTCTTGGGTGGTGCAGGTCACCAGCTTGGGGCGAAGTTGGCTCCTCCGTCGGTCCTACGACAATTTCCGGATGCTGGATTCTCAACTCCATCGCTGCGTCTACGATAGGAAGTTCTCAGCTCTCCCGGAACTTCCTCCAGAAGCAAACGTGCCCACCGCCAATCCAGATCAACCCATTGAGGTGAGTCGGTGCATCCCTTTGCCCGCATGCGGAAGATCAGTTTCATGCTGTTTTCCCCTCGTGTTGCCATCAACCTGTGCCCTAGTTGAACTTCCTCTCCTCGATCGAATCAAGATGTTCCTCGTAATTTTCTTTTGAGACCAGAGGTTTGGTGGAGCAAATCGCTTTGGATCGTCACTCTTACCATTTCTATCCTTCGTTTGTGTGGGATGTCTCTATTTTTGCCCGGAGATGCTTTACTCGCCTCTGCCCTGACATGCTGCTCGTAAATGTTCGGTCTTAAAGGTGGATTTTAACGAGCAAATTTTATGCTCTTCACAAACGAATGCTTACGACTCGTTTTTTTGTTTTTATTTAAACCGTCTTGAATTCTTCACCGTCAAAATCGCCTCTTAAACGATGTTTACGTCTCATCTCTACGTCTTGGCCATTTCATCGATTGGCTCTTAAGCGTTATTGTTACGTTACTTAAATTGCGTTTGCACTTTATCTGTATTAGACTATAAATATTCAAAAGTGGCTATTTCTCCCTATGTTTTTCTTGAATTTGAAAATCATATGATTTTTTGCGTTTAAATGATTTTAATTCGTATCTACGAGTTGACAAGCACACTTTTTAAAGTGAAAAATGTGAGGAAAACTTTCTTTATCTATGAAAGGAGATGAGGTATTAAGTAGATTTTTATTACCTTTCTTAATCAATATAATGAATTGTGCGTTACCTGACGCCCTCATTTTATGTTCATTATCGCATATTACGAATTGCAAGTTCTTATAATAACATATTACTCTGAATTCAAACTAATTAATAGCTATTCCCTCTAGCTTCGGTATGGATTTTGAAATCATTGCTGTTGTTGGAAATATTTCTACTGTTGGAACATCATTTTAACAATGATTTTCTTTTAAATTAAAATTACCGTACTGTATCTTCCAATACCTTAGTATTGACGTGAATGGCTTTCGAAAATATGTAAGATTTATTGTTGATTAACGGATTTGCTTTTACATAATCTATAATATTAAATATTAAAATGATCACATATATAGTCAATAACTGAATTCTGAATTCTGACATTGGTTTTAATATAATTTGTTAATGCATAATTTTTTTCATTCTTTATAATATTACGGTGCCGTTTCTGTCGCTCCTTTCCAAAAATTATCCGTCGTTTACTTAAATTTGGATGTGGTTGGTCAGGCATTCCGCTTTGACTTTTATTGCGCATTGAAGCTCTAAAATTAAACTTTAACCAGATTTCATTACATGACATTCATTTTCCTCGTTTCGCCTCTTTCGAAGTCAATGGGAGAAATTAGCCTACGTCCATAGATAGTGCCCAAAATAACTTATAAAAATGATCGAAATCGAGCACATTTCACCTTTATTTTAATACCCGGAAATGCTAATTTACGAGATAGTTTAAATTGTAACAGTTTTTGACTTCGGGGGAAGAATCCCATTAGCATAGAATATATGGCCTACGTGCGAGAGGATGGAATATTTTTGCATTAATCACATCCGAATGAGAGGCGGATATTTTAGAGAGAGAACACCTATTTAAACGAGCGATCGTACAAATGTTTTAATTAAAGTTTCCCGATGTGGGTATGATGAATGTAGAGCTACGGAAGGCGTGCTCTGCGGGTCTCAACGCGGTCGAATTTGCGTGCAACAGTACGCCTATCTTTGCGAACAGAGATATCTTGTTTCGTTTTTCATGGCTTACTTCTCGTCAAACGCGAGTTCCTGAGAATTTTCCAGGACCTTTTCTCAGCCTTTTATTTTCGTGATCAATATTTTCGTTTGAGATTTAACGAAGTTATTTCACTTCCGTTACGTTGCCTATTGTATACTTAGTGATCAGGTAACAATCTCGGAAAAACTGTTCTGTTTATCCTTCAATTCAAGCGTGTCTTCTTTCACACGCTCATTTTTGATTCGGAGGCTATTTCTCACCTCTGATTTTCTCGCCTCTTAACATTTTTGGAATTAAGATATCTTTTTCTTCTAATGTAGATATTTTTGTTTATCTTTAACTTACGGAGAAATCTTTTTAGTACGTATGTTGTTTGTGATTTCATCTACATTAATACCCTACAAGCCGCCTTTCGGCGTGTGGCAGGGGGTGTAAACACGAGTTGAATCTAAATTACTTCCTTATTCGGTTATTGTCACGTATTGTTCGCGGAAAGAATGAATCTCTGAAACGATTCGTCCTAGCATCTATTTCTCTTAACTTACGGTCATTATCGGATCGACCGACGTAGCAGGGGGGTTGCATGATACCGATTGTATCTTTGGAAAATGTAGTTTCCCTGAATTTATTAAGCAATCGCAGCCTAGCTTCCAATCTCCTTTCTTTCAAGGATTCCCAACCTACGTCTGAGAGCATTTTTGTAACGCTTGCTTTTTTATCGTAGCATTTCTTAACAAAACGAACCGCTTTACGCTGCACTTTCTCGAGTTCGCGAGTACACGTTTCATCCGCCGGATCCCATATAATTCCTTTTGATGATTGCAGAAATAACAGAATTGTCGTTTTTAATTCGCATATTTTTTTGCTTGACGCGTCTGAAATTCACATGAAATGAATGTGATTGAAGTGTAATTCATATATTTTAACGGAATTCCCTTAGATCTATGCTTTCGGTCATGCTTTTTATTGTTATTCGTTTAAACACTTTTCATTTACTTTTTCAATATAAATATCTTCATAGCGAATTACCTCACTCCTCATCCTGCGTAGTAAACCTCATTTCTCTCTGCAAGCTCTAAGTAGTTTATGTCAGAGGGGTTAGGTACCAACCGTCCTTTGGGCTGGATACTTCACATACACAGCGAATTGCGGTAGAAAGTCTGAGTGAATTTTAGGCGTTGGTAGGAAGTTTGAATAGGAAGTCTTCAGATTGACCTTGGATAACAAGACGGGAAATACTTCGTTGTATATGGTAGTCACGTTTTGAGTTATTTGCGCCGCGAATTCTTAAGGTGATAATTTGATAAATGATTAATCCATTCGTTTCCGCTCAAGTCCGAATTGGTGTTCAGTATTGTATTCAAACATACAAAGGCTGTTTATATGTCTTACTTGCTTTTAGACTCATAGAAGATTATGTATTGGAAGAAACCTTTCCCCTTACCTCAATTTTGCTGGTTCGTAATTAAAAGTCGCAAAAGGCAATTCCCACGCTGTTCACATCAGCGTAATTACCCGGCTAGCCGCCTTTTTACCTCTGCACAATAATCGATGCAGTCGCTCTCTCTCTCGATGTTACGGTGCACACGCATCAAGAGAAGTCCCACATTAGCAAGTATCTCTCGAAAAAATATGGTTGAAGACAGATGCATATGGACCATGACATAATTCGACTCCACCCGCTGAAATTGAAGGTCCCAACAAGAGAACGAGACGTGTCACATGAATACCAAGATGGCAAATCGAGACTTTCGAGTCGTTTTATTCAGTCAACGCGCGGTTTAAAAGGTGTCCGAATCTAGGCGTCAACTGCAGAACGAGCAGCGCCGGATGCCTTAGGAATGTGGGACAGGCTCATCTTCTAATATTTTACAGCTCATCTGGAAGCCGAATTAGTCTCGGAGCATTTCATCACGAAGGGAGAGTGGTCACAATTCATCGAGTAAATAGTCATCGCCCAGCGATTCGCTGCGCCTCTCTGTAGCCAATGGCTTATGCGTCACGGAAGAGTGTGACAGGAAAGCGTAATTGAAATGGAGAATTAAAAAGAGCGTTGCGCCTGCAAGGCGTCTGTGACGCCATGATGCGTTTGTGGGATATTCTAACCTGCGTCCAGCTTTCCTTCCTTTCTTTACTGAGATGTAGTTTTATGAGTGAATGAATATATTTATTGCTCTAAGTATTGCATAAAATATTAATGCTATATAATTGACATAATTTTAACAGAGACTAGAGCTTTAGGTGTCAACTAACGAAATCATGTATTGTTGACACCGATTATACACAGTACGTTTTGTGTTCACATAGAAATACATTAAAGCACTCATTTATCTTAGAATAGTGACGTGTGTTATTACGATAATATTACGATGGCATAATACAGATATAAGAAAAATGAAGTGACATATTTATTCAAAGGAAAGGCTATACAACAAAAATTGAGAAAAAAATAAAGAGAAGGAAAAGAAAATGGAAAAAGTACGTTAATGAACAAAGAATCTTTCAAATATTCAAAGAAAAAATTTATAAATTTCTTCATGATCTAACAGCCAGTTTTTAGTTTTTTTTAGAAATAAGTTACAGTTAGATACACTTTTAATTTTATTTGGTTACCTACAGTACAATTTTTTTCGTAAATACTAAATAGATTTTTTATAAATATTAAAGTTTGGTTTTGTAAACCTAATACAATCTCCGTTACACATACAAGTAGCTTAATAGCGAAGATAATTTGCAAGGATCAGAGAAAGATAAATTGCAAGCATAGACATGTACTTTAAAACCCAAAGATGAACTAGTAAACCAATACGTTACTGAGACTAGAACCCAGATACTTCCTCTAAACCAGGGTTTCCTAAACGTTTTCTCTGATGGAGCGCTTTGGGGGTCTGGATTTTGACTAAGCAGCTTGTGTAATTGAAGGGTAAGTAATGACACATCATAAATCTTAGAAAAATTACTGATTGGTTATTAAGAATGCGTTACGTTTTGTGGCGCCAACGTGAATGTTAGGAATTATTAATAGGTAAAATAATGGTTAATGGTAGATATCTGGGGGTTTCACCATTACTTTTTTTCAGGTAGAAATTTGGAGGGTTTCCGTCTTAATCCTGACCCTTAGCTCGCCTTCGCAGCTCAAGAGCGCCCGTCTCATCATGGTGGACCATAGAAAAACTGACCGCGTGGAATACGATTTAGAAAGTTATAAACAATTCAAATGAGCAACAATTTTATATCTTCGTCGTCTCTCTCGTCCAAAGAGATATACAAGCGACTTTTGATCGACGTTCTACGATGAAAATTAAGACCTTTCGTGATTTTATTATAAATGACCCGTTGACACACGGCAACGTTGCTCAGTCAGATAGGCGGGTGTTTTAAATATATCACTAGCCCACTTGGTTTGGTTTGATGTCTTATTATCAACTAGCGGTACCTGTTGAATCTCAACAGGGGTTGGGTTGAGGGGAAGAATTTCTAGATTTCTAAATTGTTCCTAGAAATTCCCCCCAGCCCAACCCCACGGCAACGTTGCCGTGTGTCAACGGGTCATTTCTAGCAAAATCACGAAAAATCTTAATTTTCATCGTAGAACGTCGATCAAAAGACGCTTGTATATCTCTTTGGACGAGAGAGACGACGAAGATATAAAATTGTTGCTCATTTGAATTTTTTATAACTTTTTAAATCGTATTCCACGCCGTCAGTTTTTTATGGTAGCCCCTGATGGAAAGGTCGGGCGCTCAGTACCTGCGAAGGCGAGCTAAGGGTCCGGATTAGATTAAATTTCTATCTGGAAAAAAGTAACGGTGAAACCCCCAGATATCTACCATTAAACAAAATTATTATAGTCAATATGTAGAGAAAATGATTAGCTATCAATATTTTCTCTCGTAACACTAGCTACCTTCTCGCAGATTACGGTATGGGAAACATTGTTCTAAACTATAAACTATCTTCTAACTATTTTTAAATGTATAGATATGTGTAGAAGAGGCTGTGGATACAGATGTTTAAAGTGAAAACCTACGAAAAATTATTTACTGCGCGATGCAGCCTTCAAAGGAAGGAAGTGTGAAAATCTCCTAAATATTATATATTAGTTAGCAAAGGAACTCTAAAGAAAATTTTTTTATGTAAACTTCTAAATTCCTTTGAGATGCTTTCAGCCTACAAAAACTTTACATTGTTGGAGCATGAAAATATGTAGTGAAATCCTGAAATAATGCGAAGTATATAATAATGCAATACGATCAAAATGGAAGATTAACGATAAGCATACCAATACTTAGCTAAGATACTTGGCTAACATTTATGCTCTAGTTAATGAACGTTTATACAAAATTCATGGAAGTGATGCTAATATTCGTGCTCATTTGTAAGTTAATTTCTTATATTAAACGCCCAGTTCGGTTGATAGAATAATTATGGTATTTTTTCTGCATTCATGTTCTAGTGATTCATCGTTTCAGTGTGTATTTATCGAAATGCTGAATGCCTTGCGTGTTCTGAGATCATAGCCTGTGATACCACGTATTTTGATGGATTTGAAAGGGGGAGATTCCGCCCTTCTCGATCTTTTGGGTTCCAAGCTTATGGCAGTGGAATTCAAGTTTTTTGAAACTTAGATAGCTAAGTGCTGAATCAAACGCGTAGAAACTGGAGCATGGTATAATATTTTATCGGAAAGTGTTCAATATGACGCAAATAATACACGAATTCAGAAATCATTCCACGATTTTTTACGATAATTTGTGGCAAATTATTCGAATTATTCAGGAAAATGGAACTCTCACGTAACTTCCTGCCTTGGTTTTCATTTGAGTCAGTGGCCGAGGAAGGAATTGATGGGATAACCAGCCGTGGTTCCGATGACCGATGCCGGAATATTCTGGTTCCTCAGGCCAACGTCCGGCAGTTCCTCGTTCCGCAAAACTTCCGTCTCGAATCAGAGATTTGACTCGGTTAAACAATGCTTTTGCCATGCTTGGGTGCCGTTCGTATAAATATCGAGACTAGCTATCTACATTAGCTTCGGATATTGCACAGTTTAGTAACGAGACTCTGGAAGCCAACGCTTCATTTTTATCTTCTGAGTAACTGTTTCGAGAAATATTTTTGTTATGACCTTCGGTCAGTTTTTATATTACGTCTTTTCATCGTAGGACGAGTAATATGAGGATGTTCATTTACTGGCAACTCGATATCCTAAGGAAACGTAAGAATGCCGAACAATAATCATACTTCGAAATAACTTCTCCATCATTTATTTAACTAATTAAATGATAAATTATTAAATGATTAAATTGTAATTATCGATATTTTTAAAAGATACAAATAACTCCATGTTTATTGGACTCCTTCACTACATGCGACACTACATGTAACTTGCATGTAATTATAAGTATCTATATTTTCTCGAGGTAATTTCTCCAGGTAATTTTTCAATGAATAAAAAATCTTTATATTGTGAAATGAATTCAAGTTCTCTTCTCTAGACTTCCGGAGATACGAAGAAGAGAAGTGAAAAGAGTATCAGCTTTACTGTTGGATTTGAAAATCCATGTTCACCGAATATGAACGCGGATTCCGTTTTGGTTATCCGTGTCCCCGGTAGCTATCGTAAAAAGGCGAATTTCAGAGGATGAATTATTTTGTATACCAGAAAGATTCATCTTCATGACTCGATTCATTGATGATCGATCATGTATGATTTAAGAATAACCGTTTCAAGCATAGATTCGTGATAAAGTTCCTTTACATTTTACATAACTTTGGGAGGAGTGCGTAAAGATATTTTCGTCCAGAACGAAGCTTTTTTGCTAGTGTTTGAAGTCGTAAGGTGATTAAAGTATTCAGGTCGCTATCATATTTGTTTTATTTACGTAACTGCTGTGAATAGATCAAAGACAAAAATTTATTTTTACATATGAAAGACTATCTTAATAATATCATTCGATTTTCGATCGTAGTGTAAAGTAACAATTCCCAAATGTTCTTCGAGGAACCCAAGTGTTAAAAAAAATGTTTAACACATTCATAGGATCTTCATTTTCTCACGCTTTCATTTTTTACCTTTATACAAATCAGCCACTTGGGTTTGTGAATGTTCTCTTTCGAGAAAAATATGTTTAACACAACTATTGGATCTTAATTTACTCACGTTTCAATTTTCACCTTTAAAAAACCGGCCTCTTGGGTTAGTGCATTTTCTCTTTCGAGACGCAAGGGTTTCGTAGCGTAATTAAATTGGGGGATCCACAGGTAAACGTGACGATAGGCTTTCGGATAGTCTCGGTGTGCACGTATCTTTCCGATCTCTTCCTCACATTTTCGCGAGTGTGACCGAAGGCTCCTCAGGCGTGATTTCTCCCAGAAGAGCCCCATTAAATGGGGCCCGCTCTTCATTGGATCGCGTGCCATTGTGCGCCCCCTATTGTTCCTCTTTCGCAGTTTCTTCTTCATCTTCACTTCCTCCTCGGCCGTCCTTTCTCATCCGCGCTCTCCTAATTACTCCCAGACGGAAGTTTTTTCGGCGCGAAATTTCATCTACACCCTGTTAAGGCTGCTCCGAGATTTCCGATTTTAACGGTCGCTACTCACAGCACACGTGGCGATTTTTCAGGACTAATGATAGAAGGGGAGAATAGGCGACTGGTCTACAAGTGATCTCCCCTCCAAGTTTCTTCCCCAACCAAAGATGCCCATTTACTTTTGAAAGTATCGCATATGCACCCCTGAAAAGTAGTTAAAAGTTTGCTAAATCCGGTAGAATGCTAAAAAAAGAGCTAAAATGTTTTCCGGCTTGGATACGCTTACTTAATTATATCATAAGTCCAAATATCACTGCAATTAAATTTATTATTTTATTTATGAGTATTATAAATTGAAAAGGATGCCATTTAGATTTATACATAAGTCAAACGTGTTGTATTTTCAGTGGATGGAATATGCACCACAACGTGCTAGATAGAACATAAGTTTTCGGTTTCGGTAAAATGAAAAAGGTCGCTAAAGGAATGAAACAGTCGCTATATTTAGGAACAAAATGGCCAAATTGACTCCCTGACTTTCGAGGATACACGGAGGTCGTCCCATGTCCTATCTCGGTAGGCGAAAACAGCGGTAACTTATACATAAAGATTACTGACTATTTTGATCTGTGACTTCGTTGATTTAACTTTGCATACAATGGGAAAAAGATTGAAAATAACCGATTTTTTTACATTTTCAAAATTAAAAAAAATAAGCGTATAAATTTGGCCGAAATATTGGTAATTTTTCCTGATTTCAAACGTCTTTTGGAAGATTTCTGTTAATTTAACTCAAATCCTAAAGAAAGAACGCTATTAACTCTCAAATGCAGAAATTTTTATATCTCTGGAAGAAAATTTATTGTTTTAAAGATAGAAAATAAATAGGCTTGAATCCGCTGATTAGAGAGAAGTAAGGGGGTAGCAACCGAATGCCGGCAGGCACCTCACCCGCCCTTACGTTAGCGACAAAGATTAAAGGGGCATGGGGCATTTTTGACTTAATCCCCTGACTTTTCCAACGGGAGATTGCAGCATCCGTAAGGACACCATTCGACGAGTTTTAAACAGGCGGCTCCGCTCTCCCGGAGTTTCGTCCCGCGCCCGTTTCGTCGCATTTCGATTCGATTTTGTTTTTCGAAACGGGGAAATATATTGGCGGGGCGCCATCAGAATTCCGGATGTGTTGAAATCGATTGGAAGGTAGCGTTGTCCCACTTAAAGGCGGCGTCGAGCGCTTTGGGAGACATCTGACGGATTGTTTGAGCCCTCTTCGGGATGTCTCTATCGTTGCCTCTTTTTCTCATAGCATCGTGCTCCAGAAATGGAGGCTTATTGTTCGAATGAAAAATCGAAGTTTCGTAATGCGGGGAATTGGAGTACATTCAGCTCTCTCCGCGGAAAGTGTTTTCATTGTGGAGAGAGTATTAGTAAAATAAAAGGAGGCTGTGAGGGCTATATCTTGAAACGATGTGAATGAAGGAATGTCCGGATGTGGAAATTATGGGAGATATGTTACCTTGGATACTGTTTTATTTATTTTACATAACAGCCGAAGTTACAAGGACAGGTGGCGACGTTATCTTGCCCTATATTGAACAACTAACGCTAACATTGTTGAATCTATGAATACGGCCTCAACTTTTTGGTAGTACTACATTTAGAAAAATTTAGAAAAAAGAACCTTTACCTACTTTATACTTAAATATATATCGTGGTAAAGATATGAAGGCTTTTCTCGTTTTTCTTTATAATAAGCTAACATTGCTTCAAATGTTTACGCGTACAACTATGTATCATAAATATTCAGCAATATCTTTCTCATCTGTCATAATTTTATAAATTGCGTTAATTTACAATGTACACTGTCATAATTTACAAAATAATCTAAAATCATTGCGTACACCATGTGCGTTGAACAATTATCTCAAATAATTCTCTAGAGGCATTATATGCACAAAAACAGAATATTAGAACAAATAGGCAATAAAAAAGAAATTTCCTGGAAATACCATTAACACCATACGTCATTATTACTATGGATGAATGCAGGATGAAGAAACTATCACGTGATAGAAGTTAGAGCTTCTATAATGGTGCAATGTGTAGGAGTATTGTTTACCATTGATATGCCAACTTTTTTGCCCTCTAAGGGGCTGGCGTCAATGAAATTTATATTTAAATTTTCTTTAGATCGGGGATCTCCGACTTCAGTGGGATCTTCGATCTCCAAGTTCAGTTTACTCCTATAAACACTTCGCATATCATAGATGATGTATGTACTTCGACTTATTTCATAGCTTTAATACAGCATCTGAAGTCACCTGTTCAAGTTTTTAATTCCAACGGTGTTTTAAGCGTAAGTAATCAAAATAGAATTCACAGAAGAGGTCATCATTTAGAAGAATAACGGCATGATGGTAAAGAATTTGAAGGTGGCTATCACTGGCAGAAACTGTTCGCCGAGGAAACCTTACCTATATAAGTTACTAAATATTGTTATTTAGAAACTTTGGTTCATTCTTCTTCTTCCTTAAATATATATAATATGTATTTATTTGTCTCATATTGTACCTAATGGATGCAAATCCATGTACTTTTCCTTTTTTTGTTTGTTTTATCTTATTATGTATATTGCTATCATTTATTTAAATACGAACGGATTGTTATTTCAGTATCGCATGCAAGTACTTGCTGGTAGTGTATTTATATATTTTATCATGTCTTTTTTCTCATCTTTTATTATTTAAAGTTATTACTATCGGCAGGTTTGCGCAGGTTTTTCACACTTCTTCGTGGGTGTTTTCCTGCAGTGGATTTTTTTCCTATCAATCTCTTAGATTTTTTACGTCCAAAATTCTTCTGATTGTTTCTCATAGTATTCTCTTTAATTTAATTATTTTAAAATTAATGACGATGGGTTAGGCGGTAAGAAACTTTTAATCTCAATCTAGCCCAAATAATGACGATCATTATTATTATCAAATGAAAGTTCACCTTGATCGATTTTTACCAATTATTTTATCATCTTTGGCCGACAAGCTTTAGGATCAAAATATTCACCAAACTTAAGGAGAAAAATTTACTGCTAGACCATACGGAATGGGTGAAAGTCCCGCGGGTTGGTCACTCATACTTAAGATAAAAGTTTTACGAGGAGATCTAAGGGCGGTGATACTTATCTCAAGGCAAAAGTATGCTGCTGCATAAAAAAGGAAATGCTTCGAATAGAGCGAGCGGCATTTCCTAAATTGGTACGCTCAACCGAATCGAAAATAAATGTCGATATCACGTTTCTCTTCATTTACATTGTACGTTGGTTAATTTAACGAGGGTGGGAATTCCTTCGACGCAAGCCGTAGAACAAGTCCGAGGTTAGAGAAGCGACTATTTTTGTCCGAACGCAGCAACCAGTAATGTTCCCCGGAGGAGAAAGTAGGAAATGTGTAGCTACAAGAAAATAGTGACTGAGATTCACTCTCTTCTTCGGCCAAGGAAAACCGATGCTCTCAATCTTCACGAATGTGTTTCTCGTTGGATTCTTCAGGCTATCCTCCTATGTTGCTCAATACCGTAGAACAAAAATATACTTCTTGCTATGATCTATTTATTTTTAAACTATATTTTACATAATTCCTATAATGTCCTCGCTGGTCAGCATGCTTAGGTAATCACTTTAACTATTTATTTAAAAATGAATCCTCTATATTCAGTCAATTTACATAAAATCTCACATACTGAAAAGAGATGAGCTTAGAATTAAGTTAGAGATCGATTTTCATGGAGGTAAATATTTTACGCTTTAGAAGGAAAGGGCAGCCTCTGAAAAGTATTTATTTTAACCAAAATGATTCTTTTAAAGAAATAAAAGCTGTATGAATATCTATGGATGAAATATTTTAATGCGCTTCTCTAATGTTTTCGTGTTATTGAATAATGGAGAACTTTCATTTTTCGTCATCGAATGTATCAATTTCGTAATGAAATACGTGTATATTTTGCGAGAAATGTATGTTGATGTTAATGGAAATAATGTTTCTGAATATCATCAGAGATGAAGAGTACAAGTACATTTTGCATTAATTTTGTTTCTTATATCTGACATTATTCGAAGTTACTCTGAATCGTTCTTACTTATAAATATAATTTTCCAAGGTATTAGTATCTGTTTATTTATTTTATTAATGTGCCATTAAATTATATTTTTCAAGGATATACCATTGATCTCCATCGAGTGGAATTCGAAAAATAAATGTATAATAATATTTTCATGAAATTGTAATCGGGATTATTAAATGAATCAGAAATGGGTAAATCGATATAAGGATAAATAAATTAGTTCATAATTTGTTTATTTTCCTTTTTCATATGCCGTGTTCCTATTTTATCTAATGCATTGATAATACTTTCTATCAGCGAGAGAAAAACTACGTTTTTGAGAATAAGGAATTTCCCTTTAAGCATCTCGTACTGGTATAATGTTGTAAATTACGGAATTAAGTAAGAGCTGACTTTTTTTGGATGCCTAGAGAATTCTGAGAGACTTACGTGAAAGAAGGATTTCATCATTCGTATCCCTATATGTCTCTTTTTTCATTTTCTTTTCAACTCACGTCGGTTCGACGTATGTCATTTCTTAATTAGGTCGGTCGCCCATTGCAACCCATGTCGGTACTTAAGGCGTCTAGATTTGTATTTATTCCTTGGAACGGCGCATTCTCATGAAGAATTGAGTCATTAAATGGATCATTAATCAAATCCTGCGGTCACAGTAAGTTAGCTGCCCGAATATGGCATTTTACGTGCTTAAATTATCCCAAATATCGGTGAAAATGGGAAATAGGATTTTAAAAGTCGAACCTACTCCTAATTTGATCGCTAATGAAGTCGAATTGAAATATAAAATTAGATTCAGAGTACCTTTTCCCTTTTTTCGCAAAATGACATTCTGTTGTATTTTATTGAATGTTTTCAGCCATTCTTGTAAACATCTGCACAGAATCTTCTTCATAATTGTTCTACATCCTGCTGTCACTCACATTTGCAGAAAAATAGCTTGCTATTTTTATCGTGCACTCCTTATTAGGAAAGTAACTCAACGCGAGTGTATCGCAACGGATTTTTTATCTCTAAATATTGCGGGAATTTTTCCTTTCCTTGTTTTCTCGGCTGTAACAGAGGATTGATACATCGAGGTTAACTAGGTCTCGCGTCACATATTTAGAGCTTTGAATTAGCAGATCACGCACGTACGGCCAAAGCTGCGCAGAGTTCTATAATTTCGCATCGATCTCAAATTTAGAGTCGGGAAGTGGATCTCCATGGAGGCTGTTGGGATTTGGCCGCTTTTTCATCCTTGCCGGATTAGGGGGAGCCATCGAGCGTTGCTTTCGATTGATCGATTGATTACGCATGCCGAGGGGTTATTTCCGAGTCTCCATGGCACAGTGAAAACAGAAAGGGAACGAAAGTCGAAGTTACTGCTGCGGGATTTCCTTTTTTTCCCAATGTTTCCGATGCAGAATTTATCGCACAGTGATATTTTATTAAAAGGGTCCTGATGGAAGAAGTGTGTGTGTGTGTGATCGTGACTCGACAACTCAGAGTTGGACAATTCAGAGTACGACAACTCAGAGTGCAACAACTTATCGGACCCTACAACTCACTCTGCGACAATTGACCGGGCGACAACTCATTGCACGAAAAGCAGATCGCTGCGACAATTGAAATAGCATCAAATTTTGAACGTTGAAGCAGTTGAGCAATAGTCTTTATACCGAACATTGATAAAAATAGTTAATCAGTATTAAAGTAGTATTTAATAGTAAATAAGTCACTCGATAAGCTGTCGCCCGGTCAGTTGTCGCACGTGGAGTTGTCGGGTTCGATGAGTTGTCACCCTCTGAGTTGTCGTATTCTGAACTGACGCACTCTGAGTTGTCCCGGAACCGTGCGTGATATGGTAAGCCGTTGGAAATAGGAATTTGGATCATTTCCCCGTTGCTCTCTCTCGTGGATCTCCCGTGGAGTGGAGCCACTCGGAATTTGCGATTCAGATCGTTGGAGGAGGAAACTCATGACTTAATCATTTCGAAAGTCTAATCAAAGTTTTCCTGAGTCGTAGCTCATTTAGTGGGTGTTTAACGCGGTGAGTTTCTCCCGACTAAGTTTCATGGCGTCGAGATTTGGTTTTACGAAATTAGTTTCCGAGCACCAAGAAGACGGATATTAATCGTTATTTCCGTGAAGTATTTACTTCCTAGGCTGGTTTGAACATAAACATATGCTACCGTGAGCCTTCAAGAAGGAATATAGCGAAGATGAGTTGTTAGGTAGTTTACTCTTGTTTTCCTCACTAAACCAGAATGCTGTGAGTTGAAAACTTCCGCTTTGGTGCAGCTCAATGACTCTATGAGTAAAGCTTTTAATGATGTTTAACAATTGGTACTCGGAATTAATTCAATTATTCAGCAGCATCCGTACTTCGGACATTTTATATTTCTTACCCCTAGACAGACTTACCATTGTCAGATAAAAGTGAATGAAAGTACCTTTTTATTCAGCCAATAATAAAAGTCAAATAAATATATTTTCACTCCTTCTATAGTTATAGTAGTGGGGACATCAATCCATATTTGCCAGCTAATTGATCAAATCCGAATTTAAGCAATTTTGATTCAAGTTTCTAAACGTTTAATATAAATTTCTTCTCAGTGTTTACTTTTTCATTTCCTCAAGAAAATCAATTCAATTAAAATATAGAAATAATTTATCTATAGAATAGTAAGTGCACCTAATCAAGATTTTTGACTCATAAAAAGTTAATCTTATAAGAATAAAATATTTTTAGTTGTATCATCAGCTAAGAAATAAACTATTTTAAAATTGAATATTCGTGTTCGTTTCTTTCAAGACATGCTCGGATACATTTATTACGTGAATGTTTTTATAATATCAGGCCTCCTATATCTCTTCCTCCATTATGATATGTTCTTCCTGAATCCTGAAACTCTCTTAATCTCTGAGCAAAAAAGTCATAATTAATAATATTAGTTTTCTTAAAATGTTCAGTTGTTTGCGGGTTCATATTTCCTTTTTCGCTGCTGTTCGAAAGTTTATACAATCCAAAACGGAAATGGGAACGTGACGTATTTCCGGCAAACCACGAATTCTCATTCTTGGTACTCCGCAAAGTAAAATCCCATGACGCAGGTAGCAGCGTTTTAATATACAGTAGTGATGAAGCTACTCGGGGAAAAATTAAGTTGGGAGTGCCTCGAAGTATCTCTAAACTAAACTCCTTTAAAGAGGCAGTGCTTACTTTCATGCTCCTCTTTGAAATTTTACAGATGATGTTCCTTTGTGTCTTCATTTATACTGTTCATTATGTATTCACTGAGAATAAATTTTGCAAAGGAATATTATTATTTCATAAGTCAAATATATGAGTTGTATTCTATTAAATTAGAAGCGTGTAAAGTTGTAGGTTTCCCATCCACGTGAAGGTGATGTCAATATTTATTTCCTGCTTTCTTTCAACAAAAAATCGGAAAAATTTAAATTCTTTTTTATCAAACAGGCTGGCATCTTTTTTTTCGGAAAAAAACTTCCGGTCAAAGACAATATTGACATGTGCTCCTTTTGATTGAAAAGAATATTGCCTCACCTCCTTCATCATTATCATTCTCTTTATAATTACGTTGTTACTTTAAGACTTGGTTTTATTTCCTTTGCTTTTTATTAATTGTAAGTGGTGAATCTTGTTATCGACGGGCTTGTCGTGGTAAGAGTAGGCGATCTTAAAAAACATTATTCTTGATCATTATCGTTGTCTTGGTTTAAAGAAAAACTATGGCTCAATGAACCCTGATAGAATTAGAAATTCTTTCTTTACTCTTTTACATTTAGGCACATATCTATGGCACTTTTACGTATTTTTACAAATTACTGCTGAATTTTAGACAGCAGATGTATTACAATTGAAGGCACGTTGTTATGGTTGGCATGGCGGTTGTCAAGTGAAAATGAAACAATGGGGACTGATATAGGTTGGTAACCCCTGACTTGGACTTTTTTACCACAATCTTTTCTACACTGTTGCAATTACGGAATGAAAATCCGGCCCGCTGGAATTCACTGAGCGGCTCGCAATGAGAAATCGAAACAATTCTTATTCACAAAATTTAGTAATTCATCTAAAGTGTATAATGAGTTTTAGTAGTCAAAGGAAGGTTCTCAGAGATTCAATTACGAGAATTTCGACATCTCGTTCAATTCGAAATTACTAATGCTTGCTCCTGAAAAAAGTATAATTTTTAATATGAATTATTATTTGTGTTTTGATTTCAGTTCAACCTCTCTGAATTTAATTCGTGGTCATCTTCCGGACAAAGTACGAAATTAAGCTTCTTTTTCACAATATTCTCCGTTTACTGCCCTCGATCGTATTTCCGTACCCATGCGAGCCCTCCCTTCTTGCAAGTTGCGCAGGCCTAGCATTTCGACGTAATCCACTTCATTTTGTAGGAATGCCCGTTGGAATTACTCCGAGCAGATTCGCATACCAATTACAAAGGCCAACACAACCTGCGTTTTGCATAGAAATTGAAGAATCCGAAAACTTCTTCCCGGTTAATTGAAAAATGGAGCGGCAGATTACTTCGGTCCGCGCTTTCTTATTTTCCGGAGATAATTCGTACGAAGCCAACCGCAAACTAGTTGACATTCGTCAGATAGGGCGAAATGAGGGGCGTGGGAGCGAAAGACGGCGTCGACTGCTCGGAGGAAATAAAAGCGGACTCATCCTCTTTTTTATTCCGCCAACTCTATAAACAAACTCCGCGATGTGGAATGATCTCGTAAAATTGTCCCATGGACGTATCTAAATAAACATAGCGGAGGAGTGCCTGTCGATGGGAGAGAGAACTCGAGTTAACAATGAGAGTAAACAGTGATGTCGAAAACCAGAAGAGCGAATGAACTGGGAGAACCAAAGGACGCAAGGCATGATACGTTACCAATGGTAAATAATCTTCCATGAAAGTTCTTTGTCGTAAACGGTCAATTTTGTTTCTGTTGGTTTGGTCTACAATTTAGGGTACTTTAGTTGAAATTAAAATATGATTTCATGGTCTTAATCCGTGCGTATCTTTAATTAAACCTGCGAGAACATTTTTCAGTTGAATATTCTGGAGTAGTCTTCAAAATAGTATATTTCTATCTAATTGGCTCTTTTAATGTTTGAGAAGCTGTTTAGTGTAGTTTATTGTATGTGCTAAATTGTAAAATAATAAGACGTATCATTTGACGGGATCGTAATCCTTTGTTTACCTTAATTGTAATACAAATGCAGATAAAATTCATGAATTTCAAGTAACTTATCGAATTGGCTGTCTTCAGCGATATATTTGATTTTATATAATCACGAAGTCACATCTCATCTATTTTTTCTTTATATTTGGTACCTGTGATTACGCATAAATTCGTATCATTTTTCACCGCGTCAGAATTAGCAATTGAAAAATTCTCATTTTACAGGTATAACTTTCCTTGATATGTAGGTTATGTGCATGTTTGAGATTTTAGGCAGCTTAATGCACCATTAAGAAAGATAATTTATGTAAAGAATCTGCTAATTGTTCTGCAATTATTATTAGCGCATAGATTGAATGGTTGTGAATATTTCTTTATTCTCGCATTGGAGTCCTGTTGACTCTTGTTAATTGGAACTTGTAATAGTAAAGAAGAAGAGTTATTGTATTGGTATTATTTCACTATTGTCTCCCTGAGGTGTGAAAACTTGCGACTGTTAATGATTTCCGTTATGTAATTTCAAACTTTAATCGCAGCGAAGTTAAAAGCTGTTTTATTCACTATTTATCATTATTAACTTATTATGCCTTTTTATACTCGTTAGGAATCGTATTTACCTTAAGTAATAGAAAGAATTGTTAAATAAAACAGGTTTTATTAAACAAAAGAGTACTTTTAAGGGCTTGAAGATGGCTATTACTAGCCGAAACTAGTCGCTACTGTAACCTCTGTATGTGGATTAGTAAAAGTTACTTTTTTGTTTTATAAAACCTGTTTTATTTAACAGTTCTTTCGATTATTTCGGATCTCCTCTTTATTTCGGCCTCCTCCGTGAATTGAATTTTAAGTAATGGATGTTCATTGGTAGAATCGATCAATTTAAGGTCCTAACAAAGCATTAAGGGCAGTGGGATTTAAAACATTCCGGTCGCATTCGGAACTTCAAGCCCGTTTCCCGCGGCCCACGTTTCTGGAAAACTGGTCATTGTATTCTTATGAGCGTAAAAAAGTAGGCGAAGGTTATTTGTCACGAGCTTTTGATGGATTCGTGCTTCCAAGAAGGGGACGTGGAAGCGTCGACCTCATGGCGAAATGTTTCCAAGGCGGTCTCGAAAATTTCTTCCTCCCGGGCAATCGCCCGCAGGTGAAGGGGAAGACGTTCGGTGCGATAAGAGGCCGTAATGAAGGCAGCATCTGCTGCTCCGTTTCTACTTTTGACTTCCTATTTTCCATTCCCTCAACCTTCAACTCTTTTTCTCCCCTCTCTTTCCTGCGTCCTCTGTTTTCCACGTGGCCCTCTCCTCTTCCCGTCACATCTCCTTCCCCTCACATCTTTTCTCAATGTTATAGCGTCTGGATTCTCACTGGACCAATAATATTCGGATGGCTTTTGATTGCGAAGCGTCTGTTAGAAGTCCCTCGTGTTACGACGCTGTCCGGCCACCTGTTTGCAATTTCGTCATTTTCGGTTTGTGGATGCGGATAGGTTTTGCTTGTTGTCGCGTTGCTCGATGGCTATACATATGGAAGTTTAGATACAGATTCATTGAATGTAGAATGCGGCAATGAAGTATTCCCTAAGGATAGGGCGATTCCTTGGCTTTACGGGTTAGGGAGTTTTTCGGCCACCGAAGTTTTTTTCCTTTTGCATTATCGGACTCGGATAAGGAATAATGTGTACTAGGAATTGGTTTTTGAAGTTGTGCGGAAATTAATTTCATTATGGATCAATTTAATTTTGATTGTTTGAACGAGATTTGAAACTATTTTTCCGTATAGTTTGTGCACATACATAATCATTACATGTATATAACTTGTGATGACCTTGCCACTTGTGGTCTATATACATAATTTCATATAGCAATAATTATGATTTGGTCAACGAATGTTTTAATGATTTCACGCAGATCTACGCCTGCACAAAAATTTCAGAATGACCTGATCAAAATGGTCACCGCCCGTTCGTACTACAAGCTATTTTTTGCTCGAATACTGAGTGAACTTTAATTTTATTTTTCATCGACCTCCAGTCGATTCCCAAACTCAAATTAACCCCTAATAATGGCATTTAGCCCCTCGGAGTCGATATCGATTTAGTAAGAAAAGTACTATATTACTCGTGACAACACAGATTTGAGATTGATTTCTCATATAACTCTTGAGATTGCAATGAACTTCTCCGAGTTCACAAATAAGTGGCTTTAATCTACTCATCTTTGATTGATCTCCTTCCCTGTGCCATAAAAGACTTAGTTTTTCTTGCTCCGCCCGCCTTGATGATAAATATAATAGACTTTAGTAAAAGTCAGTGATATTCCTCTAGATTGACAACGTGTATCTTAGCTGATTCGTTGGCTAAAGAAACTGTGGAACGAATCATCGGGTTAGTAACTCTACTTCGAGGTTTTCTAATATGGATAATGCAGAATGCGTTCCTCTCCCGCAATCGTCATGTTCAAGGATGGAACTTATTTGTGGATATTCCTTCTGTCTGGTAAACTCTTCCATATCTGTGGTCAGAAATATTCTCCCCTTTCTTCAGTAATCGAACTCGAAGCTTTTTATTTACGTGTTTCCCCTAGCAACTGGAAGCACCGCAGCGGAACTCTGTCATTATGAGCGCCGCAGGAAGGGCAGTTTAGCTAGATTTATCAGTCTCGTTCCTCATACACGTGGACTTAAAATAGTCTCACGCATTTATTTATACCTGTCTTGGGGTTGAAATTCGTCGCCCGTAAATTTTAACTAGATGTAATCATGTTCTTTGCTAGTTTCTATTGTTTTTATTCACATAAACTTAATTTTTCTTTCAATTCCTACTGCCTTTGATTTACTCAATCTGAAATGTTTTTGTTAATCATTTTGTTTAAATGAAGCAATTAGTCGCAGTACATTCGTAATGGATTCGATTTGGGTGGTGAATAAAAAAAGACTCGGGAGAATTGATGGTAGGAACCAAGCTACAGCAGTCCACTGGTGGTAGGATTCACGCTTTAGTAGCACCAGTTAGTGTGTTCATTTGGAGGATGAAACGGGTGTATCAAAATCTACGATAGGCAGTGGCAGCTGAAAAAGGAAAGGACGAGAGTGGGAGGAAGAGCTGGGAGTGGGGAAGATATGCTCCATTGACGTCATCCAGCTTCTTCTCCGACCGCGCCTTCCTTTTCGTTTCGTGCATTTCTTTATTCTTCTTTAATCTAAAGTAGAGGTTGAATTTTGTTGCCATTCTATTATCAGTTTCCTTTAACAACGTTCATTTTATCGTAGTGCGCTACTTTTCTCTCTTGAGTTTTCCTTACTCGAAAGCATTGATTTTGTTCAATCAAATCAATTAATCTTGCTAGCTACCTTCCTCGATTGAGACGTAGATAAATTGAAAGGACTTGTTTCATATTCTGATGTTGATTTTTAATGAATTGTAATTTGTATCGGTGGTATTTCCAGCACGTTTCAACTTAGCGCTCTTAAAGGCTCATGATTATAGTCCATTCATTGCTGATTGCACGTTTGTTGCAGGTTAAACGGTTTGGTGCAGCCAAAATTGAAGTGTCTTTACCCGGGTTTGTACGGAGCCTCGATAGACCGAGACAAATTTCATCGAAACTTGATTACCTCTGATAATTGTGCAGAATGTCATAGTTCGGTTAATTTCTTAGATAGTTTTTTCTCCGAAAATACGATGTTCATAGGTACAGTGAATTTCCTTTGTCGAACTACTATAACTCTTTGTACAAGCAAATGATTCAGAATTGCTTCTTAAAGATAATGTTTCGACCCGGAAATCTTTCCTCGGTTCTCTAGGGTTCCGCCGAACTTGTCCATGTTTCTTATCATGTTTTATCGCTTGATTCTATATTAGGTCACATCTTTTTGATTTTTTCTCGGGTTTCACAGAAGTTTCTTCTTTCTGTTCGATTCTTTGTGAATACGTATGATGAGGGTACCCTCTTTCAAAGACGTAACTAAGCAAATATTCCGCCCCTTCGCTAGCGTACATCCTTAACCGATTCAAGGGAGACACGAAGACCATAAATATTTGTGGCATATGCTTCCCCTTTCAATCATTTATATCATACTATCTTTCAACTCGGCTGTAAGCTTCTCTCAAGGTACGGATGTTTAAATTTCAACGTGAATCTCCTTCATTGGTAATTTCCAATTAAATTTTTACGGGCCAATACCTACTCATTCTAGTTAAAGTTATTCGTAAACATTGATTTTATGTTAGAATAATTCAATGATATTAATTTTTAGATTGAAGCTTTATTCAGTTTTTGGTAGATTGACCATACTTTCAAACTGTTAATCTAAAGTTATTCTAAGTAAAATTTTGAGCGAAAATTTTTTTTAGTAAAATGGAAGTTAAATTTTCCTCACGAAGTACGAATATTTGGTTAAAATTTTCGTGGATAACATGTAGATGAACTTATATTTCCTCAATTATTGCCATGTTCACCCACTTACACCTTCTCAAAAAAATGTTAAAAAGCATGGTACATTTTGTTTAAGAATATCCATTTTCCATGGTATTACATATATTTATTAGTATTGTTATTGCCGAACACAGCCCCTAAAACCGTGCCTATATGGTAATCTCGAATTTGAAATTAGCGGGATTTCAGCCCGTTTCGTTAAATCTTATTCGACGATTGCCTTTACTTGTTTGCCTTGTACTGCCTATCAAACTTACCGATTTAATTTTCTTATCACCCATTTGGTAGTGTGATGCTGCAGTGATGTAGATGAAATTCCATTTGAACCTTCTTTGAGAGTTTTCGCTGCAGAGCTTGGCATCGGTTCTGCCGAATTGGATTTTGTTAACGGTTTGAGCGTCAAAAAAATACGAAAATCACGCGAAAAAAATATCTAGGGTAATAAATTTCATTTCGAATAAATCAGTGGCTGAGTTGCCTGGTATAAATCTCTGAATCGATGCTCCAAAGTGACAAATCCAGGAAGGCTTTCGAAAGACTCCCTAAAAAACTGTCGAGGAATGAATAACATCAACGGCGAATTTAATCCCGAAGCTCATGAGGTCAAAGGCACCCGAAACAAGGACGTGTCTCTCTTATATTTATCTCGGTTATTTTCGTATGTTTTTTACGTTCGAGATATTTCCAATCTTAGCATCCTTTTACGTAACATTTCACGAAAAAATTTCTCTGTTGATGGCCGTATGTTGGATGATTTTAAGCAGGGTTATTCGTCGTATGAAATGGTCGAAAAATCCCAACATATGGTCAAGGGCTGAAGATGAGGACACTGATGATTTTTAGTATTTATTCTTCTATTCATATTAATTAAGGATTAAAAACGCAACAGTAGAACCAATATGATCGTTTTTATCTGAGGCTAGATAGTGAGATTGTAGATTAAAAGAGAATTTTATTTGAAATGAAACTCAATTTCGTGAATATGTGAGATTTAAGAAAATTGTAAACGCTTAGTGAGTTCCTGTTGGTCGCATGCTGTATTGTTCGTTAATTTTTATCGTTATTTACGAATAATTTTCGATAAATTATCGGTGTAGGTATAGTTATCCCTATCTTTTAGACGCTCAAAATTTTTGTGTATATATTTTAATTTATTTAATAGATTTTTTTCATGTCTAAAAATTATCATTATCATTAGTGCAGAAGGATTATACACATCCAAATTTTGTGCATGTTTTAAATGCATATTTCGGAATGTCGATTTTTGGCAATTATTGTATTTATTATAATTTGATCACATATACCGAAAGTTCAATACTCAGGGAAATGTAATTGCAAACAGCGAATATTAGGTTTTTTACACGAAAGCTCATATTTTGGCTTAGAGAATTGCAACTATATATATTTTTAGTTTATAGAATGCTATCTTAGAATGTAAATTGAGCCTTGCAGTATGATTATATACATTTGAATAATATATCGTGGGGCTCTAGCCACTAACCTAACTAATGTAATAGGAAAAATATAGTCCCTATTTTCCCCGAAATATAGTCGTCTTTTCTAGCAAAAGGGTATTCATAATTTTACTGGTCACTCCTTATTCATTAAATACACCTGGAAAGCTCTTCATTTGGACGTTTCACCTCTAGTAGCTAATCTCCTTAATATTTTTCTTCGCTAATGTAAAATGTTTTGCTACTTGGATCTTTTTAACTTTTTGCCATTAAGTCGCCGTACAAATAAGATGTTTGGATTTGTAAAGGCAAAGATTAAATACGGGAACAGCGCTTATTGCTTTGCAAACAAGATTGAGAGTGAGGGTCCAGCGTCTAGCCGTAGTCGCTCATGTTTTTTTCCTGGAGAGAGGGAAATCGATCGAATCTTTCAGCGCTGGAGATAAATTTGACGGAGAGGCTGAATGGCGTATTATTAGTCTCGAAGCTCGGGTTTTTATAATGCTACGTCTTTACATATTACGTAATGGCGTATCAAGTTTCATTATTCCAACTGGTGTTATTCTTACGAAAGATTCAGAGTTTAGCAGTTATTGCATCTCGAGAGCTCGTGCTCAAAGAAAGTCGTTGTGCGAGATCGATCAATTGTTTTTTTAAATCGAAAAGGTTAGAATTATCCGGCGAGTAACTTTACATATTTCTACCATGACTGTTTTCACTGTATTAAGTTTATTTAAGCGCCATTTACTTAATTGCAATCAATTTAAAAATAAGATGCAATCCTATCTAAAGATGGTACGATATGATATCTTTGTGTACCTTTAAGTGACCTGGCTGTCTTTTTTTACTCGACTAGATTAGAGGGACATTAGAGACCCCAATTTATTTTCTTAAATAAGACAATGAAAATGGCGTATGGTAATGAAACATCGTTAATTATCAAATCTATGTATTAGAAGTGTATAACGTTTTTATCATTGAGAAATATATTAGTGGATGGTAATATTTTAAAGATATAGGTTAGTAAAAATATTTTTTAAGAACCTATCGAAAAAATTAATTAATTCAACACTTTTTACTCATTGATTTTCCCAGAAAATTTTTGGTTACTTTGAATCTACATTGTCTGTATTAACCGCTTGAAGAAGTTCAAACTTCTTTAAAAATATATTTGCTGAAATTGATCAGTTAAAGTTAAGAAACAAAGACAGTGTAAATACCATGGTGGAGCCATAGATGACTTCAAACCGTTAAAACACAGGAACAATGGTCGAGGAGAAAAAAAACTTCGCCACGTCTGGCCTTGGATACACTGAGAATACCCATAAAGAGAAAATATAAGCTCTACGACTTAATGAAACAATAATCAGCTATAACTCCGTGGGGTCAGACCTGACCCTACCAGGTCAGGTAAGGATTAAAGTCTATTTCGTTTTAATGCAGTGAAAAATCAGGAGAAATCCCATCTAAAGATGATGCGTGATGATATCTTTGTTATCATAAGGATTGATCCCATCTAAAGATTATACCTGCTTGAACTATACTTTGTCGTCATTAATCTCAGCGAATTGCCGTATTTAGATCTAAAACCAGTATCCAGGTATCCTATCCACGCGAGCAATTAAAGAAGATATCTACTATTTCTATTTCATTGAGAAAGTCGTGGCGTATCTCAAGGAGAATTCCAGTGTGGGTAGCGTTGGCTGGAGGAACGCTCGAGTTAAATAATTGTTTACGAAGAGAATTCAAGGATTTCGCTTTGGAAAGTTCTATCGTTCATTTTTCCTCGTTTAATAGCTCAGGAATTTCCGCTTTACTTTCTACCCGGCACCTCGACTTTTGACGAACTTTTCTTCTTTTTCCTTTATTACTTTCCGATTCAGTAGTCCGTTTTTCAATCCATCTCCCAAGGTGTTTACGAATGAATGAATGGCAGTGATTAAGAAGTTCAATGGTTCTATTCAACTTTGGCCGTGTTTTTTCTTCGCCTACCTCCCCCTCCGCCTCCCAGCCTCTTCTGTTCCCTCTGTTTTTCATTCAAGCTACGTCTCTCGTTCCTCCACCTCTTCATTTCTCTCTCTCTTAAGACTGAAGTGGGTATGTGCGTAGTGGAGCGAAGGTGGAGTCTTTTGCCCACAACCAGGTGGCATTGCTGTCGTCGACTTCGGAGGCCCAGACGGAGTCACGACCTCGCTGAACATTTTATATCTAACTAATTAGCGCGGGTGGTGCTTTTGGTCTCCGTGGTTGGAAAACTCTGTCTTGGATGGTTTTTTTATCATCGCGGGCATAGCCTACGCCGTCTCGTTCCAATGCTGTCTCGTGCGTTTAAAAGGAATTTGCAGATACAAGAGGCTAATTTGCCCCGAAGACATATTGTAGTTCGGTTTAATAAAAGAGAGCGAGTCTCTTAATCGAATTTTTTGCCTCCTTACGGGGCCTTTTAAGTGTCACGTATCTCTCCCTAATTACTGGAGGAAATATTTCCGAGCTGTTAATTAAAGAGTCGCGTCCAAACGGTTTTATTTCTAATTAAATTTCCTCCGCGAGGTGGATTTTTCTATCCCGAGGTTTTGTCTTTGCATTCGCGATAGTGCACGGTACGTTTCGCGGTACGGAAAACTAGCTTATGCTCCGAATTGTATTTTCAAGTATTTGTTTCTATCTTCAAAATGGAGGAAGTGCATTAATCATTCGTTCCTATATATTTTTGGAATGATTTATCATTCAAGAGAAGGCAACTGAGCGTATCTATTCAAATTCATTCCTGTTTAAAATCTCCATCATGATTATGTAACTCGTGCAGTTTTAAATTACAAATTAGCAATTTTATTCGGTGAAAGTTTCAGTTTTGTCTTTCGACTGTTTCCACCTCTTTAAAGGAACAGCAAAAAGCCACAGAATTTTCTCCTTGTTTAATTTAAGATTAATTTGCCCGGAAATGTGTTAAGTTTAAGAGGAATTAATTATATACCGATTAATTTCAGCTGATGATATATTATCTGGCTTGTTTGTGTTTGTTAAATTTCATTGTATTTTGGTTTGATCGCGCAAACAGGTTAAGAGTTTTTTTGGCACTTTCTCGTAAACTTTTGTTGTGCCAAATTGTCGATTGTTTCCATAGGATACAATTTCATGAAGTGAAAGTATCAATTGTTTCTTTTTCCCATAAAACTCTTGCTGTGATGTAATACCAAAGAAATTTTAAGTTTAACCGCTAGGAGTATTAGTTACACAAGAAAAAATATTATGAAGACATTTAGAAGTGACCAATATAAAATAGTAGTAATTTAAATTAAAGATAAATTGTTCAAAATTTTCTTATGTCAATCTTTCAAATTGTCTTTCAAAATTTATGTCAAGTTGTTAAATAAAATCTATAATGTTACACCGAGAAAGAAAAAGTGATAAACTCTTATATTCCGACCTTCCTCGAAAGAAAGCAAATTGAAGCGGAATAGTCAGTTTTTATTTCCATTTCACATCAAGAATGGAACTGATTACATTCAACTTATGAACTCGATCGGCGTTTAATTAAATACAATTGAATTTCACTACACCAGCAGCAAGATTATAGTTTCCACAAAATTAAACTCATCAATTCTATCGACATTAGCGGAATAGATTGAGTATTTTATTGCATTAATCGCGCAGCTATTAGACCTCATCGCTTTCTCATTTACATGCTCGCGTGGAGAGAATTCCAAAATATTGCGAAAGAAATGAGTCTTTATTTTTGCTTTATCTCAATCGATGTGTAGGAAAAGCGTTGTGTTTTAACAAGCTTGGCTTTGATCCAAAGCAATGCTAAGCAGACCATTCATTTAACCTTTAACTTTAACCCTTGGTTAAGTTTTCCTTGCATAAAGGGTTAAAGAAGTTGAAACATAGATAAATCAAACACTTGAATCTTCGTCCTTTACCGTCACGGAAAAAATCAATCTTTTTTAACCCTTTCTTTTACCAAGTGCCGTATCTTTTGTGGTATTATTTGATTATGTTGTATTTCCTTAGAACGCGCGAATTAAATTATTTTTCAATTTAAATTTATTTCAATTATATTATACACGAAAAAAACATTCACAAAAAATATAAAATAAACATATCTTAGTAGGTATATTTAATGCTTGAGATAGCCGAAAGATGACATAATTAAATCTTTTCCGGCTACGTATGATTAAAATTTACATACATTAATTGTATAAAAAAGACATTACATAAATTAAATACCATAAAACTATTTCATAAGGAAATTCCCTCAAGTTTATAAATGATGAGACAAAAGGAAAAAAAAATATATATGTAAAAAATCATTCTTAATAATAAAATAAATTTTAATATGTTGCATTGTCTACATATTACAAATTTATATGTTTACAAATGTTTATATAAGAGTATAGAAAAGTATGAAAAGAGAGAAAAATGTCCTTCATTTCATTCGGAACTTACAGAATCCTAAGTTATTCTGAATTTTATGCAGCATATACCCTCGATTTACCCCTTCAAATCTGAATATTTGGGCTCATATGTCCTGCATTGAACGTCTTCATACCTTTTTTAGAAAGCGGTCGTGACTCCGCCTCACCGACGAGAAGAAATCCCCCATTTGCTTAAATTAGGAAGTGTATTTTACCTCAGAACTGTTTTTAGGCACTTCGAGATTCGATAACTTTCACAAAATATTGTCTGTAATTTTCACCAAATTTTTCATAAAATTTGTACGCAATTTAGTAGCAAAAATGTATGTTTGCTAAAAATATCAAAAATAAGAAGACAGGATCGTATTAGAATACTTTATTATTATAATTATTCCCAGCTTTCCATTAATCCTCTACATTACATCGAAAAAAAGCCTTCTAAAACATATGCAATCATCATTCCCTGTAAAAATGTATGAAGCTGTCAACCCTGCATTTTAAAACTCGTGTTGGTGTTAATAAATTTTTCAATGCATTTTATAATCAATAACTTTCAAAATAGCTTTGACATCTTTAGGTCCCTCTCTCTAAAAACATATATGGCCAATTTGTTAGCTTATTTATATTCCAATCTACTGCGTTTCGGCAACTTTCTCGTAATATTCGCGCTCGCTAAAGAGTCACCTCCTGATTCAGCACTATCAATAAGAGGATATCATAGACAACTGATACGGTTTGGAGTTTCGCAGTTTATTTCCGTGTGAATGATTGCTCAGTAGTGTTCCCACTGATGAACGATTCGTGATAATCCCATTGGAATCTAGTTTCAAGAAGATCCAACCCCTTAACTTGAGAGAGAGATAATTTTTTGATAATGAGAGACTGACACTGTGAATAGATAAAATGGCTGAGAACCTATTGCCGTGTTATCAAAGTATTACCGTCTCACTCAAGGAGGTATATATGAAATTTAGTTGAGGTAAAAATTAAAATAATTAGACTGATAAAGTGACTAAAAACGTCTCAATGCAACTATCACATTTTTCACAAACTACGAATTTTATTCATTAACTGCTGCTTGTTGCGGTAACGTAGTAAGGAACGCATAAGTTTTATACTGTGCTTGTAAAGTTAATGTGGATATATAAACATTGATATATAGTCTCTAGTCACTGGGTTGTTATGTAGACCTATATTGTGTATGGCCTAGGACCTTCAGAGACGAATCTTTGATGGCCCCTGCCACGCAGTTTAAGCGCAATTTAATATTCACAGCCAAAAACGGAAAAGGTCATTAACTTATTTGTCTAATAAATGGTATTTTGGTTCTGATTTTCACGATAATGAGGCTTTATTATCAAGAGATTCGTTCTTTGAAAGTTGAAGTATGGTCGCATTGGTTGCTAAGTTATTGCTTAGACGTTATTACCAGATTTACTACCGGAGTCTTAGGTATTTTTCCTTTCTGTTATTCTTTGTTTACATAATCATTAAGTGAACGATTCAAAAAATATCCTTCAGTCTTTGCGAGCTCTCTCCAATAATCGTTGTCTTTTTTGTCGTAAATTATTAGATGAGTTTTTTAATGTGAATGAACTAATAAGTTATATTTTGAATATTTATTTTTATATCATATACGATAAATGATTTACTTAACTTTGCTCACGCTTATTTCAACACACCTTGGTGTTGTTAGGTAGTGTATTTTAGTGGCTGGAAGGCAACGCTATTTTTACTGCCTTGATTTCTGAGCTCCTGTTGTTGTTAATTCTTTTAATAGAGATCGGAAATCTCTCTTTAATAGGCCGTGGTGCGTTTTCCCCTTCTGTCTTTTCATTTGTCCCTTCCTCCCCAGAATCGTTCTACCTGTCGCGTGCCACCCTTTGAACGCCGGCGGCTTCCGTTCGACCTCTGAGGATACCTCTAAAAATACATGCCGCCACCCACGCCCCCTCTCCCTTCTTCCGGCCAAAAAGACTTCTTGAATTAGACTAAGGGTCGGACTAATTCCAGGATCGTTCATTCTTGGGGTGGAGGATGTCAAGATATACCACTTTCGGTAGTCATTCAAATGTGACCCTCACCCTCCACCCCGGCGATGTTTCTTGTGAATGACGGCTAGGGTGTGACTGTAAACAAGCGATACTCATCTAAGCTTGCTTCCGACGGAAATATAAAATTACCTTCAATTAATTAGCGCTCGTTTATACTTAACGTATATTTTCCCTCTGTTTTTGATTTGCGAGGGTAGAAAACCTTATTTGATTTCACTTTAAAAGTTTGATTTGAATCTCGTTATTTCCACAATATGATTTTCATATTCCATATTGGCCTTTATTTATGTCTGAACGGTCAAGTTTGACCAAGAGTAAATGTTGTTTTGGTTAGGGAAATAGATAAAATTTTGACAGGATTATGGTAGAAATGATGGAGTATAGGATTAAATTCGGAAATAAATCATTTCCTTTTTTTTATGTTTGATAAACTTCCAAGTTTTCCTCGTGACTCAACGCTTGCGTAATAGCAACAGGAACTCTTAGGAAAGAATTTTCCTGAAGATTTTCTTCGAATAAGTACAGAAATATTTCCGGTCTTACAGAGGCTTGTGATACCGATGAGCGGGTGAATTCGAAGTCTACGTGTACATTTTATTATAATGTAGCATTGTAACAATGGTTTTCCACTTGCATGATGGATGAATATTTGTGATAGTTTCAGTGGATGGATTTTTTTATATCATTGGCCTCTTGATTTTTAAGACTATTTTATTGTGTTTTTTTTCCCCTTCGGCTGTCCATGTAAGTCTAATTTATCGCTTTCGACGGGCAATTTTCATCTCGGGTTGCGTCTTGTCAAGCGATGCTCCGCTCCAGCAACACGGAATCTATGTCGTTTCGGATATGTGCCTCTCGCTGACGAAAGAACTGCGCAATTCCGGAGACCTTGATTAATTTAAAAACTGTTTTGTTTCCGCTGAAGAGATTCATTGCAAAGAATTCGTTTGATGATCACAGATTTCGTTTATCATAAAGTTGTACTCTATTAATCTCCACGTCAGATTTATACATCTTTCAGATAAGCTATCGTCAATTTAAGTTATCGATACATTGTCAACATAATACCGTATTTTCTATACAACCGTACCCAAAAGGGTGGATGTAACGAATCAGATTATGTTTATCACCAAAAATTCAGTCTCATTAGAGTCGTAACTTCGCTTATTTTTTTGACAGTTATTTATTAATTTCCTTTTTAACATTTGTTGTTCAGTCTTCTCAGACATCTCTCTGATTAAGCCGGGGTTAATTAAGGAGGAAATATATAAAATACCATTATCTATTTAGTATCATCGTATATCATTATTATACACTCAAATTATATATTGTCACGCGATTCTTTTTCGTACCACCGAGTTTTGATTATTATCATCTCTAACTAAATGTTTTGAAATTAGGAAGTATATATATTTATTGGTAATTGAAAGCTTGACTGTGCGTGGAAATCCATCCAGATGAAATTAAAAAGCTAATATGATTTAAATGTTTTTTTTCCTTTGATTCTGCGGCGAATGATGGCATATTTTATTCCTACCTTCCTATTTGAGAGCATTATTGTGGCAGATTTTCCATCTTATAATTTCGAAAAATATATTTTTAAATTGCGATCTTCCCAATTGGTATTCACTGTCTTATAATCAATGATGAAAAGGATTGTTGTCAGCGATATTTGGTAGAATTCCATATTAATTTATCAGTTTAATGAAAAAATTTGTACCTATTTTGTTGATCGGTTTCCGTATAGGTTCTGTTGTTTTGCAGCTGTACCAATATTACTATCAAATCGATATTTTTTCATTGATGAAGTTCAGGTACGAGAAATAGTTCTAACTTTTTATAATACCAAAAATTAAGGTCTATTATCTAATAGGGATTTTTTTTAAATTTACCCTTCTCACTACAAATCTATCACGTTCCCGTACTAAGGGTGCATTTCAAAGTGTACCGCAGTGGCTACTCAAAGTTGTCAACATCGACCCCCTTTTGTTATGCGGCTGTTTGACGTACTGCGCCTGGGTCCATCCGACGTGACGTCGCTTTGATCGGCAGCGCCCATTAGACGATGGCGGGATCGATGAGGTGGGCGATCGCTCTTTTCGAGTGCCCTCACGGAGGTTATCTGCGCAAAAACGAAGAGGCGTGAGAAACAGAACGGTTGGCAACGCCGATGCCGCCCGACTAAAGATAGAGCAATTCGTTAGTCTCCCTCAGCTGGGCCCAAGGGGCGCTCCCGTGTCGCGTTCGGAAGACATTCCCACCGAGGACGCCACGAAAGAGAGGAAGAGCATCGGCGAAAGTGGTATTTCGTCCTCTCGGAAAGGGCCAAGGGCGCCAATAGCGCGAAGGGCTTCGAACTAGGCCGGATTCCTATCGACCACTTGTGGGTTTTGACGTGCGTCTTCGGAGTCATTTCGAGCGAAACTTGTCCGAGAGCGAATTGGCCGTATGTGTCGACGGAGGATGGAAACAAGTTCCTTCGCCCTGGACCGGTGTTAAAACGCCTTCGCTGGACAGGTGGAATTCCCGAGTGCATGCAATTGGATTCCCCTCCTCCGGGAGCGATAGGAGGAGGCGGTTATCACGTGATCTCATTTTCACTTTCGTGTCCCGCCCCCGGTCAGGGCATCTTCCTGGAAAAGGCTTTCTGACACGCCTTCCTCGACCAGTTCTGCTGGTGACCGTGGGAGGCCTTCGCCCACGTGGTCCTGTTATCCACAAACGCCATTTCGCCCGGCTTTCCTCCAGCTACTCTCTCGCATCGGCCTTACTTAATCTCCCTCGAGGATCGAAGTAATTTGGGCAGAAATCGCTCTATCGGAGAAAAGCCATACGAGCGTTTTTCAGGGACGTTTTGCCTTCTGCGAAGGAAACCGCGGTGTTCGCTCGACGAAGGCTGTCTGCATGTGAGTCTCCTTTGTCATCGAAGAGCTTTCGGTGGAATTTGCTTGTCCCCCGCCGCAAATAGATCTGTTCGACCGCTCATTACCCCGAACGGAGCTCCTTTTCTCGCTCTGATTACCTGCCCCTCCGAGCAAAAGACTTCGGAAATACCGTTCCTCTCACCGTTTTGATGTTTCATCGGCGTGTTGAGATTCGTCGTCGACGTCTCTACCGGTGAAGACCCTCTCGGCATCGGAGGCCTCAATCCTCGCCTTGGTGGACTTTCATCGATGTGGTTGTTGTGGCAGTGCAGTGGGTGACTGGTGTCGGGGATCAGTGCCTTCATCGCCCTCGGATGACTTTCATTCCATCGCAAGGCACTCCACGGAATTCGTAGGAATCATCGTAGTTGATCGTTGGCAATTTGCGGTGGAGGCAAGAGGGAATCCGCCCTCGGCTTGCATTTCATTAGTTTCATATTTGGGATTCTGGTTCCAAGGAAACATCATTATCTCTTATAGTGCTTCCACCACAGTTTCGTAACCCTCTATTACCAAAGGCTTTTTTTGTAGTTTCATTCCATTGTTATTATTTCGACGACCTATAGTTGTCGAACTCATCGGTTCAAGAAGTTATGAAAGTGTCGGTGAAAGTTTTCGTCGATTTCTACGCTTTACTTCGTTGACTACTTTCGGTTTTGACGCTTTAGCGGGAAGCACTGTTTCGGCCACGGAGGATCTCTTGGGTGAGTGCGGTGCCCTCGCGCGATGAGAATCTCCTGATCGTCCGCGGGTGTCGGTGGGCGTGGAAGTTCTGGGAGGCAAAGTGGAAAGGAGCGGGACGGTGGCGAGGGATGCGGCATCTGTCTCTCGAAGGCGCCCCCGACGCCGTCCCCAGACTCGTCATGTCGTCGCGACGTCCTCCGATGGCATCTCGCTGCCGAGGGAAAGGCGGAGGCGGCGACGGTGCCGGCCCCGCGATTCCATTCGTATGGCGTGTGGGTCGGTCTCCGAAGACCCTTGTAACTCGGTGCTTCTTGGGTCGGACCTCAAGTCCCCAGCAAGTCTTTACTCGCTGCGATGGACGAAGGAGTCCCCAGAAGGGTCTTCCATCATGTTGGGTCTGCGATGGCAGAACAACCCTTTCTATGAGGAAAGGGGAAAGGAGAAGAGGCGGGCGAGTAGAGCACGGACACAGCGTAATCATGGGTGGAAGGTATAGATTCGTTGATTTTCCGTTAGAGGTTCACTATAGCTGTCAGAAATCTATATCCTCTTTTACGGTTTTTCCCTAAGTTATCCCATGAGAACCGTGTTTTATAATTTTCTAAATTTAAGCTTATCCATCTTTGTTTGCTGGCCTCTGTGTCTTGACACAATAGCCATGGCTGTCTTGACAGTTGATCATTGTTTCCCAATCGAAGTTCATTAAGTTCATTACTAACAATTTGAATATTACTTGGTATTTAGAAGGTTAGGAGGATTGCAAACTATGATTATCCATTTTGTGATTATTTACCAGATGAATTTAGTCTTTTATCCAAGCACATTAGGTATTATTTAGAGTGAAAATTTGAGTGGCATTTTAAAAATATGGAACGAGTATTGGATTTCTACAAGCATTTATTTCTCTTATTATCATTTATCAATGTGTCCTTTTTCTCATGCATCTGTAATAGATGTAATTTGTTTACAGAATAAACACCATATTTTTCATTATAAATTCATACAACATGGGTAGTCTCATTAGATTTTATTCTTTTCCACAAATTTTGGAGTGCATTAAAGACCTGTCTTATCTTATACTTGAAAAGTTCACTTTATACTTTATTGTCAGTACCATTGTCTTTGTAACTAATCACTTATTTCAGATGTGATTGAAATTAGATTCAGCATTTGTTGTCTTTTACTTTTATGAATGATACATTGGTATCTCTAACTTAAGAGATAAGATGATATTAAAGAATGTTTTTAATTTTAATCTCTCATTCAGCCTGAAATATTATTTCTTAGAAAGAAATTTTTCCAATTTTTCATTTGATTAATTTTTTATTCTAAAGGAGGCAGTGCGATGCCTGCTCACCGAATACCTTTCCCGCCTGACTTGCTTAGCTGGGGGTGGCAGTGGAGGCAACACAACTGGCTCCGCCAGTCTAATCAATTGTGGTCCTGTCCTCAACTGGCTGGAGCTGGACAATCGAGGTCATCGCCTTCTTGTTACAGATGACAGTGACATTAACACCCCAGCAGTTGCAGCAGCTTATGCTGTTCGGAGATACACAGCTCAAGCTCCAGATGAAATATCTTTTGAGGTTAGTTAATTTTTACTCAAAAAACTTTCTCTACCATAAGAAAGATTCAAATATGGCATATTTATTTCATTTTCTAATTAAATAAGTCAATATAAGACGGAAAAATTAAAGCAGCTAACTTTTACGCCAACTATTTGTGGTCATGTATTGACAACTTCAGATTATAAATATGTATTTCAGGTTCTTGCTTCTAACTGTACAATTTTAATTTCTGAAATCATTGAATTTAATTTTAACTCTAAAATTTAAATAGATTAATTTGCTCAATATTTCAAAGCTATTATAGAACTTGTTGTCATATCTCATAATAGAAAATAATTCGATCTAGTTTATTATACATTGCTAAATAATATTAGGAGTAGGAAACTAGTCTGTAGTGATAACTAAAAGGAAAAAAGGAACATGGTTGTGTTATTAACATTAAAAGAGCTCCAAATAGATGTTGTTTAGGTACAACCCAATGTGTGGAAGTACCCTAACTATGGGGGTTAAGGTTAACCATAACTGTGGTATTGTAAGAGTTATTATTCTTGATACATTCACATTTTGGTGACTAAGTGACCATCTTCGGGAGAGGAAGAGAACTGAAGGGGGTATTTATGCATATTATTGTGTGATGTTGGTAATAGAGAACAATGCGAAGGAAGGGATGTGTCCAAAGTTGCTCTTCATGATATGTTGTTTGTTTATGTGAATGAAAAGGCTTTAGCAAGCGTCAAGTTTGGACAAATTTTGAACAGATTTTATAAGTTTTAAGTTTTCTTTGCTAATTTTGTTTGCAGCAGTTTTATTTTATGTTGATATGTCTGAATACAGTCCATTCCATAACCTCTTTGTATCCATAAGCTCTGTTAATATTAACAATTTATGCCATACATATTTATAATAGATTATATAGATTCTACATCAATCCTTAATTAAGTGGTTGGTAAATGGCCTGGGTGTATCTAAATGTTTCTGTTTATTTCAGGTTGGAGACATGATTTCTGTTATTGACATGCCTCCACCTGAAGAGAGTATTTGGTGGCGTGGCAAGAGAGGCTTTGAGGTGGGCTTCTTTCCATGCGAATGTGTTGCCCTCATCGGAGAGAAAGTGCCCAGGAGTCTGCTTCATCAGTTGGTCCCTGCGTCATCCCAGCAGCCTTCAGCCTCTCCACCCTCAATCGCTGCTGCTACAGGACCATCCTCCCCACCAGGGACAGCACCTGCTGCTGTTACTCCTGCATCTTCGTGTGCCTCCACTGCATCTTCCTCCCCCTCTCCTGCATCCTCAGCAATTGTTGTTGCATCACCATCATCACAACCTGGTCGACCTCTTCCCTCCAAACCTGTGCTCAGAAAACATGGAAAATTAATAGCATTTTTCAGGTGGGTTTTCAATTGCTTTTCCTCTTTAGTGATCACAGCTACCTTGCATCAGCTTATGATTTATTTTACATCTCATATTTGCTGATTTTAGTCTGAAATTACGTTAAGAAATCAAGAATTCTTGTGGAATATTGAGTCAAGTCATATGTAATTAGCATACGGTGGCAGTCATGATTTTATTGCAATGTTTTTTATTTCCTTCTTTCATTTACGCTTTCAACAATATTATTCTTTATGAACCATTTAACTTAAGTGAAGTTAAATGGTTTATTTAAATTAAATGGTTAAAATTTTATTGGATAAATCCATTTAAATTTTGATGTAGTTCTCTTTGTCAAACTCCGGTGTAAGGTTCCTTTCCATTTTCAAGTTTTGGCCAATTCAGTATGGCACACATTTTATTCAGATTGAATTGCAGCAACACATGTTTAACTTTCTTTTCCTTTAATTTATATTTTTTGTAATGCATTAAGTTTGAAAAGAGTCGTAAACTATGTTTTCTCCTCTTTATTAATCCAGTAGTTGCTCATAATACTCTAGTTATATTAGTTAAAAGAGGATGTTGTTCAACTGGAGAACTGTTGACCTATTTCAACTCTGATTTGTGGATAGTAATGGTATTTAAAGTTAAAATCATGAATGATTATAATTATTCAGGAAGTATTCCAGTTATTGATGTAAGAAGTTACATAAGAAAAACGTTGACAGTATATTATTTGCACTAAATAATTTTATTGGTATATTTCTTACTAGCCGTTCCTGTGATTGATAAGGGATTACTAGAAAGTCGGACAAAGATGTCTTGCTAGTATATGGCTGCAAAATGTTTAGAATATAATCAAATCCTTACTTTGTTCCCACAATCAAATTTCTTCTTATCTCAATCTGATTTTCTCTATTCATCTTCTTTTTCAGGAGTTTCATATTATCAAGACCATCCAGAAGGAGACTCAAGCAGTCTGGAATTCTCAAAGAAAGAGTATTCGGATGCGACCTTGGTGAACATTTACTGAATTCAGGTCATGAAAGTAAGTTCTGAGTAAATTTTTATTCAGATGGTCTCCCTAGCCACATTCCATGACTCTATAGGCTACATTATTAGAATTTTCCTATTACAAATTCATATTTTTTGATTGAATAAGATTTTTGAAAGGAATTTCACCTTAACAATGGTCAAAATTCTGTGAGTTATAACTAAATACTTGTATAGTATCTTCTACTATGACAGTATGATGTATTCCGGCACCATAAAAAGAATAGTCATCCAAAACAAAAGATTGATTGATTGATTATTACTAGTTCTAAGTGATAACAGATCTAAATTTTTGTTTCATTTTCAGTTCCTATGGTCTTAAAATGCTGTGCCGAATTCATAGAAACAAATGGGATTGTTGATGGGATATACCGGCTTTCAGGTGTAACTTCAAACATCCAAAA